>OX031044.1:5007500-6257500 GCA_943735995.1 Sesia bembeciformis | reverse complement strand
GCTGCACTACGGGTAAAACACGTACGTTAGGTCTCACAATTCTGCAAGTCTGTGGTGTCTTAAAAAAATGATTTGAAATTTTGCACACATAAACTATAATGTAGGTACAGGCTATCAGATAAACAAATAATATTCTTTTATTTATTGTTTAATATACATACAAAATGCAATTGAAAACTAGGTAAATTGTACAATTTTAAAATTAAGTTAAATTTTTTTTTTTGGAAAATATACGGAAATACGTATATCTAAAAGGAAACAAAATACAATTATTAAATAATAAAAATCTAACATTGATCGAAAATACAGCAAAATTTAGTTATTTTTATTAATGTCAAGAAGTTTTTTATTAATGTCTAATTCTTTTGAAATTCTCTTAGTGGATTTTCTTAAACTTGATACATATGGATCAGAAGTATACTCGTATAATAAAGTAAATATTTAACACGTTATTAGTAGCAGCTCTTGAACATTTTATAGCATGGTGCAGCCCGTAGATAATTTTTATAATCTTTATTCCTAACTTCTTAAAAACTTTAAAATTAAGTTAAAAAATATTTTTGGAAAATATACGGAAATACGTATATCTAAAAGGAAACAAAATACAATTTTTAAATAATAAAAATCTAACATTGATCGAAAATACAGCAAAATTTAGTTATTTTTATTAATGTCAAGAAGTTGTTTTGCTTCATTAAATAAGTACCTAATTCTTTTGAAATTCTCTTAGTGGATTTTCTTAAACTTGATACATATGGATCAGAAGTATACTCGTATAATAAAGTAAATATTTAACACATTATTAGTAGCAGCTCTTGAACATTTTATAGCATGGTGCAGCCCGTAGATAATTTTTATGATCTTTATTCCTAACTTCTTCCGAGTGTTGAGCTCGCTTTTTAAGATTAAGTGCAATTCTGATTTTTAAATTAAAATAAATAAACCCATAATATCTGCGGAGCAAGGTTAATACTGAAAAAATCATCGTGCTGTATTCTCGTCACTGCTATTATTTTTAAAATGACAGGTTACATGAGATGTGTAAAATTATCTCTATACTTTTACGCATATACAGTAAAGTGTCCGTATTGGAATGCACTTTGCTTAGCCTCTTTCGTCCTTACTTTCTCAAAATTATTCATTTGCCTAGGAGTAGTTCCATAAAGCGCGCAGGAAACTCTTAAAAAAATTTGTGAAACTTTGCTACCAAGTGGTTAAAAATAGACTGTGCTTGCTTATATTCGCTTTGCTCTGATATAATCCATCACGGCCCCGTTTGCAGTATAATTTGAGTAGTTTTAAAACGCTTTTTTATACCTACCGAATAAATTAATAAAATACGAACCACAGTATGATTTAAACTGGTCCTGTAAGTTCATTTGGCACTGATATTTTTACTTGTTATAATTGTTTAATTGATATTTTTTATTGTTGGATAAGAAGGGAAAAACCAGATAATTTCTAAAATTTCCATACTGTGACTTGTTTAGTTAGATCTAGCTCAAAGAAAATACTTAAAGCTTCTTCTTTTGAATGAAATGTTACGTATTCAGGTTTTTGTAAAATAGACATTTAATAATATGTAGTATGTTATTATTTTATTCATATTAAATAATAGTAAATGTATTATTTAATCCAATTCTTTCTTTTTTTTTTATGTACGAAGGCGGCAGACGAGCATACAGTCCACCTGATGGTAAGTGGATACTGTCGCCCATAGACATCCGGGATACATGCCAACATTAGTCCAAAATGACAAATGTTGGCACGCCCCCGGATGCGCTGCCTACCTTTAGAGATATAGGAATGGATTTGGAGAAAGGATTGGGAAAATGGGGAGGGATAGGATGGGATGGGAATGAGCTCTGGCACATCTCACTCACTACCGAAACACGTACGTACATTGGGGAAATACGGTAAAGTGGGAAATGCAGTACATTTCAAGGTAGTCTTCTGTGAGAGTGGGCTAACGTGGCCAGTCGAGCGCGCCCAGCGGCTGTTGGATTGCAGCGTGCACTCTCCCCCATTAAACAACAACAATTCATGAAATTTATGAATCTGAAAACACACAATAGTCATTTCATGGGCTTTTCTTGAGAAATGTAGAATACTAGAATAAAATAAACGTTATTACCTATTCTAACGAAAGTCCTCTTCAGAAAAGGCGCAAATATGCACAGGTTTTTTATTTTCTCCCCGTAATAAGAACTGTTTAAAGAATAGAATGCAATAAATATCTCAACATCGGCAGTTATCGGCAACAGGGTAAACTGTAATAGAAAATTTTATACCGTAATGAATAGAGTAGAATTAGAGTAGATGTAGATTTTATAGAGTATATCAAATAGAATTTTTCAAATTTGAAAAGTACAGATTTTACGCTATTCAAAAACATATAACTGGTATGGTTGCTTAAGAAAGTTTTAAAAAAATGATATTGAATTATCACTACGCGCTCCGATGAAATCATGTCCTAGTCAATGACTAAGGTTTGAGGGTCATTTTACACATGTAAAAATATGAATAAAATAAAGAAATCTACTGAAACGAAAAATTTACGTATACACCTTTTTTGAGACTGCTTTGTATGGAGGTTTCCCATAGTGCGGGTTGGCAAGCCCACTATTTTAAAAGAGGTGTAGTTATTCAAGGCTTGTGGTAACCGCTTTGTTATCCCCTACAGATGAGGTGGTACTATTATAAAGCCGGCCAGCATCACACTGCACCACACGGTGGTATTAGATGTCGGTACTTACTGTCGTAAGCTCTTCTAGGCAGATCCCAGAGACAAATTATCGACGATGGGACTTGCCTGAGGACGCAAGGGAGCTGATAAGAGCCAAGAATTCAACCACCCGTGCTTACGACTCCTAACCCCTGTGAAGAGAATTAAGTACAGGATGCAAGCTTTACAGAGGGGCGTAAAGAATCGCTGAATTTAGAAACAACAGTTTGGAAGACCAAGTTGGCGAGATCTATGAAAACAGACAATACAGCCTCCATACCCCCACTGACTAGACCGAACGGCCCACATTTGACGATGTGAGAAGGCTGAATGGCTGGCCGACAGCCTAGAAGCCCAATGCTCCCCTAGCCGTCAGCCAATCGACGCGTCACACGTCGACTTGCTTGACGAAGAGGTGGTTGGTCGAGCCCCCCTCAGACTCCCTTCTATCGGTTATGGTAACTGAAATCTAGGATATCATCAGTCTCAAAATTAAAAA
The DNA here is from genome assembly GCA_943735995.1 of Sesia bembeciformis. Taxonomy (NCBI): domain Eukaryota; kingdom Metazoa; phylum Arthropoda; class Insecta; order Lepidoptera; family Sesiidae; genus Sesia; species Sesia bembeciformis. The sequence continues at coordinate 6,254,276 of OX031044.1, read as the reverse complement.
AATACCTGGCATCGATGGAATTCCTTCCGAAAAGTCTTCCGATCAATCTGATCGCACTGATTTTGACCATTTACAGTGCTGAAATGAAACAGCACTTCTTTCCAGCTGCTTGAAAAGAAGTCGTCGTCATCGGCGTCCCCAAACCGGATAAACACTGCTCGGAACTCTAGTTGAATACAATGGCTAAAGTCTACGAAAGGGTCCTCTTTCTCGTCTACTGAGTCACATTAACTCAAAAGAGCTACTCACCATGAACAGTTCAGCTTTAGAGCCAAACACTCTTGTGTCCAACAGGTGCACCGTACAACGGAGCACATCCTCACAAATCTCGACCAAAGGAGATCCTTCAAGATCTAGCTGTTTTCTTCGATGCGGCGAAGGATTTTGATAAGGTGTGGTTTCAATCAATGGTTAATCTATAAATTGTACCAACTGGAGGTGCTTGAAAGTTTCATTCTCATCATTCGATACTACGTTCGCATTTTTCGCTACAGATTCGCTACCGACTCGCGATCCCGTGGTACCCTCCAAATCAATGTCCTAAACCGAGGTCAGTTCCTTCCGCTAGTTTACCGGAGCCCTTAGCATTTTTTTGTTCCTGGCTGAGCGCCTTCTGCGCACGCCCTAAATTATACCTACATGCCTGGTGACTTTTGAAAGGCTATTAGGGCCACAAGAAGTCAGATAGCCATTCCGAAAAAAAACTTACTGTCGCCAGTACCGACATCTAAATATTTACTATATACTCGTAAGTAGGTGTAAATCATGCAGTCAATAAAAAATATTTGTTATCTAGATCAGTCCAGGATTAAGATACATTTTAATGAATGCAGAAGCAATTACTGAGATTCACGGTGCCGCGGTCACGAAGGGCCCTCTCCTCGTCAAATTAAGCTCGTCTATCAACCTGCCAGTTTCGACAGCCATCACTTGTAATCTACTCCATAGGGACGTAGATCCGATTCTACACCGATATAATTCCTTTGCTATGTTTTTGCCATTTTCGTGTGGATATTTTTTTTTTCGAATATTTTTATTTTTGTTTTTAAAAGTAAGTATAATAGCATTGCTGCTGTTAGGCATAGGTATGTCTTGTGTTAACTGGTATTTCAGGTCTGACCATATTCCTCTTCTCTTGGAAGCCATTTGTGAACTCTGTTGGCATAATATTGGGAGATTATACTCAATTGAAGTCTATTTTCATGTTTTTTTTTGTGTAAACAGTGTGGGAGTTTGGTAGCCTTTATAAACACTTCTCAGCAAATCAATATGCATAAGTGAGATATACTTTAAAAAATATATTAATATTTTTGCAAATATTTCTCACATACACGTTACTGTGACCGAATACTATACAAATGAATATTTACAAATGGTTATAAGGTAACGTAAGTGTGTTGAGGTTAGTTTCTTCTTCTACTCATCATCTCTTCGTGTTTGTTTGGAATACATAATAGCCAAGCGGGTTTATTCAATCAGTAGTACTTACTGTAAATATTTACTTGCATTTTGTCAATTATCTCAAATGTAAAAGTTTGGAAACAAACTGTACCTACATTGATGTTTATTTTCAACAAAGCAACATAATTATTGTCACTTTGTTTATTTATTTATACATTTCATTGCACATTATTGTACAAAAGGCGAGTATAATATCTTAAGGGGCCTTTACGCGAAACATGCTCTCGCGTTCCCATATTAAACATTAAATAGTAATGTTTTGAAGATCGTATGATTAGTTAAACAGTTGAACTACACCGTGAAGCTTCCGGATTTAACACAAGTATCACACTTATTGAGAAAAACATCTGAAAGATCATTAAAATCACTAAAAACGACATGTGGTGTTCCCATAACTATGAGTTTCCTACGGATATAAATACAAAATAGAATGTCTCATTTTAGAGTTAAGGGATCAAAGTAACCTGTGCATACTGTACTAATTTAATCTGATTGCTAGATTTTTTCAAATATACACTCAAACATTGTTAATTTTGCTGCGTGAATTCTTCATAGTAATTTGTATGACGTTCGCGGCCCCACGCATGTCTGTATATTATCTGTCTGGTGCCCTCATACCGCTGCTGGCTGTCGGAGACCACGTTGCTTCTGCGCACAAAAAATATTACGCTCAGCTTGTGTACATCGTACATACGTGGGTGACATTGAATGTTTGTAGAATCTCAAAACTGAAATCAGATATGAAGATGGAAGTTGTTTTATTGCTTTTCGAAGTATTCTCCGCGATAATCAATACACTTTTTCATGTGATGAAATCATTGTGTGAAGCATTCAGCCCACCCTTTTTAGGTACTTTTTGGAAGCCGTTTGGAAGGCCGTTACTGCCTATTTTGCGTTCATAAAATGTACTTCTCTGAGTTTATCCATAATTTTAGGAAATAAATAAAAATCATAGGCAGCAAGGTCGAGACTGTATGGTGGATGACCCATTAACTCTACATTTACAGTACTCAAAAATTGCTTCGTTTGTCTGGCGGAGTGAGCTGGGGCATTGTGATGGAGGTTCATTCTGCTTCGTGGGCGTCGTTCTTTGACTTTTTCCAAAACAGAAGGCAAGCAGCTGTTCACACCAGTTTTATTATTTTATAAATTTATATAGCAAATTTCCCCGATCTGCCAAAGAAGGAGACAATCATTTTCTTTTCAGCACTACGTCCTTTCTTCACTTTCGTCGACAACTCTTCGAAAGGAAAGATCCACTGCGCAGATTGCCTCTTAGTTTCAGGCTCATGGCAGTAGATCCAGCTTTCATCACCTATTACTATGTCAAAACAGCATTTGATTGAATATTGTCGAATTTTCAAGCAGTTGGAGACGCCATTGCACGCGGCAGGGTTTTTGAGCTTCACTCAAATTGTGAGGAATCCATCTCACCCGAAGCTTCCGTACTCGTAGGTGATCGTGTAAAATAGTTCAAACGTGACTCATACCAATACCTACTGATACCCGAATCTGCTCATGTGTCGTTCGTTTGTCTGCTTCAATCATGAGCCGCACAGTTTTGATGTTTTCTTCTGTCACCGCCGTCGCAGGACGACCTTCTCTAATATCGTCACTGAGGTGGGTACGATCACGTTAAATTTACTGAACTAGTTATAAACAGTGGCACTGGATGGGGCTTCATCACTAAATGCTAAATTAAGTCTTTCAGAACCTTGCTTCTGGTTTAGTATGTTCTCTTGTCAAATTATTTTTTCTGTAAACACGTAATTTTCAAATTGCCGCCTGAAATAAAAAAAAAATGACAGCTATGAAAATGTAATGACGTTTGACAACCAAAGAGCTCCGTTTCCAAAATTCGAATTTGTTTTTTTTTCTATCGTATTGTACAGTAGCCAGTTCTAATAACTTTTAGTTTCACCTGTCGTACACAATATTTGCACAAATTTTCTGTATTTAGGGTGATTGTTTGTTGGGATGAATTTTATTTCATTATTTAGTCTTGGAAAATTCAATATGGCGTCTCCAATATGGCCACCGACAGAGAGAAATCCACTGCAATGGGATTTATATGGTGTTTTTTGATACTTATTAATGAGATAAATAGCTAAAATGTTGCTCATAAAAAATAAAATGGTTTTGGTCATTTTTGTTATTATTATTATTACATAATAGACGAACAGCTAGCAGCTGTTGTGTCTATGATGTTTTTTGATACTTCTTGATGAGATAGAAAGCTAATTCGTACAGATAATTCTAAAGTTATTTATAAGGTTCTGAGGTTGTTTATGTCGCATTTTGTCATTTTATGTCACTTTTTGTCATTTTCTCCTTTTGTCAATTATAATTAATTTATTATTATTTAGAATTTATTTAATTAAGTAGGTACCTAAGAATATCGATTTATTTAAATATGGAAATAAGCATATCACTTACTACCTAAATACAATGCATAAAATGTTCAAACTTCTTAATTCGACTTGAGACAATTCGCATTATAAAAAGGCTCAAAGTTTATAAGAGCTTGTCTTTTGAAAATTATTCTGCCTTAAATTCAAACTCAATTCTGTTCTATTAATTAGGCCTAAAAGAATCGAGTTTTTTCCAACTCTAGTTGGGAAACCTTCGTGATTCCCAACTACCTTAGACCTACTTGCCAAATAAAAAATAATGAATAATTTTTATAATTTTATTCCCACTAGTTCAATCAACTGAGCAAATGCTCAGTTGATTGAACCAATGGGATTTTTTTCACACTAGTTCAGTAACCGAAAATCGACAGAAACATTGCAATAGTAATAATAATTGCAATATACTAGGACCATTGTTTTCTATCAAATTATTACTTTTCCTGTGTCATCCTGTGTCATTTGTCGTTGCATGGTTTTCACCGAACACTGACCAAACTTTTATAAAAACTGAAGAATTCGGACCATAAGGAATAACTGTTATTCGTGGTCAGATCCATCGGATAGTACGAACTGACCACGAGGAATGATCGGAGAAGTAAAAATGGTATAGTTTAAGTAGGTATATTAAGCATCTTCCTGATTTAAAAGTATCATACATAGTTCCCGACAAAAAAACTGATAAATCAGTAAAATCACGAACAACGACATGTGGCGTAGTCCTAAGTATGAGTTTTCTACTGATCTATGTATAAAAAAATATATATCTACATTATAACTAAAGGAAAACTAGATTATAGTCATCAGCTGTCATAAACATCGCACGATTTTCATGTTTCATACTTTACAAAATCTTAACTTAAAGGGCAAAATTCATGCTAGTTTTATTTTCAACTGAACTAGTGGGAATAAACGTTTTTTAATGTTTACTTTGGAATATACATAAAAGAACAAACAATTTAAAAATAAAAGAACAAAACAGAAACAACAGAAATATTGGAAAGTCTCTATAACCAAGAAGATTATTCTTCATTTCCTAAAAAGATAACTATTTCTTACAGTGACCCTGAAATTACCTATACAGGGTGTGTCGTAAATAGTGGTCCAACGTTAAGGGGTCGATACACCATATATTCAGCTATCACATACCAGAATTTGAAATTTTTTTTTCCAGGGGTCTCTGTTTTATTCATTATTATTATTATTTTGAAAAATCGATACCTTGAGTTACTAATTTGGCTGTTATTTCAACATATAACATTATTTTTTTATTTTGTTTCTTGTTTATTATTGATAAATAGATGTGCTATCACATACAATACTTTTTATAAATGAAAACTTAAAGATATTAAAGAAAAAATGTCTTTATTTCAAAATTCTACTCTAATCTCTATCAAATCATGTGAATTCGGGGGCGAATGGTGTAAAAAAAATGTACTACACAATCTGTGCCCATTGTTTTAAAAACTTGTCCAATAAATGCAGATTCTAAAATGATATTAATAATAACCGATTCCGTAATGAAAAAGAAGTTATTGCCATTTCAATTGAGAAGGAGCCGAATTTAAAAAATACACTTTTTCATTTTAATTAACTTACCGGTATTGCAAAATGTTTTGGACCCATTTAGAAGTAAATTTTAACTTAGCTATTAACAGCTGAGTGGTATTTGAGTCATGCACAAACATATCACAGGTAAACAAACGTGTCTCATGTAAAAAAAAGGGTACTTGGCCAGATAACACAAGACTCATTAAAACACCTCAGTATAGCGCGCATGAGTAGTGAAAAAATCACAAGGTTTTTTTTTATTGCTATTCTCTTAAGTATGAACGAGACAGACTATGTCAAGAAGATATTCGTAATAATCTAATCAGTTAAAATGCTTCAGTGTGGTCCCGTACGTCGCATGCGCTTCTAGTCTCTGTGTTTATCCCGCCGTTAATTAAACAAAAGAAGATCTGGATGACTTCGATCTGGATGTCTGTCCCAATAAAGTCAGGCTGCCGATGCCTATGCATTCGCCATGAATAAAATGCATGTCAGCATATTCACGCGGTGTGTACTGAGACATCGCCCTAATCTTCACTGCACTGCACGTTTGTCAAAATCGTTGAGCAAATCAAAGTCCAAATAACGTAGCCGACGTCGTAGGGATCATAAAAACCAACAAGTCCGAACAGAAGCAAATCCGAGTCCAGGAAGTAAAAGAAGCAATTCAATGGCGGAGATAAACACAGAGACTAGAAGCGCATGCGACGTACGGGACCACACTGAAGCATTTTAACTGATTAGATTATTACGAATATCTTCTTGACATAGTCTGTCTTGTTCATACTTAAGAGAATAGCAATAAAAAAAAGCCTTGTGGTTTTTTTCACTACTCATGCGCGCTATACTGAGGTGTTTCAATGAGTCTTGTGTTATCTGGCCAAGTACCCTTTTTTTTACATGAGACACGTTTGTTTACCTGTGATATGTTTGTGCATGACTCAAATACCACTCAGCTGTTAATAGCTAAGTTAAAATTTACTTCTAAATGGGTCCAAAACATTTTGCAATACCGGTAAGTTAATTAAAATGAAAAAGTGTATTTTTTAAATTCGGCTCCTTCTCAATTGAAATGGCAATAACTTCTTTTTCATTATGGAATCGGTTATTATTAATATCATTTTAGAATCTGCATTTACTGGACAAGTTTTTAAAATAATGGGCACAGATTGTGTAGTACATTTTTTTTACACCATTCGCCCCCGAATTCACATGATTTGATAGAGATTAGAGTAGAATTTTGAAATAAAGACATTTTTTCTTTAATATCTTTAAGTTTACATTTAAAAAAAGTATTGTATGTGATAGCACATCTTATTATCAATAATAAACAAGAAACAAAATAAAAAAATAATGTTATTTGTTGAAATAACAGCCAAATTAGTAACTCAAGGTATCGATTTTTCAAAATAATAATAATAATGAATAAAACAGAGACCCGTGGAAAAAAAAAATTTCAAATTCTGGTATGTGATAGCTGAATATATGGTGTATCGACCCCTTAACGTTGGACCACTATTTACGACACAACCTGTATATGAGAATACACCCAAGTAACTCTGTTGAATAATGTTTATATAATAGAGTTTTTGGAAACTAAATATGTATAAACTGACATAGCTGGCTGTGTAATGGCTGTGTAAACGCCTATTCAGATGTTATTTAATTTCTAAGTACGAGTTTGATATCGATTTAATGTTTCACTCGTATTGTTATTATACGTATTTTGTATTGTATATTGTTTAACGTTAGTTGCCTTATGATTGTTTGGCAATTTTTGTTCAGTTGATCGCACGTGGGGGTAAGACCGTAATATCAAAATTATTAATTTATTAATTTCTATACACGACAACATTTTTTATTCATCCGAACGACGTTTATTTTGTTGCAAAAGTGTAGTCAAGAATTTTGTCAAATAATTAATCATAGACATTAGATTTAGAAGATAAGTTAAACATTAGTTTTTTATATTATTTGATTTGTATGAGTATTTTTTTTAAATATACAAGATTTCCTGGTAGAAATAAATCTATCAATGACAATGTGTTGTTTTTTTTGATAAAATTATCATCTTTTCGCTTAAATACCCTATTATCAAATGACAAGGTCAAACGTATGTTTTCTCGTCATTAAAGCGTCCGCTCTTACCCCAATGCACCCCTATCCATCAAAATTCAAATTTAAACATATTATCTGGAACTTTCGGCCAAATGTATATGATTTTGTGAAGGTTCAGTATTTTATTAACGACTTCCCCAGGGGTTTGCAGTGAAGTTCTAGGGGTCTGCTGGTAAAGCACCAGGAAATATTTTATCGATAATAGCTAATAAGTATTTTAAGGCCGCTTGAGAAATATATATTTTTTTTTTTTTATTTTTTTGCATTATCGCACTGTATAATCACACATAAGACATGCCATGTTTACTACATTAAGAAGAAATGCAAACGCATGGAAGTAAAGCTAAATATTTAATCGCATTAATGAAAGTTTATTTATTTATTTATTTATACGGGATATACCCTTTTTACATAACATATTAAAGAAAGGAAAATAAAAAGTACAACTCAAAGCAACATAAGATCAGAACTTCTCAGTTGGCGCGAAAATTCAACAATATCGTTACCATAAAAATTAACAGTATCACCAAGAGCGTTAGCCTTGCGCATCAGTCGTATCAAAGTTTCATTCTTGCTAACGTCAGTTCTTCTATAGGGGACATAAAACACATCAGAGTTCCTCGTGCCAGCAGCACTTATTCTATAATTTATGTGCGATGTTAGGAAAGAGCAATCTAAAAAGTTGTTAATAATTTTGAATAAAAAAGTGAGATCAAAAATTACTCTTCTCTCCTGCAAAGATTGCAAATCCAGTTTACTAAGAATGTAAGAATAATCATGATTATCGCGTGACATTCCGTGACCATCGCGATAGGCCGCGTGTCGCAGAAAATTATGCTGAGGTTTTTCAATGAGTTTAATTTGTTCGTTTGTAAAAGGAGACCAGACAATTGAGTAATATTCCACCAAAGGGCGAACGAGAGACTTATATAGTAAAAGTAGTGTACTAACGCGCGAAAACTCCGACGTGTTTCTATAAACAAATCCCCACATTCGCATTGCCTTAGAAGAAATAGTTTTGATATGATCATTAAAATAAAGCCTCGCATCAAGCAAGACACCGAGATCTTTAACAGTTTCCACCCGTTGCAATTGATCGTTACCCATAACATAATTGTAAACTATACCAGTCTTCTTTCTTGTGAATGAAATAATTGAACATTTTTTAACGTTGAGTTTCAATAAGTTTAGATTGCACCATTCCATTACACTATCAATGTCGATTTGCAGAAGTTCTGCATCAACAGAGTTTTCAATATTCTTATAAATTTTAGCATCATCAGCGTATAAAAGTATCGAAGAAAATTTTAAACATGAAGGTAAATCATTTATAAAAAAGTTAAACAAAAGAGGGCCCAAGTGGGAGCCTTGCGGGACTCCAGAAGGAACTTTTATAACTTTAGATTTACAATTTTTTATCTCGACAAATTGAGATCTATCAGTCAAATAACTTTTCAGCCAACTTAACAACGGATTTCCAATACCCATGTTATTCAACTTTGAGACCAGTATATCGTGATTTACACTATCAAATGCCTTTGAGAAATCTGTGTAAATCGCATCGATCTGTCCATACTTCTCAAAGGCATCGGTTATATGTTTTTTAATAATTACTAAGTTAGTGCACGCAGACCTTTTGTCGATAAAACCATGTTGTTGTTCACATATAATATTCCTGAAATTGCTATAAACGCAACTAGTGACCATTTTTTCAAAAAGTTTCGGTATAGAATTAAGAATAGAGATTGGCCTATAGTTTGATACATCTGATTTATCACCACTCTTGTAAATGGGAACAACTTTGCCAAGCTTATAGGCATCAGGAAAAATGCCCATAGCTAATGATTTACAGAAAAGAAGATGCAAAGGTTTTGTCACAGCATATATACAGTTGACCAAAAAGATATTAGGAATTAAGTCAGGCCCTGCACCCTTCCTGATGTCCAGCTTGGCAATTTCATCGAATACAGCACTAAGAGATAATAAGAGATAATTCCATACAGTTCATATAAAAAGTAGAATTGTAATCAGTAGGTGAGATAACATGATCATTTGCTTGATTATTTACATCAAAATTGTAACTCGATTTAAAATGAGAAGCAAAAAGATTTGCAATTTCTATAGGGTTGTTAGATGTGTCTGACTTATGGTGAACAGTGTCAGGAATCTCATTGTAATCAGTAGTCGCGCTAATATGATTCCAAAAGGCCCTCGAGTTGTATTTGATCGATTCTTCAAGATTTGAAAAATAAGACAATTTATTTTCAGTTTGTATGACATTGCATGCGGCGCGTAAACGAGAAAATTCATTGTAGTGAATAGGCAGATGAGATATTCAAAGCTTTTATATTCAAATTTATATTCAAAGCTCATATTGTCTGAGCTTACTGAGAAAATTTGTTGTTTGCAAATACTGTTTCATTAAAATCATTACCACTGTTCGATGTGGAATCACTGTCGTCGAAATTTTAAACATAATTTTCATTACCTACTCGTATTATTATAAAGTTGCAAGGTCGGCGGCGCGCCCGCATACCCCCTGGTGTTGCAGGTGTCCATGGGCGGCGGTAACACTTACCATCACGTGGGACCGCCTGCTCGTCCGCCCACTAGTCTATAAAAAAAAAAAAAAATGTGTGATTCCTCCTGTTCTACTTTTTTCCCCACTAATATCTAGTCCGTAATATATTTTCATCATATTTTCATTGCAACTTTGTCCACACAGAATGGAAGTTGTTTTATACACTGAATTACTCTAGGTTTTATTTAGTATCAAGCTATCCTCTGTATAAGACTCTTCAAATTCGTACTTTTAATGCTAAATGGTAATTATAAAATGATAATTGTGTTCTTGTTTTCCGACAAGTTACTCCTATGTTTTCCCTATTTTACAGCCACATGCTTCTATAAACCCCTAAAAAATCTGTCACAAGCAGCTACTGTATAATTGATTAAATGTGGAGCCCAATACAGCTATAAGAGAAAAGAACAGCCATGGCCGTCTTAGATCATGCAGGGGCCTTTGAGCACACAGAGTTTGGGGCCCTATAGAAAGCAAAAAAAAAAACATCCATGAATGAAAACATTAGAATTTACTTTGGTTTAGTGATTTTATTGGTTATTACGGTTAGCTTTATACAAATCATATATAAGTGAATAGTGATGTGATTACTGTTTTGAGAATTGGACTTACGTTGATGGTAATGGTTTCTTTCGAGTTGGCTATCAAATGAAAGAATTCGACGAGTAGAATACGATAAAAACTTGTTTTTTGTTAAAACTTTTTTGTTAAAAATAACTTTACTTATTTATTGATTAATTGATTAGGCCCGGGGCCCTGGGCCCTGGGCTCGTCCCTCACGTGCCCTTAGAGTAAAGACAGAACTGAGAACAGCGTTTATTCAACATCAAGTACTATAAAGGAAATTGACAACGTTATTATACAGATAAATGCTGCCTACTTCTTTGAAGAGTTTAGCGATCTTAAACGTTATAGGTTTAATAACGCCTGTCTAATAATTCTACTAACCGTTATTATTAAGCTTTATGACTTAAAATTAGCGAAATTCAAAATGTACTAAGCTTAAAGAATTATAACAGTCCTAAAATATTATATTATTATATAAAATAATATAATACAACATTTAGATATCTCCAATGCTTCTATAGGTGCATACGTCATAATTGTTTAAACTGTGTTTATACTGTCATATATATGTCATGTCATGTCATATATATGTCATGTCATATGTATATAATAAAAATAATAAATGTATCATTCGTATAGTAAGCACATACTATACATATTCGGGCTTTTAATAAAAAGCGTATTGCGTAGTGTCGATCTTGTTTTATTGAGACCAATAGCGTATTATTGACACCAAATTGACCAATAGCTTTTTAGTACACCAAATAACAGAACTTCCAAAAGCCTCGGCTGGCAGTTCATTCCACAAATTTCGGGTTCGCGGTATAAAGTGTCTTTTTCACCGTACTTTACGCAGCGACTCTATGTCAAGGAAGTGCGGATGGACCGCACGTGTTTATCAAAATATTCTCCGTGAGCGTTAATATACTTTTTCATACGAATAAACCAATTTCCATAATATTTATTCCTCTCCTCCGTGGTGACCTCGGAAACATGTTTTTCATACTCTTCGATAGCCTTTTCTGGCGATGAAAATCGTTGACCGCGTAATTGTTTCTTAATTTTTGGAAACAAGAAAAAGGTCTCAAGGTGCCAAGTCGGGACTGTATGGAGGATGGCTCATGAGTTCTACGTTTTCGCCTTCAAAAAGTCGTTTGTCTATTTGGACGTGTGAGTGAGAGCTGGCATTGTCATGGTGCAAGATTATGTAGCGTTTACGGTTGTTTTTACGGAGTTCGTCAACAACTTCTGGCAAGCTCATAGTTGTGTACCAATCAGCATTCACGGTATGACGATTCTCCAAAGCAACAGTAGCCACGTGTCCAGTTTTTCTAAAAAAAAGGCGATCATCTGTTTCGCGACATTTTGCACACGCGCCACTTTGGTGGGGTTCGGCTCATCTTGAAAGACCCAAATAGTCGATTGCTGCTTTGTTTCGGGATCGTAGCTATAAATTCATGTTTCATCACCTATTACTATGTTCCACACCAAATTTGACGCCCCGTCGTTTAATCTGGTAAGTATGGCATTACACCAAATGACGCGTTCCGTTTTTTGAGTCTCAGTCAAATTTTGTGGGATCCACCGCGAGTACAGCGTTCGCACAGCCAAATGTTTGTGTGAGATTGATTGTATCTGACTCATGCCTATGCCATGGAATGATTCCCGAATCTCATAGTAGGTCACATGCCTTCTGTTTAGATTATATGGCGCACAGTATCGATGTTTTGTTGCTGACAACGGTGGACTGGCGACCTTCACGAAATTAGTCATTGAGATTGATACGACAGCGCATGAATTCTGCAAACTAGCTATATTGTCGCCTTGCTTGGTGCTTCATCACCAAAAGCAGTTTGAAGCCGAGCGAGGCTCTGCTGAGTTGTCAAATTATCCTTAAAATCGTAGAAACAAACTTTATTCTACAGCCAAAGAGTTTCATTTTCAAGTATTGTAATTACTTTTTAAATATTGTTTATGTAAGTGGCCAGTTCCGGGAACTTTCAGTGTGACGCATGTAGTTATAATAAGCAAAATCTCTGTAGTAGGAACAAATCTTAGGGAGTTTCTTTCAACATACGAGTAAGATACCAAGACTGTCGATTATTTGAATTGAAATGACTAATAAATTTTAAGTAACATCATAATGTAATAAGTAGTGTTCTAAGTAGTAACATATTCATAATGTGGACGATTAAATGAAATTCAATGTCAACTATTATAATATGTTGATATTCTGAACTGGATTTAAAATTAAAGCTTGTTGCTCCGTTTTCTTAGAGATTTAGATAAAGAAACTGTTCTACTCAAGATATCATTTACAATGGGCAATCAAATGCAAAATAATTTTACATAGTAACCATAGTATAAATAAATATGCTGAAATATGTGTAATGCGTACACAAGAGTATATAAATGTTTCTTTGTTTAAAGATTATTAGATAATAATCACATACTATTAGGAAGCATGACTAAAGGATTCATTTAAAGCGTTTCTCCATGGGAGATGCTCACAGCCAAGTTATAAAAGCTATTGTTAAATTCTAGTGAAAGAACATTTGGTAGGAGAAAGGCTGGAAAACACGTATTAGTGGTCATTAAACATGGGGGCGAATGAAGACAAAAAGAAGAAAAAACAGTGAGTCTTTTTTATGTCAAAATTTCCGGATTTTTTCATGTAAAGTTTAAAATGGAAAGTATAAAATTCTTGAGACTTGAGGTAGATGGTAGATGGTAGATGGTAGTTGAATTTGAGGTAGACTTGAGTCTCTTGGGTTAAATATGAATATAAAAAAGAAATGGCACACAATTTTTGAGAATTCAAATGAGAAAAATAAGAATATTTGTTCTAAAATTCAAAATTCAATTTTTTTTTTTTATTGAAAGACTAGCTGACCCGACAGACGTTGTCCTGTCTTAGCTATGAATATTCAATTCGAACTGGAATAAATAATAATAAAAAAATCAACGAAATAATGTCAATTTTCGAAAAATCCGTACTAAGGTATAAACTCAGTGCTACTGGTCGAGGATTTGAACTCACGATTACAGGAATGTGAGTCTAGTCATACCCCTAGGCTATCACCGCTCTTATACTGTATTTTATTGACTATATTATTGTGTTTCGTTTGTCTACCTCTTGGATCGGTATTTTCCGTTCCTTCCGCCCTGAGTCCTTCAAGGAAGAGAAGGTTCAGTTCTCCTAATTTCTTCACGCAAAACTAGAAACTATTGTCATCGTATGTATGGTTGCTTGTATTGTATTTTATATTATATTGACGTTCGATATTGACGTGTAATATAATAATTTAATTTAATTTTCAGGGAGCATGAACAATTACCAAATATATCTTATTTTCAAATCGTGAGTATTATTTTTATAAGCAACATAAGCCGCGATGGCCTACAAGAACATTTCGCATTTTTTTTAAATTTACATCAGTAAAATTTTATGCATAAAAATACTCTGCATAAAATTGCAAAACGTTAATATAATTAATTTGCGAAATTACGGTCACGGGTATTTTTTATGTGTGTTAAATGTATCCACATAATCCAATATATTTTTCATTTAAAAAATCTATTTTTTTTTTCTCTATAAAAATAAATATACAACCTTCTTTATATTTACCGTGTTAACCATCGACTTGTATAAAGTTATCTATAACTATGATTTCCTTTTTTTGGGAGTAGACATTAAAAATAATAAATGTTATAAATATGTTTTATGAGTAGGTTTAAATTTCTTAGTGGCACCCTAAGGTAATCATGATAAACTCTAAGGTTGCAATAAATTGTCACTACAAATTATTAGTTTGCACGTACGTTGCAAAACATTGCGGCAGGATAATGATCAAAGAATTTGAAATTCAATAATGTATTTTATTTTATTAAGACTATCTATATAAATTGCGAATTTTTAGTGAATGTTGGTTAAAATGAATAGAAATGAGAACAATATTTTATATTATTTTTTATATTTTTATTGCATTTGGCACACGAGTAGTCACAAAAAGATAACATTATAAGTAGATAACGTTAGATATTGTACATGGACAGAATAATATAATGAGCAGAGTATTTAAGGAAATTATATATACTGTTGTTTAAATTATATATTTACACTTCTCACCGCACTTCCTAAGTATCTCTCTGTATAACCCAAAGGTCCGCTGGTAGAGAATGCCTTAAGACATTACGCTCGCCTTTTGTATGGTTATGTGCAGTAAAGTTTGTTAAACAAATAATATTCACAAATAAATATACAGAAACATTATATGTATTATAATAATTTTAATTATACCCGTCTTTTTTATTTTACATGTAAGTTTCGCTCTTTGATATTGAATTTTTTTACAGTTTCGCTATGCAACCTATTTAGAGGTAACAGCGACGATAGTCGGCGTAATCCTTGGTCTACTCAGCGGTGGAGTAGCTTGCTACAATTTGATACAAATTGGAGAATTGAGTACAGTTTTCGTGGAACGCACCGCGCCTACAGATCGGCTTTCAAGTTATTTGCCCGTGTTGAGCGCGTTTGGTGGTGGGCGCAGATTGTAAGTCGTTTTGTTATTTACCGGCCGATGTCAGCATGATCTCATTCCAAGGCCCAGGTTTAGTGGGAGAGTGGGCCGTGGGGCTATAATCGACCACGCGGTCCCACAGTTTTCCCTAATATAATGTACTTAAGTAGAAACGGGGCGGTATGTTGCGGGTTTAAGCCCAAGCTGAATCCTTTATAAGGGCTTCCGCTTTTGGTTTTCTCAGTGCTTAAAAGAGAAGAACCAAGTGTAATAAAATAATATAGCCTAAAATTTATGTATACCTATGCAGTAGTGATATATATATAGAAAGCTCGACTTATCTAATCTCAAACAAATAGTATTTAATAGTTATACTATACATTAGTGGAGTATAACTATCGATACTATAACCAAAACAATAGGTTTGGTTTATACAAATCCTAATTTGGTTTATACCATTAACATTAATGTTAAGTTTGAGAATTGTTAGGTAATTCGGGCTTTTGGACTTCCATGGATGTACCGCCACTGTACCGTCATATATTTATGTCTAAGTTATATGACGTTATTTGTCATATGTTATAGAATGTTAATAAAACATGGAGATTAATTGCTTTTCAGTTTAAATGTTTATTTATGGTTATAAACGCCAGAAGGAATTGGATGATTTCGAATGAATTCGAACGAATGAAAATGTTAGCTATCATCTTTCAATGACGTGACGTTTCTTTCAGACAGAATGCATCGCTAGAGGAGAACATGAAAGCCCTAGTCGAGGATGCCTCAGCGATGGCCATAGGAACGTTCGTCGGTGTTGTCATCGCGGTGTTTCTTTGCTTCTCTTCTGTCGCCCTCGTCAATTGGAGTGCTTTGAGACAGGTATAAATAAGTGCCCGTCTTTCACATTAAGTGACTCAATTGTTTTATTTTGTTACGACAAATTAATATTCTTTTAATTTAATAAGTGCGTATTCTGATTATATTTTACGAACTACTCGACTTAAAGAGATACGAATCTAGTTCGGTGGGTAGATATCTGTTCATTACAACATTTTAACACTAGATGAAGTACACTCTTAACCCGCTCTACTCCCTATTCCCCATCCTCCCTAACACTTTATCCAAATTCTTTTTTGAACCTGCATAGAGATTTAAGCAACGAGCAGCGCATTCAGCGGCGTGCCAACAGTCGTCATTCTAGACTGCCTTTGCAAGCATCATGGATGTTCATGATACAGTATCAGCTACAATATCCACTTACTATTGTGTGCTCGTGTGCCCCTTTCATTTCATACAAACATATTCAGTGTAATAAATTACACTTCTCGGATGTCATGGTTCCAAAAATACAAAATTTGAAGTATGACTTTTTGGCTAACACTTAGCTAATATTTTTTTAAATAGGTATAGAAAGAAGGTGGCAGACGAGCATACAGTCCATCTGGTGGTAAGTAGATACTGCCGCCCATGGACATCCGAGATACATGCCAACATCAAACCAGAATGACAAACGTTGGCACGCCGCTCGCGCCGGAGGCACTACCTACCTTTGGAAATTTAGTATTTGGGGAAAGGGTTGAGAAAATGGGGAAGGATAGGATTAGATAAGATGGAATTGGTCTCTGGCATATCTCACTCACTACCGAAACATGTACGAGGGAACAGGGTAGTCTTCTGTGAGACGGGGGTAACGTGGCCAACTGGCTTGACTGAGTGCACCCAATGGCTGTGAAATTGCAGCGTGCACTCGCATCTTTAAATAATAAAGGATTATTTCAAATACCATTCCCCAATAGCATGAATAGGGATAAATATATTTATTTACTCATTTAAAGAGTCTTTTGCGAACGAAATGGTCGGCAACATATAATTATCAATTATAATTTTGGACGCAAATTGGGCTTTTTCTTCGACTATGACCGAGTCGCAACACGCAAGGCTATTAATTAAAACAGATTGCTACGGATCAGTGTGCGTCTCATACATTGTCTCGTACATGAGGGATGTATGGCCGTTAAACGCCACGCTGGCCAAGCGGGTTGCAGCTACGTGTCGTATCAGAAGAGTTCCCAGGAAATTAATATTCTTTTAATTAATTATTTAACATTTAATTATTTCACTTTTTTTCTTCATAAATTTAAATTCTTGCTACCTAGAAATGTATTATAATAAAGTAGGTGGATATAATTATTATCCTAACGAATAATTCATCAGATTTCAAGGATTCGGCAGCTATCCCTGAAAGCCGTACTCCGTCAGGACATGGCATGGTTCAACACCGACACGGAATTCAATCTGGCTTCAAAGATGTCCGAGTAAGTCAAATTCGCAAAAAGTTCTGTGTAGTCGGGCGTGTGTGTGTCCTTGTAAATATTGTGTTCCTACTAGAGTTGCAACGAATATTCGGTTACTATTCGGTATTCGGCTTATTCGGCCCTTTTTCGATATTCGGCCGAATGCCGAATATTAAATTACTATTCGGCCGAATACCGAATACCTATAAATTGTTTTGCAAACAGGATATTTTATCATGAAAATAACCTACTTTTTTATAATTTTAAGTGTTTATTTTTCTATTCGTAATATAACATATCTACATATTTTTTTGAAATTAGTAATCAAAATTTAAAAGCGGGGTAGATTGTGGTGTAAAAATAATATTTTTTTTGCATTACGAGGAAGAAGCTTGTTCCTCTTCTCTTCATACAAATGCTCTGCTTCTGAAAAAGTCTCTCCACTGCTGCTTCCACTGAAACACTGCTTCCAGGTGGGGACAAATACATTGCAGCAAGCTTTATTAAGCCTTGACAAAATGTTGCTGTATTTTTTGCCCACCAAAAAATGGATTTCTATTCCTACGTAATTATTTTAGATTAAGGTAAATATCTAGGTCTGCTACAATTTCGTTGTCAACACTTGATGTTACGGCGCTTACGCGATTACGGCCGAATAAAGGATGATTCACGTTACACCGTGTCGGGGCCGGGCCGTGTCACGGACGGGGCACGTACGGGGCACGGTCAAAGATCTATAGTATACTTTTGTATGAACCATGCCATGCTAGACCGGGCCGGGCCCGTGCCCCAATCGGGGCACGGCGCCTCGTAACATGAATGCGTTCACCGGGTGCCCGGAGGGCAATCGACGTGTAAGCTTTTTCAGAATATCAAATAGAAACTACATATCAATATTTGATATCGGATTTCGAAACCATATATTTTCTGAAACTATAGGTATATTGATAGATACGCATAATACTTTACGATATTTGTTGATGTTTCGATGATGTAATATTTTTTTTATATATAGTGTCACTATAGCCGCACAATAAATGTGACTAATAGTGGCATATCATACCATCGGTAAGTAGAATTTCACAGAATTTTCACGCAAAGTGGTAACGTCACGGCACGGGCACGTCCCGGCCCTGGCACGGTGTAACGTGAATCACCCTTGAAAACCTTTGACCGTGCCCCGTCCGTGACACGGCCCGGCCCCGGCACGGTGTAACGTGAATCAGCCTTAAAGGGAGCGCGAGCCAATCAAAGGACAGTGTGAGCTGTGCCTCTCTGCGCTTAGACAAATTGGGGCGAAATATGGCCGAATAGTTTGGCCGAATATTCGCCTATTCGGCCGAGGACCCCACCGAATATTCGGTATTCGGCGGAAGACCGAATATACTATTCGTTGCAACACTAGTTCCTACAAATTAGCGAAATCATCTTTGTAATCCTGGCTGCGGGTCATTTTTTAAAAGATGTCTCATAAATATTTTTTAGCAATGGCACTTACGCCTTCATAAAGCTGTAGGGCGCAAGCTATAGGATTTTGCTCATTGGTTCCGCGGCATGACGATATCGAATAGATTTGCAGAGATTCTTTACGATGCCGATGCCGTGACGACTCGCATAGGGAACAAGTTTAAGATAGCTATTATTATTGCTGTGGCTATATTCCAGGTTGGTGGCAGATTATGCCGATAGCATAACCGGGACCTCAATGTAGAAAGTCTGGTTATCTACCCAGATAGAAAACAAAATCTTAAATATCTCGGAAACTATCAACTTTTGGCCAGGCTATGTAATAGTGAAAAATAATCGTTACACTCCATACTACCACCACCCCCTGAAAGTTCTATTTACCAGAAACCATGTATTAAAAATATGATTCAATTTTTATGTATAAATTATTACTTATATCTTAAAATAAATATTTTTTTACTAGAAACATGATGAAGCTGAAAGAAGGAATGGGCGATAAAATGAGTGTGGTGGCTAACTTGATGGGTACGGCGATTATCTGTATCTGCCAATCATTTCCTCTGGGATGGGAGCTTACGCTGGCTTGTATGACCGTAATGCCGTTCTCTATCATAGCTTCCGTTATATTGTCTAACGTGAGTATTTAAAAATGAGTATAATTAAGAAATTATGTATATAAGTATAATTATGTTCGTATACGATTGGTTTGCGGCATATAATTAAGGATCGAAGTAGTCTAGACTATTGCAGGATTTGTTGAACTAACAAAATAGTAATTTCATGCCGTCTATCCTTAGTATCAAACGAAGTCTTCGATCCGAGAGATGGAGTCATACAGCCAGGCCGGCAAGCAAGCGGAGGAAGTGCTGAAGTCGGTTCGGACTGTTGTAGCCTTCGGTGGAGAAAGTAAAGAGATTGATAGGTGAGCTTCAGAAACAGTAAGTACAACGTATACGAGTATAAATGTATAAGACTATAATTGTATATGTTTTGAACAATACTAATGTTTGACGGTGAATATTGACTATTAAATAGGTAATAATTTATTTATAACTAGCGACCCGCCCTCGCTTCGCTTCGATTTATTTTTTTTTCTTTCAAAATTTCAAAATAAAATATAGCCCATATTAGACGCGGATAATGTAGATTCCTATTTGTGAAAGAATTTTTGAAATCGGTTCAGTAGTTCCAGAGATTACTCCCAACATACCTACAAACACACAATTTTACCTCTTTATTATATTAGTATAGATATAGATTTACAATAGTTACAATAGATAGGTGCGTTTCGATTCAGGGCCATACCTGCGATTCGATAAATGAATGATGGCAGGATTTAGTAAAAATATGTATCTACTTACCACCAGGTAAGTAGATTCAGTTAGAGTGCTAAAAACGCTAAACGCTATTTCTCTATGCCACAAATCAGACAATCTTCGGCTTGTGGAAGTGCAGCCTTCCTCTTTTATTTTGTCATCACGATTATGATAAAAATTAAATATAAAAAATATTGCCGTTATTGTATGCTCGTACAATATTTAGAAACAGGTAAACAAGAATATGATAAAGTATCTGCTCGGAAGTCATAATACGGGTTGATCCCATTTTTTTGTGTTACATTTGTGTTTCCTGGACATTAGGTAAATAGTTTCGACTAAATGTGTACTAAAAATCAGTACCGTTTCCAGAATTCTATTTAATGTGGTTGCTGAGATCTCCATAAAGCCCCACTACGATTGAGGGCCCACCTTTTATAATTTCTTTAATTTCCTTTAATTTTCAAGATTGCTTTTACAATTTAAACTTTTACTAAATCCTGACATCATTCGTTTATCGATTTGCAGGTATGGCCCTAAATCGAAATGCAAATTTTTATTCCCTAGTACAAATTGATCCAATACGTGTATACATAATTTAATTCGTCTGGCTTTGAGCCTTGTTCGAATTGGTATGCCATCGTAATTGACATATTTATGGCAATTTAATGATTATCAACAAGAAACATTTTTTCTGTACATTCTACTTTGATATAAACTATTAGTCAAGTTGGTGCCTCTATAAAGAAAATAACTCCGCATTAGTTGAAACCAATTGCTACCAGTTGATGATTGGTCCTGTCCTTGCACAGGTACCAAAGTAGAAATCACAGTGTATTTTTATCGTTGTATTTGCAGAAAGATTTATGCATGAAACATACTTGTACAATACTTTGTCTCACAATGTGAAATTACAGAAACTACGAACATACAATAATTTATTATTCATGTTGTGTGTGTGTCGGATTTATCGTGGATTTTTATGTCTTTATTAGGCTCTATTAAATATTTATATAAAGGCATTGTACATGAAATTATTAAATTTTGTTTATTTTCTTTATTTTTATTATACTACATTGAAGTAGAAATAACAAAAAGTGAATTACGTTTTTTCCTTATTCCGCTCGTTATCTTTTCAGATAAGTGAAATAAAATCACGTTATCTACTTAGCATTTACATCTTAAGAAATTATTTGCATGATAATAGGTACTACTAATAATAAATGCGTCACACATAGTATATTATAAGTATTATTGTGCACATGCATGTTTCGCCACAGTACACATGTTTTTTTTTTTTATGTACGAAGGCGGCAGGCGAGCATACAGTCCACCTGATGGTAAGTGGATACTGTCGCCCATGGACATCCGCGATACATGCCAACATTAGTCCAAAATGAGAAACGTTGGCACGCACCCGGACGCGCTGCCTACCTTTGGAGATATAGGAATGGATTTGGAGAAAGGGTTGAGAAAATGGGGAGGGATGGGATGGGAATGGGCTCTGGCACATCTCTCACTACCGAAACACGTACGTTCATTGGGGAAATACGATAAAATGGGAAATGCAGTACATTTCAAGGTAGTCTTCTGTGAGAGAGGGGTAACGTGGCCAGTCGAGTGCGCCCAGCGGCTGTTG
The DNA here is from genome assembly GCA_943735995.1 of Sesia bembeciformis. NCBI lineage: Eukaryota > Metazoa > Arthropoda > Insecta > Lepidoptera > Sesiidae > Sesia > Sesia bembeciformis. Next base: position 6,232,354 of record OX031044.1, on the reverse strand, counting down.
GATTGCAGCGTGCACTCTCCCCCTCAAATGCATGTGCAAATGCATGCACTCTTGCATGTGACATGCAAATGTAATATTTTTAATAGATACTTATAAGAATGCCTACTTTTGTGACATAAATTAATAACATAATATACATACATAATAAGCATAATAACATATCTCTAATTGTGTGATCTCTGATTGGCGACTTGACTTGATTGACATGAAAATCTTTATTTTGTAGTCATGAATAACGTCTTTAATGTAGAAACATCAGACTTTGAAACGACACCCAGTCAAACCTCAAACCAAGAAAGCTCATTATCTTTGCGAAAATTATTTTTTTTGCTAATCTCGATTGTCGTTTTTGTATCAGCCTTAAATGTCCCACTAACCTACAGAGGCACAGGGACGATCTTGTGATTACAAGTGGGCGATATTATCCAGATTTATAAAAACATTCGGATGGCAGCTTCTTCACGATGTTCATTGTACAGTCGAACTAGTGATAATTGAAAAACTAAGTGGAGAAAGCCAACTTATAGCTTAATTATACTTTGTTTAGTTATAAGTTATTAGTTTATAAGTGTCTAATTTACGGGTACAGATAACATTCACCTCAACATCAGGTAAAGGACGCAATACCATATCATCAGCCTGTGTCTCTCCACTGTTGGATATAGGCCTCTCCTAAAAACTGCCACCACACACGGTTTTCTGCTCTTCTCATCTAGCCACTTCATGTCTTCAAGTCGTCAGTCCACCTGGCCGGATGGCCTAATGAGATATAATTTTAATTGAGTTTAAATAACTACTAAGACATCCCCAATACAAATCAGTACAAACTAGTTTATGGGGTGGGAATTGCGTTACGACGATAATTTCGGCCGTGCATTTTTTGGTTTTCGCATTTTCTATTTACCAAGTCTCCTGTTAAAATCTAGTTGATTTGTTATCGAAATTTATGGAACTTCTGTTAGCTTCCCAAAATTATGAATTAAATTTTTTGTTTCATGTTGCACACTTCTTTTGTTTCATGTAGCAAAGCGGACACGGTTGATTAAATATTAAAATATTGCCCATTGACGCATCCGCGAGGTTCAGCGTAATTCAAGTGATGTAGAGCTAGGTTCTCCTTCTGTATACAGGTTTTGATATGAAGCTTATGGGGTCGCTGGTGCTCAATACTATCCTTGCCTGAATTCTTAACTTGTCAAAATTTTAGGTACAGACTCCAGCCGAGTAATACAATCGCAATTGCGATCTATATGCCAAACTTGGTATTAGGTTTCAACTGGATTTTCACACACTATGCTTGCCTGAACACATAATTTGTTGCTAGGTACAAACGCCTCCTGGATCCAGCTGAGCGATACGGTCGCAAGCGAGGTCTGTACACAGGTCTCGGTACAGGTTTCAGCTGGGTACTCTCGTACTCCCTAAACGCTATAGGGATCACATACGGCACGAGGCTTGTTATCCAAAACATGGATGACCCTACTGATGGACGAAGATATGTTGTTGGACAAATATTTAGCGTGAGTATTCGTTTTACATAATTGTATGCCAAGCACCCACACACAATTCTTATGATATACCGATAGGTAGTTATTATTTCATTTATTACGTATAATTATGTCCAAATAGACCGCCAGAAAAAGTAGGTCAGAGTAATTTTTTTTTTTATTTTTTTTTTTATTTAACAATGACATACCTAATAACGAGGTATTACATTTAAAATTACGATCTAGTCATAATATTAAGACTAATGAGTAATTTAAATTTTACCTAAATTGCTAAATAGGGTAAAACTAAGTATGTGTCCAATAACACTTTACTTATTGTCTCTATTAAGGGGAAGTCACTCTGTTCTTGTGAACTTTATTAGGAGCACTTATTTCACTAAGTACCTACATAATATTAACACTACACTAACTCAAAAGGTTTCGTCCTTTTCAGTCTTCTGACTATGTCCGTGTTATCAAGGAGCTGGATGGCCTCAACGTTCACATGGTGATGAAGTCTTCGTTCGTGAGCTTCGGCGTATTTTTTAATAACGTTGGCAACGAGGTCCACTTTAAGGTCCCGATGGAGGTCGTCATTTCTAATGTACCGGGGCGCATTGACCACGCCCCTAAGTACTTTGTTCTGGAATCGTTGAATCATGAGGATATTACTTTGTTTGGTGCAGCCCCACAGCTGACTACCGTAAGTCCAAACTGGCACGAGGACTTGTTTATACAATAGTATTTTATTATACAATGACAGAGAGGAATGTTTCCCAAGCAACCAGTACATCTTCTTGTAGCGAAGTTCTAACTCATCACGTTTCTTTTTGACATGAGCCTTCCAGCGAAGCTTCGCGTCCAGAGTCATGCCTAGATACTTGGCTGTATTCGCGTACGGTATCACATGGCCGTTTATGTACACCGGATGATAGTTGGGTTTTTTATTCGTAAAATCTATGTGAATTGACTTAGATTCATTTAATTTCACTCGCCATTTTTTTGCCCAGGCAAGGATTTTATTGACGGCGGTTTGTACCTTTTCCACTGCGTCTTCATGCGTGACCCCAGTAGACATGATGGCTGTGTCATCTGCAAATGTTGCAATGGTGTTGTTCTCTATCTCTGGAATATCACAGGTGTATAATAAGTACAGGACCGGACCTAGTACACTCCCTTGTGGTACACCAGCTTTTATTTGCTTGAGTTCTGAGAATTAATCATCTTGTCTTACCCTAAACATTCTCTGTGTTAGGTAAGACTCCAATATGTCTGCGAATTGCTTGGGGAGCATATTTTTTAATTTATGTACAAGGCCCTCGTGCCAGACCCCATCAAATGCTTGTGCTACATCCAGGAAAACTGTCGTACAGACTTTCTTTTCCTCTAGTGCTTTTTCTATAGTGGTTGTAATTCTATGCACTTGATCGATTGTAGAGTGTTTTTCCCTGAAACCAAATTGATGGTCAGGGATTAGGTTTCTTTGTTCTATGATGGGTTTCAATCGTCTCAAGAGAAGTTTTTCCATTAATTTTGACATTATTGGGAGGAGAAAGATCGGTCTGTATGATGTTGTTTCGTGTGGTGGTTTACCAGGCTTCGGTATCATTATAACTTCGGCAACTTTCCACATGTCAGGTACATGTTTAAGTCGAAATGTAGCATTGATAAGGGTGGTCAGTTTTACTATAGCTTTAAGTGGAAGATGTCGGAGAACTTCACCAGTAATAAGATCGTATCCGGGGGATTTCTTCCGGTTTAGGTTCTTTATTTCGTTTTGGACTTCTTTTGGCGTCACAAGTCTTATTTCTAGTTCATCCTGTAACGTTTTGTTTAAGGTAAGGTCACCCGGGTTATCTTCGTTGGGTTGAAAAATTTGTTCTAAATGCTGTGCAAACCTATTTGCTTTCTGTTCAGAACTCTTGGCCCACTTTCCGTTCATTTCTTTAATGGGGGGAATATGCATCATAGGCTTTTTCATATTTTTAATAGTTTTCCACAATGAATACTCAGTTGTGCGATCACTTGTTAAATGACTAAGGTAAGTGTGCATAGTTTCGTCCTGGAACATTTGAATTTTTTTCCGTAGTCTTTTTGTAAGTTTATTCAGCAACTTTTTATCTTGCGGAAATCTAGTTCGTTGCCATTTCCGTCTCTGTTTTCTTTTTTCCGCTATAAGATGCCTTATTTCTTTTGGATAGTAATTAACTCTTATCTTTTTTTTAACATCTGGCGTATTTTCCCACGCGCAGCGTTGGATATCTCCTATGAATTTTCTTACATCTAGATCTAGCTGGTCAGGAGTTTTTAGTGGGACTTTCAGGTCTATTGTACTGTCCAAGTCTGACTTGAAACTTGCCCAGTCTGTATTTTTATTTATTAAGGTGGGATTTTTCTCTTTTATAACTATTTTATCACATAATGTTAAAATAATAGGTGAGTGGTCTGAGCTCATGTCATAACCTTCCTCGATGTGTAGAAAGTTACTAGATATGTTCTTATAAATAAAAAAGTCTATTAGGTCTGGTAACTTCTGTGGATCCGTTGGCCAGTACGTGGGCTTCCCTGTAGCATTAAAGTGTTTTTAGCATTAAAGTCACCTCCTAATATGAATCTGTCACCAAGATTTTTAAGCAGACTGTTGTATTGCTCTGCTTTTATTGCATGCCGTGGTGGACAGTATATGGCTGAAATAATAATAGGATAGCGTTTTGTTTTTACACAAACAGCTACAGCCTGAATTCCCTCTTCTTCACATTTATGATCTTCATAATGGTATATGCTCTTTTTTATGATGACGGCACTACCTCCTCTTGCAGTGTTCTTGGGATGCAATGCATAGTAAGTATTATAACCTTTGATGTGGATGTAGGATTCTTTTGTAAAATGTGTCTCCGATACTAAGCACACATAAATTTTTTGCGTGATTATGACTGCACGTAGCTCGTTTTGATGCTGTAGGAGTCCGTTTGCATTCCACGCCATGATTTTTAATGTGTTAGCCATTTTTATGTTTGGGTGTAGCTGTCTTGGTGCTACTTTCAAGTTTTTTCAGCCTTTCATCAAATGATGTTAAAAGGTTAAGAATTTGATTAATCTTCTCGTCCGTACTGGGTGGAGACTGTGGTTTAGGACACAAGTGATCGCCTTTTGTGATTTGCGCAAAAGACACGCCCTTGTTAACGGGTTGACTGGTAACCTTTTTTTCTTTGTTTACAGTAGTCTGGGCTGCGGGAGCTGTGACATTTTTCTTGGCTATTTTATTTTTTATATTTTGTAACTCTTTGGCTACTATACACCCTCTGTAGCTTGCTGGGTGAGGTTCACCACAGTGAACACATTTTGGCTTTGTCTCAGCTGGTTTTTTGCAATCTTTGGTTAGGTGTTTCCCTGTACACTTTACACATCTAGGTTCCATAGAACAGTATTTCTGTGTGTGTCCATAGGCTTGGCATCTTTTACATTGCGGTATGAGATTGGAAGTTTTTAAAGGTTGCACATCTACTTTGCAACCCAGAATAGACTTTATACCGTAGATCTTATTAATATCTTCATCTTTGTGAAATGAAAGCATGAACATGTTAAGAGGTAACTTTTTCTTCCAGCTTAGTTTGTTTACCGCTTCGTGGATTTTGTATCCCTTTGAAGTTAAATCTTCCACTATCCTGTCAGGCAGACACGATGAATGCAAGTTTTTGGCCATTACTCTTATTGGTCTGTCTTGTTTATTCTCGTATGAGTACCATAAATTGTTGTTTTGTAACAACAATTTCGTGATAGCTCTGTATGAGTCGTCGCTATTGGCGTTTATTTTCACGTTCTCTCCGTTCATCATTTTTACAATAAATGAGTCTTGGGCTATATTTGTAGAAAGAAGGTCGTAGAACTGTTGGTAGTTATTTATATTTTCGACTACAATAGGTGGCGGAAGGGGTAACTTTTTGGTTGTGATTTTAGCTTTTAGTTTTTCTCTTTGACTTTCTTGCTGTAGAGGTGGGGATAATGATATGTTCAATTTCCTTTTCTTCCTGCTTTTCTGACGAACCCACTCCGTTTCTTTTGCGAGCTCCTCTTCGTCTGTCTCATACTGGACCGATTCTGAGGTCTCTCCAGTGTCACCATGTATATTTTTAGGGGCTTTATGGGTTTGCTCCTGGATACTCAATTGTTGCTGGAGTGCTGCTATCTGACTTTTTAGGTCGTTTACTAAACATTGCAGTTTCTCACGTGCTACTTTTTCTTCTTTATAGTGTTGATACAGTAGATGTTCGTTTTCGGTTTTTAACTTAAATGTAGGCGAAGCCATAATAATTTACAAATTAAAGCTGCGCCTTAACAGGTAGTTACACATTAGACGTGACTTGTTTCACTTCCGATAACTGGGTCATCGCGGCACGGCTAGACATACGGAGTCTAGCCGTACATGGCTACACAATGTATTACCTTCTGCGTGCCTCATGCGGAGGCCTTTGCGAATGCCCGCGGAGCAGCTGCCAGCATCTTCAAGTTGCTGGATAGTAAGCCAACTATCGACAGCTTGTCAAAAGTAGGATCAGCACCACGGAGAGTTATTGGAGAAATAAGTTTGGAAGATGTGCATTTCAGCTACCCATCGCGGCCTAATACCAAGGTTAGTTAAAAAAAATATATGTAATACGGAGATGTCGTTACATCTCCTTATTGCATATACAATTTACCCCATTGTATCATTACTCCACCTTATGGTACGTTGATATTGATCAGCTTGAGCTTAAAGTATTTAATCTGCTTCCACCAGGTACTGAAGGGATTGTCTCTCCACATAAAAGCCGGAGAGAGCGTAGCACTGGTAGGAAGTTCTGGCTGCGGCAAGTCTACCATTTTGCAGTTGCTGCAGAGACTGTACGACGTTCATTCAGCTGTCAAATGGTATATCACTTTCCGCCCAGTAATCAGTGTTGCCAGAAATATAGCACACTAATGTCATACATTAAAAAAGGCCGCGAAATTTTCCGACTACCTATTATTAATTCATATAGGGCAATATTTCTTTGGAGCCGATTGTACATCAAAAAGCATCGGGGTGCCTTCTTTATTTTAATCCAGTGCAAACTTATTTCGTTATATTGAAGACTTCTTATAAATTTTAATATTCTATCAATTCCTATCCAAACGCCGTTGTTCGACTGCGATTTTCATTATAGCCACCTATAATGAAAATCTGTAATTAAAATGAATTAAGAACATGGTTTTGGGTATCCTTATAACGAAATATATAAGGAGGCAAAAATAATATATAAAGGGCACATCATCTCATCCTTCATCCATGAGGATACGATGATGAGCCTTCATCCGTCATAAAAAAACAGTCAGGGTAGGTGTTAAACCCGCCAATATTTGTAAATGTTTCTTTTCAGGTTGTATCTGAAGCCCTAGACAAGGCAGCTAAAGGACGTACGTGTATTACTATTGCGCATCGTCTGTCCACCATTAAGGACGCCGATCTCATCTGTGTATTAGACAAAGGTACGATGTTATACTATTGGATTGCATAAATACTTCTATGAATTGGATATTAAATACAACTATTACTTTTAACAAATATACAGTGTATACTTTGTATACAAATAACTTTATAATTCGATACTTCGATAATGATATCATTTTATAGTACAAGCAAGTTCAATTCTTGATTAAAGTTTGCGCTTGTTATTATTTTTAGGTAAAATCATCGAAAGAGGCACTCACACGGAGCTGATTAATATGAAGGGTTATTACTGGAAAATGAGCAAAGGACAACAAATGGCTTAGATAACGTCATCAAACGAAGATAAATATTAAAATCGCACAGTAACGCCGAGCCCTTTTGTTAAAGCCCTTTAATTGTAGACCTAATGCTCGTTTTACTTATAGTTTGGCAGTATAAAATTAAAATGCCTTCATGTTGTTGCAAGGCTTTGTTCGGAAGGGAACATACAGCGACATCTATCATAAATAGTTATAATTAATTGGTATTGTTGTTTTATAAAATAAAAATCTTACTTTTTGTTTCCAACGTGACTCCCAAGAACATAAAAATAATGAAATTGAAACAAATTCGATATTAGTGGACTGTATTATTTTATTTATTGTAGATCGCTTGATACATTTGAAATTTTTATATATTAATTAATTTTCTTTGTAGTTGTCAGCAATTGCATCTTAAAAACAACTAATCTTTTATTATTTAATCAAATAATAAAAGTATATTTATATATGTATAGTATTTATATATAGTCAATATAAATAATAATTATATTGACTATAAGCAGATATATAAAATCGAGTCTTTTATTAAAAAATAGAAAAAATAACCATTTTGCGAATTTTGCAAAGTTAGCAATTTAATTACAAATTATTTTGCAATTGTTTATACACTCCACAGTATGTAGGCAGTTTAATTGGACATGCAACATATATTTCATTATTTTTGTTATCATTGTAACATTTTATATCTTTGCACTTATGACATATGTATGACATACTTTATGTATATAAAGTTATTTGAACATAGAGTGTAAATGAACACAACTTACTTGTTGAAAATATTAGAGCAATAAAGTAACTATGCTTATGAAAAGCAATCATGAGTAGTAAGTAACATAAAGAAACTGTTAGATATAGTACCTCCTAGAACACAAAGTAAGTTTAAATGGTCATAAATAATCATGAGTTAAGTTGTAGATAGCTTTTAACCTAAGCTTTTTACCTAATCATAAACCTAAGCTTAACTAACTTAAACCCTAGTCTGTTGGCTTCATCTGAACTACACATCCCGGCTGCAAGTAATACACATCGACTATATCGGCTAGCTCGGTTTTGTAGAGCGTCGTCTCTGTCGTAACGCCACACGACAGAGACGACGCTCTACAAAACCAAAGTTAGCCGATAGTCTCTTTCTAAAGGCCGATGTGTATTACTTTCGGGGGGGAAGTGTACACATGTAATTGAGATGCCCACTCGGCGGCCTACGAGATCACATAAGTAGCATAGCTACTCTAGATGTAGAATGCATATTTTTGTTATAGCAGTTCTATGACACCTTCCATTTGCCTTCCTGACTTCCATGGCTCTGACCTAACCGTCATCGTCAGGGAAAATTTTTGTGACTCTATCCATAGGCCAAGTCATGGGAGATGTGTCTATCTCTTAAAAAATAACTGGAACTTTTATGTTCGGTAAGAAACTTTATTCTCATAGGAACATTAAATAGTTACATAAGATTTTAAATATTTTGTTGACGACGAAAAGGCTAGGGTACTTAGGCAAACATGTATATAGTTTCGCAACTAGTTGTTAAGTTTTTTATGTATATAATTTGATAATAATGGAATGATCCCTAGTATGTCTCGGCGTGAATCGTTGGTCATTAGTGTAATTGAGGACATACTAGGATCTTATCAAAAATGTAAATACGTGTTAGCGATAAGGAAAATAAATGATTCCCCGCGGGTAGCGGGAGGGGTACATACATGGACAAGTGGAGGGGAGGCCCGTCGTTGACCGGTGGTGGGGGAATCCCGCAACTAGCCAGAGGTTGAGGAACCCAATAAATAGAATAAAAGGCGGACCATTTCCGGTCAACTTCACTTCCGCAGCGGCATCCACTCCGAGAACAACAAGAACAAGAAGAAGAACAAGTACCTCTGCGCTACCCCGGCTCTATTGAAGAACAAGCCTTGTTGTTTTATTCAAGATAAGAAAAACCTATTATACAGTCCACACCCCCAGGCGATCCAGTTGGTGCGGAGTACAGACACTAGCATTCTACTGCGTGTTAGTGCATACGTATCCCGCACATCTATGGTCCTTCGAGCGCCGGATTGGAATCAAGCAAGTCGTGTTTGAAGACCTCGTGGAATAAGAAGAACGGCGTACGGCGTTATTTATTAAGAAATAGCGGGAAGAGACGGTACGGTCGCGTCGTAGGATTATTAAGAATCCCCGTACGATCTACGGCTCTACGGAGAGCGGCACGACGTATCGTACTCGTCCGTACTAGGGCCAGTCTTTCAGTTTCACGTCTTGATTTCCAGTCTTGATTTCCAATCTTGATTTCCGATCTTGATTTCCAAAGACGTTCAAAGACTTGATTGTTTAGTTACGTTGTTCTCACGACGTACCTATTACAATGCCGGCAACAACAAGGTCACAGAGCCGAACGGGGTCGCAGAGCGGAGCACAGACCGCTACGGAGTCAACGTCTGCCACTACAGAGTCTACGGTCACAGCAACCACGAGCACGGGCACGACAGCTACAGGAACCACGGCCACCAGCACCGAGGCCACTATGAAGACGACTTCTACGCGTAGAGAGGCATCGATACGTGGGGACGAAGAAGACAAAGCGCACGTCGATGATAATGGGACGGCGGACGTCACAATCGTTCCACGGGCCGCGAGCATCGCGGCAAGGTCGCGCCGCTCTACTGCGTCCGCAAAGAAGAGGGAGCGTCTACAAATAGAACGAACCCTGCTACAGCTGCGCCTGACTGCTAAAGAGCAAGAGATAAGGCTCGCGGAGCTGGGATCAAGCTCTGAAGAAGAAGAAGACGACAAGGGAAAAGAAGATAAAGAAGCATCGTTCCGGTTGGAAAAATGGTTAAATCGGAACGAGGTTCCCCCCCCCCCATACCCCCGCAGGGGGCGGAGCCAAAGTCTCGCGAGATCTCGCCGAAAAGGAAGGAAGGACGAGGACGGGGAGCTTATACCGCCAACAATGGGGAGGATAGACACCGAGAACGAAGCACGTCTCGGCCCGCGCGCCCTACTGCAGACATCGTGGAGCAAATGGCTACCGCCATCTCCAAGGCAGTGAAGATTTCGGCGAGGGAGACACCGCGTTATACTATGGAGCTGCCGACGTTCGATGGACAAGGCAGCGCATGGCTGGGGTTGAAGGGTGCCTACGAAGATTCGAAGCACACCTTCGCAAAGAGCGACAACCTGGCACGGCTAAGGAAGAGCCTGAAGGGTGCCGCTATGGAGGCGGTAGCAAGTTTGTTCACCGCCCACCGAGAGCCGGACGACATAATGGAAGCTCTCGCAAGGAGATTCGGGAGGCCGGACGCACTCGTCGCATGCGAAACAGAAAAACTGAAGTGCCTGCGCAAGCTAAACGACGAGCCCCGCGACCTCTGCGTGTTCGCCAGTAAGGTGGCCAACGCTGTGGCTACCATACAAGCAATGAAGAGGGACAACTACCTGTATAGCCCCGAGCTAGTCCGGGCTATAATGGAGAAGTTCACACCCATACTGAAGAGCAAGTGGTACGACTTTGCAAGTATCTGGGAGCACGAAGTACCCACGCTGAGCCTGCTGTCAACGTTCCTCAACATAGAGGCCGACAAATGCAGTGCCTACGCACCGCCAGAATCCCATCATTGAACCTGCGAGTGTGAGAGAGAGGGCGACAAAGAAAAGGACGGAACGAACATACAGCGCCATTAACGACGGAAAAAGAAAACTTTGCCCGCTGTGTAAAGAGAATCACTACTTACCTTCGTGCAAACGGTTTGCCGAGAGCGATCTCGACGCCCGATGGGAGGTAACGAAGAGGAACCGCATCTGCTTCCGCTGCCTGTGTAGCGACCATAGCCGGGGCAGTTGCCGAGCTAAGCCGTGCGGACACAACGGGTGTGAGATGTCACATCATCGGCTGCTACATCGTACACGTCAAACTTTGCCGCCAACAGTGAAGACAGAAGAGCCCAAAGAAGAAATCGTCACGTCAACAACAGAGCTGACCAACAAGGCCACCGCCGCGAACTCATCACCGCGTCGACGTCGAGCCTACCTGAAGATTGCGCCAGTAGTGCTTGCCGGACCACACGCGAAGATACACACCTACGCGCTGTTCGACGAAGGCAGCACCGTCACCATAATAGAAGAGGCTACAATCAACTCGCTCGGCATCGACGGGCCGGTTGACACAATGTGGATACAAGGCATCAACGGTGGCGAAATGAAGCATGAAAAGAGCCGCACTGTTGACGTACAGATACAAGGGCTACACTCGGACGGCGTGCACAAATTAAAGGGCGCACGCACTATCGAGCGTCTCAACTTCACATCGCAGACCATCGGGGAAACGGACCTGGAAGACTGCACACACCTGGACGACATCAGGGACGAGCTCACCTACAAGGATGTCTGTCCGAAGATTGTCATCGGGCAGGACAATTGGGAGCTGATCGTCTCACGCCAGGTCCGAGCGGGACGAAGAAACAAGCCGGTAGCGTCACTCACGCTACTAGGTTGGGTGCTACACGGATGCCGCACTTCAGTGTACGAACCAGTCGCCTTCTGCGGCTACATCAGCGAGAAGTGCGACGAAATGAAGGAGTTAATGAAGAACTTCTTCAAGTTGGAGTCACTGGGCATCGAACCGCGGAAAACCAAGAATGACCCGGAGCAGCGCGCCATCGACCTTCTGGATAAGCGCAGTCGACGGCTACCTGACGGGCGGTTCGAGACCGGACTCCTGTGGAAAAAAGAAAAGGAGAAATGCTGCGCAATAACGAACACGACAAAGGGGCATGCACACTTGCCCGATATCACGCGCTTTTCAAAGTGGGAGCGCCTGATCCGGGCCACCGCACGCGCTCTACAATTCATCGACTTGTGCCGCAAAAGGAGGCACATAGTAGCAGCTGCGCGTCGCAAAAGGACCATTGCCAACCCGACGTCGGACCCGGCATGGTCAGGAACAAGGAAAGGCGACGCTAAGACTGCACAAAAGAAGGAACCAGCGCGCGACAAGTGCAAGTTCGTACCGATGGAAGCGCACTATCTCATACGAGCGGAGCATCAATGGATGAAGGCAGCACAAGAGGACAGCTACGCATGCGAACGTAAGCGCATCGAGCGTAGCGCCACACCGGCGGGAGACGACAAACTCGCCGCACTAAGTGTATCGTGGGAACCGACGGACTGCTACGACAAAAAGGAAGAATCGCTGCCGCAGGAGAGATTAGCGAGGAAACGACGAATCCGGCTGTGTTGGATGGTTCACACAGGTATACGAGGTTGTACATAGACCATGTACATAGGAAAATGCACCACGGAGGCGTCGAGCTAATCGTCAACGAACTACGACAGCGACTGTGCATAGGAAAGATTCGCCCTACAGTACGGGGCGTCATAAAGGCATGCATGATGTGTAAACTGAAGAAGGCGAAACCAACAAGTCCAGCCACCGGCGATCTACCGCACGCGCGCGTAGCACATCACGCGCGCCCGTTCACCTTCACCGGGCTCGACTACTTCGGTCCCATCGAAGTAACCGTGGGCCGACATCGAGAGAAGAGATATGTCGCCTTATTTACATGCATGACCACGAGGGCTGTACACTTGGAAGTGGCAGCATTACTCAGCGCAGATTCCGCCATCTCTGCGCTACGACGATTCATGGGGCGACGCGGCTGCCCAACGGAGTTATGGTGTGACAACGCCACTAACTTTAAAGCCGCGGAAAAACAACTCACCGAGGCCGCACTCGCCGCGGTCCAAGAGGAAGCAACTGCGAAACACATCGCGTGGCGTCACGTTCCCCCTTCCGCCCCCTTCATGGCCGGGGCCTGGGAACGCATGGTGCGCACGGTGAAAGAAGCCCTACGAGCGACGCTACGCGAGAAGTACCCGAGCGACGAGACACTCCACACATTACTCATCGAGGCGGAGAACACCGTCAACTCCCGCCCACTCACACACGTGGCGGTAACACCGGAGGAGCCGGAGGCGCTCACACCGAATCATCTACTGCTGGGGCCTAACTCACACGTCCCAGCACCGGGCGCCTTCACTGCAGACGACGTGAATGCGCGCAAACACTGGCGGCGCGCCCAGCGGCTAGCCGATAACTTCTGGCGCCGCTGGCTCCGAGAATATCTCCCCCTGCTACAGTACCGGCGGGAGCCCCGCACAGTCGGCGAGGCACCACGCGTCGGAGACTTGGTCGTCATATGCGACCCGAACCTACCGAGGAACACGTGGCCAAGAGGAAGAGTCACCGCTACGTACCCCGGGCAAGACGGCGAGGTTCGCATCATCGACGTCCAGACGAGCAACGGCCACATCCTGCGGCGACCGACCAAGAAAATCGTCGTTCTACCAATTAGATCGCGAGACGGCGACGGCGGGAGATATGTTGACGACGAAAAGGCTAGGGTACTTAGGCAAACATGTATATAAAGTCGGAATTTTAATTCGATTCCAGATTTGACAATTTCAGTGTTGCAACGTTATGACAAGTACTAAATAGTAACGTTGCGAAATTATTCGATACGGAAATGGAATATTTCCGGATCGATTCTTCTCGTTTATAATTTTATTCTCGTAAACTAAGTATATCAGGAAATTAAATATTTGTGAACGGATAATTTAGTTATGACGATTAATTTTATTACGGATCTGAGAGTTTTCTTTAATAATTGTGTGTGAAATAAATAAATAAATGTGATCATGAAGGAACATGAGAAATAAAACAAATAGATGTATTATGGTAATATTTTATTTTATAAATCGTCACATTTATTTCTGTAACATTTATTATAAATGTGTCTGTGATATTGTCAATTAACATATCTAGCCTACTCATTTTTTCCTCTTCTTTGACAACATGGGATACGCATTTAGACCATTCGGTGGCCGTAATTTTTTGAATGCCTTCCTCAAATAAATTTCTCACGTCTGTCAATTTGAAGGTTTTATTATTTTGAGCTACATGCCCCTTTACCTGAGCCCATATCAATTCGATAGGGTTCAGCTCGCAATGGTAAGGGGGCAGTCTTAAAACCGTGATCCCATGTTGTGCTGCCATTTCGTCTACAGCGTACTTATTAAAAGACTCGTTATGTGGAATCAGTTCTAAAAGCGTAGCTTTAACCATATCTGGTTCGTAATGAATATTTTTATTTAAAAGCCAGTCTTGAATGGCAGCTTTTTTCCAGCTCATTTTTGGTGCCGTTTCCAATTTTCGGGAGTGGTAAGGTGCATTATCCATCACCACAATTGAGTTTGGTCTTAATTTTGGTAAGACTCCAGCGAACCACTCCTCAAAACAAACTGCATTCATCTCATCATGGTAATCTTCACAATTTTTCTTTGCTTCAAAAATCATGAGCCCCTCTTCCAGGAAGCCTTCTTCACTACCTATATGGCTAATTATGAGACGTTTGCCTTTTCCAGATGGGTTTTTTAATCCAGTGGTCAGTCCCTCCAAAAACGCTTGCCGAGATGATGTGACTTGCTTGTCCACCCAAGTTTTTTTTACAGTATGACCTTAAATCACATATAGTACACGAACATTCAATATTACTATTAAATTTAATGTAAATGTATATTAATTCAAAATGTTAGCCTTACCTGCGTTAACCCAAGTTTCATCTTGATAATATATATGTCTCCCTTCTCGTCGAAACTGACATATAGATCGCAAGTAACGCTGGCGCCATGTTATTATATCATTTCGATCAATAAGTGTGCTCTTGCGTGACCGTGCAACAAATTTAAAATTAAGATGCTTCAAAATTTTTCTGAGGGTGTCTGGAAACCTTGGGCATTTCTGGATCATCGTTCATCACTTGCAAAATCTGAAATAGTATTATAAATTTTATAATAGTTTGGAATCATTACTTATATATAAAAGATGTAGGTATAAAATAATACTGTCTGACTGATTGACTAACCTTTGCAATGGTTGGAGGTTCATTTCGGTAAAAGAACTGATGAACTATTCGTCGTATTGCGGAGAATGTAAATTCATCAATTTTATCTTTTAAACTTCGCTTTGGTCCAGTTTTTTTAGGGGGAGTTGGCGGCGCACCTTTATTTACTTCCTTCAAAACGTTACAAACAGAGCGTGAGGTTATTCCCAATATGTGAGCAACTTTGTTCATACATTCATTTTCTTCCACAACTTCAAAGGCCTCCAATTGCGCAGAAGTTTCATTTTTCACGTACTTATATGCGTTGCGGATCATTACTTTTTCAGTAACAGTGAAAGCTTTTCGTGGACGTTTTTTTCTTGGAGACAAGAAAACATCCACGTCTTTTTGTGATGTACTTGGCGGAGGATCCATTTTGATGGAAAACCAAAACAAATAGATTCACTCAAAGTTCACAAAAAACTATAAACGTAACAACAAACACAACGTAACAAAACTTTAACAAAAACCCAACAAAATAACAAAATATCGATTCGCAATGAAACGAGATATTCGTGCAGTCAGACTAGGAGAATGAAGCCGAATGACAAGATAAACAAAATGGCGATAGCTGCACGAGCGCGCACGGGTTGCCAATACAGAAAACTATCTAGGCTCTTTTATTATAAGTTTTGTTTTTAATATAAAAAAAAACAAAATTATTAACTTTTTATAAAATAAAGCAGCGGTTACTAATTAATAAATAATTGTTATGAATAATTATGTATTTATTTAAATAAAAATCAATAATTTAGTCTTTAATTGGCACACCAATATTATGATTACATAAACATAAATCGCGATTGTTTATCGATTTTTGTGTTCATCACTACACTATTATATGTGGTATCATTATTTTACAAAATGACAGTAGCTAATGTCAAATGTGGAATCGAATTATAATTCCGACTATAGTTTCGCAACTAGTTGTTAAGTTTTTTATGTATATAATTTGATAATAATGGAATGATCCCTAGTATGTCTCGGCGTGAATCGTTGGTCATTAGTGTAATTGAGGACATACTAGGATCTTATCAAAAATGTAAATACGTGTTAGCGATAAGGAAAATAAATGATTCCCCGCGGGTAGCGGGAGGGGTACATACATGGACAAGTGGAGGGGAGGCCATCGTTGACCGGTGGTGGGGGAATCCCGCAACTAGCCAGAGGTTGAGGAACCCAATAAATAGAATAAAAGGCGGACCATTTCCGGTCAACTTCACTTCCGCAGCGGCATCCACTCCGAGAACAACAAGAACAAGAAGAAGAACAAGTACCTCTGCGCTACCCCGGCTCTATTGAAGAACAAGCCTTGTTGTTTTATTCAAGATAAGAAAAACCTATTATACAGTCCACACCCCCCAGGCGATCCAGTTGGTGCGGAGTACAGACACTAGCATTCTACTGCGTGTTAGTGCATACGTATCCCGCACATATTTACTGTAGTGAAAAGGCACGCATTTCTAGTTCAGTATATAGGTATAAGATAAAATATAATAGTTATTTACTAATAATATTTTCATAAATATATGTCTTTAGTTTAATTTTATAGATATTTATTTATATTATTTCATTGCTTAACTGCATCTGGTATTCTATTACATAACTATGCTCCCGCAATTAATATATTTCTTTTTCCATTCTATATATATATTTTTTGTGAAGATGAACGATTGAATTGTTTTTGTGTCGTATGTGATGTTTATAAGTTATTTTAGTAAGTGTGATATTTGTTTGAATGGTATTGAACAATATATATGTCTTATATTAAATAGTTTTGTTTTTATATAGTAGTTCAGTAGGTTCCTATTTATAGTTAAAGGCGGTAGACGAGCATACGGTCCACCTGATGGTAAGTGGATACTGTCGTCCATAGACATCTGCGATACATGCCAACATCAGTCCAGAATGACAAACGTTGGCACAACCCCGGATGCTCTGCCGGCCTTTACAGATTAAGGAATGGACTGGGAAAAAGAGTTGATAAAATGTGAATGGAAAGGATAGGATGAGATGGGAATGGGCTCTGGCATATCTCACTCATTACTGAAACACGTACGTACATTGGGGAAGTACGATTAAGTAGGAAATGCAGTACATTTCAAGGTAGTCTGTGAGAGAGGGGTAACGGGGCCAGTCAAGTGCTCCCAGCGGCTGTGAGAATGTAGCGTGCACTCTCCCCTTGTAATAAAATAGTCATAATTAGTTTATTTTTTTATTGTGTGTCCTCTGTGGATCTTTAAGGTTAGTTTTGGAGGCTGATCCTCAAATCTCGATCAAGTATTGTAGGCGTGGTTTACAAGGGAGTTATATACATATAGTGGTATTTTAGATGGTATACAATTTCCAATTTTACGACGTAATGCTCCAGTTAGCAGTTTAGGTTTAGATCTCACATGTTCAATCTGCGGCTTCCACGTTAACTTATCATTTAGCAATAGGCCAAGGTACTTTTCCTGATTAGATCGACGAAGTATATCGTTGTTGATGGTAAGTGGGTTATGATCATCAATCTTTTTATTTTTGGCGGCAAAAATCATATACGATGTTTATGAAGTATTTCATTAGGTAAATTTAGGTTACTTTGAGCCTGCGTAATCATTTGTGTAATGATCGAAGTAAAATGACATTTAATCTGCATATAATGTCAAGTATCCTATTTGGTTGATGTTGTTAACATAAATGTGATATAATGGTGACCCTAAACCAGGGCCGTCTTTACCAGGGGGTGCAAGGGGTGCGGTGCATACGGGCGCGGAGCGCCCGGGGGCGCCTGTCGAGCGCTGAATTTTTGGATATTTCATTGAACTTAACGCCATTGCACAGTTTTATATACTTGTTACTTACGACAAATATGTATGCGCAAGCAAAAAAAAAAATAGTCATTAACAATAATATTTTTTTTACTTTTATTACGCTTTCGGCGCTTGTCATACCGCATTACTACACTACACAAATAACAATTTTATTTAATACAACACGCGCGCGGCAAAATCTCTAATCCAAAGACAGTGTATGTATGTACGTTTGACACGTTGCCGCCCGGTAGCAAAATGATCTCTAAGTCAATAGAGTGTAAGTTCATTTGAAATGGGCGCGCGGCGCGGCACCTGTGCGTCTGTCATAGGCGAGTAATTGCGCCCTTTGACATTGCCGCCCGGTCGCCCGCACTTGAAGCAAAATGATCTCTAAGTCTAAGTCAATAAAGTGTAAGTTCATTCATTTGAAATGGGCGCGTGGCGCGGCACCTGTACGTCTGTTGCGTCCTTTGACATAGCCGTCCGGGCGCTCGCACTTAAAGAGAAATGATCTCTAAATCACTAAAATTAGGTGTAAGTTCATTTGAATTTACAGCGCGGCGCGCGGCGGCTATGTAAGTGTCGGTCAGTGATTGATCTGATTTCTTCTTTTAAGTAATTGAATTCGTTAGCTCATTTCATTTGCGACAACCGGCGAATTAGCACGGAAGTTCTTAGAGAAAAAATATAAAGGTAAGTCAATTTTATTTTTTAAGTGTTAGTGTTAGGTACATTACAATCATTATCATCACATCATCATCATCACATCATTTGTTTATGAGAGAGAGTCATGACTGTTTTGTTTATTTGTTTATAATTGCAAAAATACAAATTCTTAGTGTTAGTGATTGATAAAAAACTACTTACTTAAATTGAAATTTGATTTTATTGTAGATGGCCGAATTAGGGGATAAAAAGAAACCATCGGGTGCTCAAAATAGAAAAAGGAAACTGGAGAAAGAAGAAAAAAAGCTAACTTCTCCGATTGACTCTTTCTTTCGACCTGGTAAGTTCAGTCAGTTGGTACCATAAATAAAACATCTGAAGTGGCATAAACAGTGACAGAAGTCGCTGGTGTATCCTGCCTGGGTTCCTACCTACTTATTATTATTACACTTCTTATTTTTTGTATAAGTTACCTGTAACTGTATACCTAATGAGTCTTAAATAAAGTAGGTTTTTATGATTATGACAATATATCTAATTAATTGTTTTTTGCGGATTGCGCACCGGAAGGCGCAATGGTTAGTAACTAACACTCACTCTTGTGCCAAAGGTCTCGGGTTCGAATCCCGGCCGGTGCAATATTTATTTAAATACATACCTTCTCAGACCTTGTGTTAAATTTTTGTATTGTGTGATATGTCCAACACGCGTTCCAATCGTTGAGATTATGGCAATAAATAACCCCATAGTTTTGGAGGCTCATGTCTAACAGTGGACTGGACTGTCTGTACTTATATCTGTACTTATATGGCTTGTGTGTTTGTGATTTGTTTTTGGGGATTATGAATTATGTTTTTTCATGAAATAGCCGCAGGCGAGATCCGCCAATCGCAACTAAAGTATTTTATAATAATTTCTTACTGTTTGCGCATAGAGCGTGCGTAAGCGCCTCGGCAATTACACACTGAGCGCGCTCGCCCGGACTAACGGATTAGACTATGCCCGATTGCCCGCCTTAACTTTAAGGCGCTGTTTTTAATGTCCTAAAATATTATTGTGTGGCCCTATTACCACACTTGGTTACACAAATTGTTGACTATCTTATGTTTTTTTAGGTACATCTTCGTCAACATCCACCCGACAGTTAGAAGAGACAGTCAACTTGGAAGAGAATGATCCTGCTCTCTGGCCGCAAGTAATACCCGATAATTTAAGATTATTTTTAACAGAACGTGGACCGATTCAGATAAAAAAAACCAACTATCCTTCAGATAGTAACATGAGGTCGTTTTCAGATACATATTACAGTAAAAAGTTACAAAACAACGAAATTATTCATCGAGTTTGGCTTGTATATTCCACATCTACTGATTCTGTATTTTGTTTTCACTGTAAGCTTTTTAATAATAATGTCACTACATTTAATGCCCCCACTGGTTACAAAGACTGGGGGCATTTATCGAGAAATATAGAACGACATGAAAAAAGTTCAGGGCATATATGTTCTTTAAAAAAATATTTGGATCTAAAAAATGACTTATTGAAAGGGCAAACAGTAGACTCGGTAAATCAAACTGAAATAGACCGCGAAAGAAAGAGGTGGACGGCAGTTTTGGAAAGGATAATCGAAATTATAAAATTTTTGGCAGGTCAAAATATAGCATTTAGGGGCACAACCGAGAAGTTGTATGACCCAAATAATGGTAATTTTTTAAAGTTGGTGGAGAGTATATCTAATTTTGATAGTACAAAATACTATATTTTGTAGATTATAATACTATATTTGATAGATGCATTATACTATATTTTTACAAATAACAAGTATGACAGCGACACAAAAAACATAGCGAGTTCATTAATAGCCAAATTAAAATCTTATAGATTTATATGTTCAGTAGTTATATGGTACAATATTTTACTAAAAATTAATATTGTAAGCAAAAATTTGCAAAAATCGGACGTAATTATTTCAGAAGCTACCAAAATGATTAATCTGGTTAAAAAGATTTGGAGAAATACCGCACCGATAGCGCGTTTGAACAGTTGTTATCTGATGCAAAATTAATTGCTGAAGAATTAGAATGCGAAACAGAATTTAAAGAAACTGCTCGTCCACGTCCCCGAAAAAGACATTTTAACATTTTAACCAACAAATTTAAAGTATGTTTTTATTTTTTTCTACTGGACACTTCTATCTCGAAATTAAATGAGAGATTCGATTTGCTGACGGAACACAATTCAGTTTTTTCACTCTTCCAAAACATTGAATGCTGGAATACCTAAATTAGAGATGCATGAAAAAAAATCTCAGTGTTATCGGCTCCAAGAAAAACTAACATTTAAAAATAGATTTGATATTGACGGGGAGGATTTATATAATGAATTAGAATTGTTGCCAATATTTTTTCCCAATGCATCAACAAGTACTCCCACTGATATTTTAAGCTATATATATTCTAATAATTTGATTTCTTCATTTCCCAATATCTCAACAGCGCTGCGTATATATTTAACACTGCCTGTTACAGTAGCAGAAGGTGAAAGATCCTTTTCAAAATTAAAATTAATAAAAAATTATCTTCGTTCAACCATGACCCAAGACAGACTGACAAACTTAGCCATTATAAGTATAAAATCCAAAATTGATATAAAAATAAATGATTTAATTAAAATCTTTGCCAACTCAAAAGCAAGAAAAATTGAGTTTGTTTGATGTATGTGTATGTACATGTAATAAATAGATATTTAGTAATCGAAGTTTTAAGTTTAATTTTGTTTTTTAGAGTAATAAATAAATAAATTATCAAAATTACGTGTATTGTGTTTTCTTGGTTGACTAGGACCCCTTTCATACTGTAGTGTGTCGTCGGTCGCGTGCCACGCTGCAGTGTAAAAAAAAACGAGGGCGCAGGCTGAGTCCCGCACCCCGGCGCAGAATAGACTTAAGACGGCCCTGCCCTAAACTAGAGCCTTGTGAAATTCCGCATGAGATTTTTTGAGGAATACATTCGTGATTTCCTATTTTTACAATTTTATGTTAGGGAAGCTATCTTTCCGTTTAGTACGATTTAAAATATTTAAACAATGTTCTGACCAATATCTCCAAAATTGATGATTGAGCTGTACATTTTGCCCAAAATTTGAGTCAATTTTCTGGTAAATCTGCAATATTTTGCTCTGACAAACAAGTTAAAGGTACTCCAGGAGTAAAAATACTGAAGATATTGGTAACAAAAGTCGTGAATTTAACAACCTTCTATTTGCACAAGCAGTGTACAGCTGTTGGTAAATAAATACCTGTACTTCTTAACACCCTTTTCGGGTGGTATTTAACGCTTTTAACAGCAGCTTCCTACAACCTACCAAACGTTGGGGAGTAGCTGGGAGTGAAGTAAACGTTGATACCCATTTTAAAAGCTGCACGGCTGTACCTGCGCCCGATGCAATTTAGAATTATTTAATTTATATATTTCTATTAATTGGTTCTTTGCACCTTTATAATTACTAGCATTCTCGCAATAGACCTTGGTAGGAACGTTTCGTCTAGCTATAAATGTTTTGAAGCTCGATATGAAAGTATCCCTCCTCCGTATTACTTACCCTAGTCCTGCGTTCAATCAACTGCAGCGTAAGACTTTCAGGCAGCCCTTTGCACACAATAAGACCCCTTTGCTGAAAGTTGTCACATATTTATAGATAAGCTTTTAACATAACTTTAAGAAGCGTGTAACGAATCTCTTTGGTCGATAGCATGTTTAATTTCCGTCGTAAGGGGACACATGATAAAAACTTAAACCGGATATCTGTAGGTACATCAAAACCATATGTACATTAAAACGTTATGTGCAATAAATTGATTAAATGTATTAATGTATCTATTAATGTATTGTGACTGTGAACTTGACTTGTGCAGGCCCATTGAGGCAGAACATAATGGGATAGATATAGTTCTTGTGACGCCATAATTTTTTTTGTGAAACAAAAGTTTTAGAGTAGTATATTTTTATTGACTAAATAGATATTTATGTACCTACGTATGTAATTATGTATTTATGTGTAAACACATCTGCATCTGGTGAATAAGTGTGTGTGGCAAATTTTGCGAGAGGTCTATATCCAGCAGAAGATAGACATAGGCTGATGGTATGGTTTGGTATGTATTGTTATATCTATATGTATAAAGACACTATTTTCTATATTGCACCATCTACTTACATTTATAATTCATCTACAGGCACGCCTTCGACATCTATCAGTCCCTGAAGAACATGTTCATTGAACATTATTTGTTTCTTGTCTAAGATCATTCTGAGACCGACGCTTTGTGATGTTGTTTTAAGGTCGTTCAGCTTAAATCTTCCAGCGTTTCTGTCATGATGACTATGTTATCGGCGAAACGAAGATGCGAGATGTACTCACCATTCACATTGATTCCACGTTCTTACCAGTCCAACATCCTAAATGCATCTTCCAGCGCATTTATAAGTTTCGGAGACATTACATCTCCCTATCTCATGCTTAGACGCCTCGGCCTGGTCTTCTATTCGGACCGTTATGTTCGCAGTATTATACAGACATCTCATCACCTCCATATATCGCCAAATGATTTGTCAAATTTCAGAATAGCTTATTATTTATTTATTTACACTTCATTGCACAATATCGTACAAAAGGCGAGCTTAATGCCTTAAGGTATTCTCTAGCAGCCAACCTTTGGGTTTATCAGAGAAGTTCAATTAGGAAGCTCATGAAAGACACAATTTAGATGGTGTGGTAAAATAAATATAATACATTATTATACTCTTCGGTCTTTTGTATAATCTGCCGCAGTGTGTGAATGTGGCCTTCGGTGCTGTAGCCTTTTCGAAACCCAGCCTACTCCAGCGGCTGGAACTCGTCAAACCTCCGGGTTAGACGACTACCCTCGATAACAAATATACGTGGGTCAAGAGAGAAATGGCTCTATAGTTCTTCAATAAGGTTCTTTCTTATTGAAGAACATATCACACTCCTGCTCCACGCCTCCGGTGTTATGCCACCGTGTATGTAGGCATTAAAGAGGTATTCCAGCTCTTGTAAGACTGGAGTTCCACCGGCATTCAGAAGCTCTGATGTTATACTGTTTTCTTAAGCTTTCTTAAGATAAAAGGTTGCCTTTTATATGTAGGTAAGGATATTCACTACTTCAAACAATGACCGCTTGTGAGTTTTGCAAGAACTATATGCATTTTTAAATCAACGCAATAATATTTCAAAATATATAGGAATGCGTAAAATGCCTAACCATCTAACAACGATTTGCAATATCGGCAGTCGACACACAAACATTCATTGTACTTATTCGTGGCTTGTTTCCGTGTAACCACGAAAAAAGGTCGCGAGCATTTCCCCAAAACATTGGTAGATATTGTGGCCCATTTATCATGGAGGCATATTCCAGAGAAAAAATGTCGGCCTGCTCCCGTTTAATGATGCTATTACAGGGCCACCGGAAACAATATCGGGGCGCCAGCAAAATGACTCTTATATTGTAATGGCCTGGCTCTATTAAGAGTAATTACATGGGATTTTATAGATATCGTCTTTTCGTGCTCAGAATTTCTGTTGTTACATAGTCAGTGTTGAGTACATACCCAGGGCCGGATCAAGCGTGTCTAGCGCCCTGAGCGAAAAATCTGCAGCGTCTGCAGCGTCAATTTAACAACAGCGTTTTTCACGTGTATAAAAAGTAGATGGAACATTTCTTAATGATTGACATTTAATGTGTATTTTGGAAGCATACTCAGTTTACTTATATAAAGAAAAATCAGATGAATCCCATAATATCAGATGAAAAATCAAAATTTTCCGCTGGCGACGCGGCGCCCCTCGATTACTTGGGACCCTGGGCGATCGCCCAGCTTGCCTAACCCTATATCCGGCCCTGTACCTAGGTACCTATTTTAATTAGTAGGTTAGTAGGTAGGTACGTACCTATAATAGACACTCATAGAGAGGCGATTCAGCAACTTCTGGGGGTAGTTAGAAGATAAATTACTTATACAAGTGTGTTAAGCGCACTTTTAGAAAAACACATATAATACCCCCAAATCCCCCAATGGAATTTACTATTATTTATTCATCCATCTTCCCTTATCTTATTATTGATCGCTCTGTTCTCTATATTCATTTGTATACCACCATTTATAACAATTATTCCTCTTTGTCATATTTAGTAACTAATCCAAGGTACATATTACCTAAATTACCTAAAGGAATTACCTAAATTTAGATAGGTATATGTAGCATTTGTTTATTTAAAAAAATCTTATCTATAGCAAAAATGATTAACAACCAACGCAAAAACATTTAAAAAATATAATTTGTCAGTTGAACAGTGAATGATTGATGTGAATTTCGCAGTTTCCCAACGACTGGGAGACGATTACGTCACGCCTCGTGCCCACAGTCTTTTTAACCCTGTCATCAATCATATAAAGCTTTTAAAACAACCTAATTCCGAAATGTTTTCAGACATTTCACAAGTAAACACTGAATATTAATTGCTTTTATAAATCTCTTTTGTCAGGGTAATTGCGAGAATCAAAGTAATTTGGAATCATTATCGGTCTTGCACTAGCCCCGCTGCTCCATTTTACGCCACAGGAGGCAGGATTAAAATGCAATTAGGTATACGTGGGGAACTGTGAAAGTTTTGCGAAAAAGAGAGGCTTGCACCTATACAACGTTTCATGCATCTGAACCAATTTTAAAAACATTTTTTCCACTCCTCCACTCAGATACCTCTTTCACAGCCTCTTCAAACATAGCCAGCGCGTCTTCCGTCGACGAAAACTGCTTTCCATTTAGTAGGGATTTAATTTTGGGAAATAAAAAAAGTCACAAGGTGTCGCCAAGTTGGGAGGATGGCCTAAAACTTTAATCGAGGTACTGTCTAAAAAGTCCCTTGTTTTAAGCGCTGAGTCAGCAAGCGCGTTGCCGTTTACTGCAGAAAAAACATTTGGCTAGCACGTGGCTACGTATCATTCTGCGTTAATGCTGCTTTGTTTAAGTAAAAGTAGATATCAGGTAGGCAATTAAAGTGAAAAAACATGTGATTAAAATTTTTCCAGGGCTTCTTGCTCTTTTCACTTTGGTAGGCGTTAATTCACTCTGAAACAGCCAACCATTAGATTGGTTTCTGGATCATACTAGTAAGATCCAAGATAATTCATCTGTGACAATGTCATAAACGCGCCGAGACGCCCTGCTTCAAATTTTGTTGTCATATCACGGTACCATTCGACGCGAAGTTGCCTTTAAGCTTCGGTGAAGTTGTGCGGCACCCAGCGCGGTACAATACCTACTCCTGACTCGTAGATGCCCATGTAATATTTCATACACGCTGTCTCCAATCTGTAATCTCTCCTAAATTTCCTAACAGTTAAAGCCGTTAAAGGGTGACCGCTTCTTTCTTCGTCGCCCAAATTTAGTCGACCACGTTTAAATTCATTGTATCAACGACACATAAGTCTGTATCGTTAATGTGAATTAATTAGTTATTGTTAATCACTTATTATTATTTAAAACCTGACGATTCTTTTATTATACTTCAAATGGCGTTTGCAGACAAGTGCCCTTCTGAGGCATTTAAAATCATACAAAATCGTAGCGCGAAAATGTTGCCGTCGAATATCCATTCTTTAATGAGACATGATATTTTGATTCAGCTCAAAAAACAATATGGAGGGAAATTTGAATTTGGAATGTTTTGGTTTTATATTATAGATAGTTGTAGTTTTAATTGACATCAAATCCAGCCAGTGTTCTAGTGTTTTAGCCGGGAATACTTGAGTTAAAAAAAAACATTTCCGGTAATTTTTAAAGAGTAAACTTTTTAGTAATTTACCTAAGAAATACAACAAAAAAGCATATATATTTAAATCCTTTCAGTATAACTGTGTTCCGAGGTTTATTATTTTTTATGTCTGATTGTATTCGAATACATGTACTCGCGTATATTTGTACAGTGAGATATCAGGGATATCAGTGTTATGCAAAATTCTACTCCATGCACCATGATGCGGCATGCCGAGCCAGACAATCTTTTTATGACACATACATACAGAGATTGTCTGGC
This sequence comes from Sesia bembeciformis, assembly GCA_943735995.1. Lineage (NCBI taxonomy): Eukaryota > Metazoa > Arthropoda > Insecta > Lepidoptera > Sesiidae > Sesia > Sesia bembeciformis. The sequence goes on along the minus strand of OX031044.1, from coordinate 6,205,560 downwards.
TCAGCATGGTGCGTGGAGTGACAGTCGCAGGTTGACTTGGTGTAAGTTTATATGCAGGCTATAATTGTGGATTCAAATATTCAAATAAAAGTCCTCAAATCATCGTTTAGTTTATTTGTGGAATTAAGTGTTATTCTACGGTAGTTTAACATACACTAGGGTACAAAATAAGGCTATCGTGAAATGTGAATACGCTTAATTTAAGGCAGTTCTTGCTTACCGTGTCGTGCACATTAACTTCTATTTATGTACAACGATTTACGTATTCTCTTAAAATTTAAGACAATATAGAATTGGTCAAGTTAAATAATACAAATAGTTAAAGCGTTTTCATTTCACATGTAAGCGAATATATATTTTCTGATATAAGTAGTCGATTTGTTTGAATGGGCAGTTATACATGTCCCCAAATGAGGTAGGTATATGATTAACTAACCAAAGGCTTTTCAAATAAGTATGTAAATATGAATTTTTTCTACCACAAAAAAGGAACATGTTTGCAAGACAGTGGCAATAAATGGCAGTGGCGAGGGGTATCTAATGCCACTGTTAGACTTAGATCTTTTGTAGAATATTTCCATTTTAGCACGAGTACAATCATTAATTACTAGTTTGTCGTGAAGACGATCACATAATAATAATAATGATAGCCATTTCAGTGGACAATAAATCATATTTTTACCCAAGATAACTAATCAAATAGATCTAATTAAATATTTACTTAGTCGTTTCCTGTATTTTGAAAGTATTTATTTACATAATTTATGTGATCGTTCTTTGTAACTACATACAATGGAACTTATCCAGACGTACGAAGTTAATGTCTAATTTATAATTATTTATTATAACGTAACCTAATCAGAGCAAAAGCTCTATTGATATTTTTACTACCACTCACTTCTATAAAAAAAGCGTCCAATCTTAAAGTAAGATAATACTACTAAAATCGCATCTATAAAAGTAGGCTTTTTTACATTCCTTTCTCCCTCAGAGCCTTCGTACACGAATATCATTTGTATCGAAACAAACAGTCGCGCAACTGTGTCACGTGTGCATCGATGTTCGATAACTTGCAGTGTTTGTATGAAAATATACAGTATATGGCGAGTTAATTGTGTCAGCGCATCGTTTTTAACTGCATTACTGCAAAAACGAACACGGGCTCTTAGATTTATTGACTACCCATTTACATCGTTTGATTTTAGAACCCCCAACCTATTTCCCTGATAAATCCAAAAATTCTAGAAGGTTTTTATACAATGACCGAATGTCTATTAGTCTTTTTATCAGGAGCGTAAGGTTCCAATTTGGCTGGTTCGGTGTTCAGAGCACTGTAGTCGACGGGGAACGGAGGCTGTGGTAGGGAGTCCTTCGGAGGGACGAGGACCCATTGTCCAGGCCCGTTCGGGTTTTTGCCCATCAACCAGTTGGTGAAGCAGTGCACATAGGTGCCATAGTCGAGGATCAAGAAGGTGTTCTGTAACAAATTGGTTTATAATTATAAAGCTTTGGAAAGAGAATAAAGCGAAGTTACTAATACCGAGCATACATATCCTTAATAACAAAGGGTAAGTAATTACTAAATTTTAAATACCTAGTTAGGTAGTTACTAATTCCATTATCACAAGATTTAACATTTCAGTTAGATTTAAGAATGTATTAAATTATCGTCGGCCGGCTTTAGAATAGCACCACCCCAGCACTTCCCGCGGGTGTCGTGTCGTGGCGACTAAGAGATAACAAAGCAGCTACCACGAGTCCTGGAGAACTTGTGAAAGAGTGGACTCGCCAACCCGCTTGGCCATCCCTCATGCACGAGACAATAAGCATGAGGAGGCTCGTGTCCTACTGAAAGGGCTGGGTGTATTGCATTGCATTTAGCGAAATCCAAAAAGTTTCCGCAACAAAATTATACTAGCCGAAGCAACGAAATTCTACGTAAAATATTTGCATCGGTGTAATCTGACAATGTAATTAAAGTATCAGACGCCTTTGTTTTACTTTCGAGCATTAGTGGAAATGACGTCATGCACACAGATAATAATATGTAATTTAATCAGGTTTTCTAAACGTGGTCAGGTTTTCTTCCTTCACTCACACCTACGTGAGAAGTCATCCTTTCTAACAATATTTACGGGACTGTTTCTTAGCACGTGAATATAGTTCTATACCAAAATGGACTCACATTCTCGTAGCTAATGTTAGATCGCCCAGAGGCATCGTTATCGCTTTGTTGAACAACGGCTTTATTTGATAAAATTAATACAGTTTATCTGTACTAACATAAATAAACATTTATCTAAGTGGTATACCCATTGAGGATGGTACTAGTACATGCTGGGAGAACATGATGCTTGCTTTACTTAAGACTGCCAATTTTTACGTCTATTTGAGGTGCCTAGACCTACTTTTAATACTTCTTTTACACAAAAGAAAAACGCTAACGGGAAAGGTTCGTTTACACCTTATAACCAAATTACTTACACTGGTCATCCGATCGTATGCTGTGTCAATGATCTCGTCGACCCTCGCCCCACTCAGTCCGATCACCGATCTGTAGAAAGCTGCGAGCGCTGGCTTCGTTATCTCGCTGGTGGCTGGAAAAATATTAGATAAGTTTGTTACCCACTCTATTCAGTGCTCAGTAAAGTGAAAAAGTAAAAGTGTACTCTGAACTCTTATAACAATAACGGTTTTACCGGAACCAGCCCTTTTTTTATCAGCTGCTAGACATGCACATTATTTTGCATATGAGGGATGTATGGCCTTAAAATGCAACGCTGGACAAGCGGGTTAGCGAGTTCATTATTTTAGAGGAGTAGTTCCTCAGGGCTCGTGATGACGACACCCACGAGTAAAGATGGGACGGTGCTATTCTAAATCCAGCCGGCACCCAGCGTGGAACAAAACATGGCACAGTTTGAAAGCTAGATTTTGTTATTTTTCGTATATATTAGGAAAAAAATGTTACCTTGTTGAGTTTTACCTGCTATTCCATTTATCCCCACTGGCTCATTCACCTCTGATAGGGAAGAATTACGAGACTGACTGCTGTTTTGAATTTGTCTGTCGAAATCTCTCAAAATTCTAGTCTTCTGAAGTTCTGATTCTAAAGTTCAGTGTACGTTCTCACAATTTCATCAGTCCAACAATGTATGAAAATGGGGTCTTTAATCAATTTATAATATGAATAAGAAACCAATTCAGGGACTAACTAAGTCCAAGAGAAATGTTTTGTTCAGGCTTGTTTCGCTAATGGTTTAAAAATAAATAGAGTCAAATGCTTTCTACATTTGTAGGTAGGTAACAATTCCTACCTTCCTATTAGGTCCGTACCTATGAAATTATATGAAAAAATTCAAATCCTTTTTTTGTATGAAAATTATATATTAAATTAGTGAAAGTAATGTCCATTATTATTTTATTATCAATGAAATTTTGCCATTTTAATGGAAGTTGATTAATGCCTCTGCTATAGAACTCCTGGGGACAGGAATCGATGAATTCTTTGAAGGCGTTTTTTACTGCCTCATCGGAGTTGGTTTATTCCCGTGTAAATAATTATCAAAATTACGAAAAAAATGGAAATCAGTGTGGGGCAAGGTTTGGCGAGTACGGTGGGTGACAGAGAGTTTCCAGTCGAAGCTCCTGTAACTTTGAAATTGTCTGTCGTGCAGTGTGTGTGCTAGCGTTATCATAGAGTGGACTAGAGCGATTGACCAGACTGGGTTGTTTGATGGCGAGCTTGTCCACCATCGTTTGCAGTTGTTCACAGTACACATTTCCATTAGTTGTTGTGCAAGATTTAAAGTAGCTGTATGGGACAATACAGCATAGGACCGGACCACCATACAGTCACTCTGAGCTTCTTTGACTCAGTATACATTTGGGACATTGTTTGGTGTGTCTCCTGAGTTCAACCATTGTGACGAACGTTTACGATTATCATACAGGATCCATTACTCCTCACAAGTGACAGTGCGATTCAGAATCCCATCATTTTTGTGCCGGTTTAACAAAAGAAGGCAAGCTGTAGGGGGAGAGTGCACGGTGCATTCCCACGGCCGCTGGGCGCAATCAACTGGCCACGTTACCCCTCTCTTACAGAAGACTATCTTGAAATATACTGCATTTCCTACTTTAACGTATTTCCCCAATGTACGTACGTGTTTCAGTAGTGAGTGAGATATACCAGAGCCTATTCCTATCCCATCGTATCCCTCCCCATTTCATCGTATCAGAATAGAGCAGTGTAATAATGCATCAAAAGGAAAATATTTACATGATATGAGTAATTAAATGATTGTTAAATTCCTTCTGAGTTTTAATAAGAAGTATGGCATCGACGGTGCTTGGACGATTTTGGCTAAGAATACTGCGGATGTGCCAACACTTACCGTTGGAAGATAACCTAAATACATAAATGCATCAGTTAAATTTACACGTAGTACCTGGTTGTCTGGCGCATAAATATTGCAAGGAAAGAGGAAAATTACTTGCAATTTTGTGATTAAATAATAAGACTTCAATTTGAATTAAATGTGAAACTCAGTAAGTTTTCATTAGAGCTTTCCAAAACTAACTTTACGCTTGCAGCTTTAACAACTTTTTATGACAAATATGATATAAAAATAGGAGAAAGCTAATACTTTATTTATCAAAACTGGTATTCGTAATGCCATAGGACTATTGGCTGACTATTGCGAAGCGTCAAGAGAAGAGTGCTGACGACAGTAACCGTAAAGCTTAACCGAAATCAGACCCGTTAGTATTCACTGTACGAGTATGAGTATGGTTTAAAACGCCACGCTGACCAAGCGGGTTAGCAAGCCCACCCTTTTAAAAGTGGTGTAGTGGTATTTGATGTCATTATTTACTGTCGCCAGTACCGACACCTAAATATACATATACTATATGCAATCATGGTGTAAATCATGCATTCGCCAAAAATATGTGTCTGGGACTAAGATACATTTTAATTAATTTAGAGGTAATTACTGTGATTCACGGTGCCGCGGTCACGGAGGAGCTCTCTCGTCGTCAAATTAATCCCGTCTATCAAGCTGCCAGTTTCGACAGCCACCACTTGTAATCTACTCCATAGGGACGCAGCTCCGATCCTACACTGATATAATTCCTTTGATATGTATTTGTCATTTTCGCGTGGAAAATATTGTTTTCGAATATATTTTTATTTTTTATTTTTAAAAGGTGAGTATAATAGCACTGCTGGTGCTAAGCCTATGTATGTCTTGTGTTAGCTGGTATCACAGGTCAGACCATATTTCTCTTCTCTTGGAATCTAATGTTGGAGTTTATACTCGTACTCAATTGGAGTCTTTTCATATGCTATTTTATGTAAACAGTGCGAGAGTTTCATTGCCTTTTTTAAACAATTTTCAGCAAATCAATGTCCTTATCAATGGCTAATCAATCATAATGGCCACTCTAAATGCGTATGTGATATATTTGCAAAAATATATTCAATATTTTTGCAAATATTTCTCACATAGACACATGTTGCTGTGACCGAATGCTGACAAATGGTTATAAGGTAACGTAAGTGAGTGTTGAAGTTAGTTTCTTCTTTTACTCATCATCTCTTCGTGTTTGTTCGGAATACAAAATAGCCGACCGGCATTATTTAATCAGGAGTACCTACTGTATATATTTATTTGAATTTTGTCAATTAATTATCTCAAATGTAAAAGTTTGGCAACAAACAGTAAATTTATTTTCAATAAAGCAAGATTATTGTCATATTATTTGTTTATTTATACAGTTTATTGCACGTTATTGTACAAAATGCACGCTTAATGCCTTAACCAACCCAAAGGTTATCAACCCATCAACCAAAGGTTATCAACCCAAAGGTTGGCTCGCAGTCCTCTGCGAGCCAACCTTTGGGTTGATAAGAGAGGTTCAATTGGAAAGTATGAGAAAAACTAAAATGAGATGGTATGGTAAAATAAATATAAAATACACAAATATATTTACAATATTATTACTTATATATTATGACTGGCTTCTACCCGCGGCTTCGCTTATGCAGACTAGGCAGCTGTAAAAGATTTTTTAACATCTGTAAAATCACCGATATGATAGGTTCTAAACAGCCTATGAGAGTACCATCAGCCTATGTGTCTCCACTGCTGGATATAAGCTTCTGCCAAGGCTCACCACCACACACGGGCCTTCGGCTATTCTCATGCATCCATCACCGACGAATTCTTTCTAGTCATTGATTTACCTGCTCCCATGTGTGGAGTGGTCGAATACTCAAACTACGTGTCCATAGTTGGTATCAAATAGGTTTACAAATATTCTGATATACCGATCCAGAGGTGGAAGTGGCAATATTTTATCAGGCAATATCAATTATTTTATCAGCCTCTTCATATTACATAATGGACTGTCCCACTACCAGATACAAAGGACAGCGACTACATTTAGGGTGCTATTCATGATTTATCCTCGTATTTGGGTCAGTATTTTTCTTGTAAATATCTTTGCCAGCATCTCAAAGAAAGTTAACTGAAAGCAAGGAATCCTGGCTGGTGTCCAAAATCTGTATAAAAAATACCCAATAATTTATTTGTTGTATAGTATGCTTAGGTACATTTCTATGCACTTAGACTGGATCTTTTGTTGTTCATTCTGCTTTACACGGAACATTTGTGGTTATCGTGCAACGAAGCGTTTAATTACAGATTATTGGGCTTATCGTGTTCCTTCTAACTCAAAGGAACCCGTCATCGCGTATCTGTTTAGCACAATATGTATCTACTGTTTTCGAGTAAGTATAAATTGAAATGGATCTAGTAGAGCCATCTGTTTTCCAAAAATCAAATAAAAAATATTTTGTTCCTTTCTCAAGTTCCTATAACTCCTATAACTCAAGTTCCTTTGTGTCATACGAAGATGACACACACACCAATTTTCCTTCTGGACAATTAGCTATACATTAGTGACAGCCCGATCAGAGTCCGTCCAGTAATTTTTACGTGAAATTCAAACAGACATTTCAAGGCCATACATACCTCATGCACAAGGCCATGTACACGAAGAGGTCCATGTCCAACAGTGGATATTAATAATTGCAAAATTGCAAACAAACAGACATATAAACAAACAGACAGACAGACAAACATACAGATAACAATTCTAAAAACTTTGTTTGTAGCTTCTAAAAGACCGCTCAATTTTATTATTTTTTCATTTACTCAATGTAAAGAGTCAACTGTTTTATTATATGTATGTATAGATTGTTGCGGTCTACTTATGAATTTCGCGCAAACTATTGTTGCTGTTTGCCACTCAACGTAGTGAGACTAGCGGATATGTCTATCTACTTTGAAAAACTTGTCAAAGTACTTGTAAACTTTAGCGTCTACGCAGGTATCCACAGCTCCGGTCAATAAAACCCTCAACCTGGCCAATTTGATCCAGGATAACAGAAGAGTTTCGGATTTGTTCATATTACTCTAGTACGATAGGTACGAGTATATGCGGGATTCGAAGCAAAAAGGTTCCAGATAAGCGGTATTGGAGTTATGGGCAGATTTGGAAACGAAATAGAATTGCCTGATGATGACGGTTCGATTAGAGAAAAAAAAAATCCAATATTTAAAGTTAAAAAATGTACTCGTACATTTTGAGAAACCAAACATATAGTTCGATTTAATAAAAACCAAAATTCCACATGGTAGATACATAGATAATGAAAATGAAAGTGTAGTTATAAAAAATACGTATTTCTCACACATTCATCAGTGACTTATTTTGACACATGCCCCCTGGTGTTGCAGGTGTCCATGGGCGGCGGTAACACTTACCATCACGTGGGACCGCTTGCTCGTCCGCCCTCTAGTCTATAAAAAAAAAAAAAAAAACAACAACAATCAAATAAAAAAACTATACACATAAATATACATGATTTAAATTTAGTAAAGAGGGTCCGGTCCGCATTTCGGTGTTTAGTACAAATCACATAAATTATGCAATTTAGGAACAGTATAAAATATATGACTTGGAAATATTATACTTTCAAACATACGAGAAGATGTTTGTGGCATGAAAATGAAAGTGTAGTTATGATAAATTACATGATTCTCACTCATTCATCTAAATAAAATATCTTATTTGCTAAATAAAATATGTTTTAAATATCCACGATTAAATATCAGGAATACAAACCAATTATATGATTTAACTTTTGCCCGATGTAATTATGCCAACAATTCATTTATCTATCGGTCTTTCAAGAGTTATAATGAACATTTCTCTAGCATTGACATTTTGCATGTAGCTGTTAATACTTTTGTAAGGAACATCAGAATGTATGTATTATCCATTTCTTAAAACAATAAATATATTATTATAACATAAAGTATCCCACTTGTTAATGTTTATGTAATATGTAATTTGTGGTCGATTAATTGGTATATGAATTAGATATATTTTTATGTATTCATATGTACAATTATACTGTTTATGCCGAAATAAAATAAAAATTTAATAAAAAATTAAATTGTAGGGATGTGATCGTAGAATAATATACAAATCCAAATCAAGAAATGTCATTGTCTATCCAAGTTTAGAAACATTTCAAGATCTCGGAAACTAGAAACCTTTTTTGCTTAGACGCCCACATTAAACTATAATATACTTACTGGCTCTATCGACGACATGAAACAAAATCTTGCATAAATATTGTAGGTATAAAGGCAGGTCAGCGAAGCGCCTCATTTTGCTGAGCTGCAGCGCCCATCGCGCAAGCCAACCCTCCAGCGTTGTGCGTCCTAGGATACCACCAGCTTCAGGACCGCATACTCTTCTGTAGTACGGTAAATCGCCCCATCTAAAAGAAATCATAACAAAATTAAATACAATGTGATAAGAGTGTATACGACGAAAAGTTTCAGAACGTTGGGTAAATTAAATACTTTAAGGAGTTGTTACAATAAGATATTACAGTATTACAATAAGTACAAAGGCAGACTTATTCCTAGAAGGAATCTCTTCCTGTCAACCTTGGAATAATCAAGAGGAGTTACGTCATTAAACTTTTGTTCCTTTGTCCTCCATATTGTTATACTCGTATTGGTTGATCACGTGATTGACTAAAAGTGCAGGAGATGACTGGTGGGCACAGTATGGACAATTACGCTCTACTGTTAATTGCAGACGACGTAAAACACCGTGCACGTTCTGCGTGCACGCAGTCACTATACCTATGAATATTTAATTATGCAAGGGACGAAAGATTCGAAAATTTAACTAAAATCTGAATAAAGGGCGAACTTTGAATTCATGGATTTAGTTTATAATTCCCAGTTGATTGATGTGAACATTTTTAAAATATTTTTTGCAAAAAATGTAGTGTTATTTATATTGAACACGCAAGTGATAAAAACAGTTACAAAAGAAAATATATACAAAAGCAAACCCGGGAGAGCGATAAATGAGAAATGATCTTTATCAAAACAAATTTACTAATATAAATGAAAAACCTATATAATTTATATTTTTCAAAAAATACGTACCTAACATTTATGTCATTTGATTCAGAATCATGAGCAGTTTTCATGGTTTCAAGCTTCGGGAAAAGTTCGGTACATTCTGTATATAAAGTATAGTTTCCGTCTGTCTGTTTCTTCGTGGTAATTTCAGAATTTATTGAACTTATGTTACAGTATCCAAAAATGTTATTTTTATTATAGTCGGTCCAATAGTTTACAAATAGTGGTAAGGGCTCGTCACGGTTATGCATCTAGATGATAGTATAATATCGTGGGAATGAAGTCATCTGGATGTTATACCTATGTAGACACCGAGAAACTGAGTTGGAATTGGAATTTCAAGCAGGCCAAGCCTCAAGTAAATGCAGCTATAAATGTATATCGTAGCCACTTATTACAGGGTGTGGATTGGTAGTGAGGAATTTTAAAGGGATATCACAAGCACGGTAAACGCAAGGTCATGAGTTTTAAGAACTATAGGAGATAAATGGCATTCAAATGGTTATTTATTGCTTTACCCGTATGTCCTTACTATTTTTGGATTAATAAAAAAATAATGCCGATTCACTGTGACACATTCTTCATCTTCATAACCTACAATAGTTAATTTTATAGCACCAAGCATACCAAACTGATATTGTAAAAGTACATACTCGTACATGTTTGTGGTTAGATAACAATCCTCGTGTACTACGTTGTCTGTTTGTTTGCTATACTATCATTGCCATCGAGTGTCATTATATGACATGAATTACTATTGACAACACTGTATAACGTCAGGGTATCTCTAGTCATTCTTACTTTTCCCGTTTGTTAAATCGTGACAAAAACAATGTTAGAAAAAAACATGGTAAAATCAGAGAAAAATGAGGAACACTTCTAATATCCCCAGAATAGAAATAATTAGAACAATTAAACTGTAGATTGAAGAACTAACGCTTATAAATTATTACCATCTTATTAATACCATGTTTTAGCAAATAAATTATGATGATTATGAGGAAAAACAATTAACGCCTGTTATATAAAGTCTCTCTATCAAAAAGCGGTTAAATACGGTTCTGTAACCCCACGACGAGGGTATCGGTTCAATTAAATGAGTAACAGGGGCGAATAGAGAATAAAGGTTTTTTGGATCAAGTCTTCGATGAGTAAATTTTGTTTCTAATCCTCATTTTTAGTTCATATAGTTCATTTTTGGGGGGTGGCTCATATTTTCTACGAAGACCATCCTGGTTTCTGATGCCAAAAGGGCTGTTTGTATATTTTATGCCCGTTACTTTCTTGGAAAGTCAGATTATAATTTAAAATTAAATGCCATTTTAATCTTGTTTGGGATGATTTCTGGGCTTAGCACTAAATTACACTGTTTGTGGATTATGCGCAATTTGCAAGTGATAGATGCCCGGAAAGATTAGCTAATCATTTTTTATTGCACCCATAATATTTTAGAAATACTTTTTGCGTATACGAATTCTAACGATAGATGAGTTGGGATGCCTTAGGATGGGAGAAACGAAAAAGTTTATAGTGATTTTTGACAGGATTATTCAACGAGAGAGGATTAAAAATATTTTAGACTTAGGCAAACCTGATTGGTTTACCTGAGTCAAAGTTTTAGGTCCATGGTCGACTTCATACACGTTTAGGCATCAGTAAGACAGTTTATATTATCACATGTAAATAAATAAAGCTACACTCAATAACCCATACGACAGACGATACAAAGACGAACATACCACCCAGACCCAAACAAAACATTTGTCTTTAAACAAATGACAGGGAATCCAATCAGAGATCTTTTGCAATGAAAGTATGGTCACTATCAATTAGGCTAATCGGTAGTCATGTATTGCAACATGTTGCTGGATATATCCATACCTATACTTACTGTCAAAAGAGTATCGGGAATTTTGAAAAAAGAATGCTTGTGTAAAATGCCTGCGTAAATAATAATACTGTTAGGTTGGCACTATTGTAGCTTATTTTCATGTAAAGTTTTGGCGCAATTTGTCAAATAGTTGTTACTTGTTTGAAAATTTTCATATTTACTAGACGGCCTCGAGTCTTGTACTTGTACATTGTACTTTGCGAGCGAATTTTACAATGAATAAAAATACCGAACAAAGAATTTGCCTCAAATTTTGTTTTGCCAACAATATTTCTTGTGCGGAATCATTTAAAATGTTAAAGAAGGCCTACGGTGAGTCGACTTTATCAAAAACAAGGGCATATGAGTAGTACAAAACATTCAAAGAAAGCCGAGAAGTGGTCGAAGACTTGCCTCGTTCTGGTCGACGTTCAACATCTTCGACTGAAAAAAAATTCAATAAGGTGAAGGACATGGTGATGGTAAATCGTCGCGGTAGCTTAAGAAAGATAGGACAGGAAGTCGACATGAGTCACGAATACGTTCGCACCATTTTGGTTGATGTTTTAAATATGAAACTCAAAAATCAAAGTCATACAATTAAATACAATAAAGAATATTTTATCTACCTATATAGCACGAAACACTTCAAGTGGAACAAAATCCCGTGGCGGGTACAGACACGATAAAAAAAAATCTGAAATTGTTTTCTGCTTTTCTGTATTTAACCTGCGTAATATATTGGAGTATACATATAGAAACGTAGATGTGCATTATGTATTGCATTTTATTGGCAAAATGATAGACATCAATTAAATGCAGGCGCGAGGTTGACGTCATGCATTTTAAGACCTACAGCTGAATATAGATTTATTAGTAACGACATGATCTTCCTTTTAACTTCTAATGTACTTACGTACCTATAATTTTTTTCAAGCAAGTTTGCAACTACTACTGGATGATGTTTAGTTTCATATTAGGAGGAGGAAAGTGCACTCTGCGATCCAACAGCTGCTGGGCGCACTCGATTGGCCTCGTTACCCCTCTCACACAAAAGACTACCTTGAAATGTACTGCATTTCCTACTTTAACATATTCCCCAATGTATGCACGTGTTTTGGTGGTGAGTGAGATATGCCAGGGCTTATTCCCATTCCTTCCTATCCTATCCCTTCCAATTTTCTGAACCCTTTCTCCAAATCCATTACTACATTTCCAAAAGCAGGCGGCTCATCCGGAGGCGTGCCAACGTTTGTCAATTTGGACCGACGTTGGCATGTACCGCGGGTGTGCACGGGCGACAGTGTCCACTTACCATCAGGTGGATTGTATGCTCGTCTGCCGCCTTCTGCCTATAAAAAAAATATTCAGGAAAAATACCAACCTAGGCAGTCTAAAGCTAAAATCAAGCTCAAAAGATTTAGCAGTTTTTAAATTGTTCTCTGTACAGTTTCTTCATCATTCAGCTGTGCGTCTATACTAACTGATCTTCGGTTGGGTTCTTTAAACTCCAATAACTGACTTAGACATCTCTGTACGAACAGTTCATACGGAGCTGCTTCTCGAACCGTCGATTGCTTGAATTGAGTATGACTTTAATAAATTCTAAGTAATGTACTCATAATGTGGACGACTACAGGGAATTCAATGTTATCTTTACTATTATATATTGATATATGTTGATATTCTGCGCTGGATATAAAATCAAAGCTTGTTCTCTTAGATAAAGAAACTGTTCTACTCAAGATATCATTTACAATTGGCAATCAAAAGTGAGACATGTTTACATTCTCACCATAGTATAAGTAAATATTGCTTAAATGTGTGCAATTCGTACACACAAGAGTATGTAATTGTTTCTTCGTTTAATGCATATTAGATAATAATCATTTACTATTAGGAAGCGTGACTGAAGGGTTCATTCAGCGAGTGTCTCCATGGCAGACGCTCACGGCCAAGTTATAAAAGCTAGTGTTAAATTGTGGTGAAAGAACATTTGATCGCAGGAAGGCTGGAAAAGAGAAGCGCTTTTAGTGAACATTTACTATGGGGGCGAGTAAAGATAAAAAGAAGAAAAAACAGTAAGTTTTATTTATGTAAAAATTTCTGGGTAAATTCTAAAAGATTTGAAGTGGATGTTAATTCTCTTGGTCCAAATATGAATATAAAAAATAAATATTACAATTTTTATCGAAATTAATATTTTCTCATGGATCAAATGAGAAGAATAAAAATATTTTTCCTAAAATTCAATCTGTTTTATTGAAGGCGACATTGAGATGTAATAATTTAATTTAATTTTACAGGGAGTATGAAGAATTACCAAATATATCTTATTTTCAAATCGTGAGTATTGTTTTATTCATTTATAAGATTTAGTCGTTATATTGTGATGGCCTACAAGAATCTTTCGCATTTTTTTGAGATATGGACTTCATAATAAAAATAATTATTCATAATTATTAAAACACATAAAACTACATAAAAATAATTAGCAAAATTACGGCTATAGGTAATTTTTCTAATATGTGTGTGAAATGTTTTCACAAAATTCAATATACATATATATTTTTTCTATATAAATAAACATAGGCGTTTATCAAATTTAACATAAATATCATACGCCTTTTTCATATTTACAGTGCTATCCATCGACTTTTTAAAATTGCCTCTAATTGTGACTTCTTTTGTTTGGAAGTAGATATTAAAAATGATTGTTATAAATATATGCGAGTTCTTAGCGGTTAGTGTTAACAATTAATAAAAATTATATTGGATTGCAAAACATTGTGTTGCCCAACATTGAGGCATGATAATGTTCCTCACCACTGTTTAAGCGGAGAAGTTGAAACTCAATAATTAATTTTATTAGTATTTTTATAAATTGAGAAATTTTAGTGAACCTTGATAGAAATAAGAAGAATATTTTACATTGCTTTTTATATTTATTGCACATGGAACACAATCAGTCACAAAAACATAACAATGTAACATTATAGGACGTTAAACATTGTACCCACATAGTGTGATGTAATATTGTTAAATAATGTGTACAGTGTACCACAGATTAGTGTAATGGACAGAATATTTAAGAAAATATTAATATACTGTTTTCGTTTAAATTGATATTTGTATTTCTCATCGCAACTCCCGATGTATCTCACTGTTTAACCCAAAGGTTATCTGATAGAGAGGAATTAAGCTCGCCTTTTGAATGTAAGATAATGTGCAATCAAGGTTTTTTTTATATATTAACAAATAAATAAACAGAAACTTTATTATAATAACAAAAAGTCTTAATTTATAAAATACAATATGAAAGTATACTTTTTATATTTATTTTTTCTACAGTTCCGTTATGCGACATATCTAGAACTAACGGCGACAATTGTCGGCGTAATCGTTGGTCTACTCAGCGGTGGAGCAATTTGCTACAATTTGGTGCAAATCGGAGAATTGAGTACAGCTTTCGTGGAACGCACTGCGCCTACAGATCGGCTTTCAAGTTATTTGCCCGTGTTGAGCATATTTGGTGGTGGGCGCAGATTGTAAGTAGTTTTGTTATTTACCAGCCGATATCAGCAAATATCTCATTCCAGGGCCCAGGTTTCGTGGGAGAGTGGAGCCAGAATCCACCACGTGGTCTCACAGATTGGTGGATACTGCACGTGTTCCGTTGTTTACCTTCACCGCTTAGCTAGTGATTTACTACTTACTACTTAAGCAGAAATAGTATGGTACGGTGTGAGTTCAAACTTAAGCTGTATCCAGAGATTATTATAAGGGCTTCCTATTGAGCTTACCCCTGTGATTATAATATTTATACAGATTATAATTTATACAGATTATAATATTAAGATCCGAGTATATATCCTAAAATTTAGGTATACCTAAGCAGTATAAAAACCCAAAAGCTCGGCTTACCTAATCTCCAATTAATATTGGTTAGGTATCACTAGGTACCTGTTTGATAGTTATATAATACTATTGGTTTGACTTATACAAATCCTAATTTGGTTCATGCCATGACTAAAAACAAATTAATTAATTAATTAAATGTTTTGTTTTATTTTCTGTTTGGTAGTCGACTGGTAGAGAATGCCGCAAAACATAATGACCGCTATTTGTACTCGCCAAATGCTTGTGCAATGAAATTTCAATAAATAAATACAATTGGTTTTATATTTGTTAGGTGATTCAGACTTTTGTGCTTCGAAGGAGTACCGCCATTATACCGTCATGTATTGATATCCAAGTTATAAATTTATAACGTCATTTGTCATATGTTTTAAAATGTTAATATAGCATGTAGATTAATCTGCATTTAGTGTTAAGTATTTATTCATGGTTACAAATGGCACCATAATTCGTTCCAACGAGTTGGCGAGAAATGTTAACCATCATCTTTCAATGACGTGATGTTTCTTCCAGACAGAATGCATCATTTGAGGAGAACATGAAAGCCATAGTCGAGGATGCCTCAGCGATGGCCATAGGAACGTTCGTCAGTGTTGTCATCGCACTGTTTCTTTGCTTCACTTCTGTCGCCCTCGTCAATTGGAGTTCTTTGAGACAGGTATAAATAGGTGTCCGTCTTTCATATTAAGTGACTCAGTTTCATTATTTTGTTACCTAGTAACTCTTCTGTTACGACTCGAACTGCAACCCGCTTGGCCAGCGTGGCGTTTTAAGGCCATACATCCCTCATGCATGAGACAATGTGCATGGGGAGTCCCGTGTGCATTAGGTAATGGAGAAAGGGCTGGTTACGGTTATATAATATATTCTAAATTTTAGCTCCATACCATACCATAACATCAGCCTATGCCTCTCCACTGCTGGATATAGGCCCCTCTAAAGTCTCGCCACCACACATGATCCTGGGCTCTTCTCATTCAACCACCACCCGCGAATTTTTTTAAGTCGTCGGTTCACCTGGCCGGAGAGCGTCTCACACTGCACTTCCCGATACGTGGCCTCCGTTCAACCACTCGTGGCCATCGATTATCGGTCCTGTCGCAAATATGACCTGCCTATTGCCACTTCAACATGCCGATTCTACGAGCTATGTCGGTGACTTTGGTGAATGTTTTCGCTTTGGATATCATCCTACAAATAAACTCCAAGCATAGCCCTCTCCATAGCTCGCTGAGTGACCTTGAACTTATGGATCAGGCCGTACGCACCAATTGAAGGCTTTCATCCTCAAGCATTGTGGTATAAGCGATTAGAAGAGTCGACGCATTCGTGATTACCCACGAGAACCGTTTATAAACGTGGCTTAGTAGAGAAATAAGTCTATAGTTCTTCAATAAGGCCTTGTCTCCTTTCTTGACGAACAGGACTACCACAATACTACTCCACGCTTCTGGTGTTAAGTCAATCGAGTATGACGGTGTTAAAGAGGTGTGGCAGCTCTCGTAAGGCGGGAGCTCCTTCAGCTTTCAAAAGCTCTGATGTTATACCGTCTTCACCGGCTTTACCGTTCTTGTACTCATCTCACCCAGGTTGAAGTCCGGGATATCCTCGGTGTAGTGGCGGGTTAACTTTGCATGGGCCGTAGGCGCAGCTGGATGTGCGGCGTAAAGTTTTCTATAAAACTTCCAAACTCTGCGAAGATATCTGGTCTCGAAGACAGTTTGACCCCTATCGCTTTTAAGCATCGCCAAATGACTGCGCCCAAGTGGCTGAGCAAAGCCTTTATTTTTCTTTATTGTCGCCTCAATCTGTTTTGTATTGACGCGACTTAGGTCACGGCGTATCAGCCTCCGGACTTTTTTCATGGAGTTGTCGATCTGACGATGCATTAAGGGAAGCTCTCTGCAACCTCAGTTCCATGAGATCCAGAGTCTCGCTTGAGAGTTTGGACTCTTTGCCTTTGAACTATTTACAGCTCACTTATCAGCTATAACTCGGTTAAAATATTAGCTCTGTCTAATATTTTTTGAGTAATGCTGAAAACGGATATACGGCCAAGAGAGTTGCGCCAATAGTGTTTCCGTTTAAGTAGACACTTAACTAGACATTACAAATCAGCTCCACCAATACGCGCACTCATCAGTAGCAATTTGTTTTAATTAATGGCCTTGAGTGTTGCGACTCGGTCATGGTCGAGGAAAAAGCCCAATTTGCATCCAATATTTTTATTGATAATAATCTGTTGCCGACCACTTCGTTCGCAGAAGACTCTTTCAATGTATGAATTCATAATATAATATATTTATTTGTAAATTATTTATTTAGTGAAAAGGGATAAATATCTTTTTTTACGCTTTTAGGGTCGATATTTGTAATAACCCTTTATTATTTGATGGGTATTTATTATTATTAAATTATTATTTATTATTTATTAACACGCTGCAATCCCACAGCCACTGGGTGCACTCAACTGGCCACGTTACCCCTCTCTCACAGAAATTCCGTTCCCTCAAACATGTTTCGGGAGTGAGTGAGATATGTCAGAGCCCATTGCCATCCTATCTTATCCTATCCTTCCCCATTTTTCAACCCTTTTCCCAAATACTAAACTTCCAAAGGTAGGTAGTGCATCCGGCGTGAGCGGCGTGCCAACGTTTGTCATTCTGGTCTGATGTTGGCATGTATCTCGAATGTCTATGGGCGGGCAGTATCTACGTAGCCACAAAATGTCAGTCTCGAAATTTTCTAATGCATTCCATCTCCATGGCATCCGAGAAGTGCAATTTATTACACTGAATATGTTTTTATGAAATGAAAATGGTACACGAGCAGACTGCATAAGCAGTAAGTGGATACTGTAGCACATGAACATCCATGATGCTTGCGAAGATCAGTCGAGAATGACAACTTTTGGCACGCCGCTGAATGCGCTGCTTGTTGCTTAAATCTCTTTGCAGGTTCAAATGTGAATTTGGAAAAAGGGTTAAGGAAAATGGGGAATAGGGAGTATAGCGAGTGAAAAGTGTACTTTATCCAGTTAGTGTTAAAATGTTGTAATGAACAGATATCCACCCACCGGTCCATTATAATAACAATCATGATAATCGTAAAGTTTTGTGTGTTATATAGAGTTGTGACTCATTTCAACATTACATCGTGTCTCTTTAAGTCGAGTAAACAATTATGCCTCGTTTATAATCATTGTGTTTATATAAAACCTTATAAACAGATTTCAATCAAATCCACGTATTAAGTATGATCGTAAAGTATTTTAAATTTCTTCATAAATTTAAATTCTAGCTACCCAAAATTGTATTATACTAAAGTAGGTACTCGTATTATCCTAACTGAATAATTAATTCATTAGATTTCAAGGATTCGGCAGCTATTCCTGAAGGCCGTACTCCGTCAGGACATGGCATGGTTCGATACCGACACAGAATTCAACCTGGCTTCAAAGATGTCCGAGTAAGTCAAATTCGCAAACTGTTCCGTTGAATATTTTGTTAAACTAATTGCTTGTAATGTCTAATTCCCTATGATAACTATAGTCACCTTTGTAAAATCGTCTCACAAATAAGTTATTAGTAATGGCACATACGCTTTCATAAAGCTGTAGCCACACACGGGCGCAAGCTGTAGGGTTTTGCTGATGGGCTCCGCGACATGACGATATCGAAAAGATTAACAGTTTCTTTACGATGCTGATGCCGTGCCGATTCGCGTGGATTGCAAGCTTCCTCAGACTAAATTAACCATGAGTTATTGATGTGGCTATGTAAAAGCATTATATAAAAAGTCTGCTTATTTACCTATCTATTAAAAATGTGCTACATTTTTATATATAAATTGTTACTTACATCTTAAAATAAATATTTTTTTTACTAGAAACATGATGAAGCTGAAAGAAGGAATGGGCGATAAGATGGGTGTGGTCGCAAACCTGATAGGTACGGCGATTATCTGCCTCTGCCAAGCATTTCCTCTGGGATGGGAGCTTACTCTGGCTTGTATGACCGTAATGCCGCTCTCTATCACAGCTTCCGTTCTATTGTCTAACGTGAGTATTTAAAAATAAGTGTAATTAAGAAAGAAAAAAGGAAAGAAAGAAAGAAAAACAGTTTATTTTCTGTATACATTCAAGAACAAAAAGAGAAAATATATAAGTGTACACCTATTTGCGTCACTACAACAGGAAATGAGTCCATGAGTTAGCATGATGCTGCAGCACGCACTGCAGCATCATGCTGAACATAGAGCCAGTCTGGTATAGTTCATCGAAAAATTAAATATACCTAGTAATATTTTTTTTTGTATAGGCCGGCCGCAAGAAAATATTTTAAAATGGCTTTACCGCAATCTTAGATTCATGTTCGTATACGATTGGTTTGTGGCATATAATTACGAATCGAAATAGTCTGGACTATTGCAGGATTTGTTGAACTAACAAAATCGTAATTTCATTTCATTTATCCTTAGTACCAAACGAAGTCTTCGATCCGAGAAATGGAGTCATACAGCCAGGCCGGCAAGCAAGCGGAGGAAGTGCTGAAGTCGGTCCGGACTGTTGTAGCCTTCGGTGGAGAAAGTAAAGAGATTAAAAGGTGAGCTTTATACTCGTAAATATTGTACTTTATAACTTTTGAACTACGTAACCGAGACCAGATCTTTTTTATTGCCCACGTGGCATTTGTGGTGTATGAAAGATGTATGGCCTTAAAACGTCACTAATGGTTTGCTCTGAACAAACCATTATTATAAGTAAATACTCACCGTCAAACATTAGAATTGTTCAAAATATATGCAATTAGATGGGTAATAATTTATTTCGTAGTACGAACTGGTCCAGTACGCGGACATATAATTTAGTTCGTCTGGCTGTGAGACTTGTTCGAATTGGCATGTAATTGGCACATTATGGCAGTTTAATTATTATCAACAAGAAACATGTTTTATCTACATTGCACTTTGGTATAAACTCTTAGTCAAATTGTTGCTTCTATAAAGAAAATAACTCTGCATTAATTAAAATCAGTTGCTACCAGTTGTTAATTGATCCTGTCCTTGCACAGGTAGCAAAGTAGAAATCACAGCGTATCATCGTTGTATTTGCACAAAAAATTATGCATGGATTATACTCGTACTCGTACTTTGTCGCAGAATGTGAAATTGCAAAAGTTACGATTCTACATTAATTTATCGATCATGTTGCGTCTGTCGGAATTATCGTGGATTTTAATGCCTCTATTGGGCTCTATTCAATAATCATGAAATTATTAAATCTTGTTTATTTTCTTTATCTTTATTATAGTCACACTTGAAGTACTTTGAAGAAACACAAAGTGAAACACGGTTTTGGTTTCCGTATAGTTTTATTCCACTTGTTATCTTTCAGAGTTTTTGTTATAAATGTCTATTATGTTATATTATGTCTTTTGTTATAAAACGTACTTAGCATTTAAAAATCAATAAATTATTTGTACGACTGCTGACTTACATAAAAGCCTTTCTTTATATTGTAATCATGCATGACTAACGTCTTTAATGTAGAAACGTCAGACTTTGAAACGCCACTCACTCAAACGTTACAACCAAGAAAACTCACTATCTTTACGAAAATTACTTTTTGTGCTAATCTTAAATGTCTTTTTGGTATTAGCCTTTAATGTCCCACTTACCCACGGAGACACGGGGTTAGCCTTGTGATTACCAGTGGATGATACTATAGTTATTTCACAGTCGAACTAATGATAATTAAAAATCTGAGTGGAGAGAGAGAAAAGTTAATCATTTTATAGCTTAATTATAGCCCTTTGTTTACTAAAAGTTTACAATAGACTAATTTCGGGCTCAGATAACATTCACCTTAACACCGGGTAATGAACGCAATAAGATAGAATTTTAATTGAGGTTAAAAAACTATTAGAACATCCCCAATACTAATCAGTCCAATACAAAATAGGGGGTGGGAAGTGCGTTGCCACGAATATTTCGGCCGTGCATTTTCTGGGTACATATAAAGTATAAGGTATGTATATATGTCGGTACAAATGCCGATTTCCGTTCCTATTTCCCAACTCTCCCATTGAAATCTAGCTGATTTGTTTGTTCTCCTCGTTATAGAACTTCCGTTAGCTTCCCAATATTACAAATTTTATTTCTTGTTTCATGTTGCACACGTTCTTTTGTTTCATGTTGCAAAGCGGACATGGTTGATTTATTTATTAATCATAAAATGCGATGTCTATTGACATCGCGAGGTTCAGTTTGGTGCTCACATTATCTGCTTAATTCAACTGATGTGATTACTAAAGCTAACTCTCTTTCTGTACACAGGTTTTGATATGAAACTTATGGGGTTCGTTTGTGCTCAATACTATTCATGCCTGAATTTTAGATACAAACGTCAGCTGAGGATTACAGTCGCAATTGAGATCTGTACGCCAATCTTAGTATTGGGTTTAACGATATATTCTCATACACTACGCTTTCCTGAACACATAATTTGTTGCTAGGTATAAACGCCTCCTGGATCCAGCTGAGCGATTCGGTCGCAAGAGAGGTCTGTACACGGGTTTCGGTACAGGTTTCAGCTGGGTACTCACGTATGCGCTTAACGCTATAGGAATCACATACGGCACGAGGCTTGTTATCCAAAACATGGATGTGCCTACTGATGAACGAAGATATGTTGTTGGACAAATATTTAGCGTGAGTATTCGTTTTAAATAATTGTGTGCCAAGCACCCACACACAATTCTTATGATATACCGATAGTTATTATTTCATTTATTACGTATAATTATGCCCAAATAGACCACCAGAAAAAGTAGGTCAGGGTAAATTGTCAATATAATTATGTAGTTAATTTTTTTTAAAATATAGAATGGATGGCAGACGAGCGGTCGGGCCACATGATGGTAAGTGATCACCGCCGCCCATGGACACCTACACCTACACCTTGCGGGTGCTCTGTCGACGTTGTAGAAACCTGTTCACAACTCTTTTGAAGAGTCCCATATCGAAGCGTCCCATATGCTATGCTAAGCTATTTTATTTATTACATACCATATTTTTAATTATGTCCAAATAGACCAACAGAAGAAGTAGGTCACAGTACACTGCCAATTACATATGTAGTTAGTGTCAGCAGTTAATGTAAAAAATAAATAAATATAAAAAATACATTTTCAAAGTATTCAAAATAATTTTCTTGCTCACAGAAATCGCATAAAGCTTTAACATTTTTTTAATAAACATTTCAGATTCTATTTAGCATGTACATGGCTACCCAATCTATTACCTTCTGCGTGCCTCACGCGGAGGCTTTTGCGAATGCCCGCGGAGCAGCTGCCAGCATCTTCAAGTTGCTGGATAATAAACCAACTATCGACAGCTTGTCTAAAGTAGGATCAGCACCACGGAGAGTTATTGGAGAAATAAGTTTGGAAGATGTGCATTTCAGCTACCCATCGCGGCCCAATGCCAAGGTTAGTAATGCTTAGTAAGTTAGTAAGCATTTATGTACAATATTAGGCCCTTACCTATAAAAATTCAAATGCATTTTTTATATGAAAATTATATATTTAATTAATCTTAAATATCAAGTATTATTGTCCATTATTATCAATGCACTTTTGCACTTTTAATGGAAGTTGATTGATGCCGCTGCTATAGAACTCCTGGGGACGGGAATCGATGAATTCTCTGAAGGCGTTTGTCACTGCCTCATAGGAGTTGTTTTTTTCCCCTATAAAAAGTTATTCAAATTCCGAAACAAATAGAGATCAGTAGAGAAGAGAAGTACGGTGGGTGACGGAGAGTTTCCAGTTGAATCTCCTGTAACTTTGAGACTATTTGTCGTGCAGTGTGTGGGCGAGCGTTATCATGGAGATGTTTGGGACATTGTTTGGCTGTCTCCTGAGTTCAACCATTGCATGCATTGTGAAGAACGTTTACGATTATCATACAGGATCCACTTCTCATCAAAAGTGACAATACGATTCAGAATCCCTTCATTTTTGTACCGGTTCAGCAAAGTCAAGCAAGTTGCGACGCGTGTTTGCAGTTGACTTTCATTAAGGTAATACGGTACACACTTTTCGACTTTCCGGCGTCTTCTCGATTTGACATGAATCAATATCAGTTTGTCACTTACGTCGACGGCTGCTGCTAACTCAGATGTAGTTTGAGATGAATCCGCATCCACTATTGATTTCAATTCCTTATTATCGACTGTCTTCGGTTGTTCAAGGGGCTTGTTCTTGTGGTCGAAATATCCAGAACGGAGACGATCAAACCAAAAACGCACCGTGCGTTCCATTACAGTGTTTGGTGAGTAAATATTGCGTGCCGTCTGTGCTGTGTTGCTGCTACGACGGAACTCATTCGAAAATAACGCGAAATATTAACTTTTCCACAAACACAACTATATCTAAGCAAGAAGTCGTTTGACAGAAATTCAAATGGATAAGTTATTTCGAAAAATTAATTTGAATTTGGAATTCCAAGCCAAACGCAAAATAACTAAGTTCAAAGTGTCCATTACGAACAAACTGCAATTTCATAGGTAAGGCCCTAATATTTTTATGTTGAATGTATGTAATTTTGCACGCCATTATTGGCAAATGTTTCGTTCTGACTATGTATTTACCACCTGTTGTAACGCACATTGCAAATAAATTAATTAAATATATTCAATAAGGAGATGTAGCGCATTACTCCACCTTATGGTACGTTGATATTGATCAGCTTGAGCTTAAAGTTATTTAATCTGCTTCCACCAGGTACTGAAGGGATTGTCTCTCCACATAAAAGCCGGAGAGAGCGTGGCACTGGTAGGAAGTTCTGGCTGCGGCAAGTCTACCATTTTGCAGTTGCTGCAGAGACTGTACGACGTTCATTCAGGCTCAGTGAAACTTGATGGGAAGGATGTACGCAATCTTAACATTGGGTGGCTTAGATCTTCATTAGGCAAGTTTGCGATTTTATGCCAGAGGACAAAAAATAATGAAATTATTTACCAATACTTAATTATTTTGTATTTCTCTTAAAAGGAGTAAATAAAGTAATAAATAATATTGTACTTTATAAATTGAGATATACAATTAACTAATCAAGTAATGACCTTTGACCTTTTATTGTTTGTCTATTGTTTGCTGGGATGCAGGAATCCTAACGCCGACATATTGGTTAATGTAATACAAATTTGTAGGTGTGGTTGGGCAAGAGCCAGTGTTATTTAAAGGAACGATTCATGAAAACATTGCAATATCGTGTCCTGAGGCGACGCGAGAAGAAGTGCAGAGAGTTGCTGAAATGGCTTACGCACATGACTTCATTAGTCGTCTGGTTAACGTAAGTATATAAAGAAAAATAATTGTTTTTTCATTTATTCCACATCTTCATTGAATAGTCGGAAAAGAAGAAATAGGCAGATGACTTACTTGTCTTAACTGGATTACTGAATTATTAGCAAATTATGAAATGGTGATTGTTCTACTCATATCAGATTTTCAAGTCCGGTGACTCTTGAAAGGCCACTAGGGCCACAAGAATTTAGTCAATCCGAAAAAAAAAAATCATATCAGATTTTACTTCAATTGAAGTCTACATTTTTTATCAGCAATGAATCTCTTTTTATAGAAAGACAGTGGCAGTCGAGGAGATGGTCAACCTCGCGATAAATTGATACTATCACCCATGTACGTTCTTGATACATTTAATTATGATAATATTAGTTAAGAATGAGAATCTGTGGCCTGCCCCCCGATACGCCGTCTACTTCTGGAAATATAGAAGTAGATTAGGATAAACGATTGGGATGGGTGAAGAATAGGGAGTATAGATGAGGAATAGGAGTTTTTTTTTCATCCCACTACTTTCAGTTGATAGAATGTTATCGGACGATGCAGTTTAAATTGGAATGTTATCTATTTAATGCAACTTAGTGATAAATCTCTTGACCTAACATATTCCACCACCTAACATTTTCTTTTATAGGGCTACGACACCTTAATAGGCGAGCGTGGAGCATCGCTCTCCGGTGGTCAGAAACAGCGCATAGCCATCGCTCGGTCCCTATTACGTGAGCCTGCTGTCTTACTGCTGGATGAGGCCACTTCAGCTCTCGATCCCCATTCCGAAAGACAGGTGCAAGCAGCATTGGATAGAGCTAGTGTTGGAAGAACTACGCTTATAGTGTCTCATAGGTAAAAACTCGTTCGTAACAATTCGGGCATAAAGCAAGTTGACACTTATTATAATGTGTTTTATTGCTGTATTCTAGGTTATCTACAATCGTAAATGCACACCGCATTGTTTGCATGGACCAAGGCGAAATAGTAGAGCAGGGCACACACGAGGAGCTCATGAAGGTTCGAGGTACGATAGAGTGACAAAGTGAAGAGCTAAAATTATATTAACATTAGCATTAAAACCATCTACTCTGTATCATTCCTTACCGTATTATTTACCGGAAATCTCCATTTGATTGCACAGGGAGAACTGTGCCCTGCAGTGGGATGTTATAGGCTGATGTGAATCTGCGTTACCTATTCCAGCTAATTACAATGATGGGTGATATATTGGCAAATGGTATATTCTATGATTACTGGATCACCGCCGATTATAGCATCGGCAATATCAGGAACTACGGATGTTTTGCTAATCTTAGTAATAACAACAGCTAACCAAAGTTAACGAAAAATTATCGTTAATGGATGAGTTAACGTTAATTATTAAATATTTCAGGTTTCTATTACAAACTAGTAACAACGGGCAATGAAGGTAAAGAACCAGACGTGATCGAGACAGTGCCGGAGGAAACAGACGACGGTGGAAAGGAGGGTGAAGCTGGAGGTGAAATTATTGTCACATCGCAACACGATGACGTGAAGAGGAGGTCTACTAGGAAGGTGCACAGAACTCATTCCAAGAAACTTGGTATGATTTAAGTAGTTTTACAAGCGTAAATCTTTTCTATATTGAAAACTTATTGGAGACAGAAGAGAAAATGTTAATTAAGGAACGTGACAATATAAAATGTCCATTAATAGGAGTGCATGGTAAGTGGATACTATTGCAAATGATAATGTTGGAAATATTTGAATATCATCAAGTATGACGGACACTAGCACGTTCATAGATGCAGTGCCTATGTTAGGGATTTAGGAATCAGGATTAGGGAGATTATTAGTGAAGGACGAAGAATAAGAAATAATTATAATGAATGGAAGAACAAAATGATCTCCGGCAAGATTCATTAATGCTGAAAATCTTTTGTGGATTTTGTAATAGTCTTTTATGGGCGTAGATGCAGTGTCGTCCTCTACTTTTTTACTTTTGGACTTAATGTCTGATTACTGGTTAATTAATTAGTTCGATCAATAAACCTCTGTAAGTTGTTTCAAAAAATGTTATTTTGGACACTTGGTTTTATAAATATTCAATGCTCTGTTATGACTTTATTATATGTAAAGATGGATATAATTAGATAGACTGAGAATCGACTAATCGCAAATCAAGTGATGGTAGAAATCACGGTACTGACATCTAACAGACGGGTTGTCCACAATTCTTGAATTCTCAAAAAAATTGTTTAAACTGAGGAAAACGTAAAGTAAGCGGCCATTAACCGGTTTTCAAATTTTGGTGTAACTCTAATAAGATTCATGTCAAACTGACAAAACAGTGACAGGCGATGACACACACGTATTAATATTGGTAGGGTAGAAATTTTATTTAGGATAAGGGTTGTGTTATTAGGATAAGAAATGTTATTTAGGATAAACCTCGCAGTTGTGTTTTTTTGTTGTTACTACGTATGATTATTGTATTTTATTTTTATATTCTACTGTATGGGTCATAGCTATGTAGTTGCTTAATTAACAAGCAACTACATCCTCTTGTTCCTCCCCCCCCCCCCCCGTCCTCGTTGTACCAACATATTGCTATTGGATTTAATCAGGCGCGTATCACGACAATGATTCCCGAAAGAACTTATAATAGATCGGAATAAAAAGTATCGTATGAGTTGAATCAGGACATAACCTATTACTATACTTATTTTCTTCAAAATATATTAAATGGTTTTTATGTAACAGCTGATATTATACATGCGTATTTAATGATAATTCCCTCATGAACCTTACAACGGATCGGAATAAAATGAATATCAATTGTTAACCCAAGTCATAAGCTATAATTACGCCAAGTTTCATTAAATTCTATGCAGTGGATTTTGCGTTCAGACAGAGACAAACATTCCAAAAGTTGATGTTTTGGGTTCTATATCAATACGTACTTTATATTGCATTCACTTTTTCAAAATATATATCATGCACAGACACGGCTTTGTTACAATTTTATTATATGTATAGATTATGGATCATCAGAGTCGCTGATTTAGGTCAAACCTCTAAATTTCTAAGACCTAAAAAAAAAAATTAGGCTTGTTTCTTAGCAGTGCCGGTTTTACCTATGGTGCAGGGTGTGCGGCGCACACGGGCGCAAGGTGTTAGGGGGCGTCGAGCGCCGCTCGCGACGCCTCCAAAGAGCCTACTAGAGGGCGCGAGGGTTTTGATTGCACCCGGGCGCTCCATGGGCTAGAGCCGGCGCTGCTTTTTAGCATAGGATGTTCTTGTCACTCGATATATAAGGGTGTAAAAGTAAAGAGTGCAGGAAGTCACTATCGATATGATATCGAATGACTACACAATCATAGCTAATTTTATATAATGTTACGTGATAGAGTCTCACGACTGGATGACACCGCGCCCCTCCATCTGTTCGGTTATGTCGACTGGCATACAAAATTATATCTACAATTCAGATGAAGAACCAGAAGAAGAAAAGGATGAAGATGAGGTAAGTACTCGTAAATGGTTAGAAGAGGTGGTAGAGATGCAAAAAATATATATATCTCGTATCGATATCAGTCTATAAAGACCCTTCAAGCCTCCTATTGCAATTAGGAGTCGCAAACCGGGATGCTAACTACCTTAACGCAACATCACGACACATCGGTATTGCAATGAACTTAGACAAAACAAAAATCGTGTTCAATGAAGATGTTTGTCCGGCATCTATGTTACACATAGAAGGCGTGGTACTCGAAGTTATTAACCATTATGTCTACCTTGGGCAAACCATCCAACTAGGCAAGTCCAACTTCACCAAGGAGGTCAATAGACGCATTCAACTTGACTGGGCAGCATGTGGGAAAAGACGTCGGCTCTTCTCGCCGCCTATACCATAACGCTTTAAGGCGAAAGCTTAGACGTTATGACCAATAGTGCCCAAACATGGCCTCTAACGTTAGTCCTGAGAGTAACTTTGCGGGACAGGATCCGAAATGAAGACATTCGACAAAGAACTAAAGAGAGTAACATAGCACGTAGAATCGGCACGTTGAAGTGGCAATAGGCAGGTCATATTTGCCGCAGGCCCAAATGACCAATGGGATAAACGAGTCCTCGGATCCAATCGGAAAGCGCAGTGCAGGACGCCCTCCGGCCAGGTGGACTTCTGTTTCTGTTTGGATCAAATTAAAACACTATTCGAAACCTCAAAACCACTGATTCCAATTGTTATAAACCTACAATATCCTTTTTTTCATAAAAATATCTAAAATACCGAAAATGCCGAAAATCTCAGAATTATGATATTCATAATAATTTAATACCGTTAATACCGGTTTTAGTAAGTGGGGGTTCCCTACTTGCAACAGAAGGAAGTTACGGGCTATAATCCACCACGAGGACGGAATAATGATTATTCGATATTATGCATGCTTTAGATTTTTTTATTCTCCGGATTTCCTCACGATATTCCTACTTCATCGCCGAAGAAGTGACAATTAAGAAATAGAGTTAATTTAATATAATATAAATTTTATAGTTAAGTAGTACGGACTACTTAACTATATAGTTAAGTTAAGTTTATAGTTAAGTAAGTAGTACGGCCTACTTAACTATAAAATTTTTTCTTCCCACACCACATCTAAAATTTGGAGGTGTGTGCATTGTTGTGGTCTTTTAATTATTTTTTTATATACTAGTGGGCGGACGAGCAAGCGGTCCCACATGATGGTAAGTGTTACCGCCGCCTATGGACACCTGCAAGACCAGGGGGTGTGCGGGCGCACCGCCGTCCTTGCAAAATCGTATTCACAGCTCTCTTGAAGAACCCTATATCGTAGCTTCATGGAAAGACCTCTTGAGGCATTTCGTTCCACAGCCTACGGGTTCGCGGTATAAAGTAATTTTTCGACCGAACAGTGCGCGACACCTCCGTATCGAGGAAATGCGGATGGACCGCACTTCTGTGACGGGAGGTGCGGTTGTAGAAATCCGAGGTGGGAATTATATTAAACAATTCTTCAGAGCATTCCCCATTGTACAGGCGGTAGAACACATAGAGAGACGCAACGTCTCTCCGACTGCTGAGGGATTCTAAACCGCCCGTGAGAGTGGGATCGTCGACAATACGAACAGCAAGTCGTTGGATGGAGTCAAATGGGTCCAGTTGGTATTTAGGTGCGCCGGCCCAGAGATGAGAGCAATACTCCACATGGGGCCTCACCTGAGCTTTGTAAAGCATAAGTTGCATAAGTAAGCATAAAGGAGTTGCCCAGGGGTGAAGTACCGCTTCGCTCTGTTCAGTACACCGAGCTTTTTGGAGGCCATTTTGGCCTTATTTTCCAGATGAACCCTAAATTCGACTTTGCTGGAGATATCGACACCAAAGATCCCATTTAGTCAGAGACTTGAAACTGACCTTTCAATCCGATGATATTCGCCTATGAAATTTTCGCCGGTGACAATTCATAAAGTTGCAATACATTACTACCTTAGGAACATGAGCAGAATGGTAAATCGAAACGACTTTTCGAAACGAAACGTTTTTCGCTGGTTTATGCCACAGAACTAGGATTGCCTTGGTTTATGCCTACAGGATGTAAAACCAGTTAGCGACTGGCAACTCCTCAAGCTGAACGGACCAGAATGGCCACTGATAGTGGTGGGTGCTATAGCGGCTTTCCTTCAGGGCGCATGCTTCCCGGCCTTCGCGCTCCTTTTTGGATACACTAGCGCGGTAAGAAAATTTTTATCGTTTATTTCTATTTATTTTTGTGTTTTTTGACATTTTACTATAGTCTTTGAGGGGAATGTTTATGTTATATTATTAATGGTACGAGGGTGGTCCAAAAGTTTCAGGCCTGACAAAAAAAAGGACACTCGAATTCATGAAACTATTTTTATTTTTCAATATAATCTCCGTATATTTGAACACGAGGTTCCGTTTCCGGTATTTGAAGTGTCAACACCATAGCGATAAACTTCTGACGAAATCGATAAACAAGGTTAGTCACAGCAATCCCTGGATGTATAACTGCATCACAAAACAGAAATGAATCCTTCGTGAAGTGATTAAAATAATCAGATTTGTGTGATTGCTGAAGATCGACAATAAATCAGAGGCAAAATATCAACATATATTTGAGGTTAGAAATTTTAACAATAGAAAATATTCATCGTCACAGCAACTGACACTTGAACGTAGACATTGACACTGCAGTCAGTGTTGCCAACAACGAAAAATAAATTACGACATTTATTTTGACATCGACATTCCAGTCAGTCTTGCCAACAGAGGAAATTTCTTCTATTTCTACTATTACGTTCCAACATAAACAACTCCATAAAAATATTTACAATGGAGGGACAATTTCAATTATTATTCGATAAAATGAAAATTGAGATGCAATACCAAACAGCTGAATTGAAAGAATCAATTACAAAAAATATCATGGACAAAATGGAGGAAAAGTTGATTCCTTTAATGGAAGAAAATAAAAACCTAAAAATCAAAATAGAAAAATTAGGAAGAGAAATAGAATTCCTGAAAAGAGGGGAAAAGAACAATAATATTATAATATTTGGCCTAGAAGAAAAAGAAAAGTTTAACTGAATTACTACAAAAATTAAAAGAAAATTTTAAAGATGATCTGAACATTATCGTAGAAGACCATGAAATCAACAAAATTCATCGCATAGGATCTAAAAATAAAGAAAGCAAAAAACCAAGGCCAGTACTATGTGCGTTTGTAAATAACTGGAGAAAGACCGAAATTATGAAAAATAAAAAGAACCTAAAAGAAATTAATATCAGCGAAGATTACACAAAAGAACTGCTAGAAAAAAGGAAAATGTTGCAAGCTGAATTAATAGAAGAGAGGAAAAAAGGCAATGTAGCATATCTGAAGTACGACAAATTAATAGTTAAAGAGAATAATAACAGTCAAGAAAAGAGGAAGAGAGAGTTATCTACCTCACCATCTACTCACAATAACCAGTCCAAAAAACAAGTTGTATCTTCAAACAAAATAAGCAGAATAAATGCTTTTGATATGATGCGGTCTAGATCCAGCTCTCTTTCTAATTTAACCTTTACCCAAAAACAATAGCAATCAACAATCGGCAAACGGAATCCAAAAGCAACCGAAGAAACTGACAACAATGAAACAAGAATACACAAAACTCCCCCAAGCCGACTGGTCCTCGTGGGGGAAGAAGACCACAACCCCCCAACAACAACCACTAATCATTACTACAAAAATCAAAATTATCAAAATTATCAAAACACAAAATATACATCGCAGCCCTCAACGTCAGAAAAGATGGGATGATGACATTAGAGAAGTAGCAGGCACGATATGGAACAGAGTGGCTCAAGATAGATTAGAATGGAAAAGGTTGGAGGAGGCCTTTGCCGATTGGCAAACAGATCTTCAGAAAATAAACAAACAACAAATACTTTAGTAACATATAAGAAAATTTTATATTTAGTTTTTTACATTTAGTTGTGTTCTACACTTGTACATTTACATTTGTATACCTATACTTTCCATACTTTTGTTTTCTAGGTTAAGTTGATCTGAATAAAGGCTATTATTATTATTATTATTATTATTATATTTGAACACACTTTTCGGATCATTTAATTAGCATTTCAATCTCTGTATAATAATAGTCAGAAGTTTTGTCTTCAAAATGGGCGAAAACCGCAGCGCAACCGTCACGTAATAATCAGTAAAAAATCTTCTACCCCTTTAGTCCGCCTTGAGTTTTGAGAACAAATAGTAACAACCACTGGGATCCAAGTCAGGACTATAGGGTCGATGGCGAATTTCCGTGAAGCCATAATTTGAAACAGCAACTTTCGCAACTGCGTCGCCGTGGATAGGTGCATTGTCATGGGGAAGCCGCACACCTTTGCTTAGTTTTCCACGACGTTTCTGCTTGAATGTTTCTCGTAAGGTTAGCATAATAGCTTCCAGCCACCGTAGTATTGCGTTCTTTTATGTCTATAAGCAATATTCCTTGACAATCCTAGAGTATCGAAGCCCTAATTTTTTTGGTGGACTAAGTCACCTTTGCTTTCTTGGCAGTGCTTTACCAGAATGATGCCACTCTATCGACCCTCCTATGGAAAGTGCATCACAGTAAAGAACCATAGTATCATCCCCAGTAACAATTCACTCCAAAAAATTGTTTCCGTTTCTCTGAAAAGCCTCCAAAAGTTCCTTAGAGCACGCTACTTGTTCACGTCGCTGCATACTTGACAGAAGTTTTGACACTCACCTTGCATTAACTGTATTCATATGAATCTTCATCAAGAATCATAAGGTCTGTAGTTTTTGAAAGCCCTGTCCTTGCTGATATTTCTTTCGTCTTTAGCCGTCGGTCAGGTCATTTTCCTTTTTGAATCAGTAAATATGAATGAAACGTTTGTTCCAATATTTCAGATATTCGTGCTACAAGATCGCAATGAAATGTTATATTTAGCTGACTTCTACTCGGGAATGTTCATAGTAGTGGCAGCAGTTGCTGGTATTTGCATGTGTTTGCAAAGCGTCACATTCTCGACTGCTGGATTGAAAATGACGTCACGACTTCGTCAACAATACTTCTCAAGTCTACTTAAACAGGTAAACGTAGGAAACTTTACAGCCTTTATATTGTGAGTGGATTAGGAGACTTGTGTAGTAAATATAAAGTGTTACGGAACTTTAATTTATTAAAAATTCAGTCATTAAAATCTATTTATTGTATATATATAATACAAGTAAATGTGTAATATCACATTACTACATAATGTGTTTATTTCAGGAAATCGCTTTCTACGATAAGGAAAACAACACAGTAGGTGCGTTGTGTTCGAGACTGAGCGGCGACGCGGCGGAAGTGCAAGGCGCGACGGGACTGAGGATCGGCCTTATACTGCAGGGAGCCAGTTCCGTTGTTGTCGGTTTCCTCGTGGCTATCAGCTACGAATGGAAGCTGACTCTAGTGGCAACCGCTTTCTTGCCTCTTGTTAGTATTTATTTCTTACTATCAAGGAATTGTCGTCTATAATCTCCATTAAAAATCAAGAGAGTCACCGCTGGCAGTTAGTAATTATTTATTTAACGCATAATTTATTTGTCTTTGAGAATCTCCATTTGTCGTATCACCTCGATTTAAGAACATTCCTTTTAAGATCGCCGAGTGTTTTGGGAAGCTTAACGTCGATATTTCGAGCAAAGTCGAGTTTCGGAGTCATCTGGAGAGCAATATAAAGCATGTCAGTAAAAATCTCGGTGTACTGAACAGGGCGAAGCAGTACTTAAATCCAGGACAACGCTTGTCGTTTTATAAAGCTCAAGTTAGATCCCACATGGAGTACTGCTCACACCTATGGGCCGGTGCACCGAAATACCAATTGGACCTTTTCGACTCCTTCCAACGACGTGCTGTCCGAATGGTCGACGATTCCACTCTCACAGGTGGTCTAGAATCGCTCAGCATCCGTACGATAGGGATACGATCAGAATCAGCCAGGGTATCAGAATACGATAGGGATGTTACATCTCTCTGCGCTTTCTATTGCCTTTATGGGGAATGTTCTCAAGAGCTGTTCAATTTGATGCCAACTTCGGGTTTTTACCATCGCACAGTTCGTTATCGTCTTGCGGTTCATCCGCACTTCCTTGACACAGAGTCGCTGTGTACTGTGCGGTCGAAGACAGTATATCGCGAATCCGAAAGTTGTGGAATGAACTGCCAGCTGAGGTATTTCCGTTATACTACGATATGGGACTCTTCAAGAGAACTGCGAATAGGATTCCGCAATGTCGGCGTGCACCCGCAAGCCCCCTGGTGTTGTAGGCGTCCATGGGCGGTCACACTTATCATAATGTGGCCTGACCGTCCGTCTGCAATCTATTCCATAATAAAAATATTTTTATGGAATAGTTCGTAAAATACGCAAGTTCCCGAATCATTGAATAATCGCATTTCAGATTTTTATTTTATTTTATTGAAAGAAGGCGGCTGACGAGCAGACTGTCCACCTGGTGGTAAGTGGTTACTGTCGCCCTGCAACATCGGCGAAACGTGACAACACCAGCCTAAAATGACAAACGTTGGAACGTCTCCAGATACGCTGCCTACTTTACATAATTCTCTTTGAGTGGAATTCTAGGTTTGCATACAAAGAGAAATATAAAAATATGTAGTTTAGTTCAAAGAGAAGTAGTTCAGTAACCATAACGATATGTAAGCGGCGATCAATTAGCTAAGAAATAAATTATTCAGAGGGCCTATTTTAAGATCTTCGAGTAATCTTGCGATTTGTTACTTAACAATTATCGGTAATCGGCCATTAAGACTTCCGAGTATCTCTGATCGATTTCAACGATTACCGATACTCCAACTTGGTGAAATGTGATGCTACAATTACCGGTCACATTTGTCGGTTAGCTTACTCAGAACTTTATTAAGAGATCATGAAATAGGTCCTTATTGTACTACAGATGGTAGGAAGCATCTGGTTAGAGGGGATCGTGTCGCAGCAATCGCAGGCTGATGAGCGAGCCGCCATGGAGTCTGCTACTGCTATCGCGACAGAAGCTGTCATCGCCATCAGAACTGTCCAAAGCTTAGGTACAGTGAAATAGTTCCATTCTGCGATTACGTTCATTGCAAAAATTTAAAAAGCGTATTTTCATTCTATGTAGCCTACTGTGTGCCTCTCATCACCAATACTATATAATATAATATAAATGTTTTTATTTGTTACTTCAATATAACCGTAGTTGGATACCCCTCATTTAAGAGACGATTGCCTTAAAACCGTACACAGGTTTGTTATTCCTTAGTAGTCTTTTACGACACCTACGAGAAGAGGTAGGGGGTGCTATTATGAAACCGGTCGAAATCAAACGGCCAAACTTGGATGTGTACCTTCATATACCTATATTACGTAGTATTTTTTTAAGATTTCACGATATTCCAGACTAATTAATATTATCCACTTTTTGATTTGTATAGTAAATAAAGCTGCATGTTTTAGGCGTTGAAGAGATATTCCTTAAGAAATTCGACGAAGCTCTAGCAACTTCGTGCGCTGCGGTTGCAAAGAAAACACGATGGCGAGGATTGGTGCTGGGGCTTGGAGTATATGTGCCGTTCCTGACTTTCGGTTGTGCCATTGTATACGGTGCCTATCTCATCGCCGCAGAGGGGGTCGAATATAAGACTGTGCTACTGTGAGTAATATTGGGTTTATGATGAACCTATTTGACATCTGAGTATTATTTATATACTACGTTGCACATTATAGTATGTATAAAAGGTGAACATAATGCTTTAAGGCATTCTCTACCAGCAAACCTTTGGGTTGATCATAAACAATTGGGAAATGCGAGAAAGACTCAAATGAGGTATAATAAATAGGTCAAAGACTCACGAGACTCAATCATGGTATGCTAAAATAAATATAAAATACAGGAATACATTGTATTATTATATATAGGTACATAAAAAACCTACATACATATATACGTACATAAGAATAAGTATAATATATACAAAGTATAAATAAACTAATAAACACACTATAAAATCCACATTTGTATACTTGTATAATTATTTGGAGTACACTCGTACTTGTCGCTTAAACATGTTTATTAGGAAGTGTGGATTTGTATATTATACAATAAAAGTAGTCAAAATATTAAGTCGTAATATAAAGCTAAATTCTTTGTGGTTTGTTTTATCGTATGAAATCGTATGGATAACAAAGCGTGCTTAAAACGTTCACAAAAAATGAATTAAGTTATTATTTATGTTTGTTCAGTGGTCAATGACGTATTTCTGTTACAGCGTAAATGAGGCGATCATGTACGGGTCGTACATGTTGGGACAGTCGCTCGTGTATGCGCCTAGCTTTAACGCAGCAAAGGCAAGTGGTGGAAGAGTGTTAGCAGTCATCAATAGGCAACCTAAACTGACCACAATGAGTGGAATCAAAGATAAAAATGAATGGGTAAGTGAAAAAAAAGTGTCACAACTGTTTTAATTCGGCGATTTATTTATTAATTTTTTTATGCGTTGTGAAAAACGAAAACACAAATGCTAAAATTTATTCTAAACCAGAACAGTCTCCTTGTGGGCTAATAGCTTGGAGTAAAGTTAATAATTAGTTAAACGTAGTCGACTCGCTGACCGCACAGTTTCAGTCTGTTTTCAGCATTAACGATACTGAAAGGAGTAATTTGGAAACTTCGTCTCTTACTAGTCTAGTATTGGAACCTATCTCATGCCTTCATACCGTATCATTTACGGAGAGGGAAGTGCTAAATAAAATTAGGAAATTAAGCATTTTGCAAGGGGCTGGACCTGATGGGCTGCTATCTCTATTTACACAACGATGCGCATCATCCCTTGTTATGTCTCTTAAAAATGGAGTGTGTCCTACAGAATGGAAAGAGGGCCGTATTGTTCCTATACATTAGAAAGGTTTCTATACATAAGGGATGCAAAAAAAAATCCTATTTCCTACAGGCCTATTTAAATTTTGTCGTTTATATCTAAATATGCGAGTCATTTATTTATCCAATTTTTATAATCACATTAATTCAATAATTAGTAATATTCAACACGGTTTTTGCGGTGGAAGATCGATTGTGAGTAATTTAGTTCCTCATATTAACGACGTAGTCGAAAGCGTGGAAATTCTAGTCAGCTGGACTCTGTCTACACGGATTTTACTGGCGCGTTTTACAAAATCAATCAAAAATTATTGCTCCACAATATTGAATTCATGTTCGAGGTAAATGAAGTGTGGCTCACTCACACAGAAAGCTCGTAGATGCAGGTTGTCGAGAAAGCATGCGCCGATATCACCCCGATGAACCCCATAAGCATATCCGAAGAGGACGTAACTGCTGCAGTCCGTAAGGCCCCGAATTGGAAAAGTCCGCAACTGGACGGACTAGAGCATAAATTGGATTTTAACTATAATTGTCAATTGCCGTAACTTTTCCGCCACCTGGATTGATCACAAGAAGGCATTCGACCCAGTCCCCCACTGATGGCTTTGAGAATCTTTGAGCTGTACCCAATCGACTGTGCAGTTCGACTCTTCATCGAGACATGTATGGGGCAATGGAGTACGATCCTTAGTCTTTCAGAGGCGAGCGGATGATGGCGGATGATGGATGATCGGATAATTCCCGAATTTGGATAAGCAGGGGTACCTTCCAGGGCGATTGTCTGAGCCCACTTGGGTTATGCCTTGCGCTGAACTTTCTGAGTTCACTCTTGGAGTAATGGCGACGGGTTTTCAGTTTCGGAGAGCGGGTACATGGATAAGCCACCTTCTCTACATGGATGACCCACCTTTTCTACATGGATGACCTCAAGCTGTTCACCCCACTGCTAACAAACTGGAGGAACTACTAAAGACCACCGATGACTTTAGCAATTCCATCAGAATGGAGCTGGGCGTTGATAAGTGTGCGGTACTGCATGTGGCGAGGCCACGGATCATTCTTTCCGATGGGTTGAGGTCGGCTCCAATCGGCTAATATGGCCTTATCGCTTAAGCGATCTCTTCCAGGCAACCATAGGACAGAGATAAAGATAGTGCATGAAGTTTGAATGGATACAGTAGTAAAATAAATAAGTAAACATAAATATACAATACTAGTATACTACATACTAATAATACACAGATACTATAACATAATACAATAACAAGTACAAACTACATAAAGATATCATTACTAAAATTTACATCAACAAGTACAAGTAGTTACTAGAGGACGCCAAGGACAAGTACGAGTAGTATGAAGTGATATACTAACCAAAGTAAAAAGTAAATAATTAAGAAAAAGAAGTAAGAGAAGAGAAAGAATTAAAGTTGTTAGTTGTGTAAAATAATTTTAATGATAATTTTAAAGGGGAAATAATGAAGTACTTAATTTTCACAAGCGATTTTCCAACAGTCTGCTACAGGCAAATTCAGCGTGAAAGAATTGGAATTCTGCTACCCAACTCGGCCAAATCAGCAAGTACTTAAAGGAGTAGACTTGACGGTAGAAGCGGGGAAGACTGTAGCTCTCGTCGGGTCTTCAGGCTGCGGCAAGTCCACGATATTGCAACTGATGCAGAGGTTCTACGACCCTGACGGTGGCACTATTGTAAGTGAATTAAGAGCATTTTATTTGAATTATTAAAAAAGTATAACTTTTATTACGAAGGAGATGAAATTGAATTAGTTGTTGCTTTGACAGCTAAGTAATCAATTTCAATAATGTCCTCTCGAAATATTGACGTTCCAATAAAAAAAAAATAGTACAAAGGCGCCAGACGAGCATACGAGCACCTGATAGTATATGGATACTGTCGTATATAGACATCCGCGATACATGCCAACATCAGTACAGAATGACAAACGTTCACATTCCTCCGTATGCTTTGCCCACCTTTGCAGATTAAGGAATGGATTGTTAGGATGGGATGGGAATGGGCTCTGGCATATCTCATTCACTACGGAAACACGTATGTACATTGGCAAAATACGATAAAGTAGGAATTCGATAAAATCGTCTTTTGTGAGAGAGGGGTAACGGGCCACGGTAGAGGGCTGGGCGGCTGTGGAAATGTAGCGTGCACTTTTATCAGCTTACAGAGAAATAATCATTTGTTTTTCAACAGGAGCTGGACGGGATTGACACTCGCTCTGAGTTGACTTTACCACGCCTTCGACAGCAACTAGGCGTGGTTCAGCAAGAACCCATACTCTTCGACCGTACTATTGCGGAGAACATCGCCTACGGAGACAACGCCCGCAAGATCACTATGCAAGAGATTGTAGCTGTTGCTAGACAAGCCAATATACATAGCTTCATTGTGTCTTTGCCCAAGGTATTTATATTTTTGAATATGATCCGTAAGACGATGTTGAGCTGATTAATACTCTCTGCATCATACAAACGTCTCCAAGGAGACTACAATATTTTGCATTATTATTTATTTTATTAGGGAAAGAAGATGGCAGACGAGCAAACAGTCCACTTGGTAGTAAGTGGATACTGTCGCTCTGCAACATGTGCGATACATGCCAACATCAGCCCAGAAAGATAACGTTGGCATATCCCCGGATGCGCTGCCTTCCTTTGGAGAATTAGGAATGGTTTTGGAGAAAGGGTTGCGAAATTTGGGGAGGATAGGTTGGGACGGGCTGGGAATGGCTTTGGTTTCTCACTTACTACTGAAACACCTATGTACAAAGAGGAATAGGATAAAGTAAGATAAAATATAAGCTGATCAGGTATTGCACTTATGTAAATCAATATTTCAGGGCTATGACACAAATCTGGGCTCAAGTGGAGCTCAACTGTCTGGAGGTCAAAAGCAGCGGGTGTGCATCGCGAGGGCCCTCGTCAGAGAGCCTCGTCTGTTACTCCTCGATGAGGCCACATCTGCATTAGACGCAAACAGCGAAAAAGTAAGTTTATTGAGTCTGAGGACCTAAATCTGTGTAGAACACATTTCAGAAACAACATTTGTATGTCACGAGGCCTCCCATCAGGCAGCCTAGTCTTGTAATCCTCGATGAGACATGTCTGCATTATGTGTTACGGTCAGCTGTAGAAAAATAGGACCCCCTGTGTATTGGAATATCAATACATATGGGGTAATTTTTCTTTGATGTACCTACATCCAGTGCAAACTTACCCT
Organism: Sesia bembeciformis; assembly: GCA_943735995.1. NCBI lineage: Eukaryota > Metazoa > Arthropoda > Insecta > Lepidoptera > Sesiidae > Sesia > Sesia bembeciformis. The sequence continues at coordinate 6,165,178 of OX031044.1, read as the reverse complement.
CCTTTCTACTTCATTCTAATGAAGACTTCTTATAAATCTCTCAATTACGTGACTTACCTCTCCAAATCTCTGAGAGTTTTGGGATTCTTGGCGTCGATATTTCGAGCAAAGTCGAGTTTCGGAGTCATCTGGCGAGCAAGACAAAACTTGCTAGTAAAAAGCTCGGTGTACAGAATAGAGCAAAGCGGTACTTCACTCCGGGGCAACGCCTGTCGCTTTATAAAGCTCAAGTTAGACACCATATGGAGTACTGCTCACACCTCTGGGCCGGTGCAGCGAAGAACCAGCTGAACCTTCTTGACTCCGTCCATCGACGCGCTATCTGAATTGTCGACGATCCCACTCTCACAGGCGGTTTAAAATAGCTCAGCATCCGTAGAGATGTTGCATCTCTCTACGTTGTCTACCGCCTGTTCTCTACGTTTTCGTATTGACCATCGCACAGTTCATCATCCTCGTGCGGTTCATCCGCACTTCCTGGACACAGAGTCACTGCGTACTGTGCGATCGAAAAGACACTTTATACCGCGAACCCGAAAATTGTAGAATGAACTGCCAGCTGAGGTATTTCCGTTACGCTAAGACATAGGGCTGATCAAAAGAGTTGTGAATAGGTTTCTACAAGGTCGGCGCGCACCCGTAAGCCTCTTGGTGTTGCAGGTGTCCATGGGCGGCGGTGACCACTTACCATCATGTGGATCGACCGCTCGTCTGCTATCGATTCTATAAAAAATTTATAATCTATTAATTTCTATCCAAACGCCGTTGTTCGACTATGATTTTCATTATACGAGGGAGAGTCATAAATTATCTACACTTTCATCATAACACACCTTTAAGGTTGTCACACTGCGTTCTACGCATGCATGCTTAGAGTTGGTACGAATGTAGTCTGAACCCCGTCGCGGCAGTTGCCTTCTGGCGGTTACAGTGTAAACATGACCGCTCTGCTAGCAGTTTGCACCAAGGAGGAATAACGAGCAGTGAACCGATTTCTTTGCTCGGAAGGTGTGAAAGGAGCTGAAATTCATCGCAGACTTTCATCACAGTACGGGGACAGTATCTTGTTATGTAAAAGTGTTTTTTTGTGGATCGAGAAGTTTAAAAGTGGCCGGACGAGTGTGGTGCACGAAGAGGTAGCAGGACGGACGTCAAACCCCCACCACGGACGATAAGATTCAGTAAGCTCGAGAAATGGTTCTGGCAGACCATCGATGAGATAGCTTCTTCTTTGAACATCAGTCGTGGTTCTGCCCTTCAAATCATCCACGACGAGCTCGCTTTCCATAAGGTGTCTGGCCGAAGAATGTCAAGACAGCGTACTGCAGAACAAAAGCTAAAACATGTTGACATTCATTCAAACCATCAACAAGTTTGGTTTGTGGTGCTGAAACAAACACCCTCCCTACAATCTCCGACTTTCAACTGTTTTGGCCGTTCAAAAATGATTTTCCACAAACGTAGACGGGAAGTGGTGCAAAAGTGGCGTCGCGACCAACCGAAAACCTTCTTCTTGGAAGGAATACGCAAGCTTGTAGACCGCTGGACCAAGTGAATTAACAAGGGAGGAGACTATGTTGAAAAATAATGTACATATTGAACCCTCATTTTTGTGTAAATAAATTGTAGAACGAAAAGTGTAAATAATTTATTACTCACCCTCGTACAACGGTTAAGAATATGGTTTTGGGTATCCTTATAACGAAATGTATAAGGAAGCGAAAATAATATATAAATGGCTCATCATTTCATCCTTCATCCATGAGGATACAATGATGAACCTTCATCCGTCATAAAAAAAACAGTCAGGGTAGGTGCTAAACTCGCCAATATTTGTAAATGTTTCTTTTCAGGTTGTATCTGAAGCCCTAGACAAGGCAGCTAAAGGACGTACGTGTATTACTATTGCGCATCGTCTGTCCACCATTAAGGACGCCGATCTCATCTGTGTATTAGACAAAGGTACGATGTTATACTATTGGATTGCATAAATACTTCTATGAATTGAATACTAAATACAACTATTACTTTTAATGAATATTCTGCGGCTTCGATAATGGTATCATTTTGTGGAAGTGTACGAGTAAGTTCAATTCTTGATTAAAGTTTGCGCTTATTATTATTTTTAGGTAAAATAATCGAAAGAGGCACTCACACGGAGCTGATTAATATGAAGGGTTATTATTGGAAAATGAGCAAAGGACAACAAATGGCTTAAATGACGTCATCAAACGAAGATAAATATTAAAATCGCACAATAAAGCCGAGCCCTTACGTAAGTGCATTCCCGCGTGAAAACAGCCATATCACGGGAAGGTCTGAGCTCATACACTCGATTGCAGCAAATATTTTCGCATTTATGTGCTATATCGAGTGCAGTGTAAAATGAATCAATGTTGTTGATTTTTCTAGTGTGAAGTGAACCGCCTTCTAAAGTGTAAAATCTTATTTACAAGTTGTTGCCTCATTAAAATATTGTTTAAAATAAATAATTTTATTTTGTTTCATCTTTCTTTTCATGTTTAGTAAGACCTTTAGATACATAAAACGAAATCCATCTATGAGATCTACATTCTTGACTTTTTGTCGAGTATATACCTCACCCGAGGTTCCCCCTACTTGCATTCGTTTGTTCCTACCTATTTACATTTCAAATCATCATGAAAGTTGTAACAACTTTTTCAATTTCAGTGTCTTGAGGACTTCGCGAGAAGTTTTTATGCGCTATATTTACTGAAGTTCATAAAATTGTTTTTGCAGCGTACTATTTATAAAACAAGTTGTCATGATACATTTTTTACCTTTTAATAGCTGTCGCGGGCCGTAGCAACATAATGGAACATATTATATAAGACATACCCACCCTATGTCTGTCTATAAGGAAGGAATTTCTATGTGAGAAACGTAACTTTAAAGTAGCTATATATAGGCTTATATTCAGTACACATTTTATTGGTGATTTTTTTTTTCAGTTAACCTTTCGGCTGAATGGAGATATTGCGAGGTGTAAAATAAGGCTGCGAATTTGAGCAATATAAATATCATATTTTTGTCTTTCTGATATATATTTTTACTAGGTACTGCTGATATTACTACCAAAAATAGCAGCAATGTTCAAGTTATAAGATACTTAGCAATGTATTCTGGTATTGTAGCGCCTATCACTGTAGATAAAACCGTAAATTACCATTTGTAAAATTCACTGAATATTTTCAAAAAACATAATAATTTCATTACGATTATTATCTTCAAAATCAATTAAAGTTAGAGTAATCTTCCACTGTGGATAAAAAAGATAAGATATGGACGAAGGGCGGTATGTACTCTTAAAATGCTTTCGCTTTAATTAAAAACAAAGAGTGTAAGCTTAATGAAAATCAAACAAGGGTTTTTCATGAGAAGTAAATGCCAGATTGTAAATAAGTACTGACAACAATTTAAGTGTAAGTGGATTACGCAATTTAATATAAAAAAAAATTATAGAAAAAAGGCGGCAGACGAGCATACAGTCCACCTGATGGAAAGTGGATACTGTCGTCCATAGGCATCCGCGATAAATGTCAACATCAGTCCAGAATGACACACGTTGGCACGCCCCCGGATGCGCATTAAGGATTTGCAGATTAAGGAATGGTTTGGGAAAATGGGGAGGGAGAGGATGGGATGGGAATGGGCTCTGGCATATCTCACTCACTACTGAAACACGTACGTACATTGGGGAAATACGATAAAGTAGGAAATGCAGTAGGAAAATCTTTCAAGGTAGTCTTCTGTGCTCTCACAGAAGACTACCTTGAATTTTTTTTTTTTTTTATGTGCGAAGGCGGCAGATGAGCATACAGTCCACCTGATGGTAAGTGCATACTGTCGCCCATAGACATCCGCGATACATGCCAACATTAGTCCATAATGATAAATGTTGGCACGCCCCCGGATGCGCTGCCTACCTTTGGAGATATAGGAATTGATTTGGAGAAAGGGTTGAGAAAATGGGGAGGGATAGGATGGGATGGGAATGGGCTCTGGCACATCTCACTTACTACCGAAACACGTACGTACATTAGGGAAATACGATAAAAAGGGGAAATGCAGTACATTTCAAGGTAGTCTTCTGTGAAAGAGGAGTAACGTGGCCAGTCGAGCGCCCCCAGCGGCTGTTGGATTGTAGCGTGCACTCTCCCCCGCAAATGTGCTTGAACTGTATCTTGAATGTACCCCTCTCTAGGGGTACTGTGGCCAGTCGAGTGCGCCCAGTGGCTGTGGGAATGTAGCATGCTCTCTCCCCCTACCATAAATAGCAATAAATGCCAATGAGTATCCTGTGTATAATTGTCATTGAATTAAAATACTTTTAATGCATATCTAGCTAGCCATTTATCTCGCCCTTTACTGCAAATTAAATTGATTTTATATATTCTATGTAAATGTATAAGTTTGTTCCATTTTTTGTGAATACGCTGGTTGCAAGGTTGGTGGTGCAGCCGCATATTCCGATTTCAGTTGTTGTAGTTGTCCATGGGCGGCGGCAAGCAGCCCACATAATGGTAAGTGGCCATCACGTGGGCCGTTTGTTCGCCCGCATACCTTTATATAAAAAGAAATGACCAAAGCGGTTATTCTAAAGATTTGCTCATCCGTAAGTTGATGCCGGAAATTAATAAACTTCATTCTTCATAGGGGGGGGGGGGGAGTGCACGCTGCAATCCAACAGCCGCTGGGCGCGCTCGACTGGCCACGTTACCCCTCTCTCACAGAAGACTACCTTGAAATGTACTGCATTTCCCACTTTATCGTATTTCCCCAATGTACTTACGTGTTTCGGTAGTGAGTGAGATGTGCCAGAGCCCATTTTCATCCCATCCTATTCCTATCCCATTTTTCCAACCCTTTCTCCAAATCCATTCCTATATCTCCAAAGGTAGGCAGCGCATCCGGGGGCGTGCCAACATTTGTCATTTTGGACTAATATTGGCATGTATCGCGGATGTCTATGGGCGACAGTATCCACTTACCATCAGGTGGACTGTATGCTTGTCTGCCGCCTTCGTACATAAAAAAAAAACTTAGGGAATGATTTAACAGATTTTTTCTCATATCGTATATTTAAACTTTTTATTACTTTTAAGGATGGATGGGAAAGATATTTCTATTATTTTAATTGAATAGATAGCTCAAATATTTAGTGCAATGTTGTGTTGGATAACATTGTCGAAGTTTGCTATTTAAATATGTTCCTAACCCTCCAAATAATGTTTGTAATCGTTTACAAAAATTTGAGGTAAATTTAAAATGGGTACAATTTATAGGTATTGTTATTTCAAGCTCCAACGCTGTTACAAAGACAGGCTAATGCGGTATCGTGGTTGTATCTCTTAATTCTAAAAAGGGATGTTTAATCTTGACGAATAACGATAATTCATCTCGCCATTCATTATTTTTGTAGATCAGTCGACTTACTTGGGGGGCAACGGGTTGATGAAATTCTCGATGAATTCTTGCTTGACCTCCAGCAGTATGTGGAACTCAGACGAGTTGCTCGACCAGTCAGCAAAGTGCGCCAGCCTCTGAAACAAATTTAATTATTCTCTTTCATTATGCCTCTGTTAGCTATACTATGCGGTTAACACGGTTTCATGATGAATTCTAGTTCCTTAATTGTGTAATGACGTTAACAAAGCAACTAGAATTCATTATAACATAGGTTAATTCATTAAGTACCTACTGTCATATATTTATGACTTAATGAATTAACCTATTTTATATAATTAATGAACATGTCACACATTTTTGACGTCCAATATATACTTGAACGATAAAAAATACTAAACTATTATTAAATGTATAGAATTAGAAGAATTTTTTAACGAAATATCCCATTTAGATTAAGCAGTAGAACATATTTATCAAGTCGCCAGAATTATATATACTTGATATATATGTATCAAGCAATATCAAGCTTGTAAAAGTAAAGAATAAGTGATTTTGAATGCTCAAATGTAATTATACAAAGGATTTAAAGTAAATACACTAAATTTTTTATGACCCTTTACAAAAATGTATTGAGAGAAAAGTCAACAATTTACTAAACTTTTAAAGTAATTTTAGGAAAAATAAAAACAGTGGGTAAATTGGATCTCAGTTGTATTACTAGTAGCACAGTATGTTGATAGTTTTATAACATTTTGTTCAAAAGAGTATAGTAACTCACCCACAAAGTTCATTCAATAATGCGGGGTTTACACGGGTCGATTTCCGCCGAGCGAAGAAGTGGTGCGCTCAAATCGACCGTGTAAATAGTGAAAACGATTAGCCGCAGGTGATTGAAGTCGCAAGCGTCAAAGTGGACTAGCTTTCGACTTTTGTCGATTTAATTTGAAGTTCGTTTGAAGCGCCGCATCGAACGGCATACAACCGACAACAAGATACCTTTTCACTAAACTTAGGACCAGAGCTTTTCCCTCAAAATTTCGTTGTTTCATGAATGTGTTTCGTCAAAAACACGCTCTAGTAACTAACTAATCTTCAATATACAGCAATATATAAAAAACGATATTTTTTGTGATTTCACTAAAGTCTGAATATCTTGAGAAGTAGAATCGACAACAAGGTCCCTTTTCCGTGACAACGTCACATAGGTATGTATTCATAATCTTTACAGTTATATAGCCGTATCGAATAGGTTTCCTTATTAATTTTTCCATGATTACTATGATTTGTTACTATTTTATGAGTATTTATATAATTTATAATAAGTATTTAAGACTTATTTCTAAAATTGCCTGTATAGATAACTACTTAGAACTACTTCTGCTAGATAACAACAATACCAACTTTTGTTGACTATTATTTCAATATATGTAGGTATATCATAAATTGTTTTCGGCGTTTTGTACAATAGAGTCGATACTGGCAGGAATTCAGCATTTTTGCGTTATCATTATGCAGGAATATCAAATTGATTTCCGCTATAATATTTGTTTATCAAATGTCATTGACCTAGTAGAGCTAATAAATCAATGTAAAATGTAGGTACATAATTTCGTTCAAAAGATTATCAAGGCTGCTGGTTTTTTTTTTTTTTTTTTTTTTATGTACGAAGGCGGCAGACGAGCATACAGTCCACCTGATGGTAAGTGGATACTGTCGCCCATAGACATCCGGGATACATGCCAACATTAGTCCAAAATGATAAATGTTGGCACGCCCCCGGATGCGCTGCCTACTTTTGGAGATATAGGAATGGATTTGGAGAAAGGGTTGGGAAAATGGGCAGGGATAGGATAGGATAGGATGGGAATGGGCTCTGGCACATCTCACTCACTACCGAAACACGTACGTACATTGGGGAAATACGATAAAGTGGAAAATGCAGTACATAAGTTTTACGCAGTTCACTACTATATGTCGCCAATACGAAAATGATCAAGCTATCGGTACGTTTCGACAACTTAGATATAAGGTTGAACGATAGTTTCATTAAATGAGTCTTAAACGAGTTTTCTGGACATAGTCTGTTCGCGCCAATAATATTGGTGCTTTTATTTTGTAGGGTAATGTCATATTTTATTATCCACATTTTATATAATCACTTCCACCGATTCGTTTATATCGCTGCACCTTTTGTATACAAAAGCATTTTTTGGATGCTGTAATAGTATTTTGTTGTTGTAATCTTGAAATCGATTGGTGTTTTACATTCAGCTCCTAATATTAGTCGAAATTCGAAAGTTGTGCTCTCTCCAATTGATAGATTTTTGCAAATTTTTCCTAATATAAACCAACAGTATTGATTTATTGTTGATACCTGTGCGTACCTCGAAGAACTGGTCGAAGTCCTGGTCGCAGATGACATCATCGCGGTCGTGGTCCAGCAACTCGGTGAAGAAGAGGGTCATTTTGTCAGTCTGAACGGCGCTGAGTTGGGCGAGAGGCTGCTCGTCTTCTAGGTCTAAGCATTCTAGGTCCTCGCTGAATCGGTTTACCCATGTTGCTGGGAAAAATGAAATCAATTTATATTACATCGTCCATTATAGTCCAACGAATTCGGTACAATAATACCTTCAGGATCCTATTTAGGCTTTCCCGTTTTTCCAGTGCCTCTAGTATGTTTCCAGATGCGAGGGTGGAGGAATTATTTGTATCGATGCGTAAAAACTCGTTCTCATGAGTTAACTGACTGCGGGGTAGCACAAATGGAATCCAGAAGATGATAGATAGGTGATGGTTACATATAGCGGGAGCTGGTGTACCCTGGTTAAGCTTCTAGGGCAATGTAGGGCGAAACACATTGATCTCTTTTCATATAACCATAGATAGCTTTTTAAGTTGTTACTGATTCTATATTATTATGGGTCATAATGGCCTCAAATAAAAGCTTTTTTTTAATTCTTTTGTAAGAGAGGACTATGTGCGAGAATAGTATGTGCTTGTATTGTATTGAATTGCAAAAAATGAAGATAATTTTTAATCAAATACAATTACTGTTAATATTTTCGACAATTAAACATTGATTTCCATTGTCCTATATTTGGTTTAAATCAAGAATACATTTTTTAAATAAAGAATGTGGCAGATGAGCATGCAGTCCGCCTGGTTATTACTGGATATCGTCGTCCACTGATATCGGCGATACGTCATGCCAAAATCAATCAAGAATCATGACCAATCCCCACATTCAGCTTTTAGTGATTAAGGAGTGAATTTGGAAAAAGGAGTAGGAAAGATGGGGATTAGGGAATATAATGGCAACTATCTTCATTCTAAGATCCACTTACCATTGGGTGGACTGTATGCTCGTCTGCCGCCTTTTTTTTCATAAAGAAAAAAAAACATTCCGCATTCTTCCTGGAAGTGGGAAGGTAGGAGCTTGATTGGGGAGTAGCGGGATGGGATCACGGCATGTTTTACAGCTATATTCTGTGAGATACTAGAACTAGACCCCGGTCGGGCACGCCCCGGGCTCGCAGCAAAAGCCCTCCCCCCTTAGAAAACTTTTAAAAAAGATCTATTCTTCAATCACCTATTGAATGATATAAGAAAGTTAAGTACTTACTCTTATTTTTTGTTAACATCAAGTTTTACTAGTATGTACCCATTTTATTTTTCGGTTATTTGGTGGCTATAAATACCAGCTTGATGCAGCCCGAATATAAAAGTGTTTGCACTGTTAGCCATAGTTTTTCATGTGAATGGTAATGTAGCCTAAAATAAGAATTTTAGGTAAATACTTCTACTTTATCGATTGTAATAGAAATATCAATAGCTATCGAAAATGTGGAGACCGATTTCAAAAATCCTGACGATTTTAAAGACTTGAATTAATATTTTAGTAAGTATTTGTATGCGATGTAAACATTAACCATTAGATATTGACTACAAAAGGCTAGGCACAATTACTAACCGACGTAAACCCACGACTCATCGAACCCTTTCAGTAATGGTCTCGCGGTACGTACTTAAAGTATTTTTGTCGAGCAATATTTGTTTAGGTCTTTTCCAATATTTAGAGTAATTTGTCACGCCATAGAGAATTATTTGTCATGCTTTAGAAGGTATTGGATTTTGTGAAAGGCAAATCGATAATAGGGAATTCTATTTCGAAAAAGTCTCAATTTGTATCTGTCACAAATCTATAATAAATAAATAGTATTGTACGAGTGTTTACGATTAAAGTAGATAAATAAAGTATGTACATGACTGGGGAAAGTGACAGAATCAAAATAAGGCCAGCAACGCTGTAAAATGGGCTGCCAGTGATGATACATCATTATCATTAATGATGTTGATGAATGAATTAAAAAACCCGATTTCATAAATCCAAGCAAAGGCATAAATCAATATTGATTGCCAGAAATTTGGCTTGAACCACGATAAGAAAGGTACAAAAATCAGATTGTAAATGGATATGTCTGATCAGAATATAAATGCATTTGAACGAAATCCGGAGAAATAATAAATGCAGCAAATAAGACGAAATAAAGGTACATATCCTTGGGATTTTTTAAACTATCAGTTTGTTTCATTTTTAAAAGAAGAATTAGAAAATTCTTCTATTCTGCTCTTCACTAGTTTAGAGTAATGTTATACCTTGACGGTCAGAGTAAGCTTTGTGACGTTGCCTCGGTAATACTATACCAATGCAGATATCTATGCTATTGGAACGCGGAAGAATGTACGCTGCAAAGAGATGGCCCATTTGAAATCAGAACCTAGTCATGTCGCGACATTTCCGACCTGTTTCTTCGCTTCAGTGCAAAATGTCACGGAGAAATACTTATTGAAATGTGTAGTGGTGTGGCTTGTGGCTTGCCGTTTATTTGACAAAACGAGGACGGGTGAGGCGCACGCGTGATCGGAATTTACGAACGATGGCATGATACAAGTCAATTTACTTGTTGATGGAATTTCGGAGACGTCTTAACAATCTCAATGTATCATTGGTATAATTAATTCTATTAAGGTGATGTGTTTCGTATGTGGCCAGTGAAGTAGCTAAAGTTTCGTAAAGCGGCTAAGTAATATTCAAAGTCGCGAAGTAATTTCTGTTTTGCGACGAGCGACATCATGACACTGCATCGTAGATACTTCGTTGTATGCGTTGTTCTATGGTTGATTTCTGATGGTTTCATTGTATTTAGATGATGTTAGATGACATTATAAATGTATGTTAAGGCCGTGTGGTGTTGGCTGCTGTGTTCCATATTCCATTATAATATGGAATGGATCATGAGACTATTAAAAATTCAATGTTATTAAAACTCACATTGAAACCAAACGATTTATCTATTCTGGGCTGCACCGTTTGATACAAATGTACCAAGAACTTTTCGTTCAATCTTATTTTACGACAAACTGCCGCAGAACAGGATTGACGCAGAAAGGGCGGGAGTATTACTTATTAAACTGCGTTCGGGATTGCCCGGTGACCGAATTACTGCGTCGCAATGCGTAAGCCATTGTTTTCTCTAAAGGGGGCACTAGATCCTGCGTAGGTATTTGCCTTTGATATTGCAGGGAAGGTTTATTCCTGTCATTTATATATTCACCTTTGTTGAAGAATGTGAGTAAATACTGTGACAAGAAAATGACTAGTAGGTTAATTATACATTTGAATAGAACCTTTGTTGCAGTTTTTTTTTTCAATTGGTTTCCTGTATAAACGAAATGCAGGTTAAAAATTGCCCTAGCGATCACATCATTCAATTGTAGCTATAAAAATAAGGCCTGTATTGAAGACTGATTTCAGATTGTAGAGTATTTATTTCGCTTCATTCATATAGTACTAGCTTTCGACATATTATACTGTCGGAATAATATGTCGGAAATCGTGGCAACCTTTTAAACCTATCCTTTGACCTTCAATTGTTCTCTATTGTACTAGATGGATGAAACAAAACTATGATTAGTCAAATCGTTATGTTAAAGTAAAGTTTTAAATTTATTGAATTTTACTTTTTGTCTTTGTAGAAAACGAAGTTTCTTTTAAATTGAGAAAATTTTAAAATTTCATTTTAAAAATTGTGTCCATTCTATATTAGTGTTGTAATAACATTATTTAGTTATATCAAGCAAAGTCTATAATTGTCACGAGCCAACTCAGCGCTTACTCTATTATCATGATTTTCAGTTATTGCTGGATCGCGTGTTACCTTTCATTTCATAATGTATACGTTTAGACTGCTAAAAGCGTGACAGACATTTTAACAGCTGGGAACTAAGGATTTTACTTAAATCAGCCGAGACAAACCAGGTAACATGCTTGCATACGCGTGGTTAAGTATTACGATTTGCAACGGTTAATTCCTAGTAAAAATGTAGAAGGCTAAATTTTCTAACTTTAATTGAGTGTTTATATTCTCTTTTTACTGCTTCATCAAGTTTAAAAAAGAGATTTAGATATAATTCAATCTGATGATAAGGGAAAACGATTTTGATATTAATTGAACTTACATTAAGTACCAAAACAAAACTCGATTAGGAGAATGTTTTGAAAATAAAAAAAAAACAATGACCTCGGATTATTTCAAATTTTATTACAATATAAATTAGTATTTTTTTTTTAATAAATCTCATTTGTTGAAATTTGCCGACTAATTTGCCGGGCGCATCTCGTTGTGCTGTTAATTGGGATTTTTTAGCCTGTAATTTTTATACTACAATAAATACTACATTTATGATGGAAGGCGTTCACTCAAAACTAGTTTTACTAGGAAAAACTAATTGTAACGAAGCCGTTCAGTCAAAATTAGTTTTTACTAGGAATAACGCGTTTTACTGAAAACGGGTTTTAACTGTAACATATACATATATACATAACGTGTTAAATTCATAACTGTTTTTTTGGCTTCGCCGTAGTCGGTTAAGAAGGGTGATTTTTAGTAAATAGCATGTGTATGGATGTGCCACTGAATGCTTTATTTAAGTAGGTATGGATTTTTCTGTCAAATCCAATTCAACGGTAAATGAAAATAAAAGCAATTCACGTGCACATGAATTGGAAATGTGAGGCAGGTGCAGTAAACACCAATAATTATAATCGGCGCATTGGACCTAGGTATATGGTGGATAAATAGCCCGAAGCTCTTTTGATTATGGTCTGCCCTCAATACCTCCTGAAGCAAAAGTTATAAATTAACACAATATACGCAGCTATAATTCCCCAACATACTTTATTTACTCAAAAGGGGTTTCTGCTGTCAAAGAAAATGCAATATAGTTCTATCTACAAACCCATAAAAGCCTATACGATACGTTCCAAAAGCAGAACATGGACTTTTGCCAGAAAATTTTAGTATAACCGAGATGGTTTATTCTATTTTAAAGAGCTCTATTCACTTTTCTATTGTGTGGGTTAGAGGAGGGACATTTCGGGGTGATATATTATATAAGATAACTCGTCGCGTTTCAAATTATTTCACTTTCAGATTCAAGATTATACTGTAATGTCTTGCTGTCTGACCAAAATGCCGAAGTCTTTGGATTGTCTCAGTTGCCCAAAAGAGCATTAACGCTTATTGTATTAAACGGTTACTGATGTAAATAATTATAACGATTATAAGGAGTAGATACAGTGCATTCAGATTGAAATGAACAATATTTTAAGTATTATTTTTTTCCGTTTAAGATTAAGATTCCGTTCATGTTGTTTGTTAGTTGTATCCACTGTCGCGGTTTCGTTCGTCAAAAGTTCATTTAATTATTAGTTCGCGAATAATTAAGGTTTGAAGTAAATAGAAAATGTTATTTAGTCAGTGTACGGGAGGAATTCATTTAGCTTCCTTAAAATGAAATGACCTACATCTAGAAACTTTACGCACGGCTCTTGAAGCTGCTGCACTTTATCACCACTCCATAGAAGGGAATTTACTCCGCATAATGTGTACAAACGATGAGTGTAGATTTTTTCTTTCATTCTGTCGAAACCGTACACAAACGCTAGTTATTTTATTTTCTTTCTCATTACATTAGCATTTTATTCTTCAATGTGTTGGAAACCTTACTGTCAATACGTAAATAGAGAAATCAAAGGTTGCTTTTAGCTATATTGGAAACAGTAATTGGTAGAATGATATAAACATTTCCATTTTACCTAAGTACCTCTTGATGTACTATTTCCAATTTTTAGTGTGTAGAATGGGTTATAATAACGTCAAGAACGTTTCACAAAAGCATTTATTCGAGTGGTCAAGTTATATCTATAACATAGTTATAAGTTACATAGTTACACGGTGGAGTTTTTAGGTACTTAAAGACAAGCTGAAGTCCGAACTGTCCGACTATCCGGTACTTGACCAAATAATAAGACACAAAAGCATCTAAATGGGTAGGATACTGAATACTCATTATTCCATTATACTTTTAACCCCAAAGTGGGATGGGAAGTGGGATAATCCGATGAGATTATCCCAATGGGAATGGATGGAACGAATGGATCCCACTGGAAGGAATGGGATGCCATTTCTTCCTTCCCTAAACTTCCTTAGGAGGTGTAATTAGGAGTATCCTTAGGAGGACGAGGAAAATACCGTCTCGTTATACTTTCTATTCCTCATTTTGGCAACTCATTTTCCAAATCAATTTTTAGTTCCGGAGCTCTCCAAATCTCCACCCCAGGATGCAGTGCATCCGGAGGCAGTGTATTCTGGACTGATGTTGGCACGTTTCACAGATTTCCATGGACGACACTATCTACTTACCGCCAGGTGGACTATATGCTCATTTCTTGCTATAAAAAAACAAGTCTATTTAACCCAACTTTTTAACTTCTTTTGAGGCTGCTTGGAAACATTTATTGAAGGTTTTATCATAATCTATTTATTAGTTTCGTTCTTTTATGGTACAAACAAATAAAGAAATGTTTCGCAAGCAAAGTAGCGTGAAGAACATTTTTAGGGATAAAATGCAACTTGATGGAAGCTTTGAATCTGCGTAAAAAATAGATAATTTAAAAGTAGCAAGGTCAAGAGTTAAATTATTTAAATACGTGAAGGGCATATCCTCGTAAATTGTGCCACTCTGACAGGGGTTCTCGATAAAGTTCTCACGTAGGGCTTTACCTTTACATAGGTAAGTAACTTAGGTATATTCCTTTTGCTATTTTAAAAGTAAATTTCTCTTACTGATCGTATATGAAGTGTACTTGTTGATATTTGTAAGAATAACAGGGATCTTTGAGAAACTTATACGTATATTTTCAATTATAAAACGTTTCATTAAACTTATCCATAATAGGGTGGTATAGCAAGTTTGTCTTGCTATACCGAAGTCTTTATAATCCATAAAGACAGAAGTAAATTTTCCTTTTGTTCTATTCCTGTTATAAAACAGATTAGGAAAAAATGTACATATACCATTCATTCATTTCAAATTGTGATTTATTTATAAATTATACACCTAACATTTTTATAAAAATCTTTTTATAGTCACGATAATATTTCAGATAAGAATCTCTATCTAATGATATTATTCGACTTTAAAGTTATCGTTATAAAAAAATATGAATCGACTGTTACAGTCAAAGCTAGGATTATCATAGTCATAGCCTATATTATTAGCCTACGTTGAAAAATATTAATATTTCATGAATGAATATGGATCAGACGTTATGAAATATTCCTTTTTTCTCGAGGCTTGAAGTCAATAAAGAACACGCACGCAATAATAATAATAATAATAATTCATTTATTTCAGACGACAAGGTCCAGTTCATTCTATCATTAACTTAACAATTAGCATTGAATTTTGCTAAAGACTAAGTACATGACTGATATTTTTGCTGTAGTTGTTGTCAATCGTGTCGTATTTTAAAATAGTTAAGTCCCTTTTAAAGCTTTATAATGTATTTTACGAAGTCAAATCTACAATAAAAATAGATAAAAAAATACTCAACTATGCTATGATTTATCGAAAATAATGGATGGTTATTAGAATTTGAAGAAAAAATAATGTACTGTTTGAAAATGTAAAACAGATACTTGATATAGATCGTGGCTATGATAGGTATATTTACGTGCAAATAAATATAAATTTTGAACAGAAGAAGGGAAAATTGGTTTAAGGAAATATAAATTTATTCAGATATCTTATCATAATAAATACAAGCGGATCATTAGGATTCACTGAAAAGGGATTTCCGTAGAGCCCTCTTCCACTCCCGAAACCTTTTGCTTGATGGATGGAGATTACTTTTGGGGCCTCTTGGTTTTCACAGTTTTTTTGGGTCTCTTAGACATCTTCCACTCGATCTTCTCTAGCTGTGATGTCACGTTTCGATACAACATCTTCTTAAACTTATAGAATCCCTCCTCCTTAATATTGCTTACCCTAGTCCTGCGTTCAATCATCTGCAGCGTAAGACTTTGAGCTCTTCGTACTTCTTTCTTTTCTTTCTTTGCTTTAGGCCTATTCGGTGGATTTACTTTCGCTTTATCAGACTTCTCTTTGTCTTTATTCATTTTAACGTAGACCGGATTCTAAATTGATTAATCTAGTCATTATACTATACCTACGAGATTTATGTCGAATTATTATATCTGTCAGTGTCAGGGGAAACGAGACGTATATGCCGTTTTTTTTTAAATAATAAAATGTGCCGTTCATGTACCCTGTGAACATTTAATTTGGCTCACGGTTTATAACGAATACAGAATACAGAGTAATTTTTACGTGACACAGAAATTAACATTTTCAGTTCACTTCTTATGGTATACTAGCGACCCGCCCCGGCTTTGCACGGGTGCAATGTAGATACTAATGTGGTGTCAGTGTGGAGTGATTCCTCATACATTGACAGCATTTTCGATGAAAGCTCTCAGTCGGCTTGATTTTTTCCGACATCTTGAACTATTATCGTCATATTTCAGCAAATTAACACAAAACAATATTAACCTTCCTCTTGAATCACTCTATCTATTGATGAAAACCGCATTAAAATCCGTTGCGTAGTTTAAAAGATCTAAGCGTACATACAGAGGGACAGACGGCGGGAAGCGACTTTGTTTTATACTATGTATAGATACAGCAGGAAAATCGATTACGACCATTATCACATTAACCCTTTCCCACATAAGAAAGACGTAGGAGGTAAGTTTCAAACAGTGGTGTAAGGAGCGTCTAACAAATTTCTTAGGCGGAGAATCTGTTTTTGTCTTCGTCATAAAAGGGCAGAAGTTGACATGAATTTAGAGGCCTCAGATGATATTGTGCAAATACAGTAGTAATGAATATATATAAATAACCTGATTTGTTTCCGTCGTAACAAATCAGGCGTCGATAAAAACTTAGATACTTACTTAAAATGTTAGTGAAAACCGGATATTTGTACATGAAACCCATATGAACATTATAACGTTTTGTGTATTAATGTTATTAATATATGTATTTACTTATTAATGTTATTAATATATGTATTTACTTATTAATGTATTGTGACTGTGAACTTGACATGTGCTGGCCTGACATGTGTTGACTTGTGCTTGTGAGGCAGAGAACGCAATGATAGACATCGTTATTGTAACACCATAATTTGTTTTACCAAAATCAATGACTTGATTTGATTTCTTTTTGATTTGATTTTGGAATATGACGAAATAATATTATTGACTAAATATTTATATACAGCATGTATGTGTGTGTATGAATGTGTGTATGTATCGTATGCGTGAGTAGCGAACTTTGGGAGAGGCCTATATCCAGCAGAAGAGACACATACGTATGGTATATGTGTATTTATGTATAAAGTACATATTTAAAAACGAGTTTTATCTCAAATATATCTTTACAAAAACATTTTGAAAATTGACAAATGTTATAGATATTTGGGCGAGGTGGCCAACTACATGCCTACTATTTGTACAGAAATGCCTTGTGATAGGTAGTTGTAATATGTATCTTGCTGAGCTTGTAATTGGCCACATCGATTTAAGGAAGTGATATTTGCACGGTTTCATATTTACGCCTAAAATGTACATGTGCTT
The DNA here is from genome assembly GCA_943735995.1 of Sesia bembeciformis. Classification (NCBI taxonomy): domain Eukaryota; kingdom Metazoa; phylum Arthropoda; class Insecta; order Lepidoptera; family Sesiidae; genus Sesia; species Sesia bembeciformis. The sequence goes on along the minus strand of OX031044.1, from coordinate 6,147,704 downwards.
GTTGCTATAATTTAAATATTAAAAGCATAACCATTGAATAATATTATCGCAAGATTATCAGATGAAAATCATCAATCAGTGCATTGAAAATATTTATTCAATTTTAAATTTAAAAGACATTATTTCGTTTATTGTGCCACTTACTTACCTCTATAATTCGTCTACACACTTCTATAGTAGACGACAGCGCGGGAGTGCGGTTGTGGTATGAGATATCAATCTCATACCTCGCTTTAAATTTGTCGTTTGATTTTTTAAATTAAATTGTCTTGTATATAAGTATATCAATATTATACAAGTATATCGATATGAAATAATAAACTTCAATTACAATTATCGTTAAGTACCTATCAACCTAACGTTGTTTTTACAGCGCTGACAAATTCCTTGAAACCATACCACCAAAGGATGGAAGGTCGTCGGCGGTGGCCATGGTTGCAATTTTAATTATGCTTGTAGTTCTTTCATTTCACGAAGGCGGATTACGTTTAAGTGGTTGTGCGCGTACATGTACATTGTTTAAGTGTTGTGTAAACATGAGAACGCTCAGTTTGGTTCCCGACGTCGCGCCGCACACTAAAACTATGTACATGTATGTGCACAACCACTACGAAGCATAACCCGCCTTCGTGAGATGCAAGAACTATACCAGTATCGTTTTATTTTGGTGTACAATACAGTGTATCTATCTGTCTATTGAAGGTTTTTCGAAAATATTGACAAAACAAACAAACATATACTGTAGTCAATAACTTATATTGTATATTGTGAACTTATATTGTAGCATACTTTTGTCTTCGCGATTTTATTATAATAAATGTTTTTTTAATAAATGTTTTAGCTCGGCGGTGAGGGAAACATCGCGAGGAAACCCGCTTGCTCCAGAAATAAAAAAACTCTGGAGTATATGATCCACCAATCGGCACCAGGCCCGCGTGGTGGATTACGGCTCGAAAGCCCCCAGGGATTTATAGTACTAGGAGAGGCCTGTGTCTTGCAGTGGGATGTTATAGGCTGATAAAAATGTTTTTAATTGAATTGATAGTGAATGTTCATTGTTCGCACTGCAACTATAAATAGTATAAATAATATATATAAATATAATATATAAATATAATATATAAATATAATATATAAATATAATATATAAATATAATATATAAATATATCTGAAAGAGTTTTGTGCAAATAACAACGAAAAACCGTATCAAGAATACAGTAATCAACTTTGTTATATCTACAATGCACCCTCCAAATAATTATTATAATATTTTAAACACAACTTGTTGGCTCCATCGTTTTTTAAGATTAAACCTCTGCTCTGCAAATTATTATTCAATTCCTATTGTCCAAGTTTGTTGTTATCAATTTCATTTTTGCGTATAACCCAAGGCTCATTTGGAGCAAATGCTTTTAATTGTATAAAAGTTTTAATTCAATTTAGGACGGGAATCAAGGGATCCTGCTGAATATTGAGACGAAGGTTATATTTTCTTGTAGTTTTATAATCATTTCCATGATAAGGAGGTACGAATCATGGAATATATTAATACCAATCTAAATACAAATTATAATACAGATAAATTACAAATCTTTGGCACCGATAACAAAAAAAACTCAAACGCCTAATCGCTTTACAATTTTTTTGTTAATACCATAGATTAGCCGTGTCATGTCGGCCGGCTATACAATAGTACCACCCCATCTTTCCCCTTGGGTGTCGTAAAACGCGACTAATGGATAACACACCGACTGCTACAAGCCCTGAGGAACTACACCACCTCTGAAAGAGTGGACTCGTCAGCCGCTGGGCCAGCGTGACGTTTTAAGGCCTTACATCTCTCATGCACAAGACAATGTGCTTGAGGAGGCCCATGTCCAGCAATGGATAAAGGGTTGGTTGCATTGCATACCATATATATATACATATTATATATTATGTATATGTATATATATACATAGTGTATATGTGTTCTTGTAGTCTTAACTTTAAAGTAATAAATATTACAAACAGATTACGCCTCGACAAGTTCGTTATATAGACACTTACATACAAACATTTAAGAAAATAGACAGAACTTTAGTCTGAGATACACAAAATATATAATACATACAACAACAACCAAAAAAATCTAGAAAGGAAACTCAAAGTAAAGAAACAAAAGAAAATTACAAACACTAAAATTACGAAAATAAACAAAGGTATATTAACAAAAAATGCCAGACGAATACACACAAGTTGTTTATGTAAGATTATAGATTAAAAAAAAAATGAAATAAGCAATGCGTTTTCAGGGCCACGATGCGGTGTGCGGGATACGTGTGGGTACAAATCAAAACGCGGGCGATATTACATTATGTTTGAAATTTCCCCTGAGTGGGTAAAAGGTACAAAACTCTATCAAATACAAATGCTTTTGAGACCTTCTTCATACCGGGTGGGTTATTTATATAACTTAGTTTTATGTTTAGTGTTGATATAAAAATATGAGTAGTCCAAATTTTAATACTACATATTTATTGTTATTGAGGATTATGGGTCCTCTGTGAGGTCCTCTGATGTCTCGTATCGGTGCGAGTATTGTTACTCACTCATATCACTCACGGCGATCTACTGTGATCGCCTCATGTCTTATATATAGTTCGCTACCAATGCGTATGGCCTGCAGATATTGCAGTCAGTTGTTCAATATCTTCCGGTTTTAATAAGTAAGCCCCCAAAATATACCAAGTATCAATATCAATATATATATATATCAATAATAAAAATATACTGAACCTTATAAACCATGCGTTGGCATCACAATATTTGACAATCAGAAATATCAGGGAATAAAGGGCTCTGGTGGGAGTTTTAAGTACAAAACTACGTTTGTACGAGCTCGCTAGTCGTATGAAGTTTGAATATTTCCAGCGCATGAGGTTACAACTTTTTGTTCGTTATTCCCCTCTCCTTTTATTCTCTTTATAGTATAGCCAGCTTTATCTACCAATGTAGTTCTCCACAAGATTTGATATTTTGGAATTATTAATAATGTTTGTGTGTACGTGTGGGTATGCGTGAAGTAATATAAATAATTAAGAGTTATCTATACCTGAGTCTTACGCGATAGTTCATGTATAAGCCCATCACCCATAATTTTGAATTTTATACATATGTTGTTAAATCCGTTTTTGGCAATAAGCTTTATGTACGAGTATAATATGTATAACAGTTTAATAAGTTCTCATATTGTTTTACTGCTGATTGTTTACTGTTGATACATATTGTTGATTTTTGATCAAAAAAATAAATAAACACTTCTTTTAAATAAATAATATGGAGTAACATAGTTTAGGGTCATTTTACTCTATATTATTATAATTTATTAAAAGACCAGGTATTAAAATTAGAAAATATTCAAATTGTTTATATTTAAAAATAATACTTCAAAGTAAGTAAAATTGTAATCGACAAACATTGGAATATTATTAAAATTCATAAACTCAATACAGCGCGCCTCAAATAGAATTTTATGTAAGAAACATTTAAATTGGTATGTATAATACAATCTACATATAGTTACTTATAATTACTATTCTATAGGTATTTTATTTATATATATAAATAAATGACGAAACATAATTCACATGAAACTTGTGTGGTTTGCAATAATTTTTTTATTATCTATTTTTTAGTATACTTGTCACTTCACCAGTACCGTTTCAATGTAAATCAACTTTATATTATTTTATATTAATCTAAGCGGTGTTTTTGCAATACAGAGTATGTAATATACTTAAAGTCTAGCAAATGAAACGTAATACGAGAAAACGGGAAAAAAATAAAAACTTCACATAGAAAAAAAAAATTGTTGTAATAAACGAAACTACTACTAGTAGTTCCAAAACTACTAGTAAACTGAAACACCAGAAATCAGAAATAATGAAATTCTAATTATTCTAATAATGAAAATCTTAATTACGTCTCGGCATTTGGAAACATAGTTCGTTAGTAAGTTTTTATGGTACTTACGTTAGCTGTTTATTAAAACAAATGCCTCCATTTTATGTTTCTTTCAATGAATTTAATGGATTAAATTCATTATCATTCAATAATTTTATTATATTATTATAATATATAACATATATTTTTATTCCACGTGATCGGTTTAACTTAAATTTTAACTTTCATACAAAATTATTTTATGAATTTCGATAATATAGGCTGTAAAAGCGATTAACCTAAATGATTGTACAGACAAAGCAGCCAACGCCTGAATAGCGTGCCTTTCATGTTGTAGCTACGGTAAGCCGCAGGTCAATGTATAAACATGAGCACCTTATACTTCTGACAATAGAAGCTAAACTAGAATAGGTACTTTTGTGCAGTTTGTTCCTTAACTAAAATACGAAGGCTCGATTAGCTGGCAACAGAAATAGTGAAAATCGATCTGTCGTGACGTGGCTGGTCTGATTGGGTCAAACGAATATTCGAGTGAATAATTTACATCGCATAACCGACATCGAGTCGTTTTACTGTTCGTTTGATAATTAATACTCGTATGAATCGGTGGAGTATGAAGTGGAATATTGGTAAGGGTACAAAATGCAGAGATGTCAACGGTCATTCATTCGTAAAGAACATAATATAAATCTACATACATCAAAATATACTTTATACAAGTAATAATCCTTTTATAACAACGAGTACTCGTATAATTTTAAATTACATTATGTTCTTGCCGTATAGGTCGTATAGGGAAGACTTTTTGACGACATCTCTTTGTCGTCTGCTTATAGTACCACTTAATCTATGTCTTTTATCAGTTTCTGGCACATTGTTGTTGAAACATGCTACTGCTCATAAAAGTCAGTAATCGGCGACGCAGATGTCTCATTACGACTTTTACGAGTATCTATCATCGGGTCTTGTACAGACCCAGGTTTGAGTACAAATACCCAGGTAACAAGTTGTACAGGTTTGAGTTACGATCTAGATATATATCGACGGTTGAAAAGCAAAATAGCTTAACGGACAAACACTATTTTCAAAACTAAACTAAATATTGACGAATAATGATGTACTTACATTTTAAAATAAGCTGTACGAGTATGTCGGATAATCTGTTTTGACTTTCAACGTGGATATGGTGTTGTTTTTGTGGTGGTAAAAAGTAAGATGCGATTAGATATTCGTCTATTGAGAGATACAGATCTTTAAAGTTTTAATTAGTGTTAGGGCCTTTCTCACCATCTTGTGATATGATAAGGTATCAGGAGGATTTTTTTCTACTCCGGATACTTTATCTCCTGATAAAGTAACTGTTAACAATCTGATAGATAAATTATCTGCAATTAAATCTAGGAGATACTGACTTTCTGATAAAGTATAACTGACTTTCTGATACCTCCTGATACCTCATCAGAAGGTTGTGAAAAGTCCCTTAGTGTTTTAACTTTTAAAATGCCTTCTCTATACTCTTTTATGCTTTAGTGTGTTTTAGGTTACACTGTTTCTTTATCTGTGATGTACAAATAAATAATACCTACTTACTTACTTTATTTTTTTTTAAATTTATCTATATTTGCCGACTTCATGCCATTAGAATAATAATATAAGTAGGTACATATGTACACAACTGACTTTAAAATCACAATTGAAATCACATTTCTGAATTTGAAAAAAATGTACAATATATCGAGTAACAATGATGCAATGTACAATATATCGAGTAACAATGATGCAATGTACAATATATCAAGTAACAATGATGCAATGTACAATATATCGAGTAACAATGATGCAATGGATATTTTTATCATAAAAAAAACAATTATTTTCTTTTTAAGGAAGAATAGATTGAATGTTTCCATTTCATAGCAAATGGTTTCCCCAAGTTCCCCAACTATGTAGTTGAGGAGAATGTAATCTAAATTTGGGTAAGTGAATGAATATGGAAGTACAACTCCTATATCAATATTGGTTTAATGAAATTTAACTGGTGATTTATTACAATACTGATTGTTCCACAGGAAATGATTCTGGAGGTAACAACTGGAGGTAAATGTTATGATTAATCCAAAATCTGTGTTTTTTTTGAAATTTTAATTGTGTGTTTATCGCATTGTTTAGACTCACTCAATAACTACTGGATAAATATAATGTGACTTTTACTAGGAGGTAGCCAAGAAGTCCTTGGTATTAAAACATGTACTGTAGCACATTCCTATGTATGTGTCAATACCTAGTACCTCTTAGGACGTAAAGGATTCGAGTGGATGGCACAGACGATGCATGATGCTATCGGTAGCTCAGTATAAGGATATCCCGCAAATAGTATTATAAATTATAGATATATAGTATGTAAAGCGTAATAATACAGTATATGCAAACTGTCAATATATCTGTCTTGTTTATAAAAGTCTATTGCAAAAAGGGGCATGTTTTTTTTAAAATAGAAATGAGCATTTAACACAAATTCAACACACAAAATGTATCTCGTATTGTTATCCTTAGCTATTTCTCTCTAACGTGGCTCTTGTATAGTGCCCTCTATAATTGGGACAGTTGAAGAGCCATTGTTGGTTAATGCTAACGAGCTGCATGCTAGGAAATAATTTGTGAACAGCTATAACAATTTTAGCGACGATGGGTTTAATGATAAAATTAGTTTATTATATCTCTAATTTGGATAGACCCAGTGGTACTTTTGAAAATGAAATGATAGAAATTCTTTAATTTTAGTGATTAATGGACAATTCTAATTAAGTGTCATTTAAAAACAACAACAGTAATGTTTAAAAAAATATTCGCAAACAGGCAATTGAACTCATAACTTCGTTTGGTCTTCCGCTTTTCTCCAGCTTTTACCAAAGATCTTTTTAAGTCATTGACTCACCTAATCAGAACTCGCACTGGAATGAGCGTCCCGGGTAAGGTGTACCTATCCCGGTGCGCCCTCCCTAATCGGGGTCTCGTCTGTTCCAACTATGTAATAGTCACTAGTAATTAAGGAATAATTGTCAATTGAAAGCTTGTAGATATCAAAAACGTGATACTGAATTTTCTGAAACAATCTTTATCGCCTAACAGCTACTGAGAATTTTCTACCAGTTTCCCTACGAAACTCCGAGCTGCCCGGTAATTGTTGTCATATTTTTCGTGTCAAAGTTTGTGAGAGCGGGCGGGCTCGACAAGTTTACCCTCTGATGGCCTAAATAATAGCTAACAAATGACTCGGATGATGATGAAGTAAAAAGCGTAAATCCTAAACGAAAGATGTATTTACATTGCGGTTTTGCATCTTCAAAACTTGAGATTTGGATAAACAGCCATTTTATGAACAATTCTTTCTATGGTTAGATAAATACCCTATATATTTGGTTTGTTTGAAGTAAGATTTCTATATGGAGACAAAGGGGACCCCTCGTGTCACCGTGAACACACACTGGCCTTTAGCCAACGCTTTACCAGGTATCAGCACGTGCCTGGGTGCTTCTCACCGACTTGCGGTCTCGCGGTACACTTCTAAAGCAACGCCCTAAGCAGAGGTGTGTGCCTTCCGCCGGTCTACAGGCGGGGGAGCCCTTAGCCTCGCTGCTGCACACACTTTTTGGTCGTGGCTGAGCGCTTTTTGCGTTCGCACTAAACCATACATGTCCGGTGACTCTTGAAAGGCCATTAGGGCCACAAGAATTTAGTCATTCCGAAAAAAAAAGTAAAATTTCTTTAGACTTATCGGGATTTAAGCGATGATCGTGTGGACGTGTGGTGTCAGCCGGCTTTAGAATAGCACCAATACATCTCTTCCGGTGGGTTACACCACTACACCTACTACACCAACTCTAAAAGACTGTAGTCGCCAATCAGCTTGGCCAGCATGGCGTTGTACTACCATACATACCTCATACACGAGACAATGTGCACGAGGAGGCCCACGTCCAGGAGTGGACAATACAAGGGGACAATACAAGGGTTGGTTACGGTTATGCCATGACCAATGTGCTGGTAAGTGACATCTACACTATCCGCAACACAAGGAAGCAGTAAAAAATTTAAAGTGAAGGTCGGTGGGGCCGACCCGAAGTATAATCTAATTAGAATTGCAGCAAGAATTTCCATATAACTTGTCAGCAATAAGTTAACAAAAATAAATGCTATATGGAACTACATATGTATATCTATAATAAGTATGTATATGTTAGTTGAGCTACATGCAAAAGGAGGTGCCAAATTCATGGTATACCTAGCTAGTAGTTCCACTAATCTAAATTGAAATTCAGTACGCTCTGCGAAATTGGAGAAAGTATTTCATTATATTGACGGGAAGGGAAATAAGGTAAAGTGGAGCGGATTTTTTTTGTGTGGAAATTGTAACTAGTATTAACTTAGTAATGTTAGTAGTGTGGGTGCAGGTCTGTACCCTACAGTGGGATGTTTAAAAGCCTGAATTAATGATCATCATCAGTAAATTCGTAAAAAAGATATTGCAGTTCATCTAGTGAGCAATATCTACCTGCAAGATATTCTTCCTCAATACTACATATTTGTCGGTATAAATATCATCATAGTGTGCTACTCATGATTTCCGTCGTCACTAAAGAAATCGTACGGTAGAGTTGTTACAGTTGCGAAGTAAAATAACGCTCTCTAGGAAAACAGCGAATCAAGCAGAAGAACATAATGACGGGGCAATTTAAGAAGGTATTGTGGAGAGATAGGATATCGTTTGGAACGCTTTGATTTCGTCATGTCGCGTAGATTCGGCAACTGTAGCGCTATCGTACGCTTCATAGAGGAGGGATAAACTTGTGATAGCCGTTTATTGGTTAGTGGCTGTCTGCAAAAACATTTTCGGTGGAAGGAATCTAAATTCCAACTTAAAGATTCGTTTGAACATTGTGTGTAGTAAGTACGTAATGATGTTACAATTTGTCAGATGCTTTTTACATAGTCTCATTTTACAGGTATTGAAAATTTGAGGTCATTTTATATAAGTAGGTATTTACATCATATTATTATTTACTAAATATTACAAAACATAGTAAGCAACTAGATATAGCAACAACAACAGTAATAATAGCAGATAATAATAGATCGTCTTATTAATAACATAAACATCTCTGGGTCTAACTTTTAGTCTAAAATGAAGTTAATTTAATTGATATTCATCCATTGAGTGACATATTTTTGAACTAAGTACCTTTTTACTTGTTTGTTGAAAAATGTTAGTTTTGATTATTTTTTTATATCTCATGGTAAGGCATGTAGGGTAAACTAACATAAAAAGGGTTTCATTTTAAGAAAATAAGTACGATATGGGGTTCTTCAAGAGAGCTGTGAATAGGATTTTGCAAGGTCGGCGGCGCGCCCGCATACCCCCTGGTGTTGCAGGTGTCCATGGGCGGCGTACAAGTTATAATAAAATTGTAACAGGCCGATGTCTGTAGATTATAGATATTGAAAAAAAACTAATATGGGAGGTCTTTATTAGAGCAACAGAAGCCAAAACAACAGTTTTTAGAAATTTTGTCTGTCTGTCTGTCTGTATGTTTGTATACGCATCACGCAAAAACTACTGCATGGAATTGAATGCAGTTTTCACCGATGTATTGCTAGAGGTCTAACTTAAAATATAGGCTCCATTTTATTCAGATATCTTATTCAGGAAATAAGATAGGAAAATATCTTATTCAGATTGTTTTAAATTTAATAAACCGAAGCGAAGTGAGGGCGGGTCGCTAGTTCGAAATAAAATCTGTATAGTTTTGAGAGAGAGAACTAGCGATCGGCCTGCTACCGACGAACTGACACGATCGCGAGAATCGCGACCATACCGTGTCCGAGCGAGAGAAAGGCGAGAAAGAGAAAGGCGTATGGAGGGGGTAAAAATCTTACCTGACGTTACATTTTCTCCCGAATCACACCTACCGCAAGCCGCGTAAAGAAACTTCGTTCCAAAACATTTTGAAAGGTTGCGACACATTGGACTGAAATTGTCCATAGACGTATTCGATAATAAATCGTGGGCTTTGATTTATAAATAGTAGTTCACCACCATTATTACCACTAGGTGAACTGTTTGCTCGTCTGCCATCTTCTTCCTATAAAAAATAATAAATGCAACCCCTTTAATTACGAAAAATGTGTAAGTATACTTACTCCAAACATGCACGCTCCACCCATGTTGTTTCTCGTCCTCACTGTTCCCTGCCGCCTGCATCTGTTCAGCCGCCTCGGTCTCCGGCAATGTTCTCCAACGCTTCAGAAGTTCTTTGGTCTTATCCTTCGTCTTGTCACAGGCTTGCTTCCAGTTTGTGAAGTACTTGCGGGACACTTTTGGGCTTGATATCGACGTCGCTTTTGAGTCTTGTCTATATGAAAAAGAACGAGTTGTAATCTATGAAACATGAATATAAAGAGTGAAATAAGAAAATAAATAAAAATAATGAAAATTAAGAACTCCTGTTCTACGACTTTTTAAATAAACAAAGACACACCCAGACCCGAAACAAACATTTGTCTTCAAACAAACCTGGGACAGGGAATAGAACCTGGGACCTTTTGCACAGCAGGCATGGGCAGTACATTAGTACATAGGTACCAACTGTGCCAATCGGTTGTCAAATTAAAACTTAACAAAAAATTTTCACACTGCCAAAAAAAATTATCAAAACTTCAGTTTTGGACTATTTTGGCGATGGTACTTTTAACTGTATTCTGTCATCATTCTACCAATTATATACGATTCACGTCGATTTAGGATCCACCGTTAAGTGCTCAAATGTGGCTCCAGTCATATATAGCCTTTTGCCCGATAAAACCGAAAACACACACTTACACACGTCTCTTTGAACTGGTAAAGAAGAAATTGCATGTCAAGATGAGTAAAGTGCGACTATGAAATAGCTCCCATTAATGCTATGAATAAAATGTTCACTGCCAAATATCTGGATGTCATTATCACTACTCCAAGCCAAACAACAAAACTGAAAACAAACGTTCTGGATGGAAAGTACTAAGATTGATCAGTGACATTCAAAGAAGCATGGGACACAATTTTAACTATTTCACCTGATTGCGAAAAAATACAAATGTTTAAAAAATACTATGTTCGTGAGTGGATTACGATGTTTTCTCCGGCTAGTTTAAGCTTTTCAGTCTAAAAAAATATAATAAGTTCTTTAATTTTGTTTTTTTTGTTAGTTTATTGTGTTTTAATTTAAACTGGTAGTTTTTTTTCGTTGAATAAGTGTTTTGTTTTATTCATAAAATAGATTGTTTAAATTAATATTATACGTCTTTCATTAAATTCAATATTATTTTAGATATTTATTGCCCCCACCTTCGCATATTGGTCATTCTGCGTATATGTCGTTTTGCATGTGCATCATTCCGCGTATTACCTAGTCATTTTGCGTAATGGTCATAGTCATTAATGTCATTATACGTGTAAAAGGTTGCACTTTGGTTCTGATGTATCTATTTGATGTAGGTATGATAATATTTTGTTGATACGTAGTGGATAATAATTACTAGATGGCGCTGCAATCAGTTTAACACGTATTAGTGAAAACGTATTTTGCTAGATGGCGCTGTCATAAATGTTAATATATTATTGTACATTTATATGAAATTGTAAACCTCGCTAACGAAGTTGTTGCGTCAAGAAGTATATATACAAAATTTTAGATATTAATTATCGTACTTGCTTCGGCAGTACATATATTAAAATTGGAACGATACAGAGAAGATTAGCATGGCCCCTGCGCAAGGATGACACGCAAAATCGTGAAGCGTTCCACATTTTTTGACATCTTATTTATTCGTGTTCTTAATAGATCGCTATTGACTATTTGACTAATTTTTATTAATAATAATAAGAATTAATGGATGATGTAGCTTAATAGCCCAACTTTTTTTTATATACTAGTGGGCGGACGAGCAAGCGATCCCACGTGATCATAAAAAATAAAATAAATAAATAAATAAAAATAAATTTTATTCATTGTTCCTGGTCTACACAAAATGGAAGGTGGTTTTATTAAAGCTGATAGTGCAAATTTTCCGAAAGAGGATTATTTATTGTTGAAAACTTTGCTTGCAATTTTAGATCAATCTATTGATGCATACAACAAGGTTTTTAGATTATTTAGATTTCTCTGAAAAATACAAAGAAATAATAAAGAAATAATTCGTGGTTTTGTAATTAATATCGGTTATTTACATGTATAACATTTAACAAGCGAAATTTGATGAAATGAGGAGTATCTAGATTAAAAAGTAAGTAGGTATATATAAGTATAGATCCTATCATAGGCCCTGAAATTATTTAAGGCTCCTTAAACTAGAAACTCATAGTAGGAAACATGGTGGATGAACACCCTTGTGATTAGAAGGGCTCTCTACAATGTAGGAGGGGTATGGAGAGCAAGGGAATGAATATGTATTATGTATTAGTTGAAAAGAGCCCTTAAGAATCATGAATACTACTACTTTTGAATGGAATACCACAATCCTGTTGATTTGACTACAGGCTCGCTGATTGATTTGTTGACTATGTAGAATTAATTGTCTGTGTAATGAAAATGAGACAAGCCAATATAGATGTTGGTAAGTTTGCAATAATTTGAACAGATTTGGGTATCTTATAAAAAAAAAAACAGTAACTTAATTGTGAATCGTGCGGAACATACGAAAATGTCCAACATCTATTGACGGAATATATTAAGAAGCGGGTTGCCAAGAAAGCACTAATGAATGCACTTTGCTTGAATAAATTAGATGTCGGTGTTTCTCAAATAGTCTTGTTGGTGCCGGCATCTAATGAAGAAAAACCTTTTTATTCAAGCAAATAAAATAATATGTTTTATAAATGTATTAAATTGTGCAAAAATAAGATATAAGGACATACTTGTTTGTACGTATTTGTATATAAGGATTTGACGGGATTGATATGTACACGCAGGTGTACCAAAATCCGCAAAGAAATAAAGAAATCTACGTCCTGTTCGTCTTCGAATCAGTTCACAATCATTGAATTCAGTGCACATCTAACATTCTACCATTAACAATATATTACGTATGTACCTATTGTTCTGAACTCTCAGTGATAAATAGATAATAACATTGTTTGAACTATGCCGTAATTTACTAAGTTTACACAGATTGAAACAACGGCTGACTATGGTCGAGATTATAGGTTTCTGATACATTATATCGAAGTAAACTGTAATCGGTGTGCGTGATATCGACAGGCAAACTTTGACAAAATGAAATAGAAGGACGGGTTCAAAGAACCTGAACCAATTTAATACCTATTAATACCCACTTTTTTCATAGAATAAAGGTAGCAGAGGAGCAGACATTTGGTTTTAAATGGATACACGGTTGTCTATGGACCTCCATGATACATGCCCAACATCAGTCCAAAATTACAAACGTTAGCATGTACCCGGGTACGGTGTCAACTTTGGAAATGGTTTTAGAAAAAGGATTAGAAAACGGGGATGGGGTGAGAATGGGCTATGGTATATCTCACTCAATACCGAAACAAGTACGTACGTTGCGGGAATAGGACAAAATTGGTACATTTTAAGGTCTGCGGCGGTGATCATTTAACATTATGTGGCCAGCCCGCTCGTCTGCCATCTATTGTATAAAAAAAATACTGTCTTCTGTGCTTCTTGCCGCTGTCTTCTGTGAGTGCGGGATAACGTGGACAGTCGAGTGCGTTCAGCGACTGTGGAATTGTACTGTGCACGTTTCCCCCTCATATAATGTTATTTATAATATCACACAGATAACACACATTTCAAAACAGACGATAATATTTTCAATTAGGAATAATATTGATTTGTTGAAGTGAAACATTTTTCATACCAATATCTAGCTGCCGATATCCAAGTCGACGGTAAATAGTCTAGATTCTAGTCAATGTTGATAGTGGTGCTATATCACCTCATGGGGCTACAACTATTCTGGATAATAGAGAGCCTTAACCGTGTTTATAGCTAATTTTTTATAGTAGGAAGATGGTATATGAGCAGGCAGTTCATGTAACGTGATGCCGTTGATGTTCACGACACCAGTTACTCTAGGTGAGAAGATTCCGCCGATAAAATTATAAACGTTAAAAATTAGACCGAAAGCTTAATAATAAATGATGAACGGACTCATGACTCATATGTAATCGAATTAGAAAAAAATATTAAGAATAATTTATGACGACGAATTGTCCACGTGGTGGTAAGTGGATACTGTTGTCCTGCGATATCCGCGATACATACCAACAACAGTTGAGAATGATAAACTTGGTACATGCTTACTTTTGGAGATTTAGGAATGGATTTGGAAAAACTACTGATAATGTTGACTTTTGCAATAGGTGACTTATACATGTATCGGTTGAGTATCGAGTAACTCGTATTGTTCTAACTCCTACTAATTTCATATTGTTCTAAGTTTGGTCTATTGGGTTTAGTTCGCAGTTCAGGTACTTTTGCTGCTAACTTTTACTCATTATGAGACCAGTCGGCCGAGCCTTCAATCATTTTGACCAAGCTAATAGATTCGTGTTGATGCCGTACCTCTTAATTACAAGGCTAAGTTTAGCTTCGTCATTATATTGAATTTTTGGGAGGTAAAATGTGTAAACCAATTTTTTTGTATAAAATTCTGGAGAGTGGTTTAATAAGGTCTGGTAGCAAACCCTACAACGACTATTTAAATACAATTAAATTACAATTAATTTACAATTAAATTTAATTGAATTGAATGACGTTGAATTGACTTAAATACAATTGACATATAATCAAAATAATCATTATTACTAATTATTTTGATGACGTGACCCAAACTAGAAAAAAATGCGTAACTTGGGTATAAGTACATATGGTATAATTGAGAAATGAGTACTCAGTATATCGGCATCTATACTTGAGCCCAATCCGATTTAGAATGTTTAATAACAAAGCGTTCGCTAGCAACCGATGACGCGTAGGAGTTGACCAACCTTTTTGCGGTTTTGAAATAAATTTAGGTACTATGCGATGGGCGATGAAAATTATCATACGATCAGTTTAATATGATTATTATTTGCGGTTAATAAATTGGCTAATAATATTATATTAATTTGATAATTAAGTGAAACGTGTGCGAAGTGAATTCATATGTGAAACATAACACTTTACAGAGGTAGATTAAATTCAGGCGATAACACGGTTATATTGAAATATTACTTAAAGTGAATAATTATAATCCATATTTACGCATCTATTTTACATAGAAATTCAAAATAAAAATGCACAAATACTACGTAGACCTGGAATTTTAAAGAAAACTTGCAACGGTAGAGGTGTCAATTGAAAGCCCATAATTCAACACTACAAAACCTTCGTTTTTGATAATCATTAACAAGTTTTTGTTTTAATTATTATTTAATTACGCTGTAAAAATATTGAGCGTTTTAAAATCGCAACATACCAGTAAGGTCCAAAAGTTTCAGGCCTGACATATTTCTAGATGTCTAAAAAAACAAATTATATTATACGTCATTGTAATTGTCATTTATCCAGCTAATTCGTGTATAATTTTTAGAACTCAACCGTTTTGATTTCTCGTTACTTTTGATTCCTAGACTTAGAACAACAGAAAGTCGCAAAATGTTTAAACTTGAATATGATTCCGTGATAAAGTTATTTACAAAGGGAGGCGTTAGGCCGACCAATATCAAACAAAGGTATTAGTGTACAGGGATTCTTCTCCATCATTTTACACCGTTGATGATGTATTGATGTAATAAGCAATTTCGTTTAGGAGTCCATCGACAACGAACCTCGCTACGGTCGACCCGTTGATGCACTTACTCCAAACATGAACTTCATTCATGAATTCTTCTTTATGAATATCTTTATATCAATAAAGTTAGTGCGGGGTGGATTCCAAAACTTCTTTTGAGTGTGCAATAAGGGGGAGAGTGCACGCTGCAATCCAACAGCCGCTGGGCGCGCTCGACTGGCCACGTTACCCCTCTCTCACAGAAGACTACCTTGAAATGTACTGCATTTCCCATTTTATCGTATTTCCCTAATGTACGTACGTGTTTCGGTAGTAAGTGAGATGTGCCAGAGCCCATTCCCATCCCATCCTATCCCTCCCCATTTTCTCAACCCTTTCTCCAAATCCATTCCTATATCTCCAAAGGTAGGCAGCGCATCCGGAGGTATGCCAACGTTTCTCATTTTGGACTAATGTTGGCATGTATCACGGATGTCTATGGGCGACAGTATCCACTTACCATCTGGTAGACTGTATGCTCGTCTGCCGCCTTCTTACATAAAAAAAAAAAAAAAAAAAATGAAATGAACGAATAGCGTGCTCTAAGGAACTTTTGGAGGCCTTTCAGAGAAACAGAAACAATTTTTTATAGTCAATTATTACTCCAGAATAACTACTGTTGTAACTGGGGATGAAACTATGGTTCTCTACTATGATCATAGTAAAGGGAGTCTATATGGTGGGTATCGTTCTGGTGAAGCACCGCTTAGAAAGACAAAGGTGACCCAGTCCACCAAAAAGATTAGGGCTTCGATATTCAGGATTGTCAGAGAATATTGCTTATAGACATAAAAGAACGCAATACTACGGTGGCTGGAAGCTATTATGCTAACCTTACGAGAAACATTCAAGCAGAAACGTCGTGGAAAACTAAGTAAAGGTGTGCGGCTTCTCCGTGACAATGCACCTATCCACGCCGCCGCAGTTGCCTAAGGTACTGTTTCAAAGTCTGGCTTCACGGAAAATCGCCATTTACCCTAAAGTCCTGACTTGACTCCCAGTGATTACTATTTGTTCTCAAAACTCAAGGTTAAACATCCATTCCTATATATCCAAGGATAGGCAGCGCACCCGGGGGCGAGGCAACGTTTATCATTTAGAACTAATGTTGGCATGTATCGCGGATGTCTATGGGCGACAGTATCCACTTACCATCAGGTGGACTGTATACTCGTCTGCCGCCTTAGTACATAAAAAAAAGAAAGAAAAGATTTTTTATTGGTGATGAAGTGACCGCTGCGGTTTTCGCCCATTTTGAAGACGAAACTTCTAACTATTTTTATACTGTGATAGAAATGCTAATTAAATGCTCCTAAAAGTGTGTTCAAATTGACGGAGCCTATACTGAAAAATAAAAATAGTTTCGTGAACTTGAGCGTCCTTTTTCTTCGTCAGGCCGGAACTTTCGATCCTCCCCTCATGTCTTGGACAAATAATAACAAATTTATTATTTATTAATGCCAAAGGTGCGATAACCCTATAATACATGATTTATCGTTTGTTTATAAACATTCTACATCGAACTTGGCTCAAATATAGATGGTACATTGTCATCAGGTAGGCAATACTTAGTAAGTACTACATACTTTTATCAAAATCATTAAAATCTTTTTCATAATTCGTCCTCTACTAAGTAGATTAGAAGAATGTGTTAGAAGCTCACACATACTTTTGCCGCGAGCTCCTTTAATTCATTATGCTATTAACAGGCTAGTTGCCGAATCATCGATCATCCTGGCTGAGCTGATGGATTCGCGTCAATTCCGCGTGCCTCTTAATTACAATGCTTGTTTAGCTTCGTCATTATACCGATCAGCGGACGAATAAAATGGGTTAACTGATATTTTGTATACAATGTAGTTGATTTACATGATATTAATATGCATATCAAAAATCATTTATCATCTGACTAGTTTTTTTTAATAATATGAACAATATTTTACTTGCGTCAAGAAGAATTATATAATATGTGGTCAAGATCTACATTTATTATAGTAGGATAAATAAATTTATTACATAAATTATCAATTCCAAAACCTTTCCCAGCAGAGGTCAGAATTTAGGCTGATCCAGTGATTCGAATTTTGTATACATTTAACAAGTAAAAAAAATCACTTAATCATATATTACATATGTGGTGTCGACGGGCATTAGAATGGCACCACCCCATCTTTTTCGGTGGGTGTCGTAAAAGGCTATGTAAGGGAAAAGCTGCTACCACAAGCCCTGAGGAGCTACATCGCCTCTAAAAAAGTGGACTCGCCAACCTGCTTGGCTAGTTTGGCGTTTTACGGCCATATGTTCCTTGTACACGAGGTCAGCAGTCCATGTCCAGCAGGTGGATGATAGAAGAGTTGGTTACGGTTCCTTAACCTACAAAATGCGTTATTTTTTTACTTTTTTATGTGTTTTGTAACATGGTTGTAACAACGGAATAGGACTTTGGCGGGAATTGGAGAAGTGAAGTTGAGTTTTTGTTTGATTAACTGTAAAAAATGTGTATTGTGCGTTTTGTGGTTAAATAATTTCAGTTTATTAAATTTCAAAATGTATTTTGTGCGTAATATTTGTGATAATCAAATGAAAGTATAGGACTGCGTTTTTCGAGTGCTTCCAAGGAGTCCTCTTCTGTCCTCAGTAAACCTACTATCATTTTACTGGGCGACTCCTGACTTACTTCGACGGAACTAGATATTGACAGGATACGTTTTAAACTTGGAAATTGTTAATTACGAAGAAAACCCGACACTGGCAGAATGTGCTGATTTTACCATTGCCATATATAAAAAGAGAACAACAACGGAATATATCAATGTAAAATCCATGTCCTTCGTCGGGACTGGACATTGACAGGATACGTAATACTTTGAAATTGTTTTAAAAAAACTTGACACTGTCAGAATGTGCTAATTACACCATTGCCATATATAAAAAAAAAACGTTCTAGTGAAAGTATAATAATAAATCAAAGTATATATTGATGTTCTATTAAATATGTTCGTAGCGCTCATTAATCAGTATAAGGTAGTTGAGTAACTGCGCGTAGAATAAAAGAAATACTAGAAATTAACAATAAGTTATGGAAAAAAAAGTTTTGTAAAAACTGGTGGAAATGATTCTACTTTTGATACTGAACAACCTATTTTCAGTCTTTGCGTTACTTCGGTGACATGTATATTTACTTATTATTTATTAAAATTATTACAGTCATAGTAATTCACTAATTGTTGTGGCGTTACGAACTTAATAAATATGACAGTGCTATCGCTATAAATGACACCTATAAATCTAAGTTAATGCACTATTGTATATCAATTGATAAACAAAAATGTTTTTTTTTTTTAAAATATCCATTCTATTTATAGAAGAAGGATTCAAAGCATAAATAATAAGGATCAGTCCAGGGAACAGCGTTATCGTGTACGGTGTACGTCAACTTCCACTTACCTTTAAAAATGTCTGGATTTATGTTTCTTTACATTGGCGTCCTTATTTATGCGATTGCTGTGACAGGTATGGACTGTTTGCTAACAAGCAATCTGTTCAGTGCTTCCTTTGTTGGACACTGTGCAGTACTGACTAGGTGTAAACATCGTCAATGTCGAATGTATCATTAAATACCTTTCAAAAATGTCCTTGAAACGGTCGCTATTTTCGGACAATTTGACTATCATCGCTAAACAGTTTGTTATGTATGTATAGCTTTGTGTTGGAGTAATCTACTAGATAATCTACTTATACTGCCCTCCATAGAAAAAAAGGCACAGTGCATTTTGATGATATTTGAAAAAAATGTTTTTTTTTTAATTTTCATTACTTTACAATCATGCTAGAAACTTGGATAAAATAAAAATAATAAACTTCTTTGTTCTCTTTATTTGTATTTAATTTCTGAATATAAATATATATTTTTTTCAATTTCAGTGTGCAAGTATTTGATACTAGCGACCCGCCTTCGCTTCGCTTCGGTTTATAAGTTCTTTTTTCAAAATATTAAAATAAAATATAGCCTATATTAGACACGGATAATGTAGCTTCCTATTTGTGAAATAATTTTTGAAAACGATTCAGTAGTTCCAGAGATTACCCCCAGCATACCTACAAACACACAGTTTTACCTCTTTATTATATTAGTATAGATGTAGACTTAATGCCTTACGGCATTCTCTACCAGTCAATCACCAGATCAAACAGAAAACAGAACGCGAGTGCAGTTTTGGTTTAAATATATGAATATAATACATAATAATATGTAGGTATAATAAATATACATATAAACATAAGAATATACATAATTGTGCTTTCGTTAAAAGGCGTTCGTTTTCTTTTTAGGAGGGCATTATAAGCTGATATATTACAGGTGTATGTGTTACAAAATTTGTAATGGATTTAATACCGTCAAGGCAAATACAAATTACCTTTAATGGGGTCTTCAAAAATTCATTATACTTAGTTTTGCCGTTATTAAATTCCTACTATCTACCTTGAACTCCTTAACGACCTTTTTACAAGATTTAGAGATGTTAATATAAGTACTTGTAATTTAAATGTTGACTGTAGTTTACGCTGAAAGTGAAATTACATATAAAAAGTGTTTTTATAATACATTTATCGCTATTTCTTCGCAACGACTCATAAGGTCGGATGGTAGCGCCTGTCTGTAAAAATGTTAGTGTTCGATTTCCCATCGGACACTTATTTGTTTAAAGACACATATTTGTCCGAGTCTGGGTGGTTTGTGGCCGTCTATGTGTATGTCTCTGGACCCACAACACAGGGAATCCTAGTGTGAGCCTTTGAGTGTGGTGTTGTTATATTATATACAAGTTTTTGTCCGGAATTTCGTTCTTGTGGTCACATGAATGTGTTAATTCGGATTACAATCTACCCGTTTTCCAAACTTTTACGAAATCAGCTTGATCGTTTCGACGTGAATAAGTACCAAATATCCAAACTTTCGCATTTATTAGTGGCATTACTATTATGCACTTAAACAGGAATAGTAAGACATTTTCTTGTATTGAGGTCGACCACGCTACACGAAAATGGCCTTCATTTTTTACGACCTTGTGCATACCTTTTATGTACTCGAGTTTTAGTTTTGATCTTACCATACCATACCATACCTACCTATTTCTTGCGATTTTTATACTTATGCCACTTGGGTTTTCAAAGGGGCATTTCAAGTCAACCGTTACCATCTCTCCACTGCTGGATATAGGCCTCTCTCTAGACTCGCCACCACACACGATCCTCGGCTCTTCTCATCGAACCGCCATTAGCGAATTTCTTTAAGTCATCCGTCGGTCCTGCGGCAAATATGATCTGCTCATTGCCACTTCAATATGCCAATTCCACGAGCTATGTCAAACCTTTTTGGAATTTTATGTCAAGAGCAGAAGACTATGAAATTAAGTATATGAAGGCTTATATTAAGTATATGAAGTATTTAACATACCTTTCAAAAGTGTCCTTGGAGCTATCACTATTTTTAGACAATCGCCTTTCTTTTTTCACGCCGCCCTCATCGCTGGGCGACTTCTCTGGAGGCACTTTCAGGTCTTTGTCTAGCCTTAGCTCCTTGTCCGACTTGCTGCTGGAGCGGGAGGTTTTGCCGTTGTCGCCGCTGTCTCGCTTGAGGGCCGGCTTTACGGGCGACACGCTGCCGGACTTCTCTTGCTTCTTCACCTCCATATTGTGCGCGGCATCATCGCTGCGTTACTGCAACAATTACAGTTCTGTTCTGAGGAAGTGTTAAATTGTAATGATCGAAAATTAAAAATCTCAGTTATTTATACGAATTTTATTTTAGGAAATCACGCGTTATGATAATGATAATTCACGTAGGAACTTCGTAACGCATCTGAATAGAAAGTATCCCAAATTTTAGTCTACACAATAAACTCTTTGCTGAATTTCATTAAAATTCGTCTAGTTTTTGCAGGTGTCCATGGGCGGCGGTGACCACTTACCATCATGTGGCCCACCCGTTCGTCTGGCTTCTAATCTATAAAGTAAAACAGACAGACAAAAAGGTAATTATCGGCTCTTTCTTTTTTTTAAAAAAAAAACAGTTTTTTTTATTTCGGGAACACGGCATTACGAGTAAAAAAAGAAATGCATTCTTTCTATTCTTCTCCTTAGTCGCCTTAGACTTCTTCTATCCCTTAATCGCATTTTACGACACCCACGGGAAGAAATGAGATGGTGCTATAGATACTTTGGCATTTAACTACAATATTCAATTTGTTGTAACTGAAATATTTTGGAAATATCAAGCGATCTTCACAAGTCCAAAGGCGCTTGGCTTGACATTTTCATAAAAAAATATTTCGTTTCAATTTCGAGTGAGCACTTAGGTAGGAGATTGCGTTTAAAATGTCAAGTATTTTCGTATCCGCATCGAGCCTCTGTAACATACATACTGCAGACAGATTTTTTTACTTGTATCCACCTTAATTAAATATCTTTTTTGCATAATAAAAAATGTAATACATGCTTAATGTTCTTTTGTGTTATTCTACTTTAGAATATTGACCTTGGTTAGATAATACACCAGGGATGTCCAAACTTAAGGCTCATTTTCACGAGAGTTTTTCCCTCGAACGCGTGCAGGAGAGAAAATCTGTCAAAAATATACTTGTCTAGTATATACAACTGTTATCATTATGTGATCACTGTTATCGTCGCGATTTTATTATTATAAGAACAGTTGAAGGCGGGAATTGTATGAAGCTTGGTCGCATACGAGACTCGCATACAATATTCTCGCACGAACTGTTCCAGAAACTCTGCTTGTGTAAATGAGCCTTCGCACTATCGGCGATCTACAGAAAAAAAGACAACTTTATTAAAGGGCATTGTAGATACGTATTATATTAATAGACCCCTGGTACAATAAACTGTCATTACGCGATAAGTAGGTTCAAACTCGCATGTCCGGCGAAATAGTAGAAAAATAGTGTTGGTGTGAAGTAAAATACAAGTTTGTATCAATTTTTAATAAATTGCCAGTTGACTTAAAATTACTACTATACAAAGGGAATAAGTTTAAAACTGACTTAAAGTCATTTATTTTATCGGGTTCCTTCTATAATATTGATGAGTTGGAAGTATGTACCTACCTACTGAAAATTGGAATTGTGACTATAATAATCATAATTAATTGACTTATGTATTGAATTATTGACTTAATTATTGACTTTCGTTATATTTACATTTTTGTGAAATTTGACTTACTTTTTGGGGTTTCTTTCTTGTCCTACACTGATTGCTGGACATTACACATGCCCCAAAATTTTCGTTTGGTTTTTCGCTTGAGGGCTTCCTCGTGGTGAAAACGCCACGCCGACTTAGTAAAAATTTAAAGTTAGTTGAAAGTTGGCCACGTAGTGCCGATTTTAGAATACTTCCCGTGGGTGTCGTAAAAGGCGACTGAGGGATAACAGAGCTGCTATTACCAGCCCTCAGGAATTACACTGTCAGAATTACAGAATTAATCAGGATATCCGGAGACACATACATACATATACTACAGCTGGTCTTCAAGTATCTGATTACTTCACCGTGTTAAAAATTTGTTTTCGTTTTTTTGTTGTTCTGTGACTTTAAATTGTCTTAGGAGACTGATTGAAGATGTTGCAATTCTGAATTTCTAGTTAATGCGTAATGAAGACAAGCTATAATTACTCAATGTGAAAAGAATGTAATCAAACAAATATTTTTTTTAAGTTTAAAGTGCAGTAACGCTCACAGAGGTATAAAAATCGTACAGAAAGTGTTATAGTATTTTAAATACCGTTCGTTATCATTTGTTTTCCGTGAAATACTGAATACGCAGAGTTTAAATATTTAATAATACATTTATCGTAATATAATACGAATGCTCGTACAGCATTACATTCAATATAAAATATTTATTTATGGCAATTTTCGACAGATGGTCAACTAAAAGGGATCCTTACTCGAACCACCGCCGCTGCGTGCACGATGGAGGGAGGTCGTATTACTGCGCTGAGAAAGGACCGCCACGTTAGCAAAATGTTTTGCTAACATGGCGGTACATTGAAAAAGGGTTAAGAAATTACAAATAATATTGTTTGTTTATTTCTATCAGACTTAAATCAATACACTATTTAAAATAGTACCAATAAATAATACAGATGGAAGAAGCAGGTGGTAGGAGCTGTTCGATGGCGGGAAAGAAAAAAAGAAAAGAAAGTGTAAAAAAATCAGAAAGGGCCGTACGGCACGTTTCGTCAGCGATTCGGTTCGAATAACCATAGGATGGTGGAGTACAAAGAAATAAAAAAATCGGATACGAAATACAGGTATGTATATAGTATAATGTAATATCACAGTGACACTATTGAAAATATTATTTTTTTTTTGATTAACTTCTGAACGTTTGTTTGAAAATGTTCCTTAGCTGCGTAATTTAATTCGATTGTGATAATAAATAGACGATCTTTTCATTGCACTATATTAATAAACATTTAATTGTTAGACGTCGCGTTGTTTAACATAAACACCAAGCAGCATTCTTAGGAATAGATGGGTCGATCGCGTTGAAAAAGACCTATGCAGAGGCAATTGGAGGAAGCAAAGATTCATTAAAGGCTTTAGTGCCGTTGGAAGTACGCAATTAAGGTAACAAAAAGAGGACTGTTAAAGATAAAGTTATAATAAATGATTATTAAAGTTTCAAATTTGTAGCTCAAAGGTAAAGAATAAACAAGAGCAAAAATTACATTTTACACGGTGAGTACAAAATAAGATGTTTACTTTTAGGGATACATTAAAGACTATTGCCTACAGGATTTATTTCTGGCCGTGTTCACATTAGGCTACAGCTCAGAGTTCACAGCTAACTGTTTGCCAATATTACGTCAAATCATAAATTAATATGAAAATATTGATTTCATACATACTCTGCAAACAGTTTGCTTTAGACGCCGCGTATTCAGCGCTAACAATGAGCGCTTACTTAGCTAAATTAACCGCTCAGTTGTAGATAGTGTTGCCAGGTCCAGTGTGTCAAATATCGGGACGGAATGTTAAAATAGTCGGGAATTTGGTTTTCAAAACGGGACAGCTACAAAAAAAATGGTTTTTGTGAATCATCACTTATTTTTATCGGTCGCTCAATTTTTTTTTATAATTGTATGTTACCATTGGTTAAGTACAACAAACGAAACAAATAAAACTTAAACAAACTAGATAAACTTCTTTAAAATATAACAAAATTCAAACGTAACCGTTTTGACTAATTAAATCGAATCATAATCATCTTTATCTCGCCAACACAATACGCGCGAAGTTTAAAACTTTTATGATGACTATTTAGTCCGAGTTTGGTGAGAAAATATGAAAGCAAAAATATTTTTATGGAGTAACAGCTTATAGATATATTCGTTTTTCCTGTCAAAATTCTCGATCAAAATATAGACTAAGAAGGTTAGTGAAAAATCGGGACATTTGGCGTCCCGATCAAGGGTAAATCGGGACGTGTCACCAGAGCCCTGAAAATCGGGACACCTGGCAACACTAGTTGTAGAGTGTAAACATGTTGTTAACATTCCATGATTAGTCGGCCAGTAGGTACAGCAATACGCGCTCACTGAAACCAATGAGCTTGCGAAATGGCTCACAGTTTGTCTACTCACAGTAAGCCGCTCAATCTTAGCCCATATTTTTTAAAAAATCACCAAAACAACGCAAGTGAATTGGACTGGACAGAAAATTTTGTTTGAATGTACCGTATTTTTTAATCCGTCAAACCGATGTAAATTGAAAGCAGAATGAATTTGAAAGGAACAAATGGAACAAAGGAAAGTTTATAAATTATAATGATACCTTAAACTTAAACGGATGCTATTAAGGGTACATCAGCAGTAAAGAACACAAAATCCTTATAATATCTGATATTCAAAGGAAGATGTTCTGTAGAGGCATCTGAATGTTAATGAGATAAAGATAAAACATATGTGAAAAAGGAATGCACCTTAAGCTATGTATTTTTTTTGTATACTGTGTACTGTTTCTGTATACTAATATAGTTTCTTAGAAAACTCAACTTCGGCAAGTCCGTGAAAATTGACCACCATTTGTGTACTAAAATCATAGCAAAAATCGCGTTGCGTGGTTTTCCGTAAGTGATCAAAACATTCAGAATGTTTTAAAAATGCAAAAGTTTGTATCGTTTTTGGATATTCATTGTGAACTGAATATACAAAATATTACAAACTTCTTTGCAACTAATTTATCAATTCAATGTATTCCATTCAATTCAGTTTTAATAAAGAAGATAAATCTATTTTAATAGTTAGGTATAATAACCAATGTTATCATAAATTAATCACCTTAACAACTAAAACCATATATTAAACGTAAAAAACAAGTCAATGTTTGGTTTTTTACTCAGGACTGTTAATCAATGGAAATATGAAAAATAGGTATTCGATACTGCACTTATTGTATTGAATGTTATACTTATTTCCATCAGAACGGAAATTGTATTTATTATGATAGCTCAAGGTTTACAATGATTCTAACACAAGTTGTCGGGCACAATTTCAGTTAAATACACAACTTGGATAAGTTGGCACTCCCTAGGGATGTGTAATTCTGAATAGTGGATGCCGAATGAAGATGACTTCAACTTAATAAATTTAACTTAAGTAAATTGTCTTTGACTAGCATTACCATCGGAATAATGCCAACGATAAGTTACTATAATGACGTTTTCTTATGTTATCTTGAAGATAATTGTAAAAGAAAAAAACCTTTACTTTGTTTATTTATCTTCGAGATTTTAAATCTATACATATAAAGCCGTAACAAATCCGTGTCTGTACATTTAATATTTTTTGAAAATAGTAGTTGCAAGAATGTTACAGTCGAAAACAAAAATTTTTGGAATTTTTGTCTGCCTGAACGCGCATCAACCAAAAATCATTGACGTATTTTAATGAAACTTGGTAATCTAGTTATAACGTATAATAATAATAATAATCAGTTGACAATGTATTGGCCACGGTATTCCACAAATAAAGTAAATGTAAAAATGGTGATACAAAATATACTTACGAGTACACAACTACACTCGTGGGGGTCCTACGTCATATATCTCGTGAACGAAAAGCAGAAATTCATTGCATGTTTGCACACTGCGAGCACTCGGGAAGTACTGTGATTACACAGAGGCTCAACTGCATCGCACACACATCGTGAAAAATATACACGAAAATTTGTGTAGTGA
The DNA here is from genome assembly GCA_943735995.1 of Sesia bembeciformis. Taxonomy (NCBI): domain Eukaryota; kingdom Metazoa; phylum Arthropoda; class Insecta; order Lepidoptera; family Sesiidae; genus Sesia; species Sesia bembeciformis. The sequence goes on along the minus strand of OX031044.1, from coordinate 6,120,624 downwards.
AGGACCTTACTCCCCCACGAATGTTGCTAAGGGTTAATAAAGTTGTCGTCCCGTTCGGTCACATTTCTTCAAAAATGCGGACAGATATCGGTCCCTTGCAGCACGTTTACTCCGTTGCCTCTATACTTGCAGGCGTCTGTCGCACCCAACAGACCCAACTATCAATAATTAAGATCCAATCTACTGACACACAGATATTTTCTTTTAAAGTACCAAGTTGTACGAACATCCCTTGGTGTTTCGTGACAGTATAAAATAAGATTAACAGGAAACTTTGTCTTGTAAAAAATACTCTGTATTGAATCATCATATCTTTTCTTTTAAGGGGAAGTTTTATCTGTTCTTCTGTGTATTGATTTATGTTAACCAGGGCAATTATGAATCCAATGTGGTCTAATTGATGCAGGGTTCAATTGATACAATTGGTGCACCACACAATAGATACACGAATTATTTTTTTATTACACGAATTACGAATTAGCAGTCTTTGTTCTACAAGGATATGTCAGCAATTGAAAGACCATCCCCTGGTCTTTCAATTGCTATAATTACTAATAGTCCAGTCAAATTATATAGCGTGCCATGCAAAAGGTCATGCAATTTTGCATTGCCATGCAATGCATAATGTTGTACCTACCCTATTAAAAAAATAAAAATCCGAGTTGCCGACCCTGGCAGACAACCACGGGCGCTGCCACCACGAAAAAATGGCAGCATTTTCAACGATGTTTCGGTTTTTGCGAAATATCTCTTAACTCTTACTTAAAGTTACTCTTACTCTTAGACTCTTACTTACTAGAGTAAATTTTCTATAAAGGGGAGTACGGTGCGATTTCCGTATCTTCCAGTTTTTTGTAGTTGTTTTTGTAGGGAATCCTAGAGTGGGTCCTTGAGTGTGGCTTTATTAATTCACATTATTCTCTGCACCAACCTTTGGGTTGGTAGAGAATGACTCAAAGCATTAACCTTCCTTTTTGTACATTCATGTATATTATATTTTTTACATAAATAATTATTGATGTATAAGTAGGTATTTCCATTCCATTGAACAAACGTACTGTAACAAACATCTAACTGTGTAATAGACTGTGTGTTTTCACCAGTATATTACAAAGAAGACTGAAGTAAAAGCGCCCTAGAGTCATGAAATTATGTATGCGCATAATTTACCTTCATGAATTAAAACTTGCAGTTTTATTTATTCACATTTCCATTTTCAGTCTCTCTGATTAACATATTTGTATAGTTGCATGCAATTCATAATGCTAATTAGGACATGCTCTTTACCAGACACGATGTCGAAATGCAGAGGATGTCGAAATGCAGAGGATGTCGAAATGCAGACTCAAAGAGCCTTTTGCGGCTGTTTTGTATAACATAAATAACAATATAGATAGGAAACAGTATGAAGTTTTCGTATTAAATTGGCATTAAAAGTGGCTAATTCAACTTGGTTAAGTAGTTACTTTTCAACTAGATGAATTAGTCACTTTTCACGTTAGCATTTAAAGTGACTTATTCAAATACCTAGTTGAATAAGCCACTTTAAATGCTTGCGTCAAATAGGAATACTTGCATACTTGCAAAATTGAGATGTGTTTTTCTATACGACAACATAAACTTTATTTATGAAAGTTTACTACTTCTACGGATTTTAAACAAGTTTTTGTGTATTATGACTTTTCTGTGGGTTGATTTAGAAAAAATAATACTGAAAGCAATTTAAATTAAATAAACGCACCACTCACACTACTAGCCGAGTTTCAGCTAACTACGATAGATTTAGATCAATTGTGGTGTAGTTCGTTTTTGCATGACTCGATAGCGCGAAGTTTTGACTACTATTTAATAACTGTATTGTGTTGTGACTTATTAATTAGAAACAGATAATTTTCATAAAAAGCTTTTTTATGTTGCTTATGATGCAGTCAATTAATAGAAATATGATAAAGTTTGATTCTAAATTATTAGAGGTTTATGCATGCGATGTAATAATATGTGACAAATAGAAATGTGTGACTTCTTGTACATTTTGTACACATACAGCATGTTCTGTGTAATCTTTATTAAGTACTTGTCTTAAATTAAAAAAAATATAGACAAAAAGCGGCAAAGGAGCATTCTGTCCACCTGATGGTAATTGGATACTGTCGTCCATAGACATCCGCGATACATGCCAACATCAGTCCAGAATGACAAACGTTGGAACGCTCCCGGATGCGCTGCCTACCTTTGCAGATTAAGGAATGGATTGGGAAAATGGGGAGGGATAGGATGGGATGGGAATGGGTGCTGGCATATCTCACTCACTATCGAAACGCGTACGTACATTGAAGAAATACGATAAAGTAGGAAATGCTTTCAAGGTAGTCGGATTTCGCATTTCAAGGTAGTCTTCTGTGACAGAGGGGTAATGTGGCCAGTCGAGTGCGCCCAACGGCTGTGGGAATGCAGCATGCACTCTTCCCCTAAAAAGCCCTACGTTTTCCCGTTTATGTTTTACCTATGGTTTTAAGACTCTGTATACTACTCATATTTTTATTAGTAGTTTATATTAAAACAGTAGTTTATTTAGTATTAGTAATTTAGATTGTATTGCAAAAAACAATTCAACACTTACAATTGCATTTGTATATCTATTCTGTAATGTTTTCGTAGGAAAATTAGCTGCTCTGACTTGAAAAAAGTATTGAAAAGTTTTGAAAAAAGTATTGAAAAAGTATTGAAAAAAAAAAGTATTGAAACATACTAGTATCACCTTTTTCAAAGTTACCTTTCAGAGGTAGGCAAGACTATCGCATAGTATTCGAGCGCAACCAAGACAGATAGCTAATAAATAATATATGGTTGCAAGGCGCCTTACAGATGTAGGTCAGACGCTTGACCTGACAGCTCATCCAGCAGTTATACTAATTGTGCTAACCCCGTTTACTGTACGTATCGCAAGACAGGGAATGCACTGTGTTTGCGCTTCCAAATGTAAAAAAATCAAAAACCTTGTTGTAGGCATTTGATCAACGCACTAACATGAGGTAAAATTTCTTCGTTTCTTCTTATGTACAATTTTCTCGATACAGTTCTCTCGATAAGACAATTCGGTTAAAGGCAGCGGTTAAAGATAAATCGTGAGGAAACTTCAAAAATAAAAAAATTGGAAGTAGGTTCTCGACCAACACGTAATGCGGATTATAGCCCTAAACGGCTTTGTCAGTAGCCTTCTAATTGTGGCTTGTGGCTTCTAATTTGTGTGGCGCATAGGTGTGACAGGTGTCATCGTAAAGACACATCGTAAGTTGTCATTCACCCCATACCATGTCATCAGCTTATACTCTTCCGTTACTATCATCCATCTGGCGCGGGGGGGGGGGGGGGGCAGTGTAACATCCATTTATTTATATACATTGAATTCACGAAATAGTATATAGTCTGTAACTAAATATAAAGTATGTCTTTAACGTACTTTATATTTAGACATAGATTTTAATTAACTTGGGAAACGGGGTGATGTTAATCGGCGTGTGCCCGACGCAGATGGCGTGTTTGAGATGCGGTTACAATATTAAACCTCAGGGTACGTCTCGACATTGACTGGGTATTGACTGTCTGTGGCATTAACTATGCAAATGTGTGGCAAACACCTTGCTACGTGGTACTGTTATATATGTTAGCACAATAAATTTAATTTACATACCCACATGATTTAATTAGTTGAAGACCTAAGTCTCTGTTATATTGAAACTATTTCATGCTTTAAGTAGGAGAATAGAAAACCTTGTGGTTTTGCTGTAATCTGGAGAAATAGGTACATACTTTTTATTCTTGGACTATGTTTATTGAAAGAAAGTGGCAGATCAATGGACAGTCCACCTAAACTAAGTAATAAACTCTCTCATGGATAATTATGATAAATGGCATCATTAGCGAGGAATGAGAAACTTTGTCACGCCCACAGCTTCAGAACTTCAGCTTCAGACTTAGAACTATGCCGCTTCAGAAGCGGCTACCACCAACTCTGAGAAAGTACATCACATTTAAAAGAGTGGACTCGCCAATTCCCTTGGCCAGCGTAGCGTTTCAAGGCCATACATGGAGAAGTATCCAGCAGTGGATACTGAAAGGGCTGCTTACGGTACGGTAATTGTGCACAATGTTTTCAATTAATCATTCATTGACACAGTAGATACTCTCAGTGTCTGTCCACCTTTACAGAGTAAATCTTATTTTAAACTATAAAGATAAGTGCAGGTGAATAAACCGCTTACCCCGAAACCCATTTTGCATAGACAAAGGTATATGCAAATTAGAGTGCAGTGTAAATGCACAACGATTTGCATAGTGACGTAGAATCACTTCAGTGTATATACGGTACGTTACGGTTAATGTTAAGTGTGTGGGTAAAGCTCGCATTATCCAGATAAAGCTGGCATTAACTATTTATTTAAGGGCTTCATGATATAGTTCAAATAGCATATGAATTATTTCAAAAAAATTGTATTTGGTAGTAAGGATTTTAAAAAAATAACTACGAATTCTGAGGCGATCGCAACGCACTTCGATTCAGAATTCGTGGTTATTTTTTAACGAGCTAAAATGTTTCCGGGTAGGAAAGTAGGGAAGATTTGTTGAATTTCAAACTTTAAGCTCTTAACCGTAACACATGTACTGGACAATGTATCCTGTCACAGTCTTAACACGCTCAATGCCAAGGCACCCAGGGGCAAAAGTTGTTTTATTGTAAAAATGGCTTCTACTGGTCCCAAAATTACCTGTCATTTTGATCCCTCTCATTTTTTCTTATTCCAACCCTCTCTTTTTTAAGTGTATATAATTTGATACACTGGCCTGGGAATGCGTCATTTACAAGAAAATCATTCGTAGGCCATTTGTATCACTTATGATACACGTACAAATCAAACAATTTATTTGCACTGTAAGTAGTGAAATATGGTAATAACATATAACAGCTCGTCACATTTGCCAAAATTGGCGACAAAATTAACATGCAATTATTATAAAACATTCGTCAATTTATTATGATATGATATAATATCAATAAAGATGCTGATTGTACGAAAAAAGTACCATTTCCAGTTGTTTTAGACATATTTCTGTCATTTTTCATCATTTCTCCAACTCACAAACACTGGCGTATTTTTGAGTAGCCAGAGCTCGTGATTCGCCCTTTAGAATATATGAATCGGTGTTAACTGTACTATACACCGGCCCTTGAAATGTGAGCGGCGCGTGTATCTCTAATTATACACCGGCCTGTGACAAAAATCCTTTGGTGTATCATGAATGATACACTGGCGATGAGCCTGGTAAAACGTGCAGTCAGTATCAATTGCCTCAAGGGATTTACTTTGGCACTACCATGATTAGCATGCTGTTTGGAGTGTACTATGATGCCACTGCTCAAATTACAGTGACATTTCTCTCTACATCAAACGCTTTGACTCTCTGTGTACATTATGATACTGTGCATGGTGCAACGCAAACATAATGTCCTCGGTCATGTTGACCGCGGCGGTAATGGACTAGCTCGTTATGACGGTTACGAGTGTTTGTCATTCATGTACCTAAACGGTTGAAATATGAATAAAAATGTTCACTCTTTACATAAAAAAATACAAGCCTTAAAAATATTCAACGATGTTTTATCAGACCCCACCGATTAAATTAGATTTCCTTAATCTTACGTAAACTTCTGTACTTTGCTTCAGCTGCATAAACTATGCAAGCAGCCTGAGCATATTTATTTCAGCACCATTAAACTGGTTAGAAACCACAAGCAATTTACTAAACTGTGCTACAGCGTAGCTCTATGTCAGTGACGTCACACCGCAACGCTTGTAGCTATGTAGCTCGTAGCACGTTGCAGGGGTTTGTAAACATAATGTACCTTGGAAACGGATTTAACTCATCAACAGCGTAAACTGTAAACCTAGTAACTGAAAACTTGTAGTTATCGCTGACGAGGCTTTGAGTGATTTGTAGGTAGTTGATAAACTTTCGTAACTAGTATGCATGTTTCATGTAAGTAAGGGAAATTTATAGGCAAAGGCAAGTTCAGTGAAATTAATAGGTAAAGCGGAACTATTCTAACTAATAAACTGGATCGCAAAAATTCCGGGTCGCTAATAAATGGCGTGATAGTTTCTTAAATACATAAGACTAATTTGCGAAACTATAGTATATTGTAGATGACTGATTAATATATATAAAAAAATGTGTAACACGTTCTGTACACTATATAACTTTAATTAAATACTAAAAATAAGAAAATTTCGCTTCAAACTTATGAGAACAAAAATACACTTGGCAGTAAATCTTAAAAAATAAAAGTTTTTTTGTCAATTTAATATTTTGTATTTCCTCCACGAGCCCGTATCACTTCAATAAGACGATGTGGCATGCTGTAAACCAAATTTTTAATACGATTTTGGTCTATGTTTGCCCATTCTTCCACTAGCGCATTCTTTAACTCGTGTAAGGTAACGGGAGCAGGAGAGCGTTGTCTCACGCATCTCCCGAGCTCGTCCCATGCATGTTCTATGGGATTTAAGTCTGGGCTGCGAGCGGGCCACTCCATGCAGGTAATACCGACGTCTTGAATATACATATTGACCAAATGAGCAGTATGTGGTCGCGCATTATCGTGCATAAGAATGGAAATTGCACCCATATTCACTAAGAATGGACCAGCATGCTCATTTAAAATCTCTCCTACGTATCTGACAGCAGTCAGAGAACCGTTTTCTATGATCACTAACTCCGTGCGATCCTCTGAAGATATCCCAGCCCAAACCATTATTGATCCTCCACCGAATGGCACCTTTTCTTCAAAACACGCTTGATGATACCGTTCTCCTGGCCGTCTAAATACTCTTCGTCTCCCGTCGTGCGTAAATAAACAAAATCTGGACTCATCGGAAAACATAACCTTGGACCAATCTCCATCTGTCCATCGGATGTGTTCTCGAGCAAACCGTAACCTGGCAACTCGATGTTCTCTGAGCAGTTTGGGGCCGTTTGCTGGTCTATAAGGCTTTATATCAGCTTCACGAAGACGTCGCAGAATCGTATTAGAGCTCACATTGTTGTGGTGAATTTCTTGGAGACTGTTTCGGACCTGAACAGCCGTGAGATGTCGATTTCTTAACATAGTGCTCACGATGAATCGGTCTTCTCGTGTAGTTGTGCACCTTGGCCTGCCATTTCCTGGTCTCCTGATGTTCATGCCGGTCTCTTGAAATCGCTGGAGTACTCTTTGGACCGTTGATAAAGATACTCCTACTGTTCTATTTAGCAGTGCTACGCTGACTTCTTCCTTCTTGTACCATGGTAATAATCCGTGTACATTCTTCAGGTGATAACGACATGATATTGCATTGAATACTCTGATCAATCCAAGGAACCATTTATAATGACAGCTCCGTTTGAAACAAAAGCAGAAAAAATATTCTTTTCCTAATTTTAAATTTAAAAAAATTTTCAAAATGCAGAATATTTTTTTTTAAATCTGTAACTTGTACAAATGAAACCTCTTTAGAGATTTAGAACAAGCATTAGTAACCTCCTTACTACATATTATTTATTCGAGCGATCTAGGTATATAATTTATGGAGATATCACGGTTTTTATTAGCGACCCGGAATTTTTGCGATCCAGTGTATTATAAATTAATATAGTGTATATCTATATATTAATTAATGTGTATATTCTGCAGAGAGAATTTACCCACTTTACATTTAATAATAAACTGTATTTATCAATATTTCTAAATGCAACAGTGTAAGAATCTAACAAAATATTGTAGATGATTTAATATTAATATAATTTGATATGCTGTAGATTATCCAAATGGAATAAGTAGAAAATTTTAATGTTAAAATATCGAAGAATCCGAGTTCTAGGTTCTAAGACACATCAAGAATGGTTTAATGGCAGGTTCATTAAACATGTTACATTAACATGTTTAGATTAACTGTGGAGTTGTATTTTTATTTTTGAAATGTATAAAAATTGCCAAAGTTGGTTGGTTTGTTTCTTTTTTGTAATAAATCAATGAATTGCTACCAAATTGGTCATACAAATTATTGTGGAATGAATTGATAAAGAGGATAGTTGTTATCATGGTCAATGTGTACGGAGCTGAGGGCAACAGTTAGTTCTCTAAATAGGAATGTGGTACTGGGATTAAGAGCAAATAGAGCTAGTTTGGAAAGTAAGTAAGTATGTAAAGCAAATGCTCGCCGATGATGCGGACAATTCCAGGGATATTTTATAGACAGTTCTTTTCAGTAGAGTTGAATTTGTTTTGTCTTTTAAATAAAAAATACATTTTGCATTGAAGTGACATTACAAGTTATTATATCTCACATCTTCATTACTATGCTGTAGCATATTAATTCAAAAGCGCCTACATAATTGCTTTCATAAATGTAGACGCAGGAGGAGACTCATTTAAGATTAACGGCTATTGTTTATTTTAGCAGAGTACCATTAGGCCGTGGAGTAACGGTCTTTGTAGGACAACTGCAGGGTAAATATGAAAAATTATTACCCAGTGGTGTTTGTGGAAAGGTAGGAAAGTGAAATAACCGGGCAAGTGCAAGTCAGGCCCCCGATTTGAGGGTTCTGTACCCCTACAGCACAAAATGATATTTATGGAATGAATTAAGAGTATATCACAAAAAAAGTGATTGTATATCACAAAAAAGTGATTGTATATCACAAATAATTGATATGATAGTGACAGGATTCTGCAAGAGTGCACCCGATTGCCCCCTGGTGTTGCAGGCGTCAGCAGACGGCGGTGACCACTTACGATCATGTGGCCCGCCCGCTCGTCTGCCCTCTATTTTATGAAAAAATATTAAAGTTAACTTATTGTTAACTTAGCGTTTCACTTATTGTTCGTTGCAACGACACAGTTACAACACAATTATAAGACTAAATTGTCACGTATGCAGCCATAATAATATAACTCTTTCACATGGTCAAACTGATCTGATTAGGAGGAATTTACGATCATTTTGCATTGATTTCTCTGGATTAGACTGCGAAAAAAGTACAGTAGCTAACAATAATGTTTTAAAAAAAACTATGCATAATCCGAGTAGTAGGACAATCCTATCGGTCCAAGTGGGATGACCCAATTGCAATATAATTGCGCCAAATCCTGCCTACATAAACGTGTAAATGACTTTTTTTAATTTTTTAGACAGCCGGGCTTAAAGTACTTTTATAGGACCAATTTTTACTAAGTGATGTACAGAGGGCATGTGTAACTGTGTTAAGACTCCACCATCTAGTGCAGATTTAACATTATTGGATAATGTTGATAGGGCCATCGATGTCCATATTCTACGTCAGATTTACATATTCTACAGGATTGCTATTAATATATCTATATCTATATATATATATAAAAGAGGATGTTGGTATATATGATGTTAATAGACTTCGACACCGTTTGACCGATCACCATGTAAGTTGCCACGTATATGTATTTTTTCATGGAGAAGGTTTCTATGCTATCGACTTTGTTGTAAATCGCCACCACATGGCGCTGAAACACATCAACTTCTATACCGCTTAACCGATCGCCATGAAAATTGGTATACATAGTTATTTGAGCGCGGAGAATATTTTAGAGTTATCGATTTTGTTATAACTCGCCACAAGATGGCGCTGCAGCAGATCAACTTCTATGGCAGGACAATGTCTGCGGGGTTTTGCTAGTCTAATATAAATGTTTAACTCCTATCTCCTTTTGTTTGCAAAATAGAGTATTGAGAGAGACCGAGAAGTGAGCTTGTCAAATTCCATTACGCTCCCCTTCTCTGTACGAAATCCTGCTCTTAGTCCCTTTCCGTACGGAATTGTAGGAAAGGATACGAATATCAATGGTACATCACAGTAAACGGTTACAAGCAAAACAAGCAACGACACAAAATCAATTAATAGTAACAAGTAATAACGATCAGAAACTAAACAGGAAATTAATAAAAACATCAACTACAGGTAAATAATACGAGAAGTATTTTTGTGTAAATTGTGACCCACTTTTGACATTCTTTATCACTTTCGGCGGTAATATTCTTCGTTCTTATCAAGTCATTAAATCAGATGTCGAAGCACTTCCTCAGTGATATCTAATGCTTGTAATTTGTAATATTATGGGTAGTTATATAACTGATATCCCTTCTTCCCGGTACGTGGCCTTCATTCGAGGACTCGTCTAACCCATCGATTGTCGGTCCTGCGACATATATGACCTGATCATTGCTACTCAGCTTACTAATTCTGTGAGCTATAGCGGTGTATGTAACTATGATATATATAGGTATATCATTATTTTATTATGTAACTATTAATTTGCTATTTGAATGTGTAACATACGTCACCTACGAATATATGACGTTATCTGAGCAAAGGGATTATTGTCGGTATGGACTTACTGAATTTGGTTAAAATTTTACACTTAAAACTTCCTTGTTCCAAGATTTTATGCTAAAACATGCTATAACATCTGATAATTAAGATAACACAAAAAAAAAATGTTATTTTTTAAAGATTTCACTAAAGTCGTAGAAAATGTAAGAAGTACTAATAACACTTTGCCCACTCTAGCGTACGTTTAGCGTAGATAATTATTAGCTAAATGGCAAGCTCTGCTTACTTGATTATTTGAGATGCACGCTCCTGATCGAATCGTACCCAAAAGTAAGTAAAATATGAGCATTCTTGTGATATAAGAAAATAAAATTAATTTCTAAGAAAGCATTGTACTCCATAAAAATAGAATAATTGGGTCAGGAATACTTGACCTGCATGGTAATTGTGCTCGTGGGAATACGAGGCGCAGCAAACGTGGCTACTTACTGAGTAATAGCGGCCAATAATAATAAATGGAGGGAAACCTGGAACCTGCTCTATTAAAGCGTTTTATAGGTCAGACTGATATCTTTTACATATAGATAAGTATATTACATAATATGTATGTTTATAGATAACAGGTATTTACATGTCTGTAACCTATAAACACGGTACCCAACAATATTTACGACTTTGTACTTTGCACTATAATTGTATTGTACAGAGGCGGACTTCACGCCTAAAGGCATTCTCTATCAGTTGACCGTTGCCGCGTTGGTTAAAAGAAGTGCAGTAGAAATTTCTATGTATTACTTACATTCTTCAAATTTCTTTACTAACTCTGTAGATCGCCAAGTCACTATCGATTTACTAACTTACTAACTGTGCAGATTGTTAGGCTTTGGAATTCCTTACCAGTTGTCATTAGACGTGCTCAGTCGCTGTCTAATTTTAAAAGGCAAATTATTCTATTAGATTGTTTCTTTGATTTCCTATTTTCATTCTTTACCAAATGGTTTCCTCTCGCTACCATTGTTTCTAACCTGTTCTATATCGTCCCTTGGGTCTTGGATCCCGTCTTATTTTTCCATCCTTGTCAACTTTGATTCTTATTTGCGAATTAATGTTGTGTGCAGTGCGGATGTAGATATGTATGTACGAGTATGTATTTATATGTTATTAAGTTATTTATTATTATAAGTATGTATTATATTATATTTATTATCGATATAGGGGATAATTATATATTGAACATGATTCATTATCTGGATTTCGGTCATTTTGCACTACCTACATCCCTTTTATTTTACTCTATCCCAAGGATGCCTGGAAGGGATCGCCTTGGCGGTAAGGTGGCCTATTGTATTGTGTCATTTATTATTTGTAGACATGTACTAACTATTTGTATGCAATAAAGAGTAATTGTTATTATTATTAGTTTGTGTCGATGTATGAAGGGTACAGGCAAAACACCGGGAATGTCACACTTTTCTTTGTTTGCTTTAAATATGTCAATATTGTCAATGAATAAAACATCTTAATTCATTTGTGTATATAATAACAATAGAATAATAATCTACTTATGTATATAACAAAATTTGTAAATATAGATGTATATATCATACAATGCAATCAGCCCTTTCAGTATCCACCGCTGAACATGGGTCTTGTGCATGATAAGGATGTAAGGCCTTAAAAACCAATTAATTAAAGGCCAGCGTGGCGGCCAAACGGGTTGGCGAGTCCACTTTTTTAAAGTTTAATAGTTCTTCAGGATTGTGGTAGCAGTTTAGTCGCCTTTAACGACATCCACGGGAAGAGATGGGGTGGAGCTATTGTATAGCCGGCCAAAGCCTATTGGCATCTCGCATGGGACCAGCAGAGTTAGTGTATACTTAATAGGTATACGTCAGATGAACCGATATTACAAAATGGCTTATCGATTGCCCGCAGCAAAAATAGAGGGCCGTAAATAGCTTTGACCTCAAATGTATTAATAGAATGTTGAATTCCATTTGATTGTTACTCCTATTGTTTCCGTTTTCAGATTGTGTTATTGCTTTTTAACAATAAACGTTGATTGTGCTATTTTATTTTCTATCTTTTGTCTTTTAGAAACCTGCGTTTCCTCTGTAAAGTTCAAGGGCTTTATATTTATTTAACCAACCAAGTTATATGACCTCTGGCCTTCAATTGTGGCCCTGCTGGTCAAGCCGTGAATGACTTGTGTGTTTCTATGTTTCAAATATGGTAAGTTTGTCTATACTAGGTGTAGGTACTTAGATACTATATGCTAGATACCGAAGAGAAACTGTATACATTCTAATTCCTATGCGCAAAGTAATAATACATTCCTTTTGAAATAAAGATGAGAGGACGAAAACGTCCCTTACATTTACGCCTCTTTATTACGTATCCTTTCATACAATAGCTTCGCATTACACATGTCAAAGTTACTAATTACAGTCAAAATGGGCAATAATGACCCCATTACAGCGTGCGTGCTATAAGACCTTATCGACGCAAGATCTAGTTTTGGGAGTTGTGGAGACCTTGGCGGAAATTACGTGGTTGTGTGACGACATATCGGGTTATTCTAAAGAGCACCTGCTAAGTCCACTGATAACTAGATAACGATAGGATTTTTTAAATTTATTTTTAAATTTGATTAACAAGAATTAATTTACGTTTTACGACATTCTAAATACTACGAAAGTTAGTCTACGTAGTTAGTCTAGAATGCCGATTCTGTGTTATAAAAAATATAAATTTACATTAGAAGGTAGTTATGCAGTTCTATTGAGTAGAAACAATTGAACAGCCATCCCCAACAGTCTACCCTCACTACGTTTATTATTTGATCATAAAGTGCCGTTTTAATTTATTATTATATTCTTTTCGTTAAGATCTCTTTTAAATTGAGAATTGTAATCTATATTGTATATAATAAAACCGTAACAGTCTCTACATGAAAAATTGCTACAGTATAAAATAGGTGCTATACAGCATTTTTTTTAAAATTTTGTGTTTTTTTAATCTGTCTGTCTGAATGCGTGACATGTAAAAACTACTGGATGAATTTTAATGAAACTTGGCATAATATGTAGGTATAACTAACTCGTGTGCCGGATTAATATTTACGGTACTTTTTAGCCTGATCCATTACAGAGTTCCCACGGGAATCACTCTAAAGTTCACGTGAACAAAGTCGCAGACACTGCTAGTATATTATAAAATAGAAAGGCTGAGGTATTCGAAAATAACTTAGGTTAGGGGTTTATGAATAACAACAAAAAATCACCCCATCGAAGTTCGAGATGCCGCGCCGTTGTGTATGCCTCGAAGAAAAATGATCGCATCGCCGCCACTTTTGTAGGGTTAAATCCGGTTTCCAAGGAAATCTTTCACTGCTAGTGTGCTGATTTTTCCTTTGAAAAGTAAATGCGAACGTGACTTTTGAAAGTTTCATTTAATAAATGAAGCACAAGGAGAAATGGAAAGAAATAATGAAAGATGCGTTGCGCTAAAGAGTAAAGTTAAATTAATGGAAAGGTTATACGTTTTATACGAGTATTTAAGGGGTCGTATAAATAGATGGATTAGGCCTACCGTTAGAGTCTACGTTTTGGCACCATACTTATAGTTGATAGGATGCAGTAAATAGACCGGGAAAAGTAGAAGTTAAATAGATTCAGTAAATATAAAAACAAATATCTATTAAGTGTTTGGGAGACGTTAGAAGTAGCTGATAAAAAGTAATTATGATAATTATTTTCGAAGTGGTTTGTCCCATTTAATGACTTCTTTTTGACATAAGGTGGCAGGCGGGCGGCCCTTAAGATGGTTAAGTGGTTAACGCCATGGATACATGCTACACCAGTGGGGATGCCGACCGCGCACGATTCTTTTCACAGCATTCTTGAAGAGCCCGATGTCATAGCTAAACAGATAAACCTCAGTGGGAAGTTCATTTCACAGCTTTCAGGTTCGCGGTGTAAAGGGTCTCTTGAAGACAGCATAGTACGTAGCAGATCTCTGTCACGGAAATGCGGATGAACCGTTCTTCAGTAACAAGAGGTATGATAATAAAAACCCGAAGGTGGCATCAGATTTAACAGCTTCTCAGAACATTTCGCGTTATGCAGGCCGTAAAAAGAGAGATGCTATTATATATCACTTCGGATGCCGAGTAATACAAACCGCCTGTGAGAGTTGGATCGTCGACAATTCGAACAGCACGTCATTAGTCGGAGTCAAAAGGATTTAGCTGGTGCTTAAAGTACTTAAAGGATTACTGTGACTTTTCATCAAGTAAGTGACAGTTGTAAAGCATCTGATTAAACTTAAGACAACCAGACAGCTTAGTCCTAGGAAAAGTATGTAATCCTATACTTTACTACAAAAATTGCTATGCCATGTGTATAAAAGTATATAACGAGCTATCGAAGGAAATAAAAGACCTCTCAGAAAAAATATATAAAGAATAATTAAAGATTGGTTATTAAAGAAACGATTTTACACGGTCAATGATATATTTAATCATAATGTGAATTCATCATGACATTTTAATCTGTAATATGTCGACATATGAGATATTTGTAATTATAATTAATATCTGACATTCCTACCAAAATTATTTTGTTTCAGTTTAACGAAAAATTTTTTGCACGCCTATTAAGACAACATATTGGGCAAATACATTTGACTTTAACATCTTGTTTTATCTGTGAGCTGGCTAATAAATAAATTCGAATTTGATTGATAAGTCACCAACTAGTTAGTAACTACAAATTGTCCTCTAAAATAATAAATTGCTGTCATGTCAGTTCTAATGAAACAGAAACGTTTCATGCTCGGACTGATGAAGCGTCATGTTTTTGCTGTCGACAAAACCAATAACAACTGGGTTTAATGCAAGTTTAAAATGCAAGCTACAGTTGCGATGACCGAGTGACATTTATAAATATTTTACGTGAAGTCCAACGCGCTTAATTGTAGTTTTACGTTGTTCCAATTATTACAATTTTATTTCCAGTTTTCATTTCGTTAAATGGATTTTAAATACTGGCAGAGCAATAAAACGGTTGTATTTATTTTATAAAAAGGAATCATTTTTGTTATAAAGGAATATTTAGTACCTCCAGATTTGTGTCTACATATGTAATAGTAACAACAAGAACAAATAGAAGTAACCAATAGCGCTTGTAAGAAGTGTTTCACTGCTTGCTTACTACATCTTGTTCGAGACCTCAGAAGCAGCCGACTGTGTTTGTGTACCGCCAGTACAGGCTACACCTCAGGTTTGTCTTCCTGCAACGAACGAGTTTCATTTCTACCACCCGCCGCCTGTACACCCTCCATCCTCGGTATACGTAACAATCGACTTTAGTCTCCGGTCACCCACGAGGCTTGTTTCTCGACATTCCCTGAACGGAAACGATCAAATCTAAAACGCACCGTGCGTTCGTTTGCGGTGTTTGGTCCGTACACATCGTTGATATTGCATGCCGTCTGTGGTGCATTGCTACCACGACGGGACTCATATTCGAAAATAACGCGAAATTTTATCTTTTCCATTTTATTTATCCATCGCATACACAACGATATGTAAACAAAAAGTTGTTTGACAGAAAAACAAATGAACAAGTGATTTTGAAAAAGAATGTCATGTCATATCTTTAAATTGAAATTAATTTGAATTTGGAATTCTAAGACACTGAACAAGCGGCAATTTCATAGGTAAGGTATTTTCAGTATGAACGAAAACGTATATGCAACCTGGCAAGTGAAAGACGAGACAGGAAAAGTTTGAAAAATTAAAAAAAAGAATGTTATCACGCTTTTGGATTAGCATATGATATTCTGACACTAACGATACACTAATAAGCATTTGCAAGGTCATTTTATTATTGAATTGACGTATCAAAATTATTTTTTCAATATTATTAGCCAGTCTATGATTAAACTTACATATCTGGAAAAGTTGTGAAAATTGGAAAAGTGCGTAGCTTATTCGCATTTAGATGTAAATATTTTAGACGAGATTTTAATATTTGAAAGGTTTAATTATAAAAAGCTCCGCCGTCTAACTTTTTGGGTACAATCAGGGAAACTTTCCTTTTGTTAGCTTGCCCGAGTTAGGCAATGGATTGCTGGCTACGTCAGATTTTAATGAACGCCGAATACATTATCATTACAATAACTTCTCTTAAATGTTGAATACTTAATAGAATGTGTATTATATATCGATTTATAATATGTATGTATTATATAATAAATAAATAACGCCACATTCAATGGCCCACGCTCCCTGTGTTCCCTGTGTCGCTGTGTCGTGGGTCCAAAGACACACACAAATATGAACACAACATGTGTAACACCCAGACCCAAACAAACACTTGTCTTTAAACAAATGATTGTCCTACCGGGAATCGAACCCGGGACCACAGCAGGCATGGGCGCTATCAACTGGGCTAATTGGACGTCAAAATGTCGTCATCGCCCACGATGTTCGGCTTTTCTCATCCAGCCACCACTGGTGAATTACTACGATTATATTAGTTTTTTTTTTATAGACAAGAGGGCGGACGAGCAAGCGGTGTTACCGCTGCCCATGGACACCTGCAACACCAGGGGGTATGCGGGCGCGCCGCCGACCTTGCAAGATCCTATTCACAGCTTTCTTGAAGAACCCCATGTCGTAGCTTAATGGGAAGACCTCTTGAGGCAGTTCGTTCCACAGCCTGCTGGTCCGCGATATAAAATAATTTTTGGACCGAACAGTACGCGACACCTCCGTATCGAGGAAATGCGGATGGACCGCACTTCTGTGACGGGAGGCGCGGTTGTAGAAACCCGAGGCGGGAATTATGTTGAACAATTCTTCAGAGCATTCCCCATTGTACAGGCGGTAGATTGTACATTTACTGGCAATGGAAATTAAGTTGATTTTTATCATTTATTTTTTAATAAGTACAGATATTATACTCCACAGAGTTCCATGGGGACCCTAGAACATAGTTTAATTTGAAAAAAAAACTCGAACCGGGACTAAACATGCATCAGCCGTGAGATAATTGGGCTTTCTCTCATCTATATCCATCCATTTAATTAACTATATTATAAATTAAACTTGCTCAGATATCGATACTAAACAATGCCATAACGATCTGATACGGCTTGTCTTACGTCATTGTGTATTTTAAATACCTTTTTTGCACGGGAATCTGTGCGAATACCAATTCCCAATAGCACACTGCTGCGCACGTAGATCTCTAAACTCATTTCAATTTGATAGCCAAATTCAAACGGGTTTCACTTTGTTTTTACTACCTCAAAGCGAAGGCTCGACTATAACTGAGTCTACATTTTTTATTTTGTCATGTGCCCAACGTGAATGTTGACTAAGAATCGATTCCTATTCCTATCAATGTCGATTCGTTTTGGTTCAAAGGTGTATGTAGAACGGCATCGA
This sequence comes from Sesia bembeciformis, assembly GCA_943735995.1. Lineage (NCBI taxonomy): Eukaryota > Metazoa > Arthropoda > Insecta > Lepidoptera > Sesiidae > Sesia > Sesia bembeciformis. Next base: position 6,102,767 of record OX031044.1, on the reverse strand, counting down.
TTACTCCGTCGCTGCCATGCTGTCAATTCGTTATCGTTTCAATTCGTTCTGCGTTGTGGAAATTTTACTTGTGAATATGAAAATTGTGAAATTTTACTATGTGACGTACGTGTAGGAAAATTTACAATTGAAAAGACACGATGGAATGAACGTTGTTATATAAACAGACAAGTACTGTAATGGTGACCCGAGTTAATACGAATTGAGAGTAGATACCTGTAGGGTGTAGTAACACATGTGAAGTCGTGGGTTCGAACCGCAGCCACTGGGTTTCTTTTTTTGTACGGCTTTTTCAATTATGGCCATTATTGTTGGTGTTCTTTATTGTACTTATAATGAATTGTTACAATAAGGCATTTTAATATTATTAGGTATAAAGTCAACCTTTCAGTCAACATTATAATAACTGGAAGGAAATACATATGTCATTAAAAAGCAGACTACGTCATATAATAAGATATAGAAGATATATTTATACATAGATTTGAATTATTTTGTTTGCGCCTTATGTGAAATAAGAATGGCTCAAAGAAAATCATCTTAATGAAGTCCCGTGAGAAAAAGAGTTATATGTATACTCGGTATACCTACTGTTGGGTGTAAGAAGGGGTTGACAAGTTACAATATAACGTAGATAATCTCTACAGAAGTGGGGACGACGTTTATCCCTTTTCATTCCGTTCTTGTAACTCTAAATTTCAAGTCAAGAGCTAAACATTTTTAGTGATTTCATCAATCTTGACCCGGCCGGGTTTCAGGTTGAAAAGGTTTATTTAATGATTATTTATAGATATAAAATAAACATACATATATTATATCCCTTATATGTATAAACCTTTTCTACCTAAATCTCAGCCGGGTCAAGAGTTCATTATCATACTAAGGGTAACGAAGTTCATCCACTATGATATGGTTAGCAACATTACAGAACCTTTTATGAAATTTAACTGCGTGGATGTTGTCAGGACTGGTTACGGTTCTCCTTTTTATTGTAAGTGGTAAGTGGATACTGTCGCCCATGGATATCCACGATACATGCCAACATTAGTCCGCAGTGGCAAACTTTGGCATGCCCCCGGATGCACTGCCTACCCTTGTTGATGAAAGAATGGATTTGGACAAAGGGTTGCGGACATGGGAAGGGATAGGATGGGAATGGGCTCTGGCATATCTCACTCATTACCGAAACACGTACGTGCATTGGGGAATATGAGTGCGGCCAGCTGCTGTTGGATTGCAGCGTACACTCTCCCCCTTGTAAAACTATTTATAACTACTTTGTTTATAACTACTATTTACCTATTACTTAAAACGGGTTTCAACGCGTATATTTTACTTTATTTATTTTACCCCACGTTTCGGTTGGGTAGTAGCACCAACCATGGTCACGAGCTGACTGAAGAGGCGGGTAGTCCACGTCGGAATCGCGAGCAGTTTCATCAACTAACCGGATTTGCTTTTCATAGTCCGGAAAGTTGCGGCCACCCAACACACAATATCTGAAGTAGCGTCAGGAGAAAAATCGCGAAAATTCGGCTTGTGACCATGGTTGGTGCAACTCAATAGAAACGTCGAGTAAAGTAAATTAGGTAAAGTAAATACACGTTGAGACTTTGTGGTTTAATAGTGTTTCTTAATTTAAACTTCAAAATGTTTCTTGTGCGTAATGTATGTCATAATCAAATAAAAGCATAGGCGTTTTTCGTGTGCTTCCATGGAGTCCTCTGACTTACTCCTGACTTACTTCGATACGACTACCCATTGACAGGATACGTTTGAGATTGAAATTTTTTATTACGAAGAGCAACTTGAATGTGCTAGAATGAATTAAATGTGCACTGGCGGAATGTGCTAATTGCACCATTGCAATACATGAAAAGAAAAAAAAACTTTTTTGTAAGATTTAATTTAATTTGTTTTTTATATATAATTTATTTGGACACTGGCATATCCATTGGTCCACACAGAGCAATTAATAAAACAGAATTGTTTTTATCACGTCATAGTCCAGTCCCGTCGAAGTAGGAGGCGTTCAGTAAATTTTCGTGCGTTTACTGAGGACAGAGTTGGACTCCTTGGATGTACACGAAAAATACAGTCTCATGCTTTTATTTAATTATCACAAACATTATGCACTAACACTAGGCACTTTGAAGTTTAATAAACTACCATTATTAAACCGCAAATCCCGAAATACACATTTTTTACAATAATCAAACAAAAACTCATCTTTACTTCTCGGCTTAACGTCAAAAATTCTTAAATTTGTAAGACTTAATATTCTTGAACGACGATGACGACAAAACAACGTTTAAACATGTAGTCTTAGTAAACAAATTGCATTATCATGTTAAAACTCTTTAATTTCAGTTTGTTTGTGCAGAAATCTTAGAAAGAATGTATTTTTTGACTGTTTATGTATTTGTAATCATTTATTTAACATACTATATCTAATTTAACATTGTCACTTGAATGAAAAAGAAGAAAGTCACTTGAATTCCCTTGCAGAATGATATTTTTACTCGCATGTCGATGCGGCTGATTTATCCCCCTGTATGAACATTAACGTTACGTGGAAAACAATATCGTGCATGTTTGGCTTGTAATACCTACGCTAGGCTGTATTTCACGTTTCCCCTGAGGTTATGTTACTGGATTTGTTATGAAAAATATTATGTTGTCATCATAGACATATCATATTTTACTAAAGTTACATATATGTATATATTTTTGTTATATTATATATTACGATATAATATAATTGACGATTTGAAATCTCAGTAGGGCCATTATCTCGCGCAACGCTTAATAGCAAGCACTTCCACAACGCACTCCAGCGAGCTAATGCCGCCAAGTATGTTGTGTATATTATTATAGGGACTTTTATATAACATGCCATATTGTATATTGATTGACTCGACTTATTATATTTATTATTATTATTACTAATTACTAGTTTATTAGAAAATAAAACAAGTTGCTTGAACGGTGACTACCAGAGAACTACTTTTATTATGAGATTCACTGATTCATCACAAAGTCAACAGACTATTAAGACAATTATTAAACCGAGCGATTATACACTTAGTACACAATATTATCGATATATGGCGTTACTGGTTTCATTTGATGTATTAAATTATTAATTTTAACATAGTTATTTATAAATAGTTTACGAGTATATTTTAAGTTAGTTTTGAATACTGTGTATCGAGTACACTTTGTTGTATTCAATAAACAAGTTTGATTAGCAATAACAAGCTAAAGTTTATTTTGATTGTATGATGATCTGGTATACATTGCATTGGTACTTGATAGGGCTATGTATTAAGTTTGTGACTTTGTAAGTTTGTGACTGTAAGTCATTATTTATTTTATCACAAGAAATAGGTGCAATATCTCGTATGAGTTTTTTTTTTGGATAAAGGACTTGGAAATTATAGCGAAAAATGTGAAATATCAGCGATGACGTCATAGTTACGACTGTATGGATTGCTACTATTGTCATAATGTCTAAAAAAGTAATGTCATCACAGATCAAAATAACTTCATTGTCAGCTGTCATCGAGCTAACCAACCAAAAAACATGGTTATGTTTTTGTTGTCTCTTTGTTGTGAACTGACTGCGGTTTGTATTCTTTCTTTCTGATCTTGAATTTCTGATTATTTAATACAATATTGTATTCGAAACTGTACAGTGAATGTTGCTGCTCCATTTGTACGGACAAATTCCACTAATTTGACTAAAAATTGATACATGTATGATTGGAGAGTACATGAAGACCATGAAGTACATGAAGATCCATGTCGTCGTTGATGTGACGTCACGCTACTATTACTAAATGAAGACTAGAATATTATAACACTGCGATTATCATCTTTCTAAGACTGCCACTTTGTGATTAAATCTATATTGGTCTACTCTATATAAAAATATACAAAAAATAGGGTGTTAGACACATTACACAATCTCCATTCAATGTATGTAGCATAGGCACATATTTACGATTTGATACTTAGGTACGTGCCTTATACGAAAGTCGTCAGATCTACTAGAGTTATATAAGTATGCTTTTTACAAAATTAAAGTACAATAGTTGCATTGGCTACAAGTCATATCGTGTTCTAGTCGTTTCTCGCTCAGTTTGCGAGCGACATCGTAAGAGAGTCACGTTCAGAAACCATAATGTTACTTCTTATCGCATCACTGATACGATGTTTAAAATATGTTGTTGACGTGAGTGGTTTTCGTATTGAGTAAATGTATTTTTATATCTTGAATCATGATTCCTGATTACAAATTCCAGATTTCTTGATAGAAATGCTGATTATGAAATTTTAGTTGCAAACTCATATAAACGTTTCTTTCCAGAATTATGTACAGCTACGATTAAGGGTTTTGTCGCATGCACCACTCGCTGTATCCACTGCTGGAATGGACTTCCTCATGCACATTGTCTTAGCACATGTATGACCTTCAAATGCCGCCATAATGATCAAGGGAGTTGGGGAGTTCCCTCTTTTAGATATGGTGTAGTTGCTCAGGGCTTGCGGTAGAGGCTTTGTTATTTCTTAGTCGTCATTTACGATCCCCCCCCCATGTGCGATGTTGGCCGGCTCCGATGGGTTTTTCCGTCTCTCCGGGGAATACAAAAAGATTTTGTACGCTTTGCAATTACGATGATAGTTAACAAATAGAAACTTAATAAATAAAGTGAATAAGAGAATAAATCCAAAAGTAAGGTGATTTTAACTGATTTTCTGAGTTCTCATTCGTTCACGCCCGCATTCCGCTCGGAATCGGTACATTTGTTAAGTCTCACGGTAGGACGAATCTAAACGTTATGCGTTTCATTGAATTCGAGCCAATTTCAATAAATTTTACCAGACCAGCTCTTTTCAATTTGAAACTGCAAAATAATACTTACCGTGATTTTTTAAACAGTTTTAAATTCTCCTTTTTCGGTAAATCAGATATTTCATGATTCATAAATATCTAATAAATGTAATAGTCCTGGGTATGTAATACATACCCATGTACTCTCGGCTCTTATTCGTGGTCTCATGAGTTCATATTCCGTACTACTTCTATTTAAGTACGAAGATTTTTCAATCATTTTATTAATCCCGAGATGAAGCATTGAGAGGAAACCTGTGTATATCCACTAATCCGCACTAGGTTGTGACCTCAAATCCTCCTCGTGATTGCAAGGAGGAGCATGTGTCCTGCAGTGGTACATTATAATAAACCTATAACAAATTGTAGGTGTACAAATCTTGACATATATTTTTTATTATTTTATTTATTATTGCACCATGTGCAGAGTTACAAATTACAAAACAAAATAACCAGTATACAGAGACTATTCTAATCTTACTTAATTATTAACTATTGTATGTGTAGCTATGTAAACTATTTATTTCAAATCTTTTAATAGCACTACTATTTTAGTACAAGGTAGTATAGGGACTAGTTTAATATTTTGACCTTATTATACAATTACGTAGTATTTGCTGTTAAACTATTTTTTAAATATACTTATTTTTATTTTTTTTATGTATACTACTGGGCGGACGAGCAAGCGGTCCCACGTGATGGTAAGTGTTACCGCCGCCCATGGACACCTGCAACACCAGGGGGTATGCGGAAGCGCCGCCGACCTTGCAAAATCCTATTCACAGCTCTCATTTATTTACAGTATTCTATTACTGAATACATTTATTTACTATTATGCATCTATCGCTCATGAAGTGCTTTATATTCTAATAACATCTTTCTATCGGAATAGATTTAAATTTTTTCTAGTTATTTAAGTTGTAATAAAATAAATTCTGTGCATATTGTCGTTATATAGACAATCGCAATTTATTGTAGATTTGGATACATCGATATTGTGGGCTGTGTTTAAACATTTTTAGTTTGGGTGCCGGACGGACTAGCTTTGTTTTACGGCGCTCGTTTTTGTCATACTAGAATAGATTAATGTTTTTTTTAACGAATATAGCTATTTCCAATATTTATATGGATGGGAGGGTAAGTAATTTTTGTATGATGAAGTGAGGCCTGCAGCTATCTCTCTGCCGTATTTTCGCAATTATGCGTAGACATTTCTTTTGGACGATGAATATGTTCTTGACGTCGGTGCTATGACCCCACATGATGATGCCATAGCGAAACCATGCATATGCGTACGCATAATATGCAGATAGGGTCCACTCTGTCTTCGTGTTAGTTTTTAGTACACCAAGCGCGTAAACAAACCGCGATATCTTTGATTTGATTTTTTCTATGTGTTTTTTCCAGTTTAAATGAGTGTCTAAAGTTAATCCTAAAAGTTTAAACTTATTTACTTTTTCTATATTTATATTACTTGCTACTATTTATAGTCTTTTTATTATTTATTTCTAGGTTATTTTCTACTTTTATTATTCTAAAGCCAGTTTTATTAAGTTAAAAGTTTCGGTTATGTTATGAGGAAATCGTTATTTAGGCTATTGTTGGGTCTTTTTAAAAAGTTAGGAAATGTCATCAGCGAATAAGAAACAAAGTGGGTCACACATTTTAGGCAAATCGTTGATATAGATAAGGAAGGGAATACATCCCTTAAGTCTATGAGATAAAGGAGTTTGTTGTTAAAATATCAGATCGTATAACTTTTAACTCTCCTCTCATCAAAATGTTCAATCTGAACACATTGTTTCCTATCGGTGAGGTACGATCGCAGCCACTCGTGTGCATTTCCTCTGATGCCTATCCCATACAACTTTGCGAGCAGAATTGTGTGTGAAACCTTATCTATTATAGGCTTTGGTCCATATTAGGTAGGAGTCCGACCGCATAGCGTTTATCTCTGCTGTAAGTAAGAATTTCTTGTGTGTAGTGCTAGGGTCATAATTTTTTCAAATACTTAATATTTAATGCACTTAATTATTGCACTTAATTAATACTTAATATTTAATGCACTTAATTATTACTTCCTATTTAATGCACTTAATTAATACTTCATATTTAATGCACTCAATTAATACTTCATATTTAATGCACTTAATTAATACTTCATATTTAATGCACTTAATTAATACTTAATATTTAATGCACTTAATTAATACTTCATATTTAATGCGCTTAATTAATACTTAAAATTTAATGCATTTAATTAATACTTCATATTTAATGCACTTAATTAATGCATATTATTCACTATTATTGTCAAAATTTTTATTCGATATAATGAGTTTTGACAAACTCAAATAATAGTAGCACTTTTGCAATCTAAACGATTATGTGTAAAATGTTAACGATATTTATAGCTCGACTAATCTTGAAGGGTTTTTAAAACCCTCAGTTTTATAGATTGTGTCAGAAATAGCTTTGTGTCTTGAAAGAAAATCTTTTAATACCGAAGATAATTTTACATACATCACAAAAGATAGTTTTGTGATGTGTTTATCGAAATAGAAAGTGTCAAATATTAATATTAAAAATAAATATCTATACTGGGAGATGTAAAGGATTGGGAACCTAAAATGACAATGCGCAGGTCACATTTGTCGCAGGACCAACGAGCGATGCAATAGACGAGTTCTCGAGTGGAGACCACGTAGCGGGGAGTGTAGTATGGGTCGCACTCTGGCCAGTTGGACCGATGATTTAAAGAAAATCGCAGATAGTGGCTGAATTAGAAGAATAGAAGATCGACAGCGTGTCTTGGAGTAAGTAGTAAGGAATAGTAATAGATCCCAGATATAATAAAGTGTCTTCAGTCTCAGTTAAAGATGAAGTTTATTTTACTCCAATTTAAGAAATAAATCATAAAAAACGTAATTAGCCCCCTTTTCGTCCACTGGTTGGACATAGATAGCCCCCCCCCCCAACCCCCCATGCACATTGTCTTGTGTATGAGGGATGTATGACCTTGAAACGCTACGCTGGTCAAGCGGGCTGGTGATTTCACCCTTTCATGGAAACCATATTATTATAGGTGTTTAAAATGTCTAGCAAAATTATGTTTAATTAGAAAGTAAAGGTCACGCGACCGAGTTGGTCGGTCTCTCGATATCTAACTTTATTTTAGTTCCTCTGGAACCAGGTCGCTTACTAATTTGAGTGCTCTGACTTGGCGAGCCAAAATACATTTTCATATTTAGATTTATATTTTTGATTAGACATCTGCCCTCGTAGTGTTCGATGCCATTTACTAATTTCACAGATTTATCCAAAAAAATATAGGGCGTTTCCACTTTTGTAACGCGGAAGAAAGATAAAAGAGAGAGAGAGAAGAAAGAACATCATATATTGGACATTGTACAATATGTGGAAGCGCACACATAGACATAACACAAAGACAGGGGGAAAATAAAATACAATGTGCCAGGTGATAAAGCATGAAATTACAATTCGTGTACGAAAGTGGCGCGTGCCGCGGCGTCGCTATTATACTTACTGAACCGACCTGGACAAAAAGTTCACTTGTGCGATAAACACTAGTAAGCATTGAACACCGAAAAATTTGGCTTAGAAAAACCTAAAATTACCCTAAGCTGCACATCGCTGCCGCCCGTTCGCTCGTCTGCCATCTCTTCCATAAAAAAACCTAGATAAAAAGAATAGGTCTCTTTCTAAGCTAATGACTAATAGTCGAATAAGCTGATAAATTTTAGGCTGATACAGGCCTCCCCTTGCTATTACAAGAGGGCTTCAATTTACCACGTGTATGAACTGTATGAACCGAGAACCCGATAGTTATGGTATGAACTGTTTTATGAGAGTTCTTCACTAAGCTACGAGGTAAGGCCTCTTCAAGATAGCCGTGATTCAGGAATTCGTGAATAGGATTCAGGAAGGTCGGCAGCGCACCTACATACCCCGTGTTGCAGGTGTCCATGGGCGGCGGTAACACTAACCATTACGTGGGACCGCTTACTCGTCCGCCCACTTGTCTAATAGAAAAAAAAAATAAAGAAAAAATGAATAGAAAAACTTCTCACTCTTGTATTAAATGTTTAGGTTTCCCGAGAACATTCCGAAGTTACGCTTGCTTGTCATAAAATTGGGCCGATATATCGGAGTGAACGTTTTCATATTAGGAATCGCCCGAAATATTGGCGGTAACATCGTTTTTTTGCGATTTCGGAGTAGATCCCCTGAGGTTGGAACAAGGTTTATTTCATTGTTTTAGTTCCCGTGATTCCTACTCTGAAAGTATACAATAGGATGGTACGTGTATCTTAGAAAGATTTGGAAGGTACCTATCTATCTGCTTTTTGCATAAGTCAGGACTTTTAAATTTCGAAATAATTTCACGACACCTAGTCTAAACTGAAAACAAGACTACAATATTTTCAATAGTTTGCAAATGGGGCAAATCGGTTAAGTACCTACTTTAAAAATTACGAAACTTTAAACTTCAAAAAATCCATAAACCGTCAATGTCTAACGAAGGATATGTTGTAGGGTAGGGCTTATAAATAGTGATGTAAAAATGAGCGCTGAGCGCTCGACGCTAGAGTGCTGTTGACGCTAATTTAACCTTTAAGACGTTTGCGAACCTTAGTCCAAATTTTTACGATAGCATTCGATATAACCTTTGAGTTTAAAAGCTCAAGTCTAAAACGGTTTTTGAGGTTCATTAGCCCAGACTTAGCATTCGAGTTCGCAGCGCTCAGTTTTAGAACACAACTCATGAAGCTTTCTAACTTTGGTCTTTTGTTTCTAAAAGGTACGGAAAATTTACTTTCCGACCACCACGGCAGCGCCTGTTATCGGCCTTTTTTTAAATCACAAATTACACACAACATTGATAGTCACAGCACCGACTATCAATTAATTCTTCATGTCCAATTAATTGTCTTACACATCCCCGTAATAGAGACTAAGATATTGCTTCTGTGGACATAACGGTCTGATATATACCGGGTGCGAGACATTACGCCTCGAGCACATATTACCGCTCCTGTATCGCGTATTTTACGCCCCATCGCTAAATATTTATTCAGGTTCTGCTTTACCTCACACTGTGCCCGTATTATTACATTTTTGCTTATTCTGGCATTATTCCTTGTGCAATGTTTACTGAATTTCTTGGCTGCTTGTCCAAAGAGTTTTCCAATTTTACACGTTGACTAGTTACGGAGTTATAACATCTATCAAGTAAGGTTGCCCATTATACTCGTATGTAAGTTATAGTATAAATCATAGATCGTATAAATAGTATAAAAATAGATATATTTATAGCTTGCAAAGTTGGGGCTGGTGCACATTTAAGACAGTAGACGAGCGCAATTTTCAGTAACAGTGAAATGTAAACTTCATCTATGTTGATATTCAGTTTCAGATAACCCGGGCGCGTCCTTGTTCGTGTGACTAACTCTAGCCTTTTCTATTTTTTCTTTTTAAATAAATTTCTAACATTGCACTCTATGGCTCTGGTCCAGAGACATTTGTCTGTAATCAAAAATAAATATTTGTCCGAGTAGAATTGAACCCTAGACCAACTAGGCTAATCGATTTTCTATATTCGTTTTAATTTAATTGTACCTATTTGAAATCGGTAAACTAGGTAAAAAGATATTCTTATCTTATAATAGGTAGGTATAAGTAATTCGTTCTAAATAGGTATTTGAAAATATTAACATAAAAGATTTGATTTGAGTGAGTTGGATGGCGGCCCATATTCAGATCACTTACCACTTAATTCAATTATAATTTCCAAGCACCTCCATCTAGACCAGCAACTTTTAAATAATTGAAATTTGAATCTGGCACGTTTTCTATTTCAGGGAGAAAGATACACACTCGGATGTATCTTTCTATTATTTTTGTAAACCAAGTGTAAATGCATTATTAGCAGTTGCAAAAATAAACCCAAAAAGAGTAGGATAAAGGAAAGGAAATGCAGTCGATATTTAGCCTTTTAACGTTTCATAAGTTGAATTAGATGGAATAAATTGTATGCCAGAAACAGTTTAAGTAACATAGCCGCTGGGCGCACTCGGTTGGCCACGTTACCCCTCTCTCACAGAAAACTACCTTGAAATGTACCGCATTTCCAACTTTATCGTATTTCCCCAATGTACGTACGTGTTCTGGTAGTGAGTGAGATATGCCAGAGCCCATTCCCATCCCCTCCTATCCTTTCCCATTTTCCCTATCCATTCCTTAATTTGCAGAAGTGGGCAGCGCATCCGGGGGCGTGCCAACGTTCGTCAGTTTGGACTGATGTTGGCATGAATCGCGGATGTCTATGGACGACAGTATCCACTTACCATCAGGTGGACTGTATATTCACCTGCCGCCTGTTTTCTATTAAAAGAAAAATATATATACGTATTTAATTATTACGTACATTTAAGCATTCAACTTTAATATCCCTAATACAACTCGCGTTTGTCTCCTGTGTTTTATCAGTTCTCTGTTCGTGACACGTCACCGGTGGCTCACGCAGCAATATGCTGAGCTAGGTGTCCATTTTGTTATTGCGACCCACATAATTTCATATTTTTATCATTTTGTTAATCTTTGTAAGTGCATGAAAATTCTAGCTTCTCGACGCATTATTTTTTTATTTCTGTTACTTCAAATCAAATGTTTAAAGCTTATGTTGCTTTATAACAAACTAGCGACCCGCCCTCGCTTCGCTACGGTGTTTTTTTTTTTTTTTTTTTTTTTTTCAAAATTTCAATATTAAATATAGCCTATATTAGACACAGATAATGTAGCTTTCTATTTGTGAAAGAATTTTTGAAATCGGTCCAGTAGTTCCAGAGATTACGCCCAACATACCCACAAACAAACACACAATTTTACCTCTTTATTATATTAGTGTAGATAAACCATTCATTCATTCATTCATAATTGTGAAAGTTTTGATACGTATACCAAATTTTATTAAAAGCTAGTTTTATTGCAGGTTCGATACCAAGGTACCACCACTACGTTCGTAAACTTTGATAGTTTTTTTTTATAGTCGCAGCGCCAGGTGCCCGCACGCAAGATCGATTCCATTTCTTAGTACGAGTATAATGAAATACAGACCTTTCCTTAATGTAATGAAATTGAATTTATAACACAATAACAGCGCTTTGGGTACTAATATAAATAATTTATATCAGTATAGTTTTACAAAATAGGAATTTGAACGTAATAAAGATTTTTTTAAAAATAATTTGCAATTGAAAGACAACAAATACTTTGGTCATAAAAAATAAATAATGAAATGAGCAGCAGAAAACACTGAATAGGCAGCAAATTTAAAGGTTAGGTTTAGGTTCTCTAGTGACAATAAAGAAATAGAAGTCCCGTGAAGCGGAAATTCGACTTGGAGATGACATTCTTAGTAATTTAAAATGATTTACTTGAATTATTCAAAAATAGTCTGTTTACTTGATCGTGATTTCCTGCTCATTCAGTATTATTTTCTGCTCGTTTAAATACAAACCATTATATAATATATGTACAGATACATTACTAAAACATTGGCCATGGGCTAATCCGTAAACATCCGACCGCGTCATTCACGTCTATGAATTACCGTACTTCTAACTGCATACCTATTTTACGAGATTCTTTATTGCATACTTTATTGCATAGACGTGAATGACGCGTTCGGGTGTTCCGTATTAGCCGATGGCCAATGTTTTCGTAATGTGTCTGTACTTATGTTATTCGAGGTTGTTCGAGTAACTTGAGTGAAGTGGGTCACTTTTTCGGTTAACTATTGATTTTACTGAATATAATAGACCCAGTGTACCGTAATGATTAGAATTCACATATATGGTTCTATAATAAACATATACAGAAAATAGTGATTTTACGTCATATGAAAATGATATCCACTTTAGTAAAAAGTGCTATCAAACAGCGGGGTCGCGTTTCTTTGTATTGTAGGCTGTCCTAAACGCGTATAAGGGTCTCGTATCTTTTGCTTCTTCAGTAATAGCTGAATGAGAAGAGCGGAATATTCTGTGATAGAACTATGGGAGAACAGCAGTGAAGTATATCTAATGATATGGTGATACAAAATCCTGGTATTGTGAATACCCTAAATGTTAATATGGCACATAAATTATAAATTAAAACCGGTGGTTTTCATTGATCACACACAGACAGACAGACAAAAATTGTTGTTTTAGACTCTGTATCATTCATACTCTACTTTTTTAAACAAATATTTAATGTACAGACGAGGCTTTGTTACGGATTTATTTTATTATAAGTACATTAATTTGACCGTGTGGTATCGGCTGGCTGTGGAATATCACCACCCCATGGGCCTCGTAAAAGGCGACTAAGGGATAAGCGGCTACCACAAGACCTGAGGAACTTCACCACCTCTAAAAGTGTAAGGACTCGTCAACCCGCTTGGCCAGCGTGGCGTTTTAAGGCCTTACATCATGCACAAGATAATGTGCATGGGGAGGCCCATGTCTAACAGTGGATACTAAAAGGGCCGCTTGCTATGACATTGTACTCCTGGTCAGTTATAAAGCTTCCACGGGAATCATGCTAACTAGAAATATTCAAACGTCCTCGTGTATGAAGTTGCGGGCGGGTACTGCTAGTTGCAATATAAATTAAAATGTACTTATTCCTAACGAAAAATCCTCTGAATCCTCTTCTGTCCTCAGTGAACTTTACTTTTATTTACTTTACTATTCCTATCGTTTAACTGAGCGACTCTTTTTTTTAATAGACAAGTGGGCGCACGTGATGGCAAGTGTTACCGCCGCCAATGGACACCTGCGGTATAAAATGATTTTTGGACCGAACAGTACGCGACACCTCCGTATCGAGGAAATGCGGATGGACTGCAACGTCTCTCCGAATGCTGAGGGGTTATAAACCGCTCCCGAGAGTGACTTATTCCGACGGAACTGGACATTGTGACAGGATACGGTAAAAACTTTGAAATTATTTATTACGAAGATAACTTGACACTGGCAGAATTTGCTAATTGTACCATTGCCATATATGAAGAAAAAACATTTAGTCAACTTTGTAATTGAATTCTAATTGTATCTAAACTAATAATTAAAACAAAAAATGGCTGCCTCATCGTTTAATACTCTTTGAACACTTGATTTAGGGCGCATAGTGAAATTTAAGTAACAGTTTTGCCTATGTACTTTATTTTTATCTGTTATAATTAATATTATATAATAGGTATACTATATACCTATATATTTGTAATCAGTTGTGCTCCACCTAAAGTGAAGTCATGGATGGATGGATATTTGATGGATCCCTACATCGGGAGTAAAATTGGGTACATCAATATTCAATCAATTTCGTATACTCAGCGAAGCGTAGAATGTTTCATGACCGGTATATTAATAAGTAAGTAAATTCTTTAATAAGTAAATACAAAAATGTTATTGGACAAAAATGCCCGAAAGCGTCTGAAGAATCAATAATTTTAAATAAAACTATATTATTGTTGAACTGTGTAATTTTGCGCTGCTTACCTTTTCAGATGTAGGAATTGATTTGGAGAAATAGTTGGGAAAATTGGGAGGGATAGAATGGGATAGTAATAGTCTCTGGCATATCTTACTCACTACCAAAATAAGTACGTACATTCGGGAATAAGTTCATTTACTGCATTTCTCACTTTAACTTCTGTGGTAGTCTTCTGTGAGAGTGGGTTAACGTGGCCAGTCAAGCGCGCCCAGCGGATAGATAACCAAATAGATATTAAATGCCCGTGACAGATTCGCCAAAATATATCAATTGATCCAGACATTACTGGATAGATTACATCCAGATAAAATCTGTGTGAAGACAAGCACTCGACAACATCAACAGAGCTAACGTGCGTTTCCACTAACCGACTTGCTTGAAAATTATCTTGACTCGGTTTCCATTTACGATGTCTGGCAGCAACATCGATTTCTGCATGTTGCTGCCATACATCTAGCCTAGATATTTGTTTTTATGGAAAATTTAGTCATTTTAAATATAAATCAAGGTACAGCGACAAATACAAATGTTAGAATATGATAGAATGGAAAAATGATAGAAAAATAAATTGTTAAGATAAAATGGCTCTTATCGTGTATATAAAATACAAAGTATACAAAGAGTTTATAAAACATAAAATTCAAAGGCAATGTGAATCTGAAACGCAGACAGAACCTTTCACGGGCGTGTCCGACACGCTTTTGCCCGCTTTTTCTGTCGCCTATTATTGTAATAGAAATATTTTCTTTTTCGATATTGGCATCCTTACTTTGACCAACTAAAATACATTTGGTTGATTGGAGTATCCTTAATTAATTTGCCTAATAATTAATTTATATTATTATTAAATATGAGTGCCTATACATGCCTATATATTTTCGAATTTTATATAGGTACTTAACTTTTATTCGTTCATTTTTTATGCTGGTCCTTAACTTTTTTGTCTCAATTTTGTAAATTCCATTCGAGAAGATATCTTTCATAAATATTGAGAACCTTCATAAAAGAACGGATCATTTGGATCCTTTCTAGGCCATAACATTTTATCACTATCAGTTTAATATATTTTATTCAGATACTATTACTAAACACTTGAATGAACGTTAGGTAAGGAAAATAATTTCTTTTTATCGCTAGCAATTGTGAAGGTCATACAAAGGGCGACGACAAAATTGATGCTTCTATTGATTCTACATAAAACACGCCTATTATATTAATTAGCAGCGACATACTTTACCATCACAGTTATAAAGTAAGTAAACGAATGAAGAGCCCGGATCCCTAAAGTGTGCATAATTACGAATTAATATTCACGAATAATTCATAATTATGCAGATTGTAGGTAGATCTAGCTACAAACAAATTATAACTGTCACTGCAGATTGTATGCAAAATGAAAGCGAGGAGGAATGAGAGGAGAGATATGAGTTGATGTGGTTAGTTTAGATAACTTTATCACTTATCTAAATTTGCCAGCAGAACCGTTCCATTTGTGGTTGTTTCAATACAGCAATAAGAAGATTGTTTTACAACTTGAAATAGCCAATGTTTAGCGGATCGATATTTGTTAAATTATCATACAACATACGGTAACTTTTGGTATTAATTCTGATTAGGCGTATGACAAAGATAGACGGTACCATTTATAGTCCTATGTGGCTGTAGAGGAATTTTGTGGATTGATAAAATGGGTAATCAAGTCACCAAGTCATCAAGTTGCATCAAGTGTGTCTTTTGCTCATTTACGGAAAAAATATAATTCAAAACCTTTTCTCCTATTTACCTACTTATATACTATAAAGATCATAACTAGATGGGAAGAACAGAAGACCGTGTCTGTTGGCGCCAGTTGCCGGTTCATGGGCACTCCCACGGGCCGCCTATATCCAGCAGTGGAAAGACACAGGCTGATTTTATGGTATGGTATGTATTTATAAAGATATCATTTTCATACTTCCTTGTTTATATAAGGAGAGTTTCTCGAACGGTTCGAGCGAGAATACGATTCCCGTAAATTACATACAATTCTCGGCTACAACTGTTAACGTGATGATAAAAACTCGATGATAACAGGGATACCAGTGATCAGATGATGATAATAGTTGTTTATACAAGCTTTCGACCGACGTTCGAGAAACTCTCCTTGTGTAAATGAGCTATTAGTAAACCAAATATAGGTAGCTTCGTGGATTTTGCTGAGATGAGTATACAAATTCGCAATAGGTTCATTTCTTTGACCGACATATAACAAGTTGGGGCGAGTCACAGAGAATTAATTTGATTAATAAAATCCTGTTCTTGTGCAGATTTTTCTTCGTCTCCGCTAAATAAATCAAGACTTCTTTTGTTGCCCGGACCCCTAAATGATGAATCGCGTGTTCTCAACACGCCAGCTATTTGTTTCTTGTTTCTTTCATGAAAAATAAATAGATACAGAAACAAGATAAAAGTAACATTAGGGCAATTGTCCTTACTGTGTTTATTCAGTGTACATTTTTTAAGAGTAGATAGATAAATATACTTTATTGTACACCAACACATACGGGAAAGAGAGAGAAAAATACAAATAATTTAATTAGAAGTTCAATCGGGCGACCTTATGATAAAATGATTTCTTCCAGACAACCTTTGGGTGGTAAGGAGAACTCTATAAACGAACAGAGGTAGTTGATCCAATAAAGAAATAATGTTTTTATGTAAATACTTAGATACTTATTAAATACTTAGTACTAGTACGAACTTGGAAAAACTATGAAATCGTCATTAATAAAATTGCGACTTATCTTTTTTAAACAACCCCGAGCTGGTTTCTCTTCTATTTCTTTACATAAAAACCTACTATACTTATGTTTTTTCTTATAAATCTTTATGGCAATGAGAGTTGGTTGACCTAACATATTTCATACTGTTTCCTTTATAAGTACTTTGAGTACGCAACATCCGCAGTCCTCATTAAATGCATGTAACTTGCTTTAGTTTTTCAGCTTAGAGTTGCAATACGCTCTCATACATTGTTAAATAAAAAATTTCTATAATCTCTTAAACACCCTCTTAAACACGGAATTTCTATAATTAAAAATAACTTTTGTCCTACGACTTTTTACTGAACTCTTTATTATCCCCCCAAAAAAGTAAAATTTCTTAAACGGAACCTGTGACTATTTTACTCCTGTATGTTACTACGAACGGTAACGTCGCCTGCATTTGTAAACAGCGGCTAATCGTACCGCTATTAGATACACCTACATCTGTGTAAATCGGTGCGAGTGTACGTACGTGGCGCGAGTGTGTGAGTAATTTGTATGAAAACTGCTGAATTTATGAGAATATTGTGAAAGAATAGTAGTTCATTTCATACAATACATATACAATTATACAGAATTAATTAAAAAATACCCTCTTATCGAAAATGAACTACTATTCTATGTATCCATACATATTATGCATAGGTATTCGTAGCAAATTTTTTTTTTTTTTATAGACTAGTGGGCGGACGAGCAGGCGGTCCCACGTGATGGTAAGTGTTACCGCCGCCCATGGACACCTGCAACACCAGGGGGTATGCGGGCGCGCCGCCGACCTTGCAAAGTCCTATTCACAGCTCTCTTGATTATGTATACATGTCGTTTAAGTTATATATTTATACCTCTCATCGGACCTCTCAATGTAATTCTCTGTTTAAATCTAAGTAGCCCAGGCATCCAGCTCGCCTTTTGTACGATTTGTGCAATTTTTTTTCAAAAATATTTAAACAAATATCAAAATTGTATATGCCAAAGAGTTTGCTGTGATATGCCGTGCCAGGTAAATGCATTGTCGTAAAGTCGATATGGTGGTAGTTAGGGCGAGTGGCCGAGTCACGGCGGATCGATATCGACCCACTAATAACGAGGGATCACGATTCACGTGCCGACATTCTAAAATTTTCTTTGTACGCTCAATTAGTTGCCGACTGAGGAAAAATAGCTATTGTTAGGCTCAAATATAAAGAGCTACAAGTTGAGAAAAGGTCGTCAACAACGTACATTAATAGCAATATAGCAACAAAACCTCGTTTCATTAATACAAATAAGATAATGAAATAATACAATTAATACGTTGACACATGTAATGATGATGACCTAATTCAAGATATAATGTTATTTCACTTCTTCAGACACTGAAGGTGGTATCGCGGATGTCCATGAGCGTCAGTACCCATTTACTACCAGGAGAACTGTCTGTTAGTTTGCCGCCTTCTTTCTATAAAACAAAGAAAGTAACAAGAAATATGTATCTTCTAACAAAAAGAATAGATTGATGTTTATGTTATTAAATAAATAAACATTATTGTAACAGAGTAAAAGTATTACAATATGAGTATGTGTTTTCAATTTGGATTAATTAATACAAAAATACTCGTATATTTAGCTAATGTAATTAGCGTTAGATTACGCGAATGTTTTAGTTCATTTCATAATAATGCCTAAAATATTAAAGGCTTTTAGGCTTTTACGAGCAGCTAGAAATACCGAATGAGCAGCAAACTTGTTGTGATCAACAAAACAAACTACTTTTGAATAATTGAAATAAATAATCTTAAATTATTATGAAAATCATCACAAAGTCGACGGAGTCACAGCTTCAGGTAAACTGTTACGGAGTCCCGGTTCGAGGGACTTCTATTATCTTTATTCTCACGATTGAAACTAAACCTTTAAATTTGCTGCCCATTCAGTATTTTCTGCTACTCATGTAAGTATTCCTCTCTTTTAAATTAAATATTATTGTGAAGAACAGATATGTCACTGAAGCCTACTATTTACCGATTTCATGGTATGGCGTTTATTTGCTAAAATCTATATCTATATCAGCTTACGTCTCACTGTAGGAAATAGGCCTGCCCTAATAAATCACTGGGGGAGAGTTTCGGGCCATAATCCACCACGCGTACCCAGTGGCTATTTTTTAAATTCTGGATTATGCTTTTTTCCTTATGATGTTTTCAATCATCGCCGAATTAGTGATAATTTTTAGAAATGCGTACAACTCTTGCCGAGGTTTTGAATTCGCGATTTCAGGAATGAGGGAATAGATACCCCCTAGCTAGAGGCAATCACCGTCCCTGAGCAATATTTGTATTATAAACAAGCATTTGTTCGAGGTGTAGGTGTGTTCTCTTTGTTTTTTTGGCTTTTATCACACACAGACACACAGAAACATTGTCCTATTTTAAGGTAAAAATGTGCCCTATTTCTGTATATTTGAATGTTACATCGCGTGCGGTAATCTGTTTAAAGCGCATTTATTTCACACCCCATAATAAATTGTTACAATATTTATTAAAAATGGGAAAGTATAATAATTACGTATTTCATTGTGGTACAATTTGCCGAGGACAAATGACAAAGGAAATGTAGATGTGTCTGGAGATCGATTAATTATTATTTTTAATGGAGGAGAAAGACCATTTGCCGACATCTTAATAAAAACCGAGGGTATATCATCTGGTCCAGTTCCTTTGTATGAATCCAGTCTGAAGATATTTTAAGATACATTCATTTTAAGTACATTCGGCAACGATAATGTTTTGAAAGCTTATTTTATTTGTAATGATAGTTGTAGTGTTATTTATTTGTAATGATTGAAAGTTTGTAATAATGCTAGTGTTTTTTCATTTTTAAAATTGATTCACTTTTTCCAATCAATTTTATCAATTTAGTTTACAAAATGCGAAAAATTTTATGACACGAATATATTTTACTAAATTCCTAATAATTGTAAATGATATAAAAAAGCATCCAAAATGATAAAATGTTCAATATGCGAATACTTCTATGAGCATGCCGACTAGCTTACAATGCGCTAATAGATGGGTATATTGAAAAGTCTAAAATCACTCAAAATGCGAATGTTTACAATATGCTAATAAATCTGCTGGATGATTATTCCTTGTGCATGAGGAACGTATGGCCTCAAAACGCCACCCTGGCCGAGCGGGTCCATTCACAGTACTGGGCCTATGCGGTGGATTATGGCCCGAAATTCATATTGTAATAACAAGGGGAAGCCTGTGCCGTACAGTGGAACGTTATAAGCGTACATCAATTAATCATATCAGTTAGAATATTATATACAAGCTTTGTCTGTGACGATAGATGTGTTTGACAGTTCTGTTGTATACCATGCGAGTTCTGGGATATGTTTTCGCATGAGAATTGATTTGGAATGTCAATTTGCAACAAATTGACATTTGACATAAAAAAGTTAATAATAGTCGCCAGTTGCACAGTTTTTTGTACGTTTAGGAATATAAAATGTGTCTAACGTGTCTAAAATTCAACACTAGGCAACTAGTGTTGAATTATTTATCGGGTTTTTTTTTAAGTTTGCCCCGTTATTATTTTGAAACTACCTCAAATGACACAGGGGAAGTTCGAAAAAAAATCCGTCGCCCTACTGAAAGAAGAATTTGTTATACAATTTATTTTTATTTATCTATTGAAACGGACCTTAACGCGAATGTTTACCTTATTTATTTTACTCGACATTTCGGTTGGGTTGCACCAACCATGGTCACGAGCTGACTGAAGAGGCAGGTAGTCCACGTAGAGAGTTGCGAGCAGTTTCATCAACTACCCGCATTTGGTCTTCATATTCCGGAAAGTTGCGGCACATAACACACAATATCAGAGTAGCGTCAGATGAAAAATCGCGACATTTAATTTTATTAATCAATGGATTCCATGTCGTGAAGAATTTGTATCCATCTTACTAGATTGACATTTCTATGTTTTTTTATTTCAATTGCTTAACTCACAATCCTGGAATGGCAATCAGTGGAGAGGATTTTTGGACTATGAAGTTGTATCCAGTGACTGATTCCGGCATTGAGTACATGGTCCGCTATCGCCGATTTATTCGTCTGGCGATTCTTCACAGCTGCGATATGTTATCTGCTACGGTGCGCTTTATTTGGCCATTGTAGTAGGTGTAGGTGTTGTATATATTTTTCTATTTCCTGTCTACTTCCTTTGATAATATTGAAGATGTCGTTTACATATCTTTTCCAAAGTCGTATAGTGTTTGGTCCAAGGCTAAGAGCCTTTTCTTCAAAATGTTCCATCCAGATATTGGCAATAATTAGTGCAACGGGACTACCCATAGCGACGCCATCTACCAGGATATAGTAGTGACCTCGGTATAAGAAGTAATTGCCTTCCAGACAGTGATCAAGCGGAGTAATGTAATCTGTTGAAAGGTTACCAGAAACCAGTTTGTCCTTAATGTCTTATAAGGTAAACGTTCGCGTTAAGATCCGTTTAAATAGATAAATATGTGTAAAACACGCAAAAATCTCAAAACAAGTTATATTTATTTAATAAATAAATTAACTTTGTATTTGCGGTTGATTATAATTCATAATATTTCATAATACATTGTAGTGTCTATAAGTGTAGACATTTCTCGTACACTACCGCTGTGTTGTAAACCACAAACGCATAATTTTTCGTTTCAGATTCCAAATAGTGATATTAATATCAAGTAGGTAATCAGGAACACTTCAAAAAGTCGCTTATAAACGGGAAATGGCCATGGTCGTTCTAATCTTTAGTTTCATGTTTTTCATATGTTTTTGAAGTCGCTGAATACGCACTGAAGTTATTTTTTAATTAAAAATGGGGGAACATTGAACAAAGTGGTGTTTAAGTAAAAATACAAGGAAAGAAATTTATTACTTTTTCATCTTCAACTCGCTATTCATCTCTGACAAATTAATTGTCTATTCTATATTTCTTTTTGAAATTTTGAATAATCTTTATACTATTCTGAAGGAAACAAGACCTGTCTGGACCTTCTAAACACTTTTTTGCCAGTGTGGCATTTTTTTGAAAATTTTTCATTCAAACCGTGACTAATTATTATTAATTGAAGTCACGGTTTGAATGAATGGTAATCAATCATTATTGATTACCAAACCGTACCACCAGCCTATGTTTCTCCACAGTTGGATAAAGGCTTAACCCAAGGGTCACCACCATTACTATCGATAAATTTTAACTTGGCAGTTTATATTTTCAATGAAAACATGTGGCACTGAAAATCTCAAGCAAAACAAAAAACATGCCCTTTATTATCTCTGTGATTTTAAAGCTTTTAAGAATCATCTTCTACTTTTAAATGTTTACGTTCAATCAGCAAGTCGATCAATTATTTCTTGCTAAGAAGGCCTTCTATGAATCCGTTTATTGTGAGCCGCTTTGACCCTTTTCGCGAAATATTGCTTAATTGGAGGAACATAATTAAGGGGCCGAGTTTCTAGCGATTAGAAGGGAATGAATATTTATTTTAATTTTATCCTATGTTAAATAATAACTCTGTAACATTCCAGGCTACTCAGAAAGTTTTGCGACAAAGAGTTTTTATCTATGGAACACTGGCTGATTTTGGTGTCAATTAAAAGTATGACTATATATATAACATTAAAACTAAACTTTCCAAATTAAAATTTCCTACCATATTTTTTTACGAGCTGGATCAAAATATCCTGTCTCATTAAAAAATGGATATTCGACGGGAACATTTCCACGCTATGATTTTGTATGACTTTAAATGATCTTTAAAGCCTGAAGATTATTTTTATAGACTTCAAATGCCCTTTCAAGGCAACTGTGTATTGTTTGTATAGTGAATTTCAGCGTTCCCGACTAAGTTTGGTTGACAACGAAAGAAGTGGTCGCCCTTTAACGGCTGTTACGTTAGAAAACGTGGTGGCAGTAATAAAATGTAATTTGCAAAAGCAGGCGCATTACATACGAGGAGTTCAGGGGAGATTGGAGATTGGATTGGGTAGTGTGTATGAAATATTACATGGGCATCTACGAGTCAGGACCGAGGCTCATAAACAAGTTCGTGTCGAATATTGCCGTGATATGATAACAAAATTTGAAGCAGAGTCGTTTAGCCGCGTTTACGACATTGACGAATCTTGGATCTACCACTATGATCCAGAAACTAAGCGTCTGTGCTCGGAAAGTACGATCGACATAAGAATAGAGCGCAAAGAAATTAAAGTAGTGTTATAAGATATTTTTTATTTAATTAATTTGAACCTTTTTAAGTTTGCATTTTAAGATTATATTATAGGTAAATTCGGCATAAAAATTAATTTAATGGATGGTAGGTTTATTATATGTAAGCAAGAAGCTGTGATACAGAAGTATTTTAATATTACTTTGAACTTTGATATTTTTGATTTGTATTATTACAATTATTTAAAAAGTATCTTTATTTACTCTTGCCACTTGAATTGTTTTCATCTGAATTAGAGTTAGTAACGAAATCGTTGTCCATATGCTGCGAATATTTTCTTAGCAACCAATTTTTTTAATACCTATCCTCCATATCTTTTCTAGATTGAGTTCCGGGTGATAAGGGGGTAGTATAGATGCAAGTGGAGAATACTTCGAAAAATGTAATAAAAAAAATAAAACTCGGAGATTTTTTTTCTTTTTCGCCACTTATTCGCCAATAGATTTGGTTTTGTAATGATTCCTTCTTAACTGTTACTCAATCGAATTGTCAACTAAAATTTTTACGATTCTTCTGCGATTCTTCTCCATGATGCACGATGATGCGTAGGCGCAGCTTATACCGAGGTTTTCTCTTACTTAAGCGGATAGATTTATTCGTTGCCTTAAAATCTACCCCTATTAATATAAAACTGTAAATTTCTTGATATAAATTAAATATATTGATGAATATTGTCCATGCGTCTCTATAGCAGGTTACATCTATAGGTATTTATTATGAAGGATTTTACCTTCATAGGTAAAATCTATGAAGGTACGCCATATCCATGTTAGGTCCATGTTGAGTCATACTCATAAATAGTTTTAACTTCTAAAGTATTACGAACATAAAATGTTATTATCGCATAGGCTTATCGTTTTAGGATTTTTTTTATGTCTCCATATCAAGCAGAATGCTTGAGATTTGGGAACATCCTATAACGTACCCACTGCACATGCTTCTATTAGTAATTAAGAGGAGTTTCGGGCCATTATTCATCACGAGGGCCCATCGCGAATTGGTGGATGTCACACATGTTATAGACAATTTAATTATTGAGGATGCGGGTTTCCTCACGACGCGCGCGACGAAGCGACGTTAGCTTTTATAGCCGAGCTAGGTAAAAATCGCATTTAATAAAAATTTAGGGGTCGGAGTGCAAACTCATGAGTGATTTCGAGAAATATAGAAACTCCTAAACAACGACAAATTCTGAATTTTGAGTGACAGGTTATGGAGACAAGTAGGTACTTTTTTTAATGTTAATAAAGGAATGTTCTTTATGGGCGAATGTCTACAGGGAGGGCGTTTTTTCTGTATCACCAATAGTTATCGTCATAATTACAGTTATTTTCCTACAATGACCCATGACAAAGAACAAAAATGCACGAAATATCTCTGCGGCCTCCTAATTAATAACATATCGATGGTTAAAAAATCAATTGGCGTAAGGAACTAAAAGGGTTGTTTCCAGTAGAGCAAAAAATTGTTTTCTAGGATCTTTAAATGACTGTAACTTTTTTATTTATTTAACTATTTACTCGATGCGTGGAGTCATATTCTTAAAAAAATGTTTTTGCACACTAAATAATTGAAACTTTTCGAAATTCTATAATTCCAGAAATAGTTTGTCCTTTATGTTAAAATACTATAAATAATAGTCCCTTATCCACTTCAAAAAATTACTTCATAAGTTTGTACTTGATGTAACTGTCATGTTCTATTTTTTGTAATAAGTTTGTAATTTTTTGTAATAAGTTTTGTAACTGTAATAAGTTGTAATAAGGTTGTAACTGACAGAAATTTACACGCTTCAGAACCAAGTTTATTGAAATCTATGGTTTTTAATTGGTTCTTTACACTATTACTCATATTAAAGTCTTGGTGTATGTCTACAAATGTGGTCATAGTTGTGTAAAAACTGCAATGACACCATTGTTTCTTTCTTTGTACAGTATAGTAAAATAATAATACATAATAATGAAATAATAATGTCCCTTACGCCGTAACTCATGACTCATGAGGTGTTTTTATATTAAATATACTTATAGTAGTAAAGTACATTCGTAATGACAAAGAACTTTACAAGGACAACGTTAAAATGATAAATTAATGGTTACGCCCCAAGTAATTGGAGGAAGAAAATAAATATACTTTATAGAATACTTTTTTTTACAAATAACTAATCACATGACGATGTAATAAAGTACAGTACAAAATCGTTATTTGAAGAGATATCAGTTTATTGATGATACAGTTGGATAGAGCAGAAAAAATAAACAAACCGAGAGTTAAACATTTTTTTTGTGATTGTCCCATACGCAAATTGAATTTATAACCACCTATGTACATTTATGTACACCTATGTACGTTAAATAAATATGTACATTTATATTATGTACATAATAGGTACACTGGTACATATTACGTAACCTATTAATATATTATGTGGAGCTAAACATATTTAATCTGACATTTATATTGTACTTAATTTTGAAATTTGTAATTTAAAGAATAAAGATTTTTTTTAATAAACTGTGACTAACTTTATATGAGGCGTACTCACTTCTATAGCGAATTACCTTTTGTATAGAATCGAGAAAATCCTTGCGCAGTTTCTTTGAAATCTTCGTATTAATTAATTATGAGTCGAATGATAACACTGAATGGGGATCCGAAGTTTGAATGGGCGTACCTGAGCTACATAGTCGGGAGTTTGGCATTGTTCGCTGCACATAATTGGAGTAGCGCAATAAAGGAGCGTATATATTGTATGTACGTTACCAGAGATAAGTTTATTGTCACCTCTATCTACGACTATAGAAAGATAATATTAATTATCTTTAAATGACTATAGAAAGATGACTATAGAAATATAATAGAAAGAACCACTAGCTTTCGCTCCCTGTTTCGTTCGGTTACAATCCGACTTCATTTGAGAAATAGTCAATGTGAAATCTGTTTATTTTATTTCAAAAATATCAACTTAACTTTCGGTGAGGCTAAGACTAATGTTTCCTGTTGTCCACCCTAGGGCACTAACTTTGGGTGGACAACAGGAATAATCTAGAGTATCTAACAAAAACGGTGTAATAGAATTATTATTATTGATAATCAATAAAATAAATAAAACTGCAACTAATACTCTACACACATGTGAAAACCAAAATAAAATTGAACCTGAAATGTCTGTACAACAGACAATCGTTAGGTTTAATATAGAGATAATGGTATATCGCGATAAATCGATCGCTGTTGTACGCCTCGAGACAAAAGAAGTGGAGACAATGGGCCAAAATAACTTCTAAATAAAATGTTATTATAACTCTTCTAGGTGTAGTCTAAAGTTTATCTTTACAGAAAATGCTTCAAAACTTTGTTTTCAGTAGATATACATTATGACAGGCATATCTTGTAAGAACTCGGGTCTTTGCTTAGCTAAGTAAAATAAACAGTGAAGTAAATCTGTATCACATTACGTAATGTGAAATGTGATTTTATATAAAGTTTATATATAATTTTGATATTTGGACCTAATTTTGTTTAAATGAGTATTTAAAAACCAATGTATGTAATCTATTTACATGAGGTGATTTTAGGAAAGTTTAATTATTTTTTTATAAATCTTTCACATGTTTATTTTTGTAGTTTTTAATTGCTTATTTTGGAGGTCATTTCAACCAAGTAAACAAAGACAATTCAACGCTTTCGCAAAATAGTAAAAGTATGTAAATGTATCATATATAAAAGGAAAACATATGCGAAAAAAATCATAAACAATGGATGTATTTTCTGCAACATGTAATCAAAACATATTTATGTCAAAAAGGCATATATAACTATGTAAGGTACGTAACTATTACAGAAATAACTAAATTTAAATTACGTTTAAATATAAATCTATTTATTTCATTTAGGTAACTTAAATGAAGCTTTGTTCCAACTTACCTGCTAACTTTAAATTGGGTTAGCTCCTCGGAGGCGCGCCGTAAAAATATAACCTTAGCATCAGCCACGTTCAATGTCAACACCCACATTACCGAAAACTCATCGTTTTGTCATTGCTAAAAGACCAATAAGAAAGTTTAAATTTAGAATTTGAAATTCAAATGAACACGAAAGAAGTTTGGGTCATTTTTAATGTCGATTCATGTAAGTCGCGAAGTTATTGTTTGAGAGCGCGACGAGCGTGCAGTCATCGCGAGCCGCTTTCATCTACTGCTGTAAAGGACGGCTGAAAACTGAAATGGTTTGCAGGCTTTGAAACCTTTAAGCAGCTTTGCGGTTATTAGTGTAAAGGGTTCCAGATTAAGCATTTCGTGGGCTTACATTGTGGAGCAGAAAATTCTTTAATATTTTACAGAATAATATTCAATTATGATTTTTTATGTTAAAGTTTTTAAGAGCTCTTTGTTAAAAATTGAAATATTTTGTTTTTTTTTCGTTTTAACATAGCCTTTTATGGAGAAAATATCTGGGACGAATCTTGGGTACTTTTCACCGATAAATCGCCCGATGAGACAAGGTAACTTATTAAGCAGGGAGGTTGACTTGTTTGCTGATAGTGTAAATAAAATTAGGCCATTTATTTTAGTGAGCACGATAATCCTTTCTTTATAACTTCTTTTTATTGTATACACAATTTTAATTTTCAATTTTGATTTATAAATTATGTAATTTTAATTTTCTATTATTATTTGAATATTAATTTTAATAATTTTTTGGCTGTTTACTTTTAAATGATATTGTCGCCTTTAAATAGTGACATTTAGATAATTAACATTCTTGCATGTAAGCCTTACATTTACATAATGCATGCTCTGTTGGTGACTAATGGTGACTTTTAATAAATAAACATTGTTTCCATTCATTGAAGTTAAATATTTTACACATATTAGTAATAATGTTGAAAAGACAAGGATTCATAAAGATCCTTGTCCTTGAGAAATATCCTTGAAGATATTTTTTTTTACTTTTCATGGTTAAGCCACACATTATCATCACCATTAATTGAATCTATTATTAAAGTTTTTATAAACTAATTCAGAAATCTGTCATTTAAAAACATAAACAAGTACTTACTGTAGATCAATCTGTTTAACTGCTTCCAATTTATTTTTATTTGTCATAAAGTATATAAATAGGTGTGGTTAAAATAAGTACATTATTCTACTTTAATTGGGTTATCCAGTGGTGAAGAGACATCATTGGTTGAGATTTTTTTGAAGAAATGAATGAAATGTTCTATAAATACGAAAAGGTACATGACAAATAATATCCAAATCAATAGACCCTGGGAAATAGACATCACTAGCTGATAGTGTTTGCGTAGATTTGTATATTATGTGTATGTATATGTATGTATGTTATGTATATTTTGTTATGTGTATGTATATATATTAGGTATATTTTAGGAAAGTATATTATATACTGTTGTCGTTTAGGTTATATATATAATATATATATTTATACTTCTCATCGCTCCTTCCAATGTATCTCTCTGTTAAACGCAAAGGTTAGATGGTAGAGAATGCCTTAAGGCATTATGCTCCCCTTTTGTACGAGAATGTGCAATAAAGTTTGTTAAATAAATAAATAAAATAAATAGTGATAATGAGAAAAAAACAGTACAATATTTGTTTATAAACAATTTATCCCACCAGGAATCGAACCCGAAACTTTTTGTCCCTAACACCGCCCGGTAGGTTAACCGATAAGTAATAAAAAAATCAGGAAACAGGTGAAACACTGAAACTGCATCCAATGCTCATTTCATACAGAATCCAAGCCAAATAAATAATTTCTGGAATGATTCAATTAAAATGGAAATTAAGTACCAGAGATCTGGTATCAGGGAGCTTTTAGTCCAATGAATTCTCCACCCCAGCCGAAGTCACACGATATTCAATTTATTTTTGCATTGAAACTGAAATTGGATCTAACATTTGAAAATGCTATTTCCTCCCTTTACTGCAGAGCCGTATTTGGTATTCGACGTTGCCTTTGAATTCAGAGATACACAACGAGTTCAAAGATATTAATACGTTATGCAGTAGTTATGGATGGATGCGTTTGGTTTTTAGTGGAGAGGTCAAATTGTCAAATTAATGTCAAGTAGTTTGTGTTGTCAAGTGTCTATTGTAAGTTTGATGGTTGAAGTGATAAGATCCGTATGTATCCCTACGTACGAGTATACATCGTTTCACGTAAAAAGAGCGCTGACAGTCAACCTGCGCATTAAGCGATTTATCGATCTATTTTGTGGCACGAGGTGAGGCGCGACGGGGGGATTACGCGTCACATGTCCGTGCCATCGCGTTATTGGTTCGTCAGTCGACTTTTGCTTCCCGCGTTCGTTCGTTTCGTTTCGTTTCGTTCGACGTTTCGTTCGCTCGCAAAGTACAGTCACGCACAAAAGTTTTTGTTAATTACGAATATTGCAAGATGTTTTTGCATAGAAAAGAAAGAAAAATAGTTTACAACGTATATTGTTTTATGAAACGAGAGGCTGATAATGGCGAGGTAATTAATTTAAAACAATGTATGAAACGGACCGCAGCGGCAACGCATACTTCTAAGGCCACTGTGAGATGAATTGTAAAAGATGCAAGAGATTCCTTATTTCAACTTCAAAACATAGATAGATTTCAACATCAAAACTTCATATTAAAAAATAGATTAATAAACTTATTTTTCTAGTTTCAAACAATCCTTTACTGTAAAGTATTGAAATATAATATCTAAAACAATAAGTAATATCGTGCGCAACTGTATCGATGCGCGGACTCATCCGTTCCACAGACGTCCAGCGCTCTTTTTACGTGACGATACCTATATATACGTTAATATGCATTTGATACTAATATGCGCTTAATTATAGGCGTTCTGTTTGCTTTGGCCGTGTGGTATCGCCAGGCTTTAGTTAATAAAGTCGCTCCATAAGCCCCAAGGAATGAGGAACTACACCATCTCTAAAAGAGTGGACTCGCCAACACACCGCCCGCCGCGTGACGTCTTAGGGCTATACATCCCGCGTACACTAGACAATATATATGAGGAAGTGTCCAAGAAAATTTTAACTGTAATCCTATAGCCGTTTAAAATATATGAATATTTTACTGAATTGAATACATCCGTTGTATGGAATCACCTAAAAGTTTCCACTGGTGTTCACAGTGTCCAGGACACGACACGAATTTTGCATCACCAAAAATTGTAATGGCGATCTATTAAATATTCTGTCTTACGTAATAAACTTACGTTGAATTTTTTACAGGCTGATTAGATTTTATTTTATACCTCCTTTCGCTCGTGTATAAAATGTTTCAACTCAAATATTATTTGTACTCGTGTATTGAGCCAAATTTAATGCTCGGAATAGTCGCCGCGTCTTTATAATTTAAAATCAACTGATATAACTGCAGCCGCACCCTTGCGTGCACAGTGACAGAGTCGCGTGTAAAAGCGACAGATTATGGATAATGGACAGGGGACGGAAAACGTGCTTCCATCTCTCTAACGACGCGAATAAGTTGGATGAAATATTTCATATGTTATAATACTAAAAGAGCGGCAATTTTGAATAACTGAAATAAATCATTTTAAATTACTAAGAATGTCATCGCCAAGTCTTTATTTCTTTCTTTTTTTTCGTCACCAGCGAACCTAAACCTAACCCACTTTTAAATTTACTGCTATCCATTTGCTGCCCGGTCAGTATTTTCTATCGCTCATTTAATTATTAATATACTACTGGCGTTTTTTAGTTTTAATTTAAAAAAATATATAGAGGAGACAAGATTCTTAGTCATAAATGTAATTTTCTATGTCGTGTGATGTCTGCCGGCTATAGAATATGGTGATATTGCTGGTGATAGAGTGGTGACTTCATCTCTTCCCGTGAGTGTTGTAAAAGGCGACTAAAGGATAACAAAGCGGCTACCACAAGCCCTAGGGAACTACACCACCTCTAAAAGAGTGGACTTGCCAATCTTCTCGGCCAGCGAGGCGTTTCAAAGCCATACATCCCTTATGCACAAGACAACAGTGGACACTGAAAGGGCTAATTGCATTGCATTATACCTATTTAGTTCTGGTAGCTATAGTTTTTCCACAGCTAGGTGTACTATAAGGCTCGCCACAACAAACAATCTTCCGCCTTTCTCGTGCAGCCTCTACCGGAAATTTACTAACGTTATGAAATTTGTTCTGGTTCAATGCATGCAGGCATGTGCTCTTGTGGAAATTGTTAAAATAATTTTGTATGGAATTAAGTTAAGTTTCGTAGAAAAGTTAGTAGTAGTTGTTTGATAGAATGTCCCACTCTCACCCAAGGCTCGTCGCCACATACGATCTTCGGCTTTTCTCATCCAACCACTTAAGTCCTTTTTTAAGTCCTCGGTCCACCTAGCTGGGCGGCGTACTACACTACGCTTCTCAGTAAGTGGCTCCTATCTGAGGACTTGTCTACCCCAACGGTTATCGGTCCTGTAGTAAATACGACCTGCTTATTGCCACTTTAGCGTACTGATTCTACGACCTATGTAGGTGACTTTAGTTCTTTAACGTATCTCTTCATTTGGATCCCATCCTGTAACTTTGAACTTATGGAACCGGCTAACAGTTAGAGGACACGTTTCGGCATCATTATCCTAACTTAATAAATACGAGTATTATAGATACCAATACGAATTGGATTCTGCCAGTTTGGCAGTGCACCCGCAAACCCCCTGGTGTTGCAGGTGCCCATGGGCGGCGGTGACCACTTACTATCATGCGGCCCGCCCGTAAAAAAAAAACAATAATAGTTCATTGATAAGAATATTAAAGTTGCTATCAATTTGAAATGGATTGTTCTTATCTTACCGATAGTAAATATTGATGCGAAGTATGTTTTCATTTCATACCTAACATATATTGTGCTATTTGTGCCGTACCACAGAATATGTCAAAACATATTTAACTTGCTGTGACATACGCCCCCACTCGCATCAACGCGTCAATTTGTATCTGTATGGTTCATTTGAGCTACACTGAGGGCAACATGACTGCTATAATTTGCTCGAGTCGTGTTGTGTTTGAGACGACAGAATGACAAACTTTTTGTGAAGTATGTCGCGTTCTTTGGCACGACGATACCAAAACACAGTGGGTCAACGAGTTAGAAATAGGGAAAAATGCCAACAGCGTCTAGACAATGACGTTCAATGGCACTGTATTCGGAGCGCGCTACTCGTGTAGACAGCCACGACTGACCTGTTTCGACGCTCTTATTGACCGAGTGCATATTTTAAAAGGCTGTAATAATATGTATAGAGGGTGTTTGTTTGGTGGGGCGTATTTCTTTCACGTGTGATTGTAAGAAAATTTCGAAAATAATTGCCTGTATAATTGTCAGGTTTCTGAATACCTAATTGGCCACTTTTCGAACTTCGAATTTACGGATTTCGAAGAAATCTACCTATTTCGGAGAACATGACTTTCGATTTTCAGAAAGATTTCATTACATTTCAACTAAGGGTCATCAGCTGAATTCAAAACCCCGAAAAGTTTCGAAGTTTATATGAGATATATAATGATATTTGTAGAACTGTAAAGTGAATTTCTTAACTTAATTAAATTTGGCAGAAAAAATTTAGCTCTATATCTCGGTTTATATATTTTTTTTTTATGAGACATGTACTAAACACATTCAAAACATTTACTAACTACATTACAATGCTATTAAAGGTTACATAATTGAAGAAAAGAGGACGCTGGAGTGGAGTGACATTTGAGTGGGGTGCCATTTTGATATTTGCTTCGTGCGCCAATGCCTGAGTTTTATTCACTTGGGCATTGGAACGTCGGGGTTATTTAGTAGTTGTAAAAGTTATTGTAAAACCTAATAATGAAAGGTGTAATATCTAATTGTTATTTTTTTTATATTTTATATACTTTATTTAGATAATATAAAATATTTTTCTATGTGTGTTTAAATTACACATAGGCCGGCTAAGTTCTTAGACGATTCAATTGTTTTAAAACTAACGATAGTGTAAGTTTACAAGGAAATCTAAAAAAAATAAGCTGCACTAGTTTTGTCTAAAACTTATAGAAACTAGCAAAATCTCCACAATGTAGGTACTGGAAAATTTCATGATTATTTTTTAATAAGGTCGATAATAACGTTTTTCTTCGCTTTTTCAATGTTTATATCATTCTAGAAAACTTTTCCAGGGCAATGACTCCTATTACCACTTCCTGAAATGAATACTTCGAGGTACCAGTTACCCTGTGCACGAGTTCAGTTAGGTTGACCTGATCTGAACTTTTAATCATTACTTAAGACGTCACATCTCTACAGATGTAGGGATGTGACAAATGGATGAAGAAATCGATTTTTAGACAATCGACTTTTTCTTCTTCCGTGGTAATAGATTTTAAATAAATCGATTTTTCTATTTTAATAGATTGATTTGAATGAGTTTAAAAAAACAGCTTTTAATTAGAGAATTTCTAGTTTATTATGACAACAATCACGACAAATTGGAGTTTTAAATTCAAATATTATTAAAATTTATTAAATATTAATTAATTTATTTAAATTTATTAATATTTTATTAAAAAAACTTTGGAGTTTTTATTATTAAATACGATTAAAAAAAATATTTTCAAAATAAACGTTGGGTTCTGTTTTCACATTCTTAGGAAGATTTTTAGCGTAGACAGAGACGGGATATAAACAAAGTTTTGTCGTGTTCATCGTGCTGCACTTACAAGTGAAACCATTTCATGTAATACGTAACTCATGATTAATTCAAGGGCATATAAGCTCACCTTTCCACAGCGCGCGTATATTACGTCCGGATATAATAAATGCGGGGATATATGCGTGTATTAGGTTCAGTCGGATATATTATATGACTCGCTAACAAAGGAAGTTGTACAAATGACGCCAAAATAAGATATTTGTAATGAGGAGGTATTATTTGATCGCAATTATGACTTTATCCATACAAACACGAGAGAAATAGCGATACAGTTCATTGTATTTATATATATTATACTTATTTACTGTGCCGGCTACTCGTTCGCATGGACTTTATGATGATTTTTGGGGGGATTTTGTAAACGGATCTAGATAAAAGTATCTGATTAAATATAAGTATGTATGTTAATTTAAACTATAGAATATGACCGTGGTAAATATCACTTAAATCTTTCAAGTGTTTTTTGGGCGATGCTTGCTCCGAGTGTCAGACAAACAAAATTTAAAGTTGATGTTTTAAAGATTCCTCACTATAGTTAGTGCAACGTTAGCTCAGGTAGCAGGGTTTCTTTATACCAGCCATGACGTCGAGTTCCTAGATAACCATAAATGTTCCTAAAATGACTATTTATCTTCATAACCTTTCTTAGGTAAATACTTTACTTGATAGTAATTAACCGCCTATCTTACTAACTGAAAAGGGGAGGCAATTATCGAGATCCAGTGGAGCTAGGTGTTACAGTCTAGAAACCTATAGAAGCAACCTAATTTAGTATAAAAGAAACATATTATGTCTAAAAAAATATTGAACTTGTGGCGGCGTATGGAATTGTGACTTAGTTATTTATTTATGATGTGCTATTAACTTTTTGCTTTGCTCTAAGTACATGTCGGTTTGATACGTTCTCCTGTTGTGTTGCTTGATTCTAACTGTTGCCTGGCAAGAACTCTATGTAAGTAGTGTTGCGTGTTATGTTATCGATGTTTCTAGTCGATGTACAAAAATGGAAAACATTTATCTGATTACATCTGTAGGTAATAATATTTTTTGCAAATAATGCTTTTTGTAAATAATATTTTTTTGCAAATTAACGCTCTGTTCCTGTGCACTAATTTATGAATCACTGATATTTTTGTATTACAATCCCGTTCTATAATATCTGCCTATAACGTCCTGTAGTGACAAGATAAAGCTTCCTCTTTCAATTACAAGGAGATTCTGTGTCACCACGGTCACCCATGGTCATCCACCATGCAGAGCCAATGCGGATTGTTGGTTAATATTCAAGATTAACCAGATTTTTTCACAAGAACGCGGCTTTCCTCACGAAGACTCCCTTCACCGTTGAGCTAGTGATAATTAAAAAATTCGTAATTCGTAAAAAACCGAGTCTTGCTTTAAATTTCTGATTTCACAAATATCAGTCAATAATAAGTAATCACCTTTACAGTTACGTTTAATATAATAATAGTTGGTATTAATACTAGTTTCTTAACAGTAACTAAGTACATAGATTCTAGTTAATTCTATATTTCAGCTATAACTGAAATAGTTTCTTTAGAGTAAAGGAGGTAGACAGACAAGCGACCCACGTAATTGTAGGTAAGTAGCCACCGTCGCCCATGGACACCTGGAACATGAGGGTGTATGCGGCCGATTTTGCAAATTCCTATTCATAACTTTCTTGAAGAATCCATCTCCTAATGTAATAGTTTATATGAGACGTGGGTACACATCACTTTTACGTTATCGACATTATCGACATTATTTACGTTTTAGCCCATCTCTATGCCTAGTTTTTACCGCTCGAGTGCATTGACTGGAACGGCACGCAACCGAATTGTTGGCGTATTGTCCAATCACAGCAGCCAGTCCACAACGCGCTAACGAAGTTTTTTCCAAGATAAGTATAAATAGAAGTGCTGGTAGCATTCTCTCGGGAGGTCCGATGCTGCCGGGAAGACCGGCTGTGGCGAGGGGCCGGACTCTCTATCCTCGCCCGATTCATATTCTAAAACAGTAGAGCGGACTCTGCTTCGTATATCGCTTGTTAATATTAATCTCCTGTAGTTAAGTTAACTGTATGTATGCGTTAAGATTAGAGACCCTCTTCTTCACCTTCACTGGTTGGTAGCATGTTTGACTTCCTTTTGTTATTGCGAAACGAGTTTTTATTTTTTATTCATGTCATTTTCTTTAGTTCTGTTCTTAACTGTCCATGGAAATATCCGTTTGTCTGTCGAATTATTGTTTTAATTATATAATTATTATTTTTATTTCAGTTTATTCAGTTAGGTGTTTGACATAATGCATAATGCATTAGCTGCACTAGGGTTGTCAACTTTTTTTAGCCCGAATATATTATAGTAATATATTTTCATTTCTAGCATCCAAAAAAATATTGGGATAAAATATGAAATTAATATTGTATGTTTCAAAATTATATTTTATTTTTAAAGTAATAAATATTTATTTATATTTATTCATATTATATTTATTAAAAAGTATCTAAGTTTTGCTTTGTGAGATGATGCATTGTCATGTTGCAAGAAAAGCCTGTTGCAAGGGCGAGATCAAACCTATTTTAGGACGTTTTTGATTTAACACATCGAATACAGTTGGTGAACACATTTCACTGTAACTAAAGTGCCATCACTTTTTTGCCCACACTGCACCCACCTTTGACCTTCCTGGGAGGCTCTTCCTCTGGAAATATAATACCCAAACCGTTGGTTGCCGCTTAGTTAATAGGTCATACTGATAGATCCAACTCTCATCTCCAGTAACAATATTAAATATATTCCGTCCCTCTACATTTTCGAATTTTACAATCATTTCCCTGCACCATGTCACGAGAGCTTGTTTTTGTTCAGCAGCCAGTGAATGAGAAACTCAACGCGAACAAAGCTTCTTGATTTGAAGGTGTTGGTGTAAAATTTCATGAATGACCGGCGATGAAATCTTAAGAGTCTCCTCTATCTATTTGTATTTAGTTTTCGGATCTTTGTGCAACACTTTCTTTACAGCCTCAATGTTTTCATTCGTTAGAGAAGTCGCAGGACGGCTACTTCTCTAATCATATTTCAAGGAAAATTGTCCTTATTTATATTGAGAAAACCATATGAAAATTGTTGCACGGGACTGTGCGAAGTCCCTAAAAGTTGATATAGATTAGTATCAACTTTTATCAATCAATATCAATCTATCAATATCAGTATCAGTCAATCTTCACACTCACTTTCATTTAAATCAACTTTAAATCATTGCACGAAAATGTTCTCGTTCGAATCCCATTGTTGCAAAGAAAAGCGAGCGAAATGTAATTAAAAAGTGAATCCAACATTTTTATTTTTTTCGTTTTTACTACATGAAGTTCGGAATTCGAATTTCAAATAAGTGATGTTTTAAAAAGGGTGGAGCTAAAATATGTTCTCTGTCTGAAATTTGAGTATCTCAAAATTTACCTAGTCACCATATCAATGATCTGGGATAATGACGATAGATATATGTAATGAATTAACGCCTTAAATTTTGTCACTGATTAATTATTTATTTTACAGATTATACAGGAAGACAAACATGTTTTTAAATAAAAAAATGACACGTAATAAGTGTTTCGTAGACAGATAAATGACATTGACAAAAATTGAAAGTTGTAATAATAAGGTTTCATGCATATTAACCCATACTTAATTGATGGTGTTTAAATAAATTAACAAATTGTTGGATTAATTTCGATTTTGTATGCCTGCGTAGACTCTGCAAGATCTACGTACTTATGTTTCTGGCAAGATTTTCAACAAAGTTCTGCTATAATTGGCCGTGGTGCCGGCAGGCTTCAAAAGCCTGGAAGTTAAATGGCATGAAAGAGGGCATGGAGAGGCCGGAAGAGACGAGGTGGCCGGCACCACCTCGTCTCATTCCGTGGGTGTCGTAAATGGCGACTAAGGGATAACAAAGCCGCTACCACAAGCCCTGAGATACTACATCACCTCTAAAATAATAGACTCCAACCCGCTTGGCCAACAGCATGCCGTTTTAAGGCTACACATTAGTGGTTTAATCTTTTAGAGGTGGTCTAGTTCCTCGGGGCTTGTGGTGGCGAGCTTTTTCATTCCTTAGTCGCCTTCATCACTTAGTTATCATTCCTTAGTGTGGTAGCAGACAGCTAAAATACCTGAAATTATAGCATTTCTTATAAATCGCGTTATCTTATATTAAAGATTCAGATAAAGATTAAAGTTCCTAATAACAATGTCATCGTTAAACAGATTAACACATTGTGTTTATTATCGTTACGCAACATAATCTTCCACTGAAACAGCAATTAGTATTACGTGAATTGCTTCATTAATTACCAGAGTTTCACCACGGGGGCTAATGTAACATTACCTCTAGGTTTTACTAATGACATTGAGCCTGATATTAATTAACACACATTCACCGTTCAGTCTTAAAGGATACTGGAACGGTGTAACATTTAACATTGTTGTTGAACAACTTTTTGTTCAAATGTTTAACGACTCAGTGGGCCAATCAATATAAGTAGCTAAATTTATGTTAGACTAAAATGGGTAGTGAAAGATTGTTAATCCTATTATTTGTGGTAACGTTTGTTTTGAATAGTTCAGTGGAAGTGGTCTCCCGATCCGGCGTGGATTTACCGATTCAGCTGGTTGCGTTTCCTGCGCTTATTGTTATGACTAGGATTTCCAAATTCGTGAAGCGATTAAACTACATTCTGAATCCCGGTAAGTAATGTCCGGTTGTTTAAACATCAAGGATATATATATATATATATAATGCGGAGTAATAAAATGATAATTGTATGCTTTTGAGTCTAGTAGTGTTATTTAATGATGATTGCACATGCATGTTTCAAATGAATGAGAGAATAAAACTAAATTAATTATTATTCCCTTAAATCAAATTTAATTCTACCTAGGTTAATCAAATATACCCACAAAAATCAGAAAATAGGACACGAATTGAATAGAAAGTGATTGATAACGCGTATCGATGATAAAATCATTTATTTATGCCCTATTGCTATCGAACACTATTCCACATCAAAACACAAGACATAACACAAGTGCATATTCACTGCTAGAAAACATAAACAATGTTACATCATTAACTGCACTACATACGTACCGAAAAACGGCGAACCGCAACGAGCGACCTAATTTTTATGCGTAAAAAATTACCTGTGATTACCTACGTTACGTGGAATCGCGTAATCGCGTATAGTCGGGGAAAATATTAGAACTATGTTGTGTGATCTTTACGTGTTTAATGTTTACAGATTCAGATAGTTAAATGTCTTTAACAAGTCATATTACAAATAAATAAATAGTTTATTATTAAATATTATGTAATATAGTACATTTTAGACATAAACATTATATATACCTCAGAATACAAACCTAAGTGGAGCTCATTGCTTGGTATCAAGTACTATTAATGGTAAGGGTGTGGTTATACCACGATAATCCTGTATTATCGAAGTGTGGGCTTGGAAGGAGGTTACAAAAAATACTCAGAGCCCCTTATAAAAATTGGAGGGGACTTTGAGTAGGCGAACAGTGTAGGAACACTCTAAAGCCTACACAGGTAAATAAATAAATATTAAATATTGGATTAAATATTGTACCATTTTCTCTCCTCGGATCCGCTTAATTTATCGCTTCTGCATAGTTACATAATTTATTTATCTGCCATTAGTTATTTTAATCGTGTCTAATGTGACACCAAATGTGACACAATATTCCCGGAAAATTGGAAATATCCGAAATATTGTGTTGTTACATTGGTCACTAATGTGACGCAATATTCCCGTATCGCAAAGTGTATAAAAAACAGAGTAATATTATGTTGGAATTTTGAGAATATCAGGTATCAGGTATGTATCTTAAAGTTTTCAAAAGATGCGTACATTTAATTTTTCAAATTTGCAGATGTCTATGTAATCTTATTGGATGGCTTCGTTGCGTTTATTTCATGTACCATGGGACTCGTGGGATAAATTTTTGGGTGGGTCTTTATTAGGGTGTCAGAGTTAAGGATTTAAGATACGTATTCCGTGTGAACTGTTTCGTGTCGGACTTTTTGGGGGAACTCGAGAAGTCAAGTTGAGTTTCTGTTTGATTATTGTGAAAATTGTGTATTAAGCGTTTTGTGGTTTAATAGTGATAGTCTATTAAACTTCAAAGTGTTTTTCGTGAGTGGTGTTTGTGATTGTCCAATAAAAGCATGGGACTTCGTTTTTCGTGTGCTTCCAAGGAGTCCTCTTCTGTCCTCAGTGAACCTACTATCGTTTTACTGAGCAACCCTCGACTTACTCTGATGGGACTGGACATGGACAGGATATGGTCAAAACTTTGAAATTGTTAGTTACGGAGAAAACTTTACACTGGCAGAATGTGTTAATTGCGCCATTACCGATTATGAAGAAAAAAAAATGTTTCATGTCATAGGTACGTTGTAGGTTTTGTGTTCTGTATGTGAGCCATTTTGCAGCAGTGACGCAAAAACGGTTGTCAATACATATTACCATACAACAATTGTATGGCAATTTAGATGTACTATACTTGTCGCAATATTTGCCATTAAATTCTAATCAGTGGCGTCAATTGTTAAATACTAGTTGTGCCCATAACTTTGTACACCTAGACATTTTTTTATAGAAAAAAAGTGACAGACGAGCAGACCGTCCAACTGGTGGTAAGTCGATA
Organism: Sesia bembeciformis; assembly: GCA_943735995.1. Classification (NCBI taxonomy): domain Eukaryota; kingdom Metazoa; phylum Arthropoda; class Insecta; order Lepidoptera; family Sesiidae; genus Sesia; species Sesia bembeciformis. Next base: position 6,061,773 of record OX031044.1, on the reverse strand, counting down.
GTGTCGATAGTCCTGCGACATCAGTACAGAATTAAAAACGTCGCCCACAGATGCCCACTATTGGAGATTTAATAATGCATTTATAGAAAGGGTAGGGAAAATAGTTAGGGATAGGATAGAATGGAATAGGCTCTGGCATAACTCACTCGCTACCAAAACATGTAGCAATAACTTGGGAGGGTATGGGTGCACGATGCAATCACTCAGCCGCTGGTCGCAATCGACTGGTCACTTTAACCCCTTCAGATGACTACCGTAAAATTTTGCTTCATTCCTCACTTTAATCTTATTCCCCCAATGTACGCTAGTGTTTCGGTAGTGAGATATGCCAGAGCTCATTCCCATCCCATTTTCTCCTCTCTCAATTTTCCTAACCTTTCGAAAATTCATTTCGGAACCTCCAAATGTAAGCAGCGTAATTGGGGGCGTGCCAACGCTTGTCATTCTGAACTGATGTTGACATGACATGTATCGCGGATGTCCACTTACTCCCACTTGGACTGTCTGATCGTTTGTCTCCTTCTTGTTATAAACAAAAATTTCATTACAATATTATTAAATGATATATAAAATTGTAGATAAAAAGTGCTTGTGATTTGGTATTGGAAGGAAAATTGTAATTTGACATGAATTACAATCCATTTCTTATTGTTTTCCAATTACCCAATTATAATAATATGAATAGTATTATACTTGACTGTATGTTCTATTATACAAAATGTATTTCTGTCAAATATTCAGAACATATGACTATGGTAATAATTTCAATGCTTTTTCCTTATTTGTATTGTATTATTTCTAACGAATATGGTGCATATTTCATTACGATAGACATTAATTTGAAAGACATTAAACGCTGAGTGAGCGTTCATTAACCTAGACTCGGACGTTATAGTTTAAGTTTTTAACGTTTGATTGTCTTAAACTTGAGGTTAAAAGATCAAATCTGAAAAATGTTTAGGTTCATTAACGCTGACATAGCCCTTAACCGTTCTGCGTTCGTTGTTATAATACTAGAGCCAGCAGAACCGCTCGAAGGCTCGCTCGATCCCGCCCATGCACCTGTCTTCCTAGCATTCAACTCACGGACATATGAATGGCGCTAAACATTTCTACAGAGCGCAAACTATGTTATTAGTTAGGCTCTTTGACATGTATTTAGAACTAGCGGTGCCAGCGACTTCGTCCGCGTGAACTTGATAATTAATTTGTATAAAAAGTAGTCTAAATATTAACCCAGCATATAAGTTACCACGGTGCCGAGTTTCGTTAAAATCCGTCCAGCGGTTTTTGTGTGATGTACATTCAGACAGACAAACATTCTAAATAATGTTTCGGGCTCTGTATCACATGTACACACTATTATGACTTCTTAAAAAATATTTCATGTACAGACACCGCTCTGTTACGATTTCATTGTATGTATCGATAATAGATATACTTACATACCTCAGAGATATGCAACCTCATTGGACTGCGAATTTTCTTCTGAACCTTAGTATTAGTCCACTCATACAATACCGTAACCGGCCCTTTTATCGTCCTCTGGTTCAATAAGCCTCCCTATTTGTATGAGCCTGTCTTCTGTATGAAGGATGTATCGCCTTAAACTATCACGCTGGCCAAACTGGTTGGCGAGTTCACTCTCTTAGAGGTGGTGTAGTTAGTCGTTCAGGGCTTGTGGCAGCGGTTTTTTCCCTTAGTCGCCATTTACCATACCCACGGGAAGAGATGGAGTGGTGATTTTTTTAAAAACCGGCTGACAGCACGACCACAACTTCATAGTTTCTCAAGTAATAACATTTCATTAAAATGAAAGTTAAATTACACCACATTTGAGTTGTTTCTTGACGTGCTTTATTCAAATTTTCTTTAGAAAAGTAAAAGTATATTAGTATCTGTCATAATAATGCGCTGCAATGTAAATAAAAACATTTTATAATAGTACGGCGCAGTATTTTCAAAAGCAGAAAGTAAACAAACGGTACTGCAGATAAAATAAAAGTTCCATTCACATTTTATGTTACTTACGTTAAGATGCCCCATTTGCTGGGCAATTCCATTATAGAGAACGAGTTTAAAGTTAACGGGTTAATGTAATTGTTTTGCTTATAATGCACCGTAATAGCGCTATCAGATTTTCAGAGAAAACCAGCGGTAGGAAGTGAATCTTTTTATCTTATAAACTAGCCTCTCCCCCTGACTTTGACTGCTAAGAATTCAAATTGGATTTTAGTAAAATTTCCAAACGACTACTCGTCTAGAAATATATTTGTTGTAACGAATTAAATTAAATTCATACAAGATTAGCTGTCGGGCACATGGAGTTGCCTGCTCGCGGACAAGGCGACTAATTTCGCTCGGCTGTATTTGCGAAAGAAAAATGTTTTTATCAAAGGAGCTCCTTTCCAGCGTAGTTTGGCGTAGTTTGTAAATGTTCACACGGGATCGCTAGTCGCGGCGATCAGCCGCATGCTCGACGCCTAAAAGCCATCGAAATGTATTCATGGTATTTCTGTGATCTAAGAATCAGCAAGCTGAAGTGGCACGGGACTGTATCGCAAATCGTAGCGTCCTCCGGCCACGTGGACTGACGACTTGGATAAAGTCGCCGGTAGTGATTGTATGAGAAGATTGTGCGTAGTGGCGGCCTTTGGAAGGCATCCATATCCAGACCGGCTGATGGTATGGCATGGTATGATATCGTATGTGATATGATATGGCAATAAAAATGGCAATAAATAAAAAAACCTAGTAAAGACAATATTTGATTTCTATAAACGTCGTATACTTCTTATGCTCGTCGCAACGTCAGCCTGCATCTTTTAAAGATGCAGTGATTTAAAATTCCTAGCGAGGCCTTAATCTTACGAACGGACAACAAAATTCAGCTCTTCTCATCCAAGAGAGCTGTGAATAGGATTTTGCAAGGTCGGCGGCGCGCCCGCATGCCCCCTGGTGTTGCAGGTGTCCATGGGCGGCGGTAACACTTACCATCACGTGGGACCGCTTGCTCGTCCGCCCTCTAGTCTATAAAAAAAAAAAAAAAAAAAAACTACTGAAAATAACTTTATATATACTTCGGCAACGACCATACTTTTTGAAGACATCACAGACGTTAACTCTTCAAGATTTTGTTATCAGTGTAGATGTAGATAGAGATAAAGCCAGCCAGTGAAGCCAGCCATAACATAATGCAAGAATGACGTCGCTTTAAGAACACTATGGTCCATTGAGTGCGGAAACGCTGTGATTTCATAACGGCCAATTACACGAAAGTCGACGTTTTATGGTTTTTATAATATTTCGTTCATTGTCGTGGCGCAAAATTTGGCATTCGCTCTCAAGACTGCACACAGAAAAGTTGCCAGTGACAAAAAGTGTTTTTGTTTATATTTTGTTAAATTTTTTTCAACATGTTTTTAAAGTGTTTTATAGTAGTTTTGGCAGTGATGCAATTTTGCACGGAATCGTCAGGACAAGGTGATTTATTCTTACCAGTTCAAACTGTTGGCTTTCCCTTTATTACCTTAGTGATGCGAATGGCTAAATTAGCTAGAAACCTTTCTTATGCTTTTAGACCAGGTAACTAACAGTTATGGTTTCCTTTTATCAATTTCCTATTAACTTTTCATATCTTTTAAAGTTTGGAGTTGTGTTCTTTTGTTAATGTGAATATTTGTGCATAGTTTGAACTTATTATACCTTTAGTTGTCTATAGAAATTATATTTAGTTTTTGGGCTCAAACTTCAGTTAAGTTAGTTAGGTACAATTTTGTGATAACCATTTAGCTTACATGTATTTTTAGTGAATGGTTTAAGCTGCTTTTAGTTTGAATTAGTAATTGAGAGATAATAGAGATATGCCACAGTATCAAATTCTAGTGATTCGATGTGAATAATTAGAAGTATTTTGTGTATGTATTACTATAATCATATTTTCGTATTAGGTACCAAATTGTACAATTTTATAAGAGGTATCATATTTACGCACTTGTATTTAATCCTTTAAATAAATTAATTGATTACTTCTGCATATCGATTAAAAAAATGACATGAATATTATATAGAAAAAGTTAATATACATTGACATTTTCTATATAATTCTCAATATTCATTTTCATAATATCATTTTTATTAAGCATTACTTAATAACGTTTACAAATATACACTTATAATGCAGCATTACCTATTTACTACATTAAAGAGAATAACATTATGAATAGCGAGAATAATATTCCAAATGGCTACATTTTGGAATAAAACATTCCGCCCTCTAGGTTTTATTAAAACCGCGCCGCATTCATGAAAACACTCTTTCAAGAAGAATAACAATTGGCGAGTGGACGAATGGCGCATAGGGTTGCTATAAAATATATTAACCTTTATAATGCTCAATCTCTTTTGTAAATGCACTAACTTGTTTTTGTAAACGTACTTATGATTTTGAACACTAAAACAGTAATTTGAATAAAACATTTAAAATCTTAAAAGCGTTGTTTTATTCAAATACGATAGGTCAAACTAAAAGTTCTTAGAACTGGCTACTGTATAAAATATTATAACAAATTCGCATTTCGTAAATGGAAGTCTGCTTGTCAAACGTCATTAAATTTTCAAAGCTGTCATTTGTTTTTTTATTTCTGGCGGCAATTTGAAACTTAAGTGTTTGCGGAAAAATGAATTTAACAAGAGAACATATTCGTTCAATGTTTTTTTTTATGACTTTCGTTGGGATCTACATCAGTAACAAAGTTATATAAGACTTAAGTTAGCATTTAGTGATAAATCCTCAATCCAGTAACGGCCTTCCAAACGGCTGTTGAAGAGGTGCCTAAAGAAGGGTGGGCTGAATGCTTCACACAATGATTTCATCGCCTGAAAAAGTGTATCGATTGTCGCGGAGAATACTTCGAAAAGATATAAAAAAACTTATATCTTTAGGTATATCTGATTTCGTTTTTGAGATTCCATAAACTTTCTATGTCACCCACATACTTATAATTTGATCTAGGTATTCATATAAAGAGAAATGTCGTGACTGACTGACTCATCAACACCGAGTCGAAACTGCTGAAACTAGAAACATAAAGTTTGTACAGTAGCTTCTTTCTATGATGTATATGGAAGAACTTACTAAGAAAAGATTTATGGAAATTTAACCCCCTAAATTGGTGAAATGGGATGTCAAAATTTGCATGGAATAAAAAATATTTTATGGTCCCTCTAACTAGAAACTTGGTATAAATATTCTAAAGTACAAATTATTAAACATGTGTTTTATCGTTTTTTAAATGATTTCAGGGAGTTAGAATACAGGCCGTCAAATTTTGGCTACGCTAACTTAGAACCCATTTTCAATTAGAATGTATTTTCTGTTATAAAAACGTATCTAGGTTATGTTTGAAATTAATCGAGATTAAACATTATTGTGTGGACGCTGGGAGTTTGATGAAATATCAGTGCAATAAACTTCTTTTACGCTACATACAATGACAAGAATGTCAGCCCTGCGTTTCTGTGTAATCTCCGTGTAACAACGCTATATAATGCGGGCGCTCGTAATGGGCTGTTTACACCGAACCCTTTGTGACTATTCCCTATGTTTGGCCACAAAAACGGATCGTATTGCTATACATTTTTAAACAAATAGAGAGAAGTAGGTAACGGTGTCAGCTCTCCTTTTACGTAAATTTTCGGGTAGCAAGACTAACGCGGTGGGCTTATTATCACGCGGGCACATCGCAATTAGACATACTTCCAAAATAATTACTTTGCATTTGCTTCTCGTTCTACCTACAGAAAATTATACTCATTGAAAAAAAATCTTGGCTACAAGGTGTTGTAACTTTGTAGAGGAACTCCTCGGGGCTTATGGTCGCAGCTTTGTTATCCCTTAGTCGCCTTTTACAACGACCACGGGAGGAGATAGGGTGGTGCTATTCTAATGCCGGCCAACACCACGCAGCTATAATGTATGGCGTTGGTGTGAGATTATATTGGATGAGGGATGTATGGCGTTTTAAGACAATACATCCCTTATACATAAACAATATGCATGTCCAGCTGAAAACAATAAAATTGTTGGTGACGGAATTTATATTCAGTGTTATTATACCAAATATTCTCGATTTTTGCTTAATATATTAATTAAGTAATAATCATTTGCGAAAACGCGTCACTATTTCCCCTCGTCTATAGCACAAAGTTTGAAGACGAGTCTTCAATCAATGCGTCCTGCCCGTAATGACGTATGGTGCCGAAATGTGGTCTTTGACGGTAGGCCCGTTTAACACGGTAGAGACCGTGTGTGTGGTGGTGGTCGTTGGGTGAAGCCTATATCCAGCAGTGGACAGACAGGCTGATGGTATGGTATGTTAATAATCATTGCGATAATATTTTTCCAACATTATGACAGTGAAAGCTGTCTTCGAGTAGTTTCTCATTGTCACTATACTTACTTAATCCTATCAAGCCATGGACCGTATCTTTAGAATTAAAGGCCCGTTTGGACCGTTGATAATAAAACCCGCAATGGATTGTTACACACAGCATTTTGTGGCGGTTCCACTTAGATACGAAACTTCGACGTGTTACCATTTACTTTCAAATAATAACCATCAGTGTCTAGCTTTGTTTTGTCATCTGTAGTGAAAAAGGAAAAGCGGGTAACGGTGTCAGCCCTGCTCTGCGTAATCTCCGGATAACAAGGCTATAACGTGGCGCCCGTAATGGTCTGCTTACACCGAGCCTTTTGTGACGGTTCCCTATGCTTAGATACGAAGCGAGAGCTCGGCGTATTGTGATGTTTATGTACTATTCCAATATTTTGGATTAATCTTTTTAGATGTAGATTATTTTTAATGAAGTAGACAATCTAAACCCTATTATTATGAGGTTTTAAGGCCTACTATAACTTTATTTCAGCTTTGTTATTCCAGTTGATTTTTAAGCGAGGTAAAACTATTATATGGAATGTTATTTGCGTATTCAGAAATTTAAGAATTACAAATTAAATATAAAAATAATGAAAAATAATAATCAAGTTCGGGTTGTATATAAATAAAACTGAGCAAGTTTAAAGGATTACGAAACTAAAAAATACGAATTATTTTGCCGTCTTGAAACAAGTAAATTCATTTCTTCGAATTCTATGGATATTAACTAACTAATAGGTATGCATATTATCTAATTTCAAATACTAAATGTTGCATTATGTTTGCATATAAAATGTTTAGCTGATATCGTTTAAAGATGCCACAAGTATATTACTATACCAGTGGGATCCGCGCGTTTGGGATCTCTTTGAGACAGGCCTCCCCCAAGCCTCGCTACCTCACACAATCTTTAGCTTTTCTTATCCAACCACTACCGGCGATCTTCTTCAACTGATCGACCCATCTAGTCACGTGATATGTGGTCTTCATTAAAGAAGTCATGTTGAGTTTTCGTTCGATTATTATAAAAATTGTGTATTGTACGTTTTATGGTTTAGTGGCCGAGCGGGTTGGTGAGTCCACTCTTTTAGAGGTGGTGTAGTTCCTCAACGCTTGTGGTAGACGCTTTGTTATCCCTTAGTCGCCTTTTATGACAAACACGGAAAGAGAGGGCATGATACTATTCCAAAGCCGGGCCGGGCCACAGCACATACCGTCAATTATATTATTAAGTTCTATTTATTTCACGTATCGCGGTTTCCTGTTTATTTTAGGTTAATACAAGTCTTTCTTAAATTGGAAATTGTCGATAAACAGGATTATGTTGAACAAAATGTGGTATTAATGAAAGCAATTAATGAAAGCAGTGCCCGAAAGAAGGTAATATATCTTCTGTCCTTGTTTTTCCTGTTATATTTCATACTGTGAAAGAATGTGAAAGAATACTTTGTCTGAATATAATTATATTCACACTTTGTTTTAATGTTTCGTAATAATTTGGTAAATTTTTTACGTTTTTTATTTTAATAATTATTGAGTTATTGTTGTTATATATGTTATGGTAAAAAGCCGAAGTGTGGCTACACCTAGATCTAGGCAAGAGTTAGGTGCAACCGGTTGCAGTTGGCTAGAACTAGGTGCAGTCTTGTTCTTAACCGCTACAACTAGGTGTTCACAGTTGGCTATAACTAGGTCTAATCTCACTTAAACTAGGTCTAAGTTCTTCTACGATCCGCGATCACCTCTTCTAACTTAGACGAGCCAAAACGTTACTGGATAGGAAATATTCCCGTTTTAACCTAGTTATTGCCAATTGTGGACAGCTACATCTAGTTGTAGCCGTTAAGAAAAGGTGCGGCCTTAGTTCTAGGTAGATGGCTAAACTTAAATGTAGCCACACTTCACAGCTTCTAGCTGTAACATATACATGAGATAAATTTGCAAAATTGTGGAAAAATACTTTTGAGTTCAGGTCAAAATAGTTCATAGTAAAAATTATCAAAAATATGCGAATTTATATGCATATTTATTATTATACACAGGTCGAACAGATAACCGCCTTTAATTGAAATAAAAAAAATATTATGTGATTTATTTGTTTATTGAAACGTTTATATACGCCACTGAATAATACCCATCCTTTCTGGTGAATATGTGTACTGTATAGGGATTTTTTTGAATGAATAAATGAATGATTTATTTGTTATAAAGCAACATACTCAACTTTTGAACATTTGGTTTGATGTAACAAAAATAGAACATTACTGCGTCGCGGCTTTAAAATCTTCATGCTCTTACAAAAAGTAACAAAATGATCAATTTATTCAATAAAATGATTACCTATGTGAGTCCCCAATAACAAAATGGATACCTAGCTCAGCAGCGCTGATATTCTGCTAGGGCCACCAGTGATGTGTCATGGACGTACCGACAGGGAACTGATAAAACACGTTTTAGGTATTCCCAAAATATTCACACTAGTCTAGGCCAGTGGAGCATAAATGGATTAATGCAATTAACACACAATAAATTTATTGGATGCCTCTTTGGTAGTAACAGGGACTGAGGTTTCCCAAATCTACATCCTCGACCCGATAAATTATTCCCTCCTAAATAAATCTTCCACCATTTTGTTGACCAGCAATTTCAACTGACTGTAGGTTGGCTAAAAAGGTTGTTTACTTAAAAAGGTTGTTGGTTGTTTAACGACAATGATCAGGCACCACTTGCGTACAGCGTGACTCGCTTAACTCGGAAATGGGCGGGGTTTTTTTTTGTTATTTTCGCTAGTAAAACACCTCGTAATCCCCAAATAACAAGGTCTACTGCGGTCTCGCCGTAATGGGCTGTGTATAGGACCACCTTCTTGCGCCAGACAATTTGTGAAAAACTTTCGAAATAGAATCTGCGTGGATAGAAACATTTCCGTTTTTGTCGTTGTTTTAGATAACTCTTTGCTATGTACTTCACTGTTGTAAGAAATTAATGTTTTGTATTTACTCTAAAACGAGCATTTTTATGTTAGGATTAGATTGCTTGGAGGTATGACTTTTTCGGTGATTTTTAAAATTTATTATAAAAGTAGCGTGTAAGATTCACTCTCTCTACTGAGATTTTAAAATGTACTGTATTCTTTTTAATAATATTTATCTTTTTTAAAATAAATAATTAATCAAATTATACGATGGATTATTTACCTTTAAGGCGACAATCGCTTTACAAATTTAAAAAAGTACACGTTTAAAGAAATAGGCATAAGACTTTGGCATGCGATAGTATAAATAGATACTCGTAAGACACTTTTAAACATTACATAATAAGTAGGTATTTCATCTCTGTTTATGTTTTTGATGTTGTAATTATAAGGTAATCTGGAGGGGTGTAAGAAGTGTATGATCTATGTGACACTTGCAGAACAAACGCAGTTATCTTGATGACGAGTCGACGCAGAACTGTGTGCGGTTACTTTCCATTTTTATCTCATAGAAAATGAAAAGCAAATTAATGTTTTAGTTTATCAAGTTCATTAAAATTTCCAGATATTTGCGTGTAAATCAATCGCATTATTGTTGTCCGGTTTTCGTGCTACTTAAATATGAATGGTCATTATACATTACGAAATATAACCTCGATGGCAGCGATCGGTTAGATGTGGTCAGTAATACGTGAATATTCACGAATAGCCGATGTGTTTTGAATATGTAGAAAATATATTAATATTTGACTTATTAAAAAATAAAGTGATTCAGAAAATATTTCAAAATTCGTTCGAAATTTAGAATTTAAAAACTACTGGCCGTTTGTAATTTCTAACTCCTCTGAACTCAGTGAGAAGGAGCCTATTTAAAAAATATATTTTCTAACGTGTTTTGAATACTCGCGATTTGATACAATTTAAAAATGGAATTAATTAAAGTGTGTTACGTGTGGACAGTGCTGTCAGTTCTGGTATTACAAACTTTGAGTGCGGGTCAAGAAGCGGCATTCGAACTGCCAGTACAATTGGTGGGATTCCCATTCATAATCATGGCAGTCAGGCTTACCAACTTCGTCAAAAAACTATCGTATGCTTTGGATCCAGGTAACGGTAAACACATCGTATTATTTTAGGACAACTTTATGTTATATAGAAGGACAACATGAATTTTATAATATATACATAGTTCTTAAATTTGGTTTGAACAAAACAGGTACGGATTGACTTATGACTAGTGTTATGACTTAGACTTATGACTTATGACTTATGATTATTCTGATTCCCATTTTAGACACAGGAAATTTAATTGAATCTGATGCGAAAATTATATATCATCTATTATAGCTTCAAATCAAAGACAAATTCATGGATTTTTTAATAATACTAAGCATACTGTCATTTTTGCTTCAATTTATAATATAAACAGGCAAAGGTGTGTATATTGATTGTGATTGCGTATAGAGTTGGCCTGTGACCATTTCTGTATGAGGGTTACACTGTGATGTAAGAGTACGATTGACCAACATAGAGCGGTCGCCGGGAAGGTGTTACGTTTCTTGTCACGTACACCACGTTTCCAGTGCAATCTTAACCGCTCGACGCGTTAGTACAGCATACAGACTGTTTCGTCTTATTGCGCGCGCGAATTGCGTATAATGAAACGTGATAGTTAGAATGTGGGATAAATATTCAAACAGACGTTCCATTTGTTCTATTTTTAAAAAAATGTGACGAATCTGCGAATATTTGTTTTTATTAGGGTCAATGTCGCTAAGTTTTAAGTGTTACTTAATATCTATGCAATATTAATGGGTATGTTAAAGACAATGCATTAGGAATGTTACGTCACGGTTGACTATTTCATGTTCGCGTGCTTGAAAAAACCGGCAGTTGTATGCCATCTGCTTTGAAAGTAACTGAACAAAATGAAGTGGAATAATATATTGTTTTTAAGTACTCTATTCGTAATATTTATGAAGTATTCGACTGTAAATGGTCAAGATGCAGGATTTGAACTGCCCGTGCAGTTGGTTGGGTTTCCTGCTATCATTATGTCGGTTAGATTAACGAATTTCTTGAAGAAACTTTCGTATTCGCTAAGTCCAGGTGCGTATAACTTTGTCTTGTACTCGAATATTTACAATGTTTTCTCTAGAGCAGAAGACATTTTAGTGATTGCCATACCATACCATTAGCTCATGGCTTTCCACTGCTGGATTTAGGTCTCTCCCAAGGCTCGCCATTACACTCGATCTTCGGCTCGTTTCATTCAAGCACTACCGGCGAACTTTTTCAAGTCGCGGTACACCGGACCGGAGGGAGTCCATCACTGCGCTTCCCGGTACGAGGCCTCCACTCGACGACTCGTCTACCCCATCGGTTGTTGATCCTGCGGCAAAAATGGCCCGCTCATTGCCACTTTAGCATTCTGACTTTACGAGCTATGTTGGTGTCTTTTGTTCTTTGACGAATCTCTTTATTTCGGATCTTATTCAGTAAAGAATTTTGTGTTATTACATTTTCTAGATAAAAAGTCTGCATTAATTCATTGTAAACTTGCTTATTCTACATTTTTATCTCTTGTACTAGCCGTGCCCGTGACTTTATTTGCATAAACTACAGAGTTATTCCCGTGGGAACTTTATAATGGATCTGGATAAAAAGTACCCCAACTGGCACATGAACTATAACTATTGCCATAGTTATAGTATCATTAAAATCTATCCAGTAGTTTTTGCGTTTTCATACAGACAGATAGACAATAATTCTAAACATAAATAATTGTTTTAGGCTCTGTACCATTCGTACTATCGCAACACCTTAAAAAAAATGTATTTCACGTACAGACATGCCTTTGTTACGATATATTATGGAAGATATGTAAATCTAACTAATGTTACAAATGCGGAAGTTTGTTTCTTAGGTAGGTATCTAATAATTTTGCAATAGGTCAACGAATCGCTATCAAATTTGGCGCACGTGTAGTTTGACACAGGATAGTTTTAATTCTAATTGATAATTCATGTTAGTTATTAATATGGAACAAGAAACTTAAAAACCATTTTTTGAAAAACTGCCAAAAATATTTTGAAATTAAAAATACTGCGATAATAAATTTTTCTCATACATCCGCTGTACCTCTGTCAGATTTATGGCTCTACTTTCGTGCAACTGTAGTGTAATAAATGGTTTTTCATCGGAGCATATCGTAAATTCGGAACATTGTGAAATATTGAAGTTTTTAACTGACCTATTTGCTGTCGAATTACTCTTATTTTCACTTTATCTCTCTGCTTTTAGTTATTTCTCTTCAACTCTCCTTTCCAAATGTCTCCAAATGTATCTTTGGAAAATTCCAAGTTAAATGCACAGTCCGAAAAATATTTCTTAACACATATTTTTTTCAGATGTAGGTGTTTATTTGTAAGTTTTGTGTCCTGGTGTGGCTATTGTGTTATTACAATAAACAGTATTATTAATATAATTAAGTGCCATTACAATAAATGTGTATGTATGTATGTCTATATTCATATTCCTGCTTATATTTATGTGTTTACGTATCTAATATACCTTCTATTTCTTATTATATGTTATAGCCTACTTTTTAATGATATTGGTCCTCTCAGTTATTCTAAGGTTGACTGGAAGAGATTCCTTCAAGGAATAAGTCCGACTTTGTTCATATGGTATTGCAAAAAATTCATTATAAGTACAATAAACGACAATTTAAACTTGTCACACTTGTCGGTTGTCACTTATATTAAATGAACGAAAACAACTCAAAATCGTTTTACAATAAAAGATCCCAAATTAGTCAAGTAGGTGTACTACATTACATTTCTTAACACAAGCATTTAGCACCCACTACATCAAGCAGAATATGTAACACTCGTTTAATAAATCATTACTTGTCCCGTGTGTGTGTGTGTGTGTGTCAGTCTGTCGCATTAGTATTCCGTCATAACTATAAGTCACAACTAGTTTGTCTAGTTTTGTAAGTAATACTGGTTACTAAGTAATACTAAGTATACTTTTTGAGGGGGAGAGTGCACGCTGCAATCCAACAGCCGCTGGGAGCGCTCTCTCACAGAAGTCACACGTTATCCCTCTTTCACAGAAGACTACCTTGAAATGTACCGCATTTCCCACTTTATCTTATTTCCCTAATGTACGTACGTGTTTCGGTAGTGAGTGAGATGTGCCAGAGCCCATTCCCATTCTATCCCTCCCCATTTTCCCAACCCTTTCTCCAAATCTATTCCTATATCTCCAAAGGTAGGCAGCGCATCCGGGGGCGTGCCAACGTTAGCCATTTTGGACTAATGTTGGCATGTATCGCGGATGTCTATGGGCGACAGTATCCACTTACCATCAGGTGGACTGTATGCTCGTCTGCCGCCTACGTACATAAAAAAAAATCTCTAATCAGTAATCATTGGTAGATTATTACACAGACTAACGTTAATTTGTAGCAAGATATCATTATAAGGGCTGTAAATATATAGATAGTTAGATATAAATAGCAAGATAGATCGATTAATAGCAGTCTTCAATCGATATCAGCCTATAACATCCCAATGTAGAGCACAGGCTTCCCCTAATAAATCTCTGGGAGGTTTCGGGCCCAGTGCGAACTGGACACATACTCCAGATATTTTTACAATCACCTCTCAATCCTATCACCGCTCTATTACTGGCCTTTAATATATTTTTCTATAGCATTTACTATAAAAAATAATTACCGAAGTTATATTTAGCAATTATAAATCTTTAATGTTGAACTTTCAAAAATTAGGTAAAATTTTTAAGACTACTTGAAGTATAGGGTAGATGACTCTCTTTTTAATTAATTGAGTAATTAAGTCTTCTTAATTACTGGAAATCAACCAGTGCAATCAAAAACAAAATTCCTTGATTTATAAGGTGTAGTGATTCCCAAACTTATTTCGGTCATGGACCCCTTACCGTAACAAAAACTTAACTATGAACCCCCGAGTAATTTTCGAGTAATCGCCAATAGATGATAATTTCACTGCAATGATATATGCACTTTCCGTTGCCATTATGTACTCGTACTATTAACAAACTTGAGAATTTTAGGTTTCTACGCAAACGCAGAAACGATGGCTACAAGCTTAGATTAGATAAGAACAGATTATAGAGAAGCATCTATACCTACATTAAACAGAAATCAATAGATTAGACAAGGGAAGCAACCACTGGAATGCTGGTAAGCTCGTAAACTAATGTTTATTGTTAATGGAAATTGGTAACTTGTATCAACCGCCTTCAGTTCGAAACATCTGTTTAGAGTTTGATATTGTACATCCATGAGGTACAGTTTACTACATCTGTTTTATTACATTGTATGCGTGACACTGCATAACATCAGGCACGTGGATGGCTACAAGCTATACGCGACGCGCGAGTAGTAGAGCTCCGGAAGGAATGCGATAAGCGTGCACTAGGGCTGGGCGTGTAAGCAAATTATGTCGATATCGATTGACATGATAGAATATGAAAAAATAAACAGATATATGGAGCGGTTAGCGTAGCTAGTAGCTAGCGGTAAGCGAATGGGTATCTCCGCCGCTTCCCCACCTCATGCCGCGAAGCTCAACTGCTCGCCCGCCAAGTGTAGGTATACAGGAATAAACTAACGAATATACAACCTGTCATTGAAGTAACGCAACACCTTTAAACACGTCAACGAACTTAAAACACATATAATCGTTCTAACTAAAAATAAAGTTATCTTAGGCAATAAATTAAAAGTTACATACATGTAAAGTTTTGCTATTCTATCTAAAACGTTCGTAACGATCATTACTCGGTACAAGTTAATGAGCGGCGCGGTGCAGGCGACACGCGTAGAATTCAACTGCACGTAGACTAAAAGATATAGTAGAAATGAGCTATGTTATGAAAAAAAAATTGTATAGTAAACGACAAAGTGTAGGTTTATATTTATATAAATTATATAAATATAGTTTATATAAATTGATCTTAACCCACCGAGAGTTGTTGTTTGTTGAAGTTACTTAGTGGAGTCCAAGTTTGTTGCTACTTTGATCTTAATGCTATTAATCTTTAAGTAGATCCATACCATTTAAGACAGTTTATTAGGATTGCGTTTTTGTTCAGTTCATTTTTGACGGGATATTTATTTATATATTTATTTACCTGATTAGACTTTACAGTGTTTCCAATGCGTCTACTCAGGGCCCCTTACGATTTTTGTTTATGCTAACAGAGCAGGGTTGACTATTTTATTTTATTTTTTAATTTCATATTTGTATCATTTTCTATTGTAATATAGTGAATTTTGCCTCATTCTTGACTTTAAACGTTAAGGCCTTAGAACGTTATGGACATATATCAATCGAGTTATTGACTTATGTTTGTAAACACAGAGAGTACAGTTGACCAGAAAAAAACTAATAAATTAATAATAACATTAGTTACTTTCACAATAATAATTCTGAAAAATGTCACATGGAACAAAAATGTTCC
This sequence comes from Sesia bembeciformis, assembly GCA_943735995.1. NCBI lineage: Eukaryota > Metazoa > Arthropoda > Insecta > Lepidoptera > Sesiidae > Sesia > Sesia bembeciformis. The sequence continues at coordinate 6,045,846 of OX031044.1, read as the reverse complement.
AGTTTAGCTTGAATTGTGTAATTCGGCAGTAAAATACGACAAGGTTTCATTTCGCTGTCGTAAATAGAATTCATGTTCATTTACACTTTTAAGACTCAAATTAATTATTACTAAAATTAATTGGTTTTAATTGACACTGGCTTCAAATCACTTTTCTTCTTCTGCCTTTTCTTCTTCACCAAACACTTTTTTATGTATGATATCAGCCAATAACGTTCCACGCCAGGGCACAAGCCTTTACTAGTCAATCACTGGGGGGTTTCGGGCAGTGTTGCCAGCCAAAAGCGAGACGTCCCGCTTTTTGAAACGTAAAATTCAATGCCGCGCGGGACGCTGAAAATCACGCTCTTTTGAATTTGATCTATTTTATCGACTTAATGAACTGCCCAGCGCGGCTATTACTCATACAAAAAATAGTTTGATCTCATTGATCTAATAAATATTGTACTAATTACTTTTTTTTATTATTTCCCGCTTTTATCAAACGAATCCCGCTTCTTTTACTTTGAAATATTAAAAATCTCGCCTTGATCGAATAAAATCTGGCAACACTGTTTCGGGCCACAATTTACCACGCGGGCCTAGTGCGGATTGGTACACATACTCCAGATTTTTTTTATTTCTCGGGGATTCCTCACGATGTTTTCCTTCATCGTCGAGCTAGCGACAATTTTTAAAAATGTGTACTTAAATTATTTAAGAGAGTTCTAACTCAGTGGTACCCGTCGAGGATTTGACCTCACGAATGTGAGATAGCCTAGTAGAGTACCTAGTAGAGTATTTATCTATTTAAATGGGTCTCAATGAGTATATGTGTGAAAAACGCTAATATCTCAGTAACATTTGAGTATAACGGGTCTCATCGCGTTTTTCACACATATACGCATTGGGACCCGTTTAAATAGATAAATATATCTACTCTTTTTATGTATAGTATCGATAATCTACCTCGTTTTAAGTTGAAAGGCGACATAAACGAGGAAATTCGTGAAAATTATATATTCCTATTATTGAGAGCAAGTGGCTATAAAGCTGCTCTTGGCGAGAATAATTAGCCATGGACATTAGGGGACAAAGCGCAGGTTTAAACTAAGGCTCTAGATAAATAGAGGACATAAATTCTGTTTTCATTGTTACATTCTAAGTTAGTCACTGCCACGCTGAAAACAACGTCCAAAAAGTGATCGATGATGATAACAGTGATATAGATGTATTGAAAGTAGCGTAATATCGTTTTTGTATGATCGCAGAATTTTTGTTATATGCCTGAATATGTTCTCAGAGAACATTTCGAAGTCATTTTCGTAAATTATTACACCCCAGAGGCTACTCTCTGTTGTTAGAGAATATTTTCGCCAGTCTCAGTCGTAAGCCACGCTAAAAGTTTCTGTCACACGGAAACATTATGGCATGCGGCAGTTGCTTTTGTATTTTCAATTGTATAGACTTTTTATCTTATATCGGACATTGTAAACAGTTGTGATATCAGATTTATAACATGCATCATGGTAGAGCACAGATTTTTCCTAATATAGTGTGAGACCTTTCCGTCATCAAATTATAAGTACTGAGTAGTGATTATATTGACTGGTTGACTGATAGAGAATGCCATAAATATAGTTTTATGGTATTTTATGGTAGAGTGAATGATTTTAAGTCAAATGATACTAAAAATAAATTATAAGTAGTTCTAGGCGTTTAGCATCATTTGACACTTAAAATCATTCACTCTACCATAAAATACCATAAAACTATATTTATGGCATATTTATGGATATATTATTGTAAGTATCCTATATCTTACAATAATATATCCCTTATGTTTCTAAGGCCAAGGATTTCGGGTTAATAATTTTCAATTCTCTCAATTGGACCTCACAGATCACAGAAGTAAGTCGAAAACTTACTAACACGTTACGTGTACTAACGTGTATAGATTTAAACATTTTCTGCTTACATCTACCAAGAAATTGCTTGTTCAGTCACTCGTTTTGCCCATACTTGATTACATTGATGTTTGCTACTGTGACTATTATTCTATTTGATCTAGTTATTCTTGACAAATTGGATCGTCTTCTTAATAGTTTAATTTATGGGTTGCGTAAGTACGACCATATATAATTTTATCCTTATCGTTCTCAGCTTAACTGGCTACCAATTCGACAACGTAGACACTTTATACTTTTATGTACATTATTTTCTATTTTATACGATCCATTTGTCCTTGGCTATCTGAAATGTAAAGTTCAGTTTCTGGGAAGCATTCATGATTTTTCACCTTCGAGCCCTCTTTGCTTGTCGCCTTTTGCCATACTGGCTTTATGTCCCATTCTGTCGCCATTCAACCTACAAAATTCTGGAACGCGCTTTCTACTGACATTACAAATTCTCGTAAGAAGTATTCGTTCAAAAGGTTGCTGCGCGATTATTACAACTCAATAGTATAATACTTTTCTTCTCTGCTATTTCACATCTCTTCATTACTCCCTGAAACTATTTCCGTTTTTCGTCAAAGGCTACTAACGGTTTCCTAATTACTAGCTTTTATTTGTTATTTAATACATGTATTATTAATATGGAGTTATATTCATATGTATGTAAATATAGATATTTATTGAATTTTTATTTTATTTACTGTTATATGTAAGTTTATATTTTTTATACATAATTAATTTGTCTTTATAATACATGTACGTATGTATGTTTTTTATTATCGTTTAATGCACCCCGTTTGTGATTCTCAGTTTACCCAAAGGTTGGCTGGTAGTCTTTTGTACAGTGATTGTGTGCAATAAAGTATAAATAAATAAATGTAACTGGAATAAATTTTGGTATTGTATACATTAATTAAGAAGCAAACCGCTTCGTAAAAATGGCACAATCTAACATTATTTGATTATATAATTAATGTTAAGGTTGCCTGGGAGAGATAGTTTTGGCGAAATCCGCCTGTTGAACATTTCGTATTATTTACTTTAATTGTGTTTTTGGGACATGTGTTGGTGTATCTATATCACTACGTTCTATCAGCCTTTGATTTTTGTTGAATCAGTGAGGCAGATGAAGTTCCCAACGCCTTATCGAACTGTATAACCGACACTCTAGCCCTGTATTTACTTGTTTATGCGAGTCAAAGAGTTGTGGCTATTTAGGCAGTCTTATTGTTATTCGTCTTCAACCCATTCAGAAATGTTGTTTTATTTGTTGAAATTCTAAGATTCAGTTTTATGTTTTCCAGCTACCTACCGTTCACGTAATCGTCGCGAGCTCGTCCCTAGCAACGACTACATCGAACCCTTCGATGCGCAAGAGGTTGAGAAGTACATAGTTGGAGAGTTCGGTGCTCGAGCGTGCGTGTTTGAGCGCGTGTGCGCACATTACGCGGCAAGGGCACAAACCCAGCCTCGGCCTCAACTTGACTGGCCCGATGTATTCAGGTGGGTTTCATTTTGAAAGTACAGGAAATAGCTGACTTTTGTGTAATGCCTAACAGCCTCCCCTATAAACTTAATATCAATGCTTCAAATTATTTGATGTTGGAGTTGAAAATATAATTTTTTGTAGAATTTGGAGCTCAGGCTTACGATCGAGACGTTTCTGCGCACTGGGTTCTTGTAACGGTAGGCAGCGAAAAAGCATTGTTTAACAGCTATGAAAGCTAACGCTTTATGCTAGATGTATATCAAATTTGAAGTTAATTATATTCTTCAAGTGTAATTCTTCCTCGCTCCTCCGTAGTTCTCCGAGCACCAATGAGTACCGCCAAGAAACTTGAGGCGCGAATGGATTGAACGAGCAAGCTCGAGCGCCAACATTTTTCGAACCCGCAGGTGATATTCTAGGTAGCGAGAATGAAAACGTAGTTTTTCATACCATACGGGTGAGGTGTTGACAGTGTCTTTATAAAATGTAAGATGAAATTTTGATGTAAGTTCTATCGGTATTTTCAGGTCATATATGCATTGTTTAGATTATCTACGATGTTGTCAAACAACATGAAGAAAAAATAACAAGAAATGCGAAGCCTGTGTGTGATTACTAAATACCTAACTTTAATCTTACTATAATGTGATTAAAAATATTTATTACGTCTCTACCCAAATGTTGTCTGGCAGAAATCGTAAGGAAGAGAGGAACATTGATAAGACCACCTTTTGTACATTTTATGTGTTACAATGTCTGTTACCGACTTGTTTTTGTTTTAGTGTGCAATAAAGATAATCTATAATCTATCTATCTAAATATACTGTCTTAAATCACAAAAAAATGAGACACTTTTCATTGAATTTATCTTAACCTTTATTAGCTATTTTTCAATTTTCAAATTACCTACTTATTATGACAGTCATTAACTATATCCTTCGGTAAACAATGCTAAGAAGACTTCACAACACCAAAACAAGCGACCTTGACACCGCTGTCCATCAATTTTCTACGATTACAAAATGATTTATTCAAATCAGCCGTTTGAAGGCCACGTCGAATCGTCGCGTATTCAGGTCACAACTCTGTTAGACTGGGGACAATTGCAAGAATGCATTTAAATTTGTCCGGCTGTGCAAGTGGGACACCGATGTAATCATCACGCAACAGTACCCACTTACGGATCATAGTGAGACGATGCGAAAAAATCTCCCATACACTAAGACATTTTATTAGCTTAAAGTATCTTTTATCGAATTTCAATTAAAATCACTGACAATTTTAATCACCGTTGAACTTCGAATGTATAATATTTGATATCGTTACATTAAATGAATAATACGTCTGCTAACATATAGTCTGTAAACGAAAGTCATAGACCGTCAGATGACGATGACGTAACGTGACGTGATAACGTTTTATAATAGATGTAGCAAGACAAATAATAGCTAAGCTGAGATCTGAAGCAGTGTTTATTAAAATTTTAAAATATATTAAAATTTCTCAAAGCCATAATGCAATCGTCACATTTAATTATCACCGAATAGCAATTAATCGATTATTAATTTTAAATTAATACTTAATAATAGATAATTGTGTAATTATGACATAGTATTTGTTCAGGTTATTGTGTAAAGGGCATTTACTTCTACAATCATTGTGATGATCTTTTATCACTGTAAAACTAAAGAATTACATCTGCTTTGCGTGTACCTTATTTATGTGTAATATTATTCGTTAATCACAAATAATACTATAGAACAGTTGTTGTATGTATATTTAAGTAGTTATTAGGACCCATTCCTAAAGTTTTTTTTATGGAAAGAAAGCGGCAGACGAGCATACAGTTCACCTGGTGGTAAGTGGATACTGTCGTCCATGGACATCCACGGACACGGAAATGTAATAAAAGTAAAGGATATCAGAGTTTGGGAGGCTATTATTGCACTCCGTTCGACGTCCGAGGTGAGCCAGTGTTATGCAATATTTCTCAGACTTTCACTGCTCTCGTCCTAGTCAATCAAAAACAAACTGTAGCACTACGGTATAACAACCATTTTTCTTTAAAATGATAGCATCCATCTATTACTAAGAATACATAGTAGTGCCAAATTGAATTTAAAGTCTCTAATAAAGGCATAAAGTTAACTTTTGAATGGAAACTATGCCAAAGATCAATTGACAATTTGCGGGTTTTGTACAAAACAAGAGGGTATTGAGATACAGTTCCTTATTGCTATAACGTAGTATTACACCACGTGCATTGTAGATTTAAAAATAACACATATAACCTCTTTATTATTATTCGTCAACCTTTATTGTTACAGTTACCATTTATATAGCTAGGTACTCGTAGTACACAATACAGTACAGCGAACCCGTAAGCTGTGGCACGAACTGCCTCAAGAGGCCTTTTCCATTACGGCAAGAAGCTGTGAATAGGATTGGTCGGCAGCGCACACGCATACTCCCTGGTGCTGCAAGTCCTCATGGGCAACAGTAGTCATTTATCATCACGTGGGCCGGTTACCCGACTGCCTCCTTTAATATTTATATATATACGTATATGCAGGGTTACTGGTAATTCGACCTAGACCTAGGTTGTTTGCTATTAATTTAACCCTATAATGTCTTATACCAAAGTGAACTATTTTAGAGACAATTAGATTTTTTTAAAATAAAATCTGAAAAATAATTTAAAAAATTAATTACATAAATAAAACTAATGCATGTATTTCAATGTTTAATATCAACAATAAAATTAGAATAAATCTGCAAAAAAATTGAAATAAGGCTTCGAAACTTTACCAGTTTTATTAAGTAGGTACTTCCACAAAAATGCAAGTTTGCTTACAAAATCACTATGCAATTTAATGTTTCCTAGCTATCCAACGGCGTATAAATATCTCGACTAGGTAATATGATTATAGAAAAATCATAATTATAAAAGGAGCAGCAACAGAATCGTCTAAATATCGTTATTTACTAAAATGTATTTATGTAAGGAAATAAATAAAATACAGTGATAATATTATATTATTATAACTTATAGCTTTCACAGCTCGTGCTCAAAGTGGCTGCCCGAATTTCGAACGCAGATACGCAGTTTTATTCTTAGTTCACTTTTCACGATCCTAATTGACAACGTACTTCTAATTTCGTTTGTCGCAATTTATTATTCGCTGTCTGAGCTCTTCCACGGTCGGCACATGCGAGACGTCACGAACCAGAGATAACAATCTAGAAGAGTGAGGTCTGGGTATCAAGCCGGCCATGGGATGGATCATTCTCTACCAATCCTCTGATTAGGGAAATTACTATCCAGGTGTTTTCGCACGGTAACTCGGTAGTGTGCTGGACAGCCGTCATGCTGGTATCGCATGTTCCGTCTCGTTTCGAAGGGCACGATAGGTGATTGATATATAACTAGTACCTAATCTAATAAGCTCTCTTAAAATGCCACGCTGGGCAAGCGTGTCGGCGAGTCCAAGTCAGATAGGGTAGTTCCTCAGGACTTATGTTGGCGACTTTGTTATCCCTTAGTGGCCATTTACGACATCCACAGGAGGCGATGGTGTGGTGCTATTCTAAAGCTGGCCGATTCCACATGGAACCACATATTTAATAAATACTAATTGCTTCTTGTTTCTTTCTTCCACAGACAATACAAGCGATCGCCAGATCAAGCCAAAGAGTTCTACCTACTGAGCGTGTTCCTTGGAGACATTGTGGGCTCTCCGCAGCTATGCCACCAGCTCGGCAAGCGCAGGAGTTGTGACGCCATGCAGTTAGGAGCTTAACCTATAAATATACTAATAGTTATTAATACACGGCGTGTTATATATATTCCCAAAGACTGCAACGATGGATGCGGCTCAAAATTTTAAGTTAACTGACATGAGCTGCTACGTATTTTTTTTGTAAATAAACAAAATGCAAAAAGTGTGTAAATGGTTTTGTGGTTCTAGTCTTGGGGAATACAATTATTACACTCGCAACTTAATTATAGGTAAGTCCGAGGCGAGCGGGTCGTTTCAAGTGGAGCATATCCAATTAGACGCTGGTTCTAACCAGGTCGCTGTCAGTTCGGGTGCGTGACTTTATGCTTTTAAAAAGCAATTCACACTGCATCAACGATATATATGTACGGCATGTACGATTGACGGTTTGACCTGCTCGGCGACTTGCTCTGCACCCTCCTCGCGCAGACAAGCTGTACCCTAAATACGTATAAAGCATAAAAAATACTTTGCCTCTTTTATTCTTTGATATAGATATTGGCTGCTGTAACGGGGCCATGACATGATGTCGCCGTATAAACAAATTCAGCACGAGGCGGCTGCTCGTGCGACATCCGCATCTAGTAGAATCCCAGTCTGTGGAGGCAGATAATGTCTGAAAACTTAAGTGCTCTTATCATATGTATACCACAACAAGTTAGGCAATCTGGTGTCAGTTCGTGGGACATAGTGCATTATTTGAGATAAATATTTCGGCATAACGTACTGTATGTCATTGCCCAATGTTGCGTCCCTAGGTCCATAAAATGTTTCGAAAGATATTCCATGAACATGGAACATGTAATAGAGAAACAATTGAAGGGGTTTTGGCACTAAATATTTATTATATCTATATAAATACATAATGTCGATATGCAATAATATTTCACACCACTTTTTATTTGCACTAGTGTAACTTTCGGTAATCAGTGTTTAGTTAGCTGCCTTATAAATACCAATCACAATTAAAGCGAATTTAAATATTAGTATAGAATAATAATAAATTCAATGAGAAAAAAAGGAAATAATTTCATTTTTTATTTTACTCAGAATGTTAAATTTGTGTGATCAAAAAGTGATGAATCATGTACTACTTTAGATGTAGAAGTACTTATTAAATAATGTTTTATCATAGAAAATATAGTAATCGTTATGTGGATGCGGTGCACTCGTTATAAAGATACAAGAAAGCTGGTTATTGAATTGTAGATTAATTAACTATAGATAAACATAGTTACCTACCCATGTGTGATATACAACAGAATTCTTTTAAATAAAATATAAATATATTTAAGTGTTATATGGATCAAATTGACAAGTGTTTCTTTTTAAACGCGTTTTCTTACTTGAAGCATATGTATACTGTCTTGACATTTTTTAAACAATTTATATCTTTCCTTCATGATCAATAGTTGTATTTATTAATAGCTTAAAATTCATATTTTCAGCATCTTTTTCACTAATACCACTGTAACCGTGAATTCTTCCAGTTCGATGCCACAAGACTGCATAACATTTTAACTATACGACACCTTTGTTCAAGAATACCCTATGGCAGGGGTGCTCAAAAGGTCCATGTCGAGAGCTTTTATGATCGATCGCGGAAATAGTTCTTACATTACTAACAATGTCGACTACGTTCATTATATAAATTAAATTTCCCGCCCCCCACCCCCCTCCGGCACAGCGCTGCGAACGCAGTGCCGTAACTAGCCTTTTATGCGCCCGGTGCGAACTTCTATAACTGCGCCCTTGAAAAATGCTACTAACTACCATGTATGACCCAAAACTTGGTCCTGGTCTGGTCATTTCTGCGCCCCTCTAGGGTCTGCGCCCTGTAGCACCCTGTGCAGTAGGCACCGCTGGCACCGCCCTAGTAACGGCACTGTGCGAACGCCACCGGTAATTTACCTATCTATTCACACCACTACCCATTTTTTTTACAATTTCATCGGAAATTGTATTTTGATATATTTATATCACTCGAATGTACAATAAATGCTCTTTAATAAAAAATGGTTCTTGTCCTGCTTACGTCGTCGATCGCTTGACGTTCAACTTTTTTGGTGTAGATCTCCGATATTGTAAGTTTGAGCATTCCTGCTTTAAGGCGTCAGGCATACGGTGTCGCATGACGCATGGTCGCATGACTTTGGACCCGGCCACCGATAACTCAATATGTTGTATTGGGTGGCTTGAAAATATTCACACGGCGCACGGCGTATTTGACCCAAAAAGGTGGACAAAAGTCATTGATAACAAGTTATAGAATTCCCGGAAACTGTTTATACCTGGGAATACCTGTCATCAATGGATTTGACAGTTGATTGCGCGACTAGGCGACGCCGAGTGCCGCTGTCCCGAATGATTAATATAGAAATATGCTCTTTTTGGCTCAAAGGCATAAGACAGTAAAAAAATGTGTTTGGCAAAGGTATAGTTGATTTATATTTATTTGTATGTTTTGTAGGCGTTACCAATAAAATAGACCATAATTTAAGGTATAGAAACGGTTCATTTGATATTCTAAGGGATTTTTTTACAAAAAATTAATAGTAGAGCTAGTCAAATACAAAAGAAATAAAATTGAAAATTTGTTTTATTTTAACAAATAGTACGTATCCTGAACACGTTAGCTGGTAAGATAGATAGTCCCATGTCAAGCCACTGGGTGAGAGTATACCTGAATAAAAAATAAATAGCTTGCTTACCTTACTTAGGACTACTAATATTATTATTTGTTTATTAACAAACAAATATTTATGGAAATGTACAAGTAAAGGTGATAATTATTATTTGAAAGTAGTCGAAGTCTCATACACACAAATTTTCTTAATTGTATTTAATTTTTTAATGAAGGCGAAAGTAATTTGCCGGTGAGTGTTTGTATGTCACCGATTCACCTGGCCGAACGGTGACCTCCACTCAAGGACTCGTCTACCCCAATGGCCTTTGGACCCTCAACAAAATGCACCTTAAACAACGTTAAATAAAAAAAACATCTGCATGCATTTCAGCTGACTTTTTTCTGAACTTGAATTTTTTCTCAAAAAGTTACTTTTTTTAATAAGGCTATGTATGAGTTTGTTGCTTGAACTATTCACTATACTGCACTAACAATCCCAACGCTTCTATTAGATTCATAATATCTATATAAATTCGTGCGAGTGAGTAAGTAGTTTGTGGGAAAGAAAAAACGCTGAATTTTAAAAAGTCGTATAACAAATGTTGTCGGTTGCCATGAAAGAAATTCACTGTTAAGAGGGTTGAGGTATTTTCTATTTCACCCTGTAAAGGAAAATCTGATTTACTTTCATTTTATCTTTGCTTTGATCTGCCAAAGTGTAACTTCAAAGTTAAAACATTTATTTTGTACCTCCGCAACAAACATGCAACCCAAAAGTAAGTTTTACATAAATTTCATACCTGAACAACCCTCATCAGAAGGCGAAACAAGTCCACGTGTGATACAATATTTACAACTGTGCCGGAAGTTTCCGTTTCGACCCAAAATGGCGGAAACCTGGGTACAAATCGTGTTAAATTAACGGTCACATTAAACATTCAAACGGCTTTTAGTTGCTGTCTCTCTTTACACTTGGTGTTATTCAATTTAACTTGTTATGAGAAATGCTTTTGTACAAAATTAGATTTATTTAGAACATGATACTGAATAACTGTTGTTTTATGTTTGAGAAAAAACGAAGGATAATCCTGATTAGTCGTAAAAACGTAAAAAGATGTTCTGAAATTTATAAAATGAATATGCAAGGGTTTTCAATCTATACGGTATAATATGATCGATATATAAAAAACATTTACGAAAAATTGTTGGATAAAGATGGGTCTATGATTATGAGTGTTATTTATGAACCCATGTTCTTCAGAAATTTACCATACCTACCTTTGTGTTAAATTGATGTTTTGATTACTAAATAGATTTTTATCTTCATTATCTTAATATAAGTACATAATAACAATTAAATAAATGCCAGTAATATTTTGATTACAATTATTTCAACTTCAAATTAGATTAATAAGAACCATCTAGCGTTACAGCTTGAAACTAATAATAAGCAAGACGGAAGGATGGCCCCCGCAATGCGACGAGTGACTGGAGATTTCTGTACACGTAACCATGTACAAGTATGGAAAGTAAACTAGAGGGCGCTAGTAAAGACATCCTGCATTAGAGATATATCCAATACGTTCACAAGTTACAGGATAGATGGCGCTGTAATCAAAAATCCTCCAGATTTTTTATACTATTTTATTTCACGTTTATCCCATATATTTATCTATTAAACAGGACTTGACGGGTACATTTACTTTTTTTATTATCGACGTTTCGGCTGGGATGCACCAAGCAGTCAACTCAATTTAAGTCAATTCAAGTTGAATTAACTTGTGACCATGGTTACTGCAACACCACCGAAACGTCGAGTAAAATAAAAAAGATAACGTACCCGTTAAGTACCGTTTAATAGATACAGAAAGTGTTGTTTGAATACCTATCTCATTTGTTGTTTATCCGTAGTATCCTAATATATAGCCACCGCACCTTTTTATAGTAGGTATTGCATTACTTATGTACTCACTTCTCATTAACATCCATTTCTACGCAGTTGATTAACTTCATTGCACTAACAAAATTGTAGGGGGAGAGTGCACTCTCCATTCCAACAGCCGCTAGGTCAGGTTACAGAAGACTACTTTGAAATGTACTGCATTTCCTACTTTATTGTATTTCCCCAATGTACGTACGTGTTTCGGTAGTGAGTGAGATATGCCAAAGCCCATTCCCATCCCATCCTGCCCTTTCTCCCAGTCCATTCCTTAATCTGCAAAGGTTGACATGTATCGCAGATGTCTATGGATGACAGTATCAATTTACCATCAGGTGGACTCTATGCTCGTCTGCCGACTTTTTTCTTTAAAAGAAACACAAATTGGAATTCTGATTTGAATTGCCGATGCTGCTTTCACTGTCATGATTTCCGGGTGCGATTTCAAAGGGCATAAACCGTAGCTCAACAAATCTTAAAGAAATCCTTTTCAAGAATTAAAGAAATATTATTTAATCTAGAAATTTCAATTCTATCACATTGTAAAGTGAAGTAATAGTTACCATTAAATTGTAAGTGAAGTAATAAGTAGCAACTGATCGTACCTCTGGTATAATAGGTATGTCTTCCGCACAAATTTGAAGATCACTTTGACAAACGCTTTTGAACATTCCGAACTAACCGTTTGGCTGAAATCGATACCCTTGAGAAACCCTTTACATACTAAATACTATATACCCTTTAATTAAAAGTGCTGTGACCCCGTGGCCGTGCACAGCAATGAAACGTTATAGAAGTTAATTAATGAATACTATCTCGTTTATCTAAATCCATCTCATACGTAAAAAGCCATTCAGATTTTACATTTGCATTTTAAACTTTTAGCCCCTTTTCTAATCAGAGTAAATAGATAATTGCAACGATTACGTATAGGTAATTAGTTGCTTCATTTAATATACATAAGACTCCATCGTGCTCATCAAAAAAATTACAGGAATTTCCTCAACGACGTAATGATTTAATTTACTGCACTTTAGGTACAGTTAGAGGCACAATAGACAGGCAACCAGTAGGAAAACTTTGCGAATCTCGCTATAGCTGTATTCATACACGGATAAAGGGCTAACAAAGCCGCTACAGCAAGCCCCGAGAAACCACTAAAAAGTGTACTCGCTAACTCGTTTGGCCAGCGTGACGTTTTAAAGCCTTGATTTTAAATCCTTCATGCACAAGACAATGTGCACGAGGAGACGCATATATCCATCAGTGGACAAGAAAAGCTCTGTTTTCGGTTTGAATTTTAAATTTCGTTGTTTCAAGGTTATGTTTTTTCTTTTCTTTTTATATATGACAATGCTGTAATTAGCACATTCTGCCAGTGTCAAATTTTCTTCGCAATAAACAATTTTAAAGTCTAAGACGTATTCTGTCAATGTCCCGTCCCGTCCAAGTAAGTCAAGGGTCGCTCAGTAAAGTGATAGTAGGTTTACTGAGGACAGAAGAGAACACCTTGGAAGCACACGAAAAACGCAGTCCTATGCTTTTATTTGAGTGTCACAAACATTATGCACAAAAAATACTTTGAAGTTTAATAAACTATCACTATTAGGTCACAAAATGCACAATTTGGATAGTAATCAAACAAAAACTCAACTCAACTTCTCTATTTCCCGCTAAAAAGTTCAAGATTATGTTCAAATTAAAAAACTAAATTTCATTTCTGGAATAAAGCAATTGAAAAATTTAATTTTATTGCACTTTTAATATTTAAGTCTCTACAAATTTGGAAGCTAGAACTAAAAATAAGATCCCATTTCGCAGACAATATCACATAATAACATAAACGTTGTTGTGTAAGTGAGACACACTCGATATTTCACAAAGTTACCATACATAAAATTACACGTTCACTGTGCAAGATATAACTTGCTATTGGATAACGTAAGGTATCTATCAAATCTATGCAGTTATCTAACACTAGTCGTCCGCTAGCTCCTTTTGCTTGCGTCCGGTTTGTTTCCACAGTTCATTTAGCTGGAGTAATAACAGAAAATGTAGTGGTTTATTAACTTGTTATATACGATAAGAGATAGACAGTTGAACACACGAAATTTTATTGTATATGAGTAGACCGTACTAACAGCTGGTGTTTGTCTGTGCTGTATGTTAATTCCAGCAGTAGTGGAGTAGGCTGACACGGTTCTTCCTAGGACGGCCACCACATACGAAGTGTGAATGAGTAATGTTAATATGAGTATATTGGTAAAATAACGATTGTCAAGCGAGAAGTTGACAGACTTCTCACTTGGAAAGCATATTTCATGTATCTTAGAGTTTCACAGAACATTTTTACTCAGTATCCATCTCCGTACCATATATCCCATCCCATACCACAACTTTTATATAACATAAGTCTGTCACTTAGACACAAGAAAAAATGTGGTTTTAGTGGAAATATTTTCATCTTTATGTTTATTATGTAACTATTATTCTATGTGTTTGTCTAAATTCTGTTTCCGCTGTGTTTCCTTAAATAAATAAATATACTTCCGGACACCTGAATCGAGCCACCCTGCATTTTCAGTTTTTCATTTCAGCATTTGCTATCGACATGACGGAAGTGTTTCGGAAGTGCTCGGCCACCTTGGTCAGCCTTGGCTGGCCAGTCTGTATAAGTTTTATTATTATTGTTTAAACAATTTACTCCTAAATAACTAATTCCCCCCGCTACAATGTTTCTGATATTGATAATAACAAACATTAAAAAAAACAGCTTCAAAATCGGTTCTGTTCTTGACGATTAAGAAGTAAAAAACCTTCATCGACTCGAATGTAGATAGAATGTAGAGTGGTAGAGAGGAAAGACGAATATGCCTTGACCTAAAACTTCTGTACAAGTAGCTTCATTTATGTAATTAATTAGGATTGATTAATGACAACACAAAACTATTCTGTGACTGCGGTTTACTTCAAATGTTGTCTGTATTGCTTTCCACAAGTATAAATACCTGTCCATAGTATAAATCCTAAGTATAAATCGAGATTAAGGGTGTCAATTATCTGCCAATTAAATCCAACTGATATTGTCTTTCTGATAAAGTATAACCGACTTTCTGATACCCCCTGATACCTTATCAGAAGGTGGTGAGAAAGGCCCTAAAATATTTATAATTCTTTTTTATTTTATTCTAATATGGGATTGGATGGAATGTGGGACATTAACTGAAATTGAATTCTGTGAGTTGGGTCGGAATGGGATATAAAGGAATAGAATGAAGTATGAATATAATGAACTGACCACACTTAATCTAAAGTTTGCGGGAACGAAGTCATGGGTTTATCTAGTCGTCCGATAGATTACAGTAAACACAAACGTAACATGTAAATTTTCTACAACATAAGAATTTGTTGCCACAAGTCTTATATTAACAGAATTGTTTTTAGATGAGACACAACAAATCTTAAAGTTTTAAATCTCATCGGAAGTGTTTCGTAAATGTAACACTCTAATGATAATATCTGATGACGACACTTAAAATTCGCATAAAGACAATGACAGCTGTAAAAGTTTTTATTTAGTTTAAGTAAAGACTCGTGCACACTGCGTCGCCGAACGTACCGCTGAGCATCGCATCGTAAAAATTTGTGTGAAATTTATATTATTTTTTATAGATTAATGTAGATTATAATGTAGCTAGCAAAGTAAATATTCAGGTATGTGAGTAAGAAATGACGTATTTGAAATATTTTTAATGTAATGAAATTGCTGAAAATACTACAAATCGATGAATTTAAAAAGTCTGGGATTATACAAATTAGAAAAGGATTGCACTACTGTGTAAGTTGCGTCACTAACACAGTACTGCCATTACATCTACAATTAAGTGAAAGATAGCGATAACCATCCGCCTCAAATATTGTCAAGCCCATATTTACCTAGTGTACAAAAAAATGTAAAATTCTCTTTCATATGGTATTCAAAGAAAACCTTACTAGGTCAAATAGTGAAATTTTAAGTATTACTATCGATTTATTTAAAAAATCAGAAACAACGAATTTTTAGATAAAATAACCAAAATCAGTAAGGTCATACCGACAATAAGGTCCTTTTGCTCAGATGACATCACATACCAATTTCAAGTAAAGCGCTGGATAACCGAACGTCCGCACGATTACAAACTTTTTTAACGTTCGAAAATAAGTTACTATGGTTATTTTAAAGTTAATTTTCGTTGCTCTGAACTGAATCAATAGGTTTGTTCTACAACGTTATGTTTGCGGTTCACTGCATCATTATCAATGTATTGAATAAGTTGCTAATGAGCTGCAAAGGAGTTTGTATTTGTGTGATCGCTCGATTTACCGATATTTTAGTTAGTCAAGTACCGTGTTCAAACAGCGTGAGATTTCGCTTACATAGATCATTAAAATTTTGCGTAATCAAATTTCTCCGATGTACTTTGACATGATCTGCCTATAATGTGTACGCGCCTTAATATTCGTAGTTATAGGAACAAAAATGTGAGTAGTTAATTTGGTCGAGTTTCATAATGATGCTCTTGGACCGGTTTTCATTTCGCGTAGTCTGTATGCAACTCAGATTGATGTATGTGCTCTAGTAGATTCATTTTAAAGAGTCTACATTAATATTATTACATATAATTAGTGGTTATTGCATAAATTATGTGGGTTATATTATATTTGGTTAATAAATCTAACGTCAACACTAGTCTGGGCGTCTTAACGTCAAATAAAATGTATATTTGATAACATTGAATGAGAAGTAGTTTTGACAGGGATATAAATATAATATACTTAGCTGCAGTATTTATATTTCTATCTTCTATTTGCCTTAAGCGCAAATGTATTTTTCTGAAAACATTTTAGGAAACTTCAAAATTTTCTTAGGGTCATGACATAATACAGTTTTAATTTTTATCTGTGCACATCTGATCTCGTGAATAAGAGTATTATGGTTAGAGCAGCAAATCTATAATAACAGATAAGGTGCGTTAGGTTTGGTTCTCTTTTGATTATGCAGTAATAGGAGTCCGCGAAGCGGGACAGCCTAATTTGTGATATCATTCGTAAAGTAGAGTAGACTAGCGCAGAGTAGAATAGAGAAGCGTAGGGTAATTTATTTCAATTATTCAAAAATAGGTTAGTTTGTTGATCATAACATTTTATTCATTTTTAAGAAGTGATTTGAAGAATTGCGGTTGAAGCGAAGCTGATTAGGTCATAATTTGCATTTACAAATTCACATTATTTGCTGGACAAATTAAAAAATATGTATCTAAATATTCATATTACACATGCCTGTGTTTAGTAGAATTGGCCCTCCTAATCTGATGGCACATTATAAATTCCTACACGATTTTATTGTTCAGCTGACGTCCCAAATTAATGGCTACCAAAATAGTAAAATTCTGCTGACAGTAAAAACAATTGTAAGCTGATAACAATTTGCAGCCAAACTATTATTTTTGCTAATACTAATAATACCGTTAATATTAATTACTTCCTACGTATTAATAGGTAATCGAAAAACGTAATTAGTAATAATAACTCTACTCGTTTGTTGTAAATCAATTTCACCTTATTATGTAGGTTCGGTATATGTAATCGGATTGAAGGTAATCATGCCACCGCAACAGTGGTAGTTGAAAGCACTTTATCTATTACTAGCTGTACCGGAAAGTTTCTTCGTTTTTGCAGTATTAAAATAAAGACAAAAATAATAGATAAGTTTGTATTTGATTGGGTAAAATATAGTTTCATCGTGATCTGTGACATCAATTCCGCTTTTATAAAATTCCTGGTTATGTATTTGTTTATTTATATCATAGTATTTAATTAATATGTGTCACTATTTACTAGTTTTATATAATCTTATTTGTCTTTGCACCTACCGCGCGATGCCATCTCTGTATAGACCAAAAATTGACTGAGAGATAAAATGCTCTAAGCGACGAGATAAAATATTCTCTAAGATACAATATTCTTATCTAAGATAAAATGCTCTAAGTGTGACAAAGTAACGATAGGCGGACTAAACAGTTCGCCTTTTGTCACTTTGTGCTATAAATAAATAAATAGTTGGTAAAGATGATATTGGTGTTATTAATAAAAAAATCCATTAAATTAAATACATTAAATTAATTCATTATAATCCTTTATACATACTAAGTATCACGACCTAATTAATTTCTTTTCTACCTACAAGGAGCGATATAAACACGAAAAAGTAAAAGCGATTCGGAAGACCCTCAAACAATCAATTTAATTTATACGTGTAGGACCGGATTTAGCCTTTATCTGTCTCTCTTATGCATATACGTGTAACGTGTAGATATAATTTTTGAACGGTATCCCTTTGTTACCTTCGCACTATCTTTTTCTTCTTTTGATAGTTTATAACACCGAAAGGGTTCCAACTAAGTACAGAGTGCAATTAAACAAACAGCTGTTTTATCTTTTATATACATAGATTTATTACTCATACTTTTAATGTTTCCGAGTTTTGTAATAAGCTCAATCCGACTTCGTAGGAATACCCATATACTTTCGCTTCTCCAGTCTGTATTTTTTAACCCCTTTGAATATTTGAATGAGCGTTTTGAATTCTTTGCTTCACAATCCAAGTACTTACGTTCTTCTGAAAATTTACTACTTAAATTTCCTATCCATTCTTCAAATTTCTTTACTACCTCTTTCACTGTGCAGGTTGTTAGGCTTTGGAATTCGTTACCAGTTATCATTAGACGTGCTCAGCTGCTGTCTAGTTTTAAATGGCAAGTTAGAAATCATTATTCTATCAGTTAGTTTCTTTGGTTTTCTATATTCTTTCTTTCCTCTTTGATTTCCTCTCGCTATCATTTTGTTTCTAACCTGTTCTATTTCGTCCCTTGGAGACTACAATTCTCTCTTATTTTTCTATCCCTATCAACTTTGATTCGTTATATATTATTAAGTTATTTATTATCATAAGTATTTATTAGATTATAATAGTATTATTTGTATTTGTATTTTTATATTGAACATGATACTCGTACATTTCTCTCATTTTGCACTACCTATATCTCTTTTATTTTACTCTATCCCAAGGTTGCCTGGAAGAGATCGCATTAGCGATAAGGTCGCCTATTGTATTCTGTCATTTATTGTTTGTGCACATGTAATAACTATTTGTATGCAATAAAGAGTACCTATTTATTATTATTATAAATAATAATTTATTGTTTTATGAATATTTCAATATTCTGTTCTGTTCTTTTAAACTGTATCTATTAGAACTCGTCACCAGATCTTTAATTATCCACTGCTGGATATCGGCCATGAGGTGGCATTTTCTTTATGGCCTTAATAATGCCACGCCACCCTTGCCGAACGAGTTGGTGAGTCCACTCTTTCAGATGTGGTGTAATTCCTCAGCGTTTGTGGTAGCAGTTTCCGAAGTGAAGGCGGCCGACACGACAGATCCAACTATTTATTTATTAATATGTACCTATACCGATATATATATTTATATATAATTATTAATTGTGTAGATAAATGTAGGTATTTTTTTTATTTGCCACTTTATTTGTTTATTATTTTTATTATTAACCTGCTATGGTATTTCATGTATGCACATGTACATTAACTTTTTTTTTCAATAATTATATTTACGCTGTAATGCTCTGTTAGCCCAAAAGTCGTCTGGTAGAAAATATGATAAGCTATTAAGTCCGCCTTTTGTATAGTATTTCTGTACAATAAAGTATGAATAAATAACTGTATTGGAATACGGGTAAAATGTTCCAGTCGAGTGCAGCCAGAATCGCAAATATGTGCTATCCTAGGAAAACACGTGAACCAGAATTGAAACGCCGCAGAGATTGCTTACAGCTAACATACAGAATTCCGATACAGTCCCGGTAAAGCCCTTGTGAATAATTGATAGCCACTTAAGCATTGTGTTCGCGACAATGGTATAGAGGAAGGGAATTTGGAATATAGGTATCCAGAATACTACTCAATTTACTCACTAAAAGTAAAAGATGAAAGTAAAGGATAGAGAATTAAACTAGAATTTAATTAGAAATAGTTAAATGGCGTTTAAATGAGCTGCAGAGCAGAAAATAATGAATGGGCATCCAATTGATATTAACATATTTAAGGGTGGATTAGGTTTAGGTTCTGTGGTGATAATAAAAAATAGTAGTCCTGCAAAACGGGACCCCTATTAATTAGCGGGATTTCGTTGATTTGGAGCGAACCAAATTCAATAATTAATTGATTAATTAAATATGAAGATTATTACAAAAATCATTCAATAATAAAATCATTAATTTTGGTTATTCAAAAATAGATTTTTTTGTTGATCACGATATGCTGGTCATTTAACTACAAACCAAATTAAGTCATTAAGATTAAAGGTAAACGATTTACCAACCTACTATAAGTTTCCCCTTTCCTGCTAATCACGAGGGGGTTTCGGGTCATAATTCCCTACGCGGGCTCAGTGCGGATTGGTGGATATTTATTCTCAGGTATGCGAGTTTTCTCGCATTGTTTTTATCGCTGGGCTGGTAGTAATTTTTAAAAGTAGACACTCAGTGGCGCGGGCCGGGATTTGAACTTACGATCTCATGAATGAAAGTCGAGAAAAGATACCCGTAGGCTATAACCTCTTCCACTATTGCTATAGCGGATTTCAACATCTATTCCTATTTACGACTCTCTCTGCGATTAGCTAACACAAGTTTGTTTCCACTTGCCACTAATAGTAGCAAATGGGATTATTTTTCCAATTGTCACTACTGGTTGCAAAGCGGATAGTAGCAACTGGGAATAGGCGAACTCCAAGAGCACTTCAAGTTTCACTTTACTCTCTCTCTTTCCACAGTTATCAGATGTAATTCAAGATTTTTGATATGAAACGTTCATTTTGTAGCAAACTTCTGTCATTTAAGATAATATTTTATGTATTTTTATTGTGCATTTTCTACTTTAGAATCAAGGTGTTTTTTTTTTATTTTAAAACACATACAGAATAAAAGCAATGGTTATACTCGATGATTTAATGATACTTGGTGCTATATTAACCGTAGATATTAGTCTTGGCACTACACATTCGCATAACTACATATACGAATAGATATACTCCTTGGCAATTACTGTTCACTAATTTAATTAATAGTTATAAATATATTATATATGTATAAAGTAGATGCTCAAGTATAGAACGCTTGTTCGGAACAGGTCGCGGTGGCGCTAGTAGCAAAGTGATAAAACAATAGAATCACACTCCTATATATTGGCACATTCGTCGGCGTAATGTCGCTCAACGCATTGTGACACAACGTCCATTGATGTTGAACTTCTCACCGAGTCGCGATCCCGCGGTACCCTCCCAAAGCAACGTCCTAAGCCGAGGTCCGTTCCATCCGCCGGTCTACCGGCAGGGGAGCTCTTAGGCTCGTTGCTCTACACTGGCAATGTATAACGGGGTTCCCTTCCTAGATAACGTATGTGTATAGACTGTATAGTAGCATTTATTCTTGTTTAAAGTTCAACGTCAATGGGCGTTGGGTCACAAAGCGGTGGATTTCACTCTCCGTTCAGATACGTTCAGATATAAAAATTTCAATCTGAAATATTTAATTACCAGTCTGCACTGGCAATGTATAATGGGATTCCCTTTTAAGATAACGCCTATTCTCTTAATTGGGGTGTGTATAGGCCGAGTCATCTGACTTTGACCATCAAGATATCCAGATACATTAGTAAAAGGAACTGGAACTCGGATACAAGTGGTTTGTTAGTGGATATCAAAATCGGGCATCAGTTTGTCGAGACGCGCTTCGCTAATTTCGCTTATTTCTCGAAAAACAAGAAACATTTTTGTTCACTTTCGAGAGAGATAGGGTTGGCGTGTGTATTTTTCTCTCGTCAATTATCTTTGTTTTAATTTCCTTTTTAATAAACGAAATTGAAGCATAGACAACTTAAAATTTTGCTCTTGATTTGATAATCAACTTAGGTTATTATAGTCCGGTATTATAGGAAGAGCTCTGACAGCTGACACAAATCTTTAAGATAATCTTTAATCTGATATAAATGACATACAAGTCGATAGTTCAACAAGAATATTTTTCCTCCCTCCCCATTTTCCCAATCCATTCCTTAATCTGCAAAGCTAGGCAGCGCATCCGGGGCGTACCAATGTTTGTCATTCTGGACTGATGTTGGCATATATCCACTTATCATCAGGTGGATTGTATGCTCGTTTGCCTCGTTTTTCCAAAAAAAAAATATATATAATATATAATGCATTCATTGATTATGTATACCTTGTATGAATTATATTTATTCGCATGTATATATATATGTGTCTATGTATGTATGTATATGTAATAATGTATAAATTGTGTCTTTCGTGCACCTTCCAATTGAACTTCTGTGATTAACCCCAAGGTCGGCTGATAGAGAATGCCGTTAAGGCGTTAAGTTCGCCTTTTCTACGATATTGTATGAAGTATAAAAATAAATAAATAAATCTAAATCATTTGATTTGAATGTGGACTCTTCACTTTCAAACATACACATTTAATTTAAACAAATGCCTCGCCTCTAATTGAAAGGACACTTTGTTGTTTATATATTTCTTAGTTTTAAGGGATTTGTAAGTCGAGTACCTCTCGTACCTCTCGTTGGAGAACCTTTTTAAATAAATTAAATAGATAACTTGTGTTACTCTTGGTTTGAGATGTCCGTTCGTTAAGATATACCGAAATTCGTTCAAAAAGTCAAAAACTTAATAGTTCATTTCTTTCACATCTCAAAATAACTTCATATCTTAAATCAAAAGCGTTTTCTTTTATTCTGTTGTATTTATAGCTTCCTGGATATATATTTTATTATTATTATTTATGTAGGTATATATTTGCATAAATATTATTATGAATTAACATTTATGTACATACATCTGGAGAATGATATATTTACGGGATTTTCGTATTAAAGAAATTATAATATAAAAAAAAGTAATTATCTTGACATATGTAATTATAATTAATAATACAATTAATTACATTCATATAATGCATAAGTTTGACGAAAAATGTTTGCCTGTCAATTAAGGCAGAACATGTTGAGCAATGTTGGCAAACTTTAACATCTCGTATTACCTGTGTATTACCTGTGTACTGACAAATAATTTGAATTTAAATTTTAGGTGGTCGTCAAATTTGTATTAAAATCTTTACTTTTCCAATTTTTGGACTCGTCTAATTCATTGGTTGTCTTATTCTACACGCTATAAGTATAGTCAATTAAAAACGTCAAATTAATGTTAAACTTTAGTTTCATATATATCCAAATTCAATGATGCAACTGTAGCTACTTATAATATAATAAACATTATTCAATTTTAATAGATATATCCTACCGTTACTATCTTACCACAATATTGTTGCAGATTTTTCTTAAAGAACTAAGAAAAGCGACTATTTCCTCAATGTGCTCACATTAGATAAATAACTCGTCTTTAACCAATTTATGCTCTCGTCGTCTCGTCTCTCAACGTCTCTGCGCACTGATGATGCATTTTTTACACGCATTAGCCTAGAAACAGCTTCACCGACTCATTAGGTAGTAATGTATTACAGTAGTGTCAACAAACCCTTGGTTTCCGTAGGGCAACCCCTCCATGTAGAAAGTGAAGGTGTCTTCGCCGGCCGGCGATGCGCGCGCGCAGAAACATACGCGCCACGGCGGTGACGCGCAACCAACGCCGTCGACTGGAACCTGATTCTATTCCGAGAATTACTTTTCTAAATTTTGTGCCAGTGTTAGTAACGGTTAAAAATGAAAATGAAGATTGTGGTTTTCCTTGGTAAGTAATTTATTCAAATGATAAATTACAACTTTAAGTAGGTACGTTTTTCCTTATTGAGTACAATAAAGTCATCTGAAATTTAAATGCGTAAATACTGCAATTAATTTTCTAAAAGAAATTTATTATGTCAATAAAAACTTTTTTGGGGAAATTATTTCCAACAGATTTCCCGTCAAAACTTTCAGGTCCGTTTATTCAAATTTAATCCGCGCATTGAAGCCACTTGCGGTATAATCAAACAACCGCAGGGTAGAAACGGCTAAATCCGCGGAATTGACGACACGTTTATTTAAATTGATGTGAAACTATTGTCCTCTGTTCTGTTACCTGGTACATAATATAAACAGTAGATCAACTTAAACAAACGCTCGAAATGCGCATCATACCCACACTTAAGCACACTTACACGGCGTTTGAAGTAGTCTCGAAGTCATAGTTGACGGTGACAAGCGACCACGGAGTTATTGATTTACGAAATGAATTATATATCATGCTAGTGGTGATAACAGAAATCAAATGTTTTACTTGATCGCAATAAATTTTATTTTTATATTACATAATACCAAGTATTTAAGTATCTATACTAATATAATAAAGAGAGAGTGCGAATTTTGTGAGTTTGTATGTATGTGGAGGGTAATCTCCGGAACCACTGCACCTGTTTGAAAAATTCTTTCACCATTTCAGTACATTATTCCAAATGGACATAGACTATATATTATGTGCAAAAAAATATGTGCAAAGGGCACACAGCTAATTGTATATATATTTCACCTTATCATCTTATTTGAGTCTTTCTCTGCACTTCCCAATGGAATCTCTTTGATCAATTCAAAGGTTGGTTTGTAAAGAATGCCTTAAGGTATTAAGCTCGCCTCTTATAAAATGCAACAAATAATTATTAGAACAGTACCGATATTTACCTATATTTCAGAGTATTTATTTATTTAAACTTCGTTGCACATACAAAATGTGTAGCATATATATACATATATGAGGCAAGGTAAATCCGTTTAAAGATCAGACTCGACTAATTATTTCGTGCTCCCGTATTTTATTATAACAAATCTTACTGGCAACGGGTAAACCCCCAAAAACTTAATTTAATATTGTGTACATGTGAATAAATAAGCCACTAGGAAAAATCGAATCATTTGACTTATCAATCAAATAGGCCGCTCTTGCCCGTTAGGATAACTACCCACTGACAAAACTAATGGTTGTTTTGAATCGAAATGAACTATTATTATTGCCTTTTTTTACATGATCAAAAGCTCTATCACAATCATGATAAATGACACCCTTGTGCAGTGATAGGTGCAACGGATACAGAATTGAACCCATTCTATGTATGAACTTCGCAAATAATTGATTAATCCTATGAATACGAAGTTAAGGTAAACTTAATGCCTTGTAGCATTCTATACGATCTTTGTGTAACACAATACTGTAACACGATACTGTTTTTTCAATGTACTCGTATAGTTAGTCATTGTTCGCGTGAACAGGGTCTCGTGAGCGACGGAAACACGGCAATGGACTACTACACATGACACTAACAAGTATGTATGTCTATTGTTTTGATTAAGGAAGCAATTGAAAGTAACAATAATTACCTGAAAGCTACCTAGCTATTTTAGAGGAAACGGGATCAACGATATAAATAGATATAGTGTGGCCGAACCTTTCCTGAAGTCTGAAGGTTTATTTGTTAATAAAGCACACATAGGTGAATTTAGGCAATACATGTAAGAAAACACAAATCAAGTAACAACCAGTTAAATTGCCAATATTGTGTAAACCTAGCGTTACGAAGTTATTTTAATAAAATGTAATGTAAACTAAAATTTTAAAAATGTCTGTCAATGTACCTTCGTTATCTTGAGTTTGTTGAATAAAATCCTCTTTTTTTGCAAAAAAATATTCTTTCTTTGATTTTATCCAATCTTTCATACAGATTTGTTAAACAATTATAAATCACAAAAAATCATATGATTAAAATAGAAATATAAACAGCCTGTTTGTTGTCGTAGAAACGTTATCATAAATAAACATAAAATCCTGTATCAATATGAAAACGATGGCGTTCATTGCAAAACATTTTAATGTAACATTAACACAATATCTTTTTATAATTTGTAAGAAGGTTCGAGGCTGTCTAAGTGTGTGAGAGAGTATTTGGCGATACAAAATGGAGAACCCAAGCAAAAAGAATTAGGACATAAACGAGGGTCAAGTAGGATCAGCTGTGGATAAGATAGAGACTCAATGACAAGATCACTAATAATTTGATTGTTTGTATTGGCTATTATAGTTTGTAACTGTATAGGTATTATCCATTCAATGATATCAGAGGTTGTCGTATGTTATAACAATCAGGTTTTTTTGAGAAATGTTGCTGTACATCATCTAAATATCGCCCAACATGGCCAACTGCACACTTTAATCGAAACCAGCCCTTACATCCCTCATACACAATGTCTTCTGCATGAGAGAGGTATAAACCTTAAAACCCCACGCTGCTGGCCAAGCGGATTGACGAGTCCACTCTTTTCGAGGTCGCTATAACCCTGCTTACCATTGCGAATATCAGGAAGAGTAAGATAGGATGGTATGCGAATGGGCTCAGGGATTTTTCATTCACTACCGAAACACATACGAACATTGAACATTAAGCGTAAAGTGGAAAATGCCGTACATTTTACGGTAGTGTTGTGTGAGTATGGGGTAACATAGCCAGTCGAGTGCACCCAGCGGCTGAATAGATCCACTTAAGTCATTTATGCAGATATCATTATCTGTTACGATAGATGATAAATTAAATTTTGCATTGTGAAATAATAATTGTTACTGAGACCTCAAATACAATGACCGACTTTGTATTGCAATTTTTTTATATATTGTTATTTACTTTTACTTTTTATAATAAGCTTAATTTTACATACTCACTTCATACTCCATACATACATGTACATACATGTAATACATACATGTTATTTAAATTCGGCTTGTATTAAAAATCAGCAGAAAAAAATAATAACTCAGCATCAAATCTTGATCAAAAAAATAACTTATTATTGAATAACTGCAGTAAATAGATAATATAAATTACTAAGAATGTCATCACCGCGCGTCATATTCTACTGTTGATAAACTGGCTTACTTATCAATCTTTGGTAATGCGAAAATTATTATATTGATTTATAATTATTTTATTTAAACTTAATTATTAAAAACAACCCGATCTAAATTAATTTTAGATTTACATAAGAATCATTTCGTTCTATTCTTTTATCTATCTCTTTGTTTTCTATTAAATTATTATTGGAGAAATTCCAGTTTGGTTATGTTAGGTATAGGCGCCGTGTGGTGTAGGCCGGTTCATAGAATGGCACCATCCCATCTCGTCCCGTGGGTGTCGTAAAAGGTGACTAACTGATAAAGCCGCTACCACAAGCACTGAGGAACTACACCACCTCTAAAGAATGTCCCATTAGCTTGGTCAGCGTGACGTTTCAAGGTCACACATCTCTCATGCACAAGACAATGTGCGTGAGGAAGCCCATGTCCAGCAGTGGACACTGAAATGGCTGACTGCAATAAGTTAAAAAGGATTTTTGCACAATATTCTCTTCCTAGACCAGTTTCCCCCCTAGGGGGATAATGATCTGACCAATCGCGAGCAATTATTGGTATTGTTGTAGCTCCTGACATTTTCCAATCGGCTAAAGAGAATCTTTATGTATTGTCAGCAACAGATCAATGTATACCTATCGGTACTTTAATATGCTTGTAATAAGGCCGAGAATCGAATGGTTTTGGGTACATTAGCGTATTGCTGACTGTATCAGATACCAGCATACTCTCAATGCTGCTGTGGTTACTTTTAAAACCACTATACGTTACTACTTCATTATTTCATTTGTTAGCTTTTGTGCCAGTGCAGTGTCGACAGCAAAATAGCGAAGTGAATTTCAATGCTCGATACTCGTGTGATAAGATTCTGAGAATGCGATTCCAACCGTAGATCTTTGTGTTTCAAATACTTTCTTAACTGGCCCATATTTCAAGAGTCGCGGTGCATTCTCTTTTAAATTTTATTGCCCTGGAATGCGCAACATAATTGGGTAGGTTTCCTTTGTTAGAAGGAATGTTAGATGTACAAACTTTCAGCCAAGTAACGTAATATATATAGAAACATAATTGCAGGTGTCCATGGGCGACGGTGACCACTTATCATCACGTGGCTCGCCCGCACGTCTGAAAAAATATTTCTTATTTTTAAGTCTAGTTTATATTGACTTTTGATTTCAGAGTTTATGAATGTTCCTTAATGGTTCCAGACCAATTTATTAATTAGGATTCATTATTCCCTGAAGTAATGTCGTTTCGAATGACGTGGTTGAATTTTTTTTAGCATAATATGGTAATGAAATTCAATATACATACATATGTAACGTTATCTGAGCAAAGAAATATATAACAAAATCCGACGTAAATTAATTTGCACTTTACATTATGAAAAATATAGTTTTTTCCGCTTGTGGGAAGGCAACATTAGATGGTTTTCGTTTTAGTAGCGCTTCGCTTATAGATATCAGATATTCCTCTACTATGTATATTCTAACTTCAAACGAACTTCAAGCTGATAAGAGCATTTACGCCGATTAAAATATAGATACGTCCTTAAAAGTCTCACTTTTAAACGTGAGGCATATGCAAGCCGGTCAATTGGACCTCCCTTCAATTAAGTCTGGCATGTGGCGGCAAAAATGACCAAAAATATAATTTTGATACTTTTCGTTTTTGTGTGAAAACGTAATATTCTTGGTGTGAATGTGTTATTACGAAATAAAAAAGAGAAAAACAAAAGAAATAATCGAAAAACAAAACTTTTCTAAATAAAGAGAAAACATTTATGGTGTAATATTTCGCGCTTAATTATCGTGGTAAAATGAGCCTTAAAAGCGTAATGACTACTAGCGGTTTATCATAACAGTAATATCATTTTTATACCGCTGGTATCAGACAATTACTCAAGTTTAAACACAAGTTTTATTTATCTATGTATATTGGTTGACCTAACATTTACGCTTACTTCTATATGAATGTTGCATCGCATAGATTTTGCGGAGACCTTTATGGGTCTACACAAATCTTTGTAACGACAACATCTGTTTCAGACCTCGGTCTTACTTTGCACACGTGACCAGAATATTCCATTTACATGGGAATATTAAATCCTTGCACTTTATGGGCCTTTTATGGTGTTCCAGTGTTGAATATTAAGTGCTAGCCTTTCGTATGTAAACAACATTGAACTCTATCTTGTATAATATCATAAAGCCTTGAATTTGTATGAAATTCCGAGTTGCCAAAAGGCATTCGGCGTGCTTTTTATAATTTTTTGGAAGATATAATTAATATAGTATTAAATTGCCTTATGTGTAGGTATTCCTCGGTTTCTTGTTTAAGGTTGGTTTGTCGTCTGTAATTTTATAGGGTATGTTCATTTTTGAGATGCAATTATGTGCATTTTTGTAAAATACTTAATTTTTTAGTAAAATGCAATAACAGGACATGTATACTAAGTGAAATACGAAAAGTGAATTCATTGTTGTTTTATAAACTATTTTATCATTTCTATTATAAATTAGTGTACATTATAACGATTTTTTTAAAAATTTGGATACAATTATTTCTGCGTTATATTATATTAACATTGTTTAATGTATAAGTATATTTCGCAGATTAATAATAAAATAGCTTTTTTATTTTTAAAAAACGCCCTTAAATATTCAATCGATAAATATTCGGTTATATTCCTAATAGGCCAGTCATTTTAGACAAAAAATCAATTAATCTTCCCAAAAAAATCCAGTTCGCTGAATTGTGGCATACACCTTTGTAAATTATAACGTAATCTACACTAATATTATAAAGAGGAAAGATTTGTATGTATTTTTGTATGTTTGTAACGAATAAACTCAAAAACTACGGGACCGATTTCAAAGATTCTTTCACCATTAGAATGCTACATTATCCCTGAGTAACATAGGCTATATTTATTACTAAAAAAAATTAGGGATCCCTCATAATTTATAAATATATTGTGTAAATTGGTCAAAATATAACGATAAGTGTCAAAAAGTCGGAAAAAACTCTGCCATTTGCGAGCTATTTTGGCGTGCGCTGCAAAAACCGTAAGAGTTACACGAATATGATGTATGGCGGAAATGTTTTTGAAATTTTGAAAAAAAAAATGTAATAATGAACTTATAAACCGAAGCGAAGCGAGGGCGGGTCGCTAGTAGTTTTATAAACAACGAAATTCCTGGGCTATAAGTGATTTCAGATTTTTATTTCAAGAACTGACTTCACTAGGAATGTAATTAATGGACGTAGGTACTATTTCTCAAATTATCCTAATGAAATCTAGGGATTCTATTAACTTTGTATTTTAAAAGAAAAGAAATTAACTGTTAAGACTTTATTATTTTCTTTAAAAAATAACAAACACAACTATTATTCCAAATCTAGAACTACACTACGAAACAACCCAAGAGAAATTCAATAAATTGTCTGATTACTTGCACAATGAAGTAATTGAGGTAAGTCCGGATATTTACGGATCTCATTTTACCATTTAATGTACATTTTACGAATATACGAAATATACATTTTACAAACCGAAGTGTAATTTCTTGTCGTGTTTGGTGAGACTATGAGTCATATTTTCGTATACATACTCGTGTTGTTGTAGCAAACGATTTCTACATAATCTAACATTCTATCAAGGAAGTAAATAATGAAGTAGAAATGTGAGAGTAGAGGGAAGACGCGAAAACTTACAATGTTCGATATGGAATATTATGTTTCTATCATACTTTCGTTTCGATTCGTGTTTCCTTGAAAAAGTTCAGTGTTCCCTGAGTTCGTATTTCCTAGTGATGTCAAAATATCGATAGCGTATTATTGATAAAATTAATATCAGCCTATAACGTACTATTACGGGGAACAGGCCTCACCTAAATCACTTGGGGCTTTCAGGCCTAAATCCATCACGCAGGCCCATTGCGAGTTGGTGGATACACATGCCCCAGATGTCTTTTTATTTCTCGAGCATGCGGGTTCTTTCATGATGTCTTCTTTCACTGCCTAGCTAGTGATATTTTTTTTAAATCACGAATTAGCGCCGAGGATAGATACCGCAATGCTATTTATAAAATGTCTCTATTTTATGTTACGAAATTATTTTTTATTTATTTATTTTGAAACAAAACAACTATACAACAAATACTTAAACACAACTTACCTATACAAATGTTTCACTAGTTGTACAATTAACACCAATGTTCACATATTGACCAAAAAAGTTACATGAAAACAATCAAGTATTCTCCGACCACTATGTTATTTTCTCACTAAATCGGTTTAGTGATGTCCGAATTGCTTCATACCGATTACCGATCCGATTATCGATACAACTCTAGTAAGTACAATTTGCATTCGCTTTTATGGATTCGATTTATTAAAAATATTTCTCCTAAATAATTGATTTATTAATAGCAAAAATGTATTTTTACGAAATCAATTTAATAGGCCAATTGTATTACATGTAAATAATCAAACCATAAGTAATAGAGTCGTAATAAAACGCAGCTTTTTTAAATTCTAGCAACACTGGCTATGGCGAATAATAAATTACTATAACACGTTACTTTATTCCTTTTATTTGCAAATAAGTACTTAGGTATCTAATATTTTTTTCTTCTAAATTTACTTGGATTTAAAAACTATTATTTTCGATTTATATTACGTGTGATAGCTTAAGACTTGTGGTATGACTCAGAGAACGTCACTATTTCTTCGCCCTCAACAATAAAGTATGACATCGTTTCGAGTACAGTTGACTGTCAAGAAATATGGAACTTGATAGACGTGCAAACGTCAAATAGAAAATAACATAGTGGACGGATTATAACAGCCTCACAGTCCATGTGCGTGAAAACAAATATAAAAAGAAGAGGTTTGGAACATTATAAATTTGGAACATTGCGAACATTAGGAACATGGTTGTTATTGTATATGTATTGTATTGTATTGTTATTGTATCTGTATTAACTGGTATGTACAAATCAGGTGCATAATAATTATTACAATAGTACCTAATATTTAGCCATTCTCTATGCTCTGTGAAGCAGCTTTATAATGTATCAAAATCATATTAGGTCGCAATAGTTCTATTATCGACTCTTAAATACTTGATTCATTAATTTGATTTCAACTCTCAATAATTAGCATTATAGCTGTCAATCGTTACTGGTTTATATTTTTTTCGATATTCTATAGTCATAGGTTAGGTGATAACTTTACTTACTAACAATTCTGACAATGTCATTGGAATTAGGTGATGCTATTTGAAATGGTGTATCGACATAATATTTATTACCGGTTTGCTATGTTACTAACATAACAACGTTAAAATAATATCGACAAATTACATAGTATTTTTGCGCCTCACTAGAACTTCCTTCTTTCATTTAAACGACTTCAAAACATTCAGCGTTCGGGTTTCAGCTTTATCTTTTAAAACAAATAAATGAAATCCGACTGAAATACGACTACGTAGTGCCAAATATTTGGATTTGCATTTAATTAAACTGGCAACAAAGGAAGTGAATATAGGTAACATATTAAATAGAGGTTTGTTGGAAGAAATCTCCAACGGGGATAAGCGCGCCTTTTGTACGAATTTTCTTTTGTAACTTTTTTTTAATATTATTTGTGTGTACAATAAAGTATTAAAGTAAGAAAGAAAGAAAAGGAGAACTAGAACTAAAATAAATGTCACGTTCTCTGAGCAAAGCGAACTTATCGTATTATCAATATGAACTTATTAACATTGGTTAAGATCTGATTCATAATTAGAAAATCGATACCACAGATAAATAAATCGGCACCAATTATTTCCTTTATTTTATTTCCTTTGGTGCCGAAACTATGATATCACGTACGTCGGGGTTATCATTTTAAGCTAGTGTCTCATCACGTCGAGGTCACCATCTTTGGCTGGGTGTTGACCTTGAAGGTAATAAAAAGCGTATTCAGTTGACGGAGTTGTTTTAATAACTGAAATATAGGGCGAGTGTATTTGTTTATATTTAAACCCTAATGTCTATATGTGCGTGAGTGTGAGGGACCACTATATATGAATAAATAGGTTTTTTTTTATAGTTTCATTGTTTCCAGATTCTGTTTGAAAAGAAACGTCTGATTTTTAAAGTAGAGCAATAAAACTGTTATTGTTTTAAGATTTCAATAAAGTGCAATATTTGTGAAATTACTACAGCAAGGTTTATTTGCTCGGATAATGTCACCAATATCATCATCATGGAATGCCATCTTCAAAATGAAGTTTGCCGGTCAGCTGGTGAAATTTTCATCTATCCTTCGCCGCAATCTTCAAGTCGTGGTACTTGAGGCTAGACCATTCCTTAAGACAGTGCCGGATTAAGCCAGCGCGGGGCACGTAGCAAATTCTATCAAGAGGACCTTGGTTTGCATTAAGTTCTTAAGTTCTTTCTTAATTTTTTTTTACGCTCAGACAGGCGTAGGTGCGCCTGTCTGAGCGCGGGGCTGACCCAATGCGCGGGGACCGTAGCATCTGCTACTCTTGCTACGTGGGTAATCCGGTACTGCCTTAAGGTCGTCCATCCATCTCCTTATCTGGAGTCCTGGTGCTCTCTTACCCGGGATCCTGCCTTCTATAACCAATCTTGGAAACTCATACAGGTTTACCAATAATATACAGAATTTTTGATTGGGATCTAATTCTAATCTAATCCCGGATCAGTATCCACTTACCACCAGGTAGATTGTCTGCTAGTCTGTCATCTTCTTTCTATAAAAAAATACTCATCGTAAGTCGTAACGTCACTTAAAAACCATGTTGCATAATGAAATATGTTAACCGACTTTTCTTGCTGACGGTACAATATCTGCTGGGAACAATAGCTTGTGCGTAATGGCGACAACAAAACAATTATAAGATATCGATCTTGCACGTTTCCCATGGCAGTCCTTCGACCCCTGGCCAATTGTTACGAGAAAACTATCTGAACAGAGAATTAGTGTTGGAGTAACTCCAGAAGTTTGAGGCACTCTCGACTAGATTAAATTTGAGGATGTAATGATTTCACGAGTTACTATTGCTCTTTTTTTTGGAATGGTTAAATTCTTGTGGTCTTAATGGCCTTTCAAGAGTCAAATTGGTCATCTGTTCAAATTAATCAATTGAATTAATAATATTTCAGCGAATTAGAACTTTAGAGCACTAGAAATATTTTAGAATAATATTTGAAACTGAAGCTAACATGACATCGTAAAATATTTTAAAAGTGATTAATTGGTAGCCTCAATAGGCTACGAATTAATCTTAAGTGATTTAAGATTGCCGCGTACCATTTTTAGAACATAATAGCTCATTTGATTTAATACCTACACGAACGTGTTAGAAGTGTTACAACACTAAAACATCCGCTCACCTCATTTCTGTCACAACTTACTGGTATGTTGCTAACGAATATTTTCTTGTAGTTGCGATATACAAGATTTATGTACAGTAAGCAACGGAACACACTATACCCATACGATAATGACCAGGCCTATAATGGAATGGATTTGGGTACATAAAGGTATTGCTGACTGTATCTATTCATATTTTAAACTCTGCGGAAGTTTGGGAAGAGTTTTGATAATCTTAAAAATTCGAATTAAATAAACAGCGTATAGCGAGTTAGAGAAACGTACTCGTGGTTAACTTTGTATTTAATGATTAGATATAAATAAAGGCTTTTCGACAACTATGAACTTCATTGTAAAATTAAACTTGTGTCAATCTTACACATACACAGTCAATTTTAGTTGCGCACAGATCGCTTTCAAAAGTTATGTTTAAAAAAAATCATACTTATTTATTAATTGTCAACAAAAATCCATTATTGCCTCAGATATGTATAATCTACACTCAGAATATGAAAGGATCTGTAAGAAAAAAAACATGTATCTGTAAAGAAACTCGTCAAACAATCGTGTCGTTAAAATCCATTTTGAATCC
Source organism: Sesia bembeciformis (assembly GCA_943735995.1). Classification (NCBI taxonomy): domain Eukaryota; kingdom Metazoa; phylum Arthropoda; class Insecta; order Lepidoptera; family Sesiidae; genus Sesia; species Sesia bembeciformis. The sequence continues at coordinate 6,011,076 of OX031044.1, read as the reverse complement.
AAAAAAAACACATAATTCAATTAAAAAGTTAATATAAGCTGCTATTTCTGTGTGTCCTGTGAAAACCGGTACATCTCGAAAAATGCAATTCTTCCGGAGAACGGTTTATAGTTTTGAAAAATTCTACGAAGCAGTACTCAACGTTTTACGAAATATACGTATGTTATGGGATTTACTGTTATATTATGTTATAACAATATTATGAAATTATTCTCAATATTGTAAATAATATTTGGCAAAATGTATTAATGTGCACGATACACGATACACCTTATTATATAGTAATATTACATATATTATACATATATTATATTTCAAGAAATGGGATGAGTTTAATTATACCATTTTACACGCAGCGATTCATTAAAACATATGTCGAGTAGATATATTATTTGTCACGAACTGTATCTCGCGATTTAGAGCTCGTATCACAATGTGGATTAGATAAATAAATCCTACATTTTTTCTGAGTATGATGTGCACATAAAAATGGAAAGTGCTATATGTTGAATTGTAGAAGGTTTCACACAGACACAGATTGATGTAATACCATTTAAGAGCTGTTTAATAAAAATGATAATTAAAACGGACCAGTACCTATAGCACTTTCTTCATAGAGCATTTTAGATAATTATTATAAGGTCAACCACGGCCATTAGCATAGCACATCTCCGATTGAAACTCGTAGTACCTGACCCTCAACAGGTCTGCTGCCGTAAATAAAATATATGTTGTTACGAAATACATCTCTGCTTTATTTACAGTATCTTTATAAGTGGGTATATAATGTTAGATACATTTACATTAAGTTTGTCTAGTTACAGATACAAAGTTCTTTACTTACTAGTCCTTTCATATTTACGAGTGTATATTGTACATTTCTAAAGCAATAATGGATTTATACACTATTCACAACATTTGAAAATACACACTTAAGATTTCTCATGGGAAACACGGACATAATCGAAATTATTTTTTATTTAATGTTATTTTTAGGGAACAAACGGATTAATATGTGGACTCCAAGTACATTTCATAACATACTAATACCTATACTGAGATACACAATGTGAAATTAAAAAAATGAATATGTATTGTACTTATTTACATGTTTACGTTTAAAGTTATTTTCGTATTCAGACATTAGAAAAAAAACCTAATGAACTAATTTATTTCTTCGACGATAATATAGACTGAAGCCTTGAAGCAGATACCGTGTGGTAAGAATGACAGAAAATTGTATGTGGTGGACCGCGGAAGAAGCCTTTATCCAGCATTGGAGACACACAGGCCGATGGTGTTCTCGCAGACTTCTCTTGTAGAAGGCATGAAAATTTTAGGTAAGGATATATTAGCATGCTTATAAGAAAGTGGCGATTTATATCTCATTTAGCCGGTGCCATGAACCATGCCGGACGCAGTAGTTGATTAACTTTAATTTATTTATTGATGTTGTTTTGTTTATAACAAACTAAAAATTACAATTTAGTAATTTTTATATTATATAAAAGGTATTTAAAAGCTCTTTTGTGTTTTGGCGCTTTATGACAGACTTACCAATTTAAATTTTTGCATATACTTATTCAGAAAGATGTCGAAGCGACTTCCTCAGAAAGTGACATACTGAGAATACAGGACATACAGGAACCACATTTGTATTTGCAAAGCGCAAAGTTTCTAGATCTCGTTACCTACTTCGCAAAGTTCCTACATTCCCTTATATTTTTCCAAAGAATTGGATCCGGTTTCTCAGTAAAATGGAGCAGTAAAGATATTCGGGGGTAATGCCTCCCAGTTCCTAATATCACGTACGTGAGCTCTCGAAAAGGGATTCGGGTGATACGAGTCTATAAAGTGATTTTCAAGTACCCACTTATTAACTCAATTGAAATGCCCATCCGAATATCTTAGGCGAATATCAATCTGGGCAATTATACGATTATATACATATACGTACATAGAGATTTAAATAAATAAACTAAGTTATTAAAAAGCGATAGAAAATGTTTTAATAAAAATAAGGCGTTAAAATTACATCGAATGTTTTACTTTTCTTTTCTTTTCTTTTACGGTAGTAATTAAATGCCCATATAAAGGCATTAGGCCGTATTTACGAGTGACGGTACTCAATGCAAATCTAAAATTGTTGATAACCGCAGAAGTTAGCAATTACGGCTGTACCTACAGGAAGTTAGCATTACGTGTCTGTTTACATTGCAATATTTATATAGCTTAGCAATAGTTTTAGCTCAGTGATATACATAAAATATAGTAGAGGATCTCGATATAAATATTTGAAAGTAGCGAACACTAGTTTGTTTTTGGGCTATAATCCACCACGCGGACCAAGTGCGGACCTAGTGCGAACTTACGATACACATGACCAGATTTTTTCATTTCTCGAGCATGCGGGTTTCCTCATAGAGTTTCCCTTCACTGCCGTACTAGTGATAATTTAAAAGTCCGTACTTAAACAGAAACTGTAGTGGTACGGGCCGAGGATTTGAACTTACGATCTCGCGAATGAGTGTCTAGAATAGATATCCCTATGTTAACAGCGTTAGGGCTCATTTACACAAGGAGAGTTTCTCGATCGGTTCGGGCGAGAATATTGTATACGATTCTCGTTTACGAGCAAACTTCGTATGAGTTTATATGATGATAAAAAATCGATAATATACCAGAGATATCAATGATCACATGATGATAACAGTTGTTTATACCAGCTTTTACCTATTTTCTCGCCTGTACGTGTTCGAGAAACTCTCCTTCTGTTAACGAGCCTTTAGGCTAACAACGAATAGTGAGAACTGCAAAGAAATTAGCAACAATACTTATTTCCTGTTGTAGCCAATATTGTAACCCTTTATGTAGTTTAACGTTACTGCCACAGATACATATTCAGCGGTTATAGCTCGCCCTCACTAGGTAGTCTAGACGGAGGGGGGAGAAGCTAGACTGGCTCGATTAGAAGTAATATCCTGCCAATATCGCTTTTAAATATCAGGACTTACTTGCCAGGAGATTGCGAGATCAGATAGGTAGTAACTTATGAAATTGTAAATACCTAAGAACTGGCTGGCGACATCGTCTAAACCTCATATCTAATATCCGCTAAAATGTCATAAGCAGAGTGGTCGGAATAGGGAGTGCCATTTTAAGGGATTTTTGATAGTTATCTTAATCCAAAAATTTCGAAATTTTTAATGGATAGTTAAAAACTACGGAATTACATTCTTAGTTTACATCTACTGCTGGACACGGGCTTCCTCATGCACATTGTCTCGTGCATGACGGACGGCCAAGCGGATTGGCGGGTCTACTCTTTCACAGGTGATGCAGTTCCTCAGCGCTTATGGTAGCCGCTTGCTTAGTCGCCTTTTACGACGCTCACGGCAAGAGATGGACTGGTGCTATTCTATAACCGGCCCACACCACTCGATTAGACATATAAAATTATATTATTTATGCATATATAATGCATAAATCATACCATAAATCATGAAATCATTCAATTTCATTGAGTAACTAACTAACAAACTAACGTCTGATTGGCTACTATTCATTAGGGTTTGGCGATCAAAATGTACGGTGACTTATGATTCCAAAACGTGGCCTCTGATTCATAAGTTCAAAGCGTTCTTCGGGTTATAAAGCGAGCCACGCTCGGAGTTTCATTACGGGATAAGATCCGAAATGAAGAGATACGCCAAAATACTAAAGCCACCAACATAGCTTGTAGAATCAGCATGCTAAAATAACATGTATTATTTACTAGATTCGTGTGGAAATGTTTTGACACGGTATTTCCTTTTGATATAACAAAATATGGTGCATTTTCTATGTGCAATGAATGACCACTGCGTGTGGCGCAACATAAAAATATGTAATCTTCCAAATCTTTTAAAGAAACCAAAAAATCTAGTCGAAAATCCTTAAATGCTAAAACCTTTTTCTATTCATTTAAAATTATAAGCATTAGGCCAAACTTAACAACTTCAAAAATATTCGTAATTTTAATTCGTTTATAGTGATTAATGGAATTCAATTCACATGAATAGCAAAGCATGGATTATTTCTAGCAGACGGGCACCCTTCTCAGTACAAAGGACTATTGAAGGTTTACAAAAGGGATTGTCTGGATAGGCAGTAATCTTTTTCCATTTGCGTTATCTGCCTTAGTTTAATTTATCAGTATTTTGGTCTTGAAATAAACTCGAATAAAAGTATTTTAAGATTCACATTTTATAACTGCTCGATAATATAAAGTTTGAAACACTAGAATTTATATTTGGATTTTTTTAAATTGTAAATTAACAATATTGTAAGTCACCATACTTTAACATGCGTAAGTAAATGTTAATTCATGATTTTATATTAATATTTGCGTATAAAATCCCGCTGTTGGATATAGTAGAACTTTAGGGGTTCTGTGGAGTTCTGATTTGGTTGTCTATTGAGTTAGGTTGCGTGTTCGTATTTTATTGAGACGCTTAAAATATCCTCCAAATACTTTACTTTACATGAGTACAATTACCAATAACGGTTACACAGATCGGTGAGCAGAGCAGAGCCGTACAGTGCCGCTTGACCTATACTGCTGAGTTAAAAAAATACTGTGTCCCTAATTCGACACCGTGTCAACGTAGTGTCGATACTGTGTCCGTTACAAACCTTCCCTAATACATTCCCTTGTGCTGATTGGTGGATACACATGCCCCAGGCTTTTTATTAATTCTTGAGTATTACGGGTTCCCTCAGGATGTTCCTTCACCACCGAGCTAGGGATTAAAAAAAAGAGTGAATTAAAAAACTTACTTAAGTATAAATTCAGTGGTGGGAATCGGAGATTTAGAAATCACCATTCTGATCGTGTTGATAAACAGTAATCACCCTTCTTGATGATAAATAGACTCACTTTTAAAAACCGACAACAATTCTGCAAATTTTTATAAAATATAAGAATTCTGTCTAGGTTTGTTGGAGTCAGCTTTTCGAAATCAGCGACGGTAAATAAGAAAATTTCAATGTACACTCGGTGAGTTTGAATTGGCAAGTTCCCAACATGCAGGTTCAGGTCCGACTGGCAAATGCCAATATTTACATACGAAACGAACTATTTCATTCCCCTAGGCCCTGAGTGCAAACACACAATTTTCCGAATCCGGAGTAAGTTGTTTGTGTTCCAAAACATTTCCAAAAACTTTGGTTTTATGATTTGCAAATGTTTTTATAATTATACTTCCATCAAATAGGGTTCTCTGTACTATAAAAAGCAGTGTAATAAAAACCGTTTATAAGTCAACTAAGATTTGAAGGTAGAATTGTCGTCTAATAGGTAACATACTGGACGTTTGGTATCGGTCGACTTGAGAATAGCACAAGCCCATCTCTTCCCGTAGGTTACCACAAGTCTTGAGGAACTAAACTACCTCTCAAAGAGTGACTCGCCAACCTGCTTAGCTAGTGTACCTACGACCATACACCCCTCAGGCCCTTATGCACAAGACAATGTGCATGGGAAGACCCATGTCCGGCGGTGGACGATAAAAGAGCCTGGTTACGGTTCTTTTAGCAATACACCGAGTATTGTTACTTACGAAATTTCTTATTTCTAAATTCCGCAGTACCCCTATTATTATTTCCTTACAACTCCACGCTGGTTAAGCGGGTTGGCGAGTCCACTCTTTTAGAGGCGGTATAGTCACTCTGAGCTTGTAGTAGTGGTTTTGTTTTCCCTTAGTAGTATTTTACGAGACCTACGGAAAGACATGCGGCAGTGCTATTCTAAATATTTCTTGCCGTGTGACGTCAATGCATTTTTGTAGATCGAATAGGCATACATTTGACCTTCTTACTTAGATAGCCACTAAAAGGCTTGTTTGTACATGAAACAATATCAGGCATTACTTACTATTAATTAATCCTACCCACTGAGCTGTAGCACAAACATTTTTTTAAGAAAATTATCATTTTCATAATCTTCTTCGGATAGACTTTAATCTATAATAGAAAAAAGTAATCCGAACCTTTAACTTCAAAGCGGCAAGGTTCTGGTTTACATCTGTAATTTATAATTCAGAACACAAATGTAGTAAAAGGGAATTAAATGAAATGAATGTTTTAATGTTAATTAGCACACTGTTTTCGTTCAATTTATAATTAGCTTTTGATTAATAAAGCGTAACTTTGAGCCAATGTACGTGGAATTAATTTAAGTCGCACGTGATTGAAACAAAATAATATTTGAATATATTTGGAAAAACTCACATGGAAAACTATTTCAGCTTCTAAAAACCCATTGTATCTCCCACAAGAAATGACTGGGGGTTCCGGACCATAATCCACCAAGCGTGGATTGGTGAATATATATGTTCCAGATTTTTTTTTAAAGCGGGGTTCCTCACGATGATTTTTCTTTACCGCCGCTTGTTTCACATTGGGCTCGCTTAATAAATATGACAAAATTAATTGAAATACGTAAAAATCTTCATATATTTACAAGACTAGTTTTGATACTTAACATTTAGAAACAGTGGACATGCAAATGCCAGTAAAGGATTGAAGTACGTCTTATAAACATCAAAGTTTTAATCATAATTTTGTCATATACATACTTTTTTTTGTCTGTTAGTTCGGTTAGTAACGGCGAAGAGAGCCTTGTATAATTTAAAATTGAGTTTAAAAAAAAGTCTTGATAACAACGTTAAAATTTAATAAATTGTAATTAATTAGGTTGTACATGATTTGGTTTAATAAGAAGAAAATATTTAGAACCTGCAAAACTAATTTAATTACTTCAAAATTAATAAATTTTGAAGTAATTTAAAAAAAAAATATTTTGGAAAAACGTTTTCAGAGCCCGATTTTAATGAGTGTCAGGACATGCACTTAATTTGTTTTCTTTACTTTCCTTTAAAACAATCTCTGATTTTCTTAAGCGTTTTGTAATACGACACCGAACTTAATTATGTAATATCGACACATGTGCAGTGATAGCATTTAATGCTAAACGTACTGGAAAATGTATTCGTAAGAAACTGATATCGCTGTTAAGTATCCGGATTGCGGTCAAACTGATTTCTGTATCGGATATAAATAGGCAGTTTTGTTTTCATTTGTTTTTTGTAATTTGAGTAAATTCACAGCTATTTATTATTTAAAAATATTGTTCACAACTAGTTTTTTGGGATTGGTAGCAGATGAATTAGATTACCTGATGGTCCATCGATACCTTCACTTATGACATTCTTTACTCTATTCACATTAAAAAATATATATATCATCCGTCCAATGTAGCAAACCCAGCGTTAATTGGTCAATCGGCGAACGCTCCCTTACGTAATTGGTTAATAGTCGAAGTCACGTGACTTTACTTTTTTCTTAACTTGAACAGAGACTAAACCCTATAAAAAAGTAATCAGAGCGACGCATTCCGATACGTGGTCTCCATTCAAGGACTGGTTTATCCCATTGGTTCTGGATTCTGCAGCAGAAATGACCTGCCCATTGCAACTTGAGCTTATTCGTTCTGTTAACAATGTCCGTGACTTTAGTTCTTGTCGAATTTGCTCGTTTCGAATAAGAGGTTAAAAATTACTTCCCAGTTGTTAACAACACTTGAACAGCAACAATCTTGGTTAGTATATTGGTTAGGTTAAAATAGAAACTGTAATAATCCACCTACATTAATTGTTAAAATAAAAAGTATTCTGACCTATTTTGGGACAAATACAATTACATTATAATAGATTGTACGTACACGTGTCGGTACAAACACCAACGGTTGTCCACGACACAGGCTTTGCCTAGTACGGAAGCCACATTATCACATAGATAATATATATTACAAATTGTACAAGAATGGTAGTACAATTTTGTTCAAACAAAATAGACTAGTCGATTTTACAACATCATTAACGTTACAACAACAATAATGTCGGTTTACATTATCGACTGTCGATAAAATCTTCCACACCGGATGTCTGTGTCCGTCACTTCGCAACAAAGAAACATACTTCAAATGTCAATCGTGCACGCGCAGACCTTGAAGCAACAGTTAATTGTTACGTCTGAAAAATTGTTATATTACATATAAAAACTAGATTTATAGATCACTTATAACCTTCAAAGTTAATGAATGTGAGATAGCGAACACAATTCGGTATCACTTACCTTGAAGGAATTAATTCACATTGTTTATATTATTTATTAGATATACTTTTGTTTCGTTGTATAATATGAGCACACTTAGGCGAAACGGAAAGTAACTTCAGTAATTATATGCTCATGAATAACACTCTATTGTTTTGAAGTTACTAGTTACTTGGAAATTTAGGTAACACTTTGCAGAAGTTTCTTGTTGAGCATTTTGGCGTTAAAGTTTTATCTCTGAAGATGTACTCATATGTATAAAGTAAGTAAATACACTTATGCTTAGATGTAGCTGTAATTATTTATAGGAATTTGTGCACTGTTCTACATTATTACTGTTTTTTATTACCTTATTTATTTATACACTTTGTTGCACATTATCGTACAAAAATGCGAGCTAAATACATGAGAGGTTCAATTGGAAAGGTGTAACGGAGTATCGGATAAAACGCGTTAAATTCTAATTGAAGAAGTAAGAGCAACTAACTTATTGGCCGACAACTTTTATCAGACATTGTGTTTCTAGCTACAAAGTTATAAATTAGGTCAAACTCGATTCGATCTACAATACAACTGAACAGAACAACATAAAACCCTTATCAAAGCGGCTTCGGATACTACTACACTATTGGGAACAAAAACGACTGTAATTTATCACGACCTTAAAGCAAAGTCGGTTTTGCCCACAGCGCCAATAACAACCAATCAACCCGACACACCCTGTTTTGCTTACCTTGTTTTTCTGTTATGGGTTTCTAAATAAAGCAAGCTTTTTGTAAATAGTACAGGATAATGTTAGTTGGCTTCTGCCCCCCATGGACACCTGCAAACCTTACAAAATTCTATTCTACGGAATAACCAGGCTCTTTGTCCACTGCTGGACGCAGGCCTCTTCATGAGCATTGTCTTGCGCATGAGGGATGTATAGCCCAGCGGATTGGCGAGTCCACTACTTTAGAGGTGGTAGCCGCTTTGTTATTCCCTAGTCGGCTTTTACGAATCCCAAGGGCAATGGGGTATAAGACCTACTCTAAAGCCGGCCGATACCATACACCCAGCAATTGACCTTTGACTCTTTATTGATTTCTTTTGTTTATAATTTCACCGGTGTCCCCCCCGGTGTTCAAGTTAAGCAGCTATTTTCTATTAAATAATAGCTATTTTAATTATTTATTACCATCGGCCTCCTTAGTACTGGTACCTCAAGTGGGTCGATAGGAATGAAACTTTTTTATGGCTACTGCCCCCTTGCCTTTTTCAAGTTGGCCTAAATACGCTTTTGCTTTGCTTTTTCTAAATACTAAACGTTATCTTTGCCATAAGTGAACAATCATAATATGTTAAACTTTCCAAACCAATACATTCCAGTTTTTATTACTATTCCATTATGGTGTTCATAGCTATTGCTTGACCGTTGAATTGTTTTCCACAGAACAACTTATGGGGCACGTGCCAAAAACTTAAAATAAAAAATACCGGGATTTTTATTGTGGGTGATTCTGACTATCTGTTTCTTGGTAATATTTTTAATACATTAACAGAGCAAACTTGGCATCTGACCTAAATGCAAATTATGAGATTATTGATAGAAATAACAGGAACTTTGAGCACTCAATATTCTGTAAATTTCAAGAAAATTTTCCTGAAAAGATCAACAAGATCTTCGTGTATCCAAAAATAAGATATTTTTGTAAAATGTCAGATTGGTATCAAATGTAAATATAAATGGTGATTCATCTTTATTTCTTATTTTTCGAAGGTATAACGGCATCAAACAAATTTGACTAAATCATCATTATGATAAATTACGATACATTAAAAGGAAAACAGAAAACAAAGTACTTTATATCAAATAATAACTAATTTTGAAATGGAATAACATTACTTTTTATTAGGCACAATTTAAATGTACCTACATGCTTTTAGATTCGTTTCATCATCGATATTGGATTAGACTAGATGACACATCATACGTTTTTATCAAAGAAACCTGGTTCACAGCTTCTAGAGGGGGCAAAACAGACGACGAGGGGTTCATAACAAAGTCAAATTTGAAACTTAAGTACTCCGTAATAAGAATTTTCCAATTTCAAAACACATATGTATAAAAGAATTCGAGAGCTACTGAACACAGAACACTATTCGACTCTAACGTGCCTGCCCTAGAGTGCTTGTGAAACATGTATAGTGTGTAATTCTCATGTCGATGGTTTCCACAAATCCCACCTTAGTTGGGAAAACTCAACTAGGGAAAAAATCCAACAATATAGCTTGAAATGTACTGCATTTCCTACTTTATCGTATTTCCCCAATGTACGTACGTGTTTCGGTAGTGAGTGAGATATACCAGAGTTATTCACATCCCATCCTATCCCTCCCCTTTTTCCAATCTATTTCTTAAATTGCAAATATAGGCAGCGCATCTGGAGGCGTGCTAACGTTTGGCATTCTGGACTGGTGTTAATAATTGTTAATGAAGATTAACAATTATCAACATTTGAATTTTAATATCCTCGGCCACAATGAAGTAATCTATACATAAAATAAAATCGTTACAGAGCCGTGTCTGTACATGGAATATTTCAAAAAATGCATTGTACATTAAAGAATGATACAGAGTCCAAAACATTTGTCCAAATATTTGTCTGTCTGTCTGAACGCACATCACACAGAAACCATTGAACAGATTTTAATCAAACTTGGCATAGTTTTAAAGCTTATGTGCCGGGTTAACATTAAGAGTCCTTTTTATTCAGATTCATTATAGAGTTCCCACAGAAAACAAGCGCACGCGCACGAATTCGCGGTCACTGCTAATCTGTTGATAAAAGCCGCAAATCAAGGTTCATTCCCCGCACTCTCTAGAGTTTCCTTGATTACAGAAAATACATTGTGCGATAATTTTGTGATTGAAATCGTTGACAATACATATTCGCACGCTTGTTTTGTGTGTGCACGCAGTAGCACTTGTATTGTGTTCTTTATCCAGGACAGGAACTATTTATCTGCGTGCAAGTAGGTACTACTGTTGTAATTAAAAATAATACATATTGATCCTTTTTATACATAAAGTTGTGACTGAAGTGACTATTATACTTATTAATAGATTATAAGTATAAGAGTACAGTTTAATTTAAATAGATAATTTTATAGTAGTATACATAAATTTACATATAACAATAATGACATACATAATATAGTAAACACAAACATACATATTACACATATACACGCATACTTTATGCGTGTATATGTGCATATATACTAATATAATCCATAACTCAACAGAAACATTTAATTAAAAGGGCAGAGCAAAAAAAGAACAGAGTATATGAATCAACTAAGTATGATGCTTTAAACAGTCATCCCGGAATCCTCCTGAATCATTTTCATTCATTTTGTATAAATCATCGCACATTAGACGCGAGCCGCATTGCGCGAGCCTTTACGCGTAAGTTGAAACCATCTTATTTAGGTAACCTTTTATAAGATAGTGGAAACAAATCGTCAAATATTTTGAACGCCAGCAAAATCAACATTAATCAGAAATAATTAATTGTTCATCGTTAAATTCTCGATAAATGATTATTTACTGTGGCTTGTAAAACGTTTTTATCGTAATTAAAATCTGTGATTCGCGTTAATGGATGTGACAAAAACCGCTAAACGCAACACAACAATTACTATGTTGCATAGCTCGGGAAAGAGATCTCTTGTTCCGCTAGGAAAAAATATACGTGTATAAGATATTCGCTTGTACAAAAACTAATTGATGGTTGGACGCCAGTTACTCGCATGACAAACTTTTCATGCGTCACGCCGCGTTCCACAATTAAAAATAATTGAGAAAATGGTTGGTCAGTTTGTGATAGCTTTTATTTTTAAATTAGTAAAGATGTTTGCAATATGAAAATAATTAATAAGTAAGTTTCTGTTTCTACTTAAGTACGAATTTTTTAAAAAATGTCACTTGCACGCCAGTGAAGAGAAACATCGAGAATCCAACACCAATCCGCACTACGCGTAATCCGCCACGCGGACCCACCGCGAACCCACCGAAACGGCCGAAACGGGCCGATTACGGCCCGAACCCACCCAATGATTTACTAGGGTCCCATAGTAAATCCAGTCCAGTGCAGGACACAGGCCTCCACCTGTGCCCTGCAGTGGGACGTTATAGGCTGATACAGACACTTAATTTTAATATCGATACGGATGCAAAAAAGTGCCAAATATATCTATCATAATAAAATCATAATTATTTTATAAAAAAGTGTATCTCTCCCATTCACACCCTCTAATAAAAGAAAAAAAATTCCCCATGCTTCGTATAAAAGCTATGATTTTGAAAACACAATTACACTTCATATTTTGTGACAAGTTTTCTTAATGTACTTTATGATTATTTATGTGATTTATTTATATAATAACTATGTGCCTGTTTACTTATCGGTTTCTGGCTGAGGTATATTAATATATGCGAGTAGATCAGATTACTCAGGTAATTTTAAATTTAATTACAACTAAGATGCGAAATACAGAATACATAATTATAAACGAATATAATGTTTAAAATAATTTACGTAATATTTTATTTCTTGCCTAAACATTGTCAAGTCCAATTGGTGGTGACACTAGCGCCATGTAATAAGTGCTGGCAGGACGGATATAATAATTCTTTTTCGTATTCATATAATTTTTTTTCTTTGTTGGCGGGAAAGTTAGACAATTTTCATGTTTGAAATAATTCATAATCGACTTTAGAGAAAAATTCAATTGAATTTTGAAATAATACAATTTTGAGCAATAAGGTGATAAATATGTGGAACTTACGAGTAGTAAGTAGTGTTTATATCTGAACAAAAGAAAATATATATAGATAAACGTGTGAAAGTATATAAGTAATATGCTAAGTTTTTAATATTGAAGTTTAAACATATAAGAAGAAACATATAAGAGAATAATTTCTACTTTTATTGTATTAAAATTAAAAATAAAGTGACACAAAATATTTAAAGTTCTCTTTTGTTTAATATTAGACAGCCTGGCTCCGAGTGTAAACAGGTGAGTAAAGTATATACATAATTATAATCTCAGAACATCCCGGACTTTCAGCAGAAGTAGGTGGAAAGGTTAAAGGTCAAACCCACTTACGGTTAAAAGTCAAACCGGGGCGGCAAGAACCGATATTTTTGTCATCATTTTTGTGTTTACCAGTAGAGGCAATGGGGTAGTTTGTGGCAGTACGTTGCATAATATTTTAAGTACCTTTTCGCCGTCTCGTTGCTAGTTTTAATTACCGTAAGCGTAATCAACCCTTTTAGCAGCATCTGCTTATCATGATAACATGGTAACAAGAAAATGTGTATGAGAGATGTATGGTCTTTAAATATGTATTACTTCCATTCCATTAAATTCGCGTGTTTTTTTTGTCCTCGATGATTAGGAACACAAATTGCTTTTTAACAAATACAAGAAAGCCTTGATACCAAAAAAGTGCAATTATTTCTAAACAAAATATACTGTCTCAGGCAATTTATATATTTCCTAACGATAATAAGAACGACTTGTAAATTATGTAGAAGGCCTTGCACTAAATAAAATCGAACGGCGGTGAGGATGTAGATACTGGACAGCGGTAATTTAGCTGATGTCATGAATATGGACCACCTTTCGGTAACCAATGTACCTACTTATTACGCAAGATTAGATGATAGTTAGTGGTAATTACAATTGGTTTCAATTTAAAATATATTGATAGTGAATCGTCATAAAAATACTGAAAAAATCCAAAAAACGTCTTTGAAAACACAAATGCTACGAACAATGGTATCTACCAATGGCACCGTGTGTTTTTACTTTGAGGTTCATCCGCCAGGTGGTGGATCATCGATCCACCTGGCTGCTAGACGACCTACACTTCTTTTTCCAGCTCTAAGCCATCACTGTTAGGGTTTTGCTCCATTTGTCATCTCGACACTAACTAATCAATTGAGTTTGATATTTGTAATATCAAAGCGTTGCTTGTCTTGAGGTGTCTATTGTAGACACACATTTCGACGGTAGCGAAGTAAAATATCGAACTGCTGACTCGTTACATGTCAAGAGAATTATTTACTTACTTTACTCACACAATTTTCATTTACCTTTTTTATGTACGAAGGCGGCAGACTAGCATACAATCCACCTGATGGTAAGTGGATACTGTCGCCCATAGACATCCGGGATACATGTCAACATTAGTCCATAATGACAAATGTTGGCACGCCCCCGGATGCGCTGCCTAGCTTTGGAGATATAGGAATGGATTTGTGACTAGTGACTAGTGTTATTTGTGAAATTTTAAAGGTAGACATCGACACTTACAAAATAGTTCTAAGAATAAATTTACGGCTTGTCTTCAAGCTACTTTAATTTCACATTAAATCAATTTTAGGAATAATAAATAAGCAACTCAAAATCAATTTTTAGATACTAATAACCTTTTACAGATTATAATCAACTTCCTTAGGATATATTTCCCACACTCGACTATAGTCTGATGTCTTTGCTGTTCCTGCTCTTATTTAACTCCCACGATACAAGGTTATTGAAAAAATACGGATAAACTTTAATTGACGACTGATTGGTGCAGTTGGTAGTGTCCAACCTGCTGTGGACTTGCAAAAGGTCCTTGGTGTGATTCCCGGTCGGACATTCATTTGTTTAAAGACAAATGATTATTCCGGGCTAGGTTCGGATCTTTATTATGCTTTGCTTGTCTTTGTATGTAGATCTCTCTGGATTCACAACGCAAGAAATATTATATCCTATCCTATGGAGTGTGGCATTATATTTTATTTAAAAAAGTATGGATTTTTCGACGTTGAAACAATAAAATTTTCTTTCACTACATTTTTCTTTTACGTGAATTCTGGCATACGTGGGCGACTAGGTAAATTTTAAGATAGAAAAACAATATTTTGGTTACAACACAATTTATGTTACAACTTCTCAAAATACTCTCCATTAATCTCTATACAGCGATTCATTCGTCTAAACCATGATTTAAAGCACTGGCGATACTCTTCTTTAGCGAGGTCCTCAACAGCTACCATAAAAGCATATCTACCGAGCGTCCTCAGGGCCGTCGCAAAGAATGCCACAGAGTCCTAGCTTCACTTTTTGAAAAAGAAAGAAGAGCTTAATCAGGGATATAAAGAGGGTGGCTCAATTCTTGGATCTCTGTGGTCTTCAAAAACTTTTGGATATGTTTTGCTTTTTTAGATGATGCATTGTCATGATGCAAGAAAACCTGTATTAGGAGGTTTTTATTTAACACGTTGAATAGAGTTGGTAAACACACTTCACTCTACTTTGTATTTGTGCAATCACTTGATTTATGGATACTTTAGACATAGCCTACATCCCTACTTGTACAATTGATGAATTCAGTAATTGAAATATCATTGAACGTTCTCTTATTAAATTCATTTATCCGCAAACACTTAATTTTAAAATTGCGCCAGTAATATAAAACAAATGATAGCATTGAAAATTTAATGGCATTTGACCAGTTCCATTTTCTAATAAAAAAAATTTCTATCATATTGTACAGTAGCCAGTTCTAAGAACTTTTCGTTTGACCTATCGTACACAATATGAAAAGGAAAAATACTCAGAACATCAGAAACTATTTCTATAGTTTAGAAAAAAATAAATGTATTATCACTACGGTGTAAGAAATGCAACATCACGACTTTACTTTCCTGTGTGTTAAAAAACCATTGCCAGTTCCATTAATCTCAAAAAAATATAGAAGGATATTCACAAGAGAAAATAAAGGAACGACATTGTACAATAAAGAACGAGGGAAAATAAAATTATGAAAAATCCCTCCACTTATTTAGAGTTAATGTTACGAAAAATTCTGGAAAGCCGCAAATAGCAAGTCATCGACCCGTATCACTCTAATGAGGGCGTATTCCAAAGAACATCCACCATAGTGGAGATGGAACAAACAGTGAAGTTTCTCGACTTATTAAGAATATTCAAACTCATATATTTATTGCAAAAAACACACTTTCAATTTAAATTTCACCACGTTCCAACTAAGTGTGATCAGAATTTTGAGAATATAACAATTTGATGGTGTACCTACAGATAATTTTTAGGTCTGTATAATTAGTACACCATTTTCGAATTCCACATTATGCGTCTAAACGGCTAAATTAAAAAATCTGGATCCAGATCTTTATCTGGATTAAGTTCGTGGATGAGCCAAATTGGTTCAGCAGTTACTAATAAAACTTAGTAGTTACAAAAAGTAGTCATAAAATTAAAAAAAAACAAAGGGATCTTCAACGTCAATATATACGAAGATATATATATGATTGCTGGATAATGCTCATAAAACTGTTGAACAGCCATTTATTTCTAAAACCTACGAAAAATATCAAAATATCCCTTCCGACTAGAGCGTGTTTTTTTACCGACGAAATCCACCTGGTGGTAAGTGGATACTGTCGCCCATAGACATCCGTTATACATGCCAACATTAGTAAAAAATGACAAACGTTGGCACGACCCCGGATGTGCTGTCTACCTTTGGAGATATAGGAATGGATTTGGAGAAAGGGTTGGGAAAATGGGAAGGGATGGGATGGGAATGGGCTCTAGTACATCTCACTCACTACCGAAACACGTACGTACATTAGCGAAATAAGATAAAGTGGGAAAAGCAGTACATTTCAAGGTAGTCTTCTGTGAGAGAGGGGTAACGTGGCCAGTCGAGCACGCCCAGCGTCTGTTGGATTGTAGCGTGCACTCTCCCCTCCCATATCGGCTTTCCAAAGGAATATTTTGTAAAATTGTGATAATTATGATAAGCGACTATAAGTATTTTTTTAATTACAGCGAATAAGCAGATTAATGATAGCTGATTAGTGGGACATGATGACAAATTATTGTAAGATTAGGAGAAATTAAACAGATATTTAAATATTTAAACATAATATAATACATAGATAAAATATAATTTCAATTTGAATATATACCAATTTTTATTTGAGGGCAGTAAAATCCGTCAACACGAGAGCAAATTATATTTACGGCGTGTCTGTGTGCGGAACTTTGGCTACTCTCTCAAGATACTATACTATTCCCTATCTTTATAACGTTTTTACGGAAATGTCTGTTCTATTTACTGCCTTACCCGCAGGTTTCCTTGAGGAAATGGTCACGTAAGAACTCTTAGCTCGTGCTCACCGTATCTCATTACGTTACGTACGTAAGTTCATTCGTCAAGTGTTCACTCATCATTCGTTCCTCGTTTCGTTCGAATACCATTCATTTATGACTAATTATTACCGTTAAATTCAGTGTTACGTGCGGTTAAATGTAATGTAGCGGTTAAAGTAGTGCTTCCTGTGTAGCTATTAAACTTTGTTAATGCTAATAATACCTATGAAATATTTAGCTACTTAATTCTTAGGGTCCGTGAACATGCAAAGTTTTTCCATAAAACGGAGGTAAAATTCTACCGAGAAACATGCGACGTACCTTCCGTCCGGGTTTTCCCGGATTCGTGCTAGTTCGGAGGGCGTTCGGGGAGCGTTCTGGTTTTAAAAGTTTGAATATTTTAACAGTTTCAAATTGGTGTTTATTTCTACTAAGATATGCGTGCCACCAACAAAAAAAAAACTATATTTAATGATCTAAAGACCTACTTTGTGTCACGGTAGCTAAAGGGGTAGATCGTTTAATATAAACACTTTCATTCATGCTAATAATATTAATAAAAAAATCACGCGAAATTTACCTTTACAATTATTTGTTACCAAAATAACGTTTCCAACTTATTCATTAGATTTATCGGTAGTGTATTGTAAAACTAGTAGGTCAAAGGTTGGAGTCGGTGTCACACGCTCCCGATCCCGGGATGTGTATCAATAGGAGACAGTGATTTATGAATAGGTTCGATAGGTGACGTGATGGCAGTTGAACTCAATTTACTAAGGCACGTGCAATTTTTTTGGTGTAGGTGGTAGATAGAGCTTGGCACTTGATATCGAGTGATTTTCCGACACCAATCCCTAGTGTTGTTAAAATGAACGCCTAGGAGCTAAGTTAGTGCGATTGGAAGTAAATCTTAACCGTTTTAAACTCGAGCTTTTAACTACAAGGGTTAAGACCATCAAACGTTAAAAATTTGGACGATAACGGTCACTAAGCTTTAACGCTAAAGTTTTAAAAGTTCATTAGCGCTCACTCAACGCACCCTTCGCAACCGCAAAAGATTAATGTTGTGACGTCACCTTTTTTTTTGTTAGTGGTTGGTTTTAATTTTCCTGATAATTTAGATTAAAACTTATCGTATACAAACCTGGCGAGACCAATAAAGAAGTTATAATTTCCAGAATTCCCATTTCCAACTTAACAGCGACGCCTAGTTTGTTTACTTACTTAATCAATATTTCATGTATACAATTCGTATAGATTATACTAAAATTACATTGCAAATATGCCGTATTCGGATAAACCCTGTTGATTTTTATGGCACCAAGATATGTATAATAGAAACGTTTTCTGTATATACTGTATACATTAAAATAAAAAAAATAGGGGCATTATTAAAGATCATAAATGAAGGTCAAAGGTAATAGCTTGACAGGCATACCTATAGCCTGACAACTTGGTAGGTAAAACGGTAGATGATAAATAACTTGGTCTTAAATTGAAGCGTAGTGAGCAGCTCACAATGTGGTTAGTTGGTAATGTAAGGTAAAAGTGAGATCCGGTCGGGCCTATCATTGATTATAGTTGTTTTGAATGCTCGTTGATTTGATTTATCATTAGCAGTAATTCTTTTTAATGAATGTCAAGTCACCGTTAAGTAGTCAAGTCAAAGTAAAGTACCACACAATGTCATATCATCAGCGGATGTCTCTCAACTGGTCATCACACGCGATCTTTGGCTGTTCTCATCCAGCCACTACCGACAAACTGATGTAAAAAATGTAATAAATGAAGTAACTATTTTTATGATCGCGCTTCTTTCATGCGAGGCAAAAAGGAACTGCTTCAGGAGATAAAGGTAAGAAATATAAAAAGTTTATAATGAATTTTGTTCTTAATTCAATATAAAATTAAATTAAAAAGGTTCTAATTGCAAACTTTACAGAGTTTGAGAATCTTATTACATTTTACTAGCAATCTGGCTTCTTCACAACTGTTCCGGTATTATAAATTATACAGAGTTATTATTTTGTTAAACGAAAAGATTTAACAAAATGTGTGTAGTTATATAAATTTGAACCATATACTTTTTATGTACGGCTTTACACATGTTAAACGAGTTCTAAATAATGTAGGATTTTGATCGAGTGGATGTATTAACCTTGTAGTGTAAGCCGGCCTTAGAATAATACTCTACATGGGTCTCACATGCATAAAAATGAAGCTATCACAAGCCCTGAGGAACTACACCACTTGACACTACTCACTTCGCATATGAGCTTGGTCAGCGTGGCGTTATAAGCCCATACATTCCTCATGCACAAAACATTGTGCTTGAGGAGGTCTGGTCCATGTTCAGTGGTGGACGATAAAATGGTTGGTTAAAACTGAGTAGAATGGACCTACTTCGTTTAGTCACCGATAGAACGGCGACTTGCTTGCAAGTGATGCACTCACACGGTGAACACAGTTTTGTAGTGGAAAATAAATTTCGTGCATTATTCAGTGCACAAATCACCCAAGGAGCAAAAACAAGACACATGGAATCACCTTTCACGCGTAATAATTTGTAGATTTTTTAACAATTATTAGTTTACATTCGGCCGTTAATGAGTGAGCGAGATAAAACTATACGAAACATGTGCGAGCTACACATTTAGATTGTCTCCCTCTTCCTACTGTCGAAACTATCTGTTTTATCTGTCTTTCGGTGTTGTACAACGTGACTTCAATTATAGCTGTACGAGTTTATGTGTATGTGGTTGTGCATTCGAGTCAATTTTCAGTTGACGCAATGTAAGAACGTAGCGTATCTTCCCCTTTTGTTTTGATCTGAGGTTAAAATACACATTTTCATTATGTAACCGGTGGTACCAAAGAGGCAGATGTTCTCACTTGATGGTACCTAATAGAAAATCTTCTAAATAATATTTTTTTACGAAGTTTGTATAACAGCAGCTATACATATTACTGTGTAATGAACATAATTAATGATTTACAAACGTCAAACAATCGATGACCGATTGTGTGCCGTGTGACCTTACTCTGAAATACCTTATTATTTCACTATTCACCTGCGAGAGTTCGCATACACCTATTCACGCAAAAGATTGTTAACAACCGGTTTCATACTGCGAGATTATCATTAACGATCATGGTTAAAGTTTACGCGGATGTATGAGTGAATCTACTCATTCATGGTGAAATTGCACAAAGACTTGACCTTAATAGTGACACACTGTTCCAAATGTTCTGACGGTTCGTGTGTAAGTGACAGTTAAGTGAATAATACATCCATTGTATCTGATATTACTTATGTGCGCGATTAGGAAGCGCATGCGTTTACTTTTACTGCTTCTTTGGAACGCAACCGCGCATGCAATCACTTTCGACTTTCAGCTGCACACTAACACGATGATTTTTTATGTATGATTCTTCTAATGCGATCATCAGAGGAATTTATTGGAACGGATTGGATTGACAAATTATGCGGAAAGTAAAAGTTTGATTTTTGCAGCGAAAAGCGGATCTAGGAATATGTATATGTTGCGGTTAATAGTAGATGTGTGAATAAAGCTAGTATTATCTAAAGGGGGAGAGTGCACGCTGCAATCCAACAGCCGCTGGGCGCGCTCGACTGGCCACGTTACCCCTCTCTCACAGAAGACTACCTTGAAATGTACTGCATTTCCCACTTTATCGTATTTCCCCAATGTACGTACGTGTTTCGGTAGTGAGTGAGATGTGCCAGAGCCCATTCCCATCCCATCCTATCCCTCCCCATTTTCCCAACCCTTTCTCCAAATCCATTCCTATATTTCCAAAGGTAGGCAGCGCATCCGGGGGCGTGCCAACATTTGTCATTTTGGACTAATGTTGGCATGTGTCCCGGATGTCTATGAGCGACGGTATCCACTTACCATCAGGTGGACTGTATGCTCGTCTCCCGCCTTCGTACATATAAAAAAAAAAATCTAACAACTGTAGATAA
Source organism: Sesia bembeciformis (assembly GCA_943735995.1). Classification (NCBI taxonomy): domain Eukaryota; kingdom Metazoa; phylum Arthropoda; class Insecta; order Lepidoptera; family Sesiidae; genus Sesia; species Sesia bembeciformis. The sequence goes on along the minus strand of OX031044.1, from coordinate 5,989,715 downwards.
AGTTCAAATAACATATGAATTATTTCCAAAAAAGTGTTCTTGGGTAGGAAGGATTTTTGCGTTGTTTAAAAACAATAAAAGTCAGAGCGTTACTCTTGACGATCGCCTCACACTTCTAATCCAAACGAGCCAAATCTTTTGTAGGATAAAATTCTGGGCAAGAAGATTTTTGTTGAATTTCGGACTTTACCATATCCCAGGGCTTTATCTGAATAATGCTAGCTTTATCCAAACAGATAACATTAACAGCAACATATACATAAACTGGATCGCAAAAATTCCGGGTCGCTAATAAATGACGTGATAGTTTCTTAAATACATAAGACTAATTTGCGAAACTATAGTATATTGTAGATGACTGATTAATATATATAAAAAAATATATAACTGTACACTATATAACTTTAATTAAATACTAAAAAATAAGAAAATTTCGCTTCTAACTTATTACAACCAAAATACACTTCGCAGTAAATCTTAAAAAATAAAAGTTTTTTTATCAATTTAATATTTTGTATTTCCTCCACGAGCCCGTATCACTTCAATAAGACGATGTGGCATGCTGTAAACCAAATTTTTAATACGATTTTGGTCTATGTTTGCCCATTCTTCCACTAGCGCATTCTTTAACTCGTGTAAGGTAACGGGAGCAGGAGAGCGTTGTCTCACGCATCTCCCGAGCTCGTCCCATGCATGTTCTATGGGATTTAAGTCTGGGCTGCGAGCGGGCCACTCCATGCAGGTAATACCGACGTCTTGAATATATAATACATATTGACCAAATGAGCAGTATGTGGTCGCGCATTATCGTGCATAAGAATGGAAATTGCACCCATATTCACTAAGAATGGACCAGCATGCTCATTTAAAATCTCTCCTACGTATCTGACAGCAGTCAGAGAACCGTTTTCTATGATCACTAACTCCGTGCGATCCTCTGAAGATATCCCAGCCCAAACCATTATTGATCCTCCACCGAATGGCACCTTTTCTTCAAAACACGCTTGATGATACCGTTCTCCTGGCCGTCTAAATACTCTTCGTCTCCCGTCGTGCGTAAATAAACAAAATCTGGACTCATCGGAAAACATAACCTTGGACCAATCTTCATCTGTCCATCGGATATGTTCTCGAGCAAACCGTAACCTGGCAACTCGATGTTCTCTGAGCAGTTTGGGGCCGTTTGCTGGTCTATAAGGCTTTATATCAGCTTATCAGATTTCTTGAAGACTGTTTCGGACCTGAACAGCCGTGAGATGTCGATTTCTTAACATAGTGCTCACGATGAATCGGTCTTCTCGTGTAGTTGTGCACCTTGGCCTGCCATTTCCTGGTCTCCTGATGTTCATGCCGGTCTCTTGAAATCGCTGGAGTACTCTTTGAACCGTTGATAAAGATACTCCTACTGTTCTAGGAGTGCTACGCTGACTTCTTCCTTCTTGTACCATGGTAATAATCCGTGTACATTCTTCAGGTGATAACGACATGATATTGCATTGAATACTCTGATCAATCCAAGGAACCATTTATAATATAATGACAGCTCCGTTTGAAACAAAAGCAGAAAAAATATTCTTTTCCTAATTTTAAATTTTGAAATTTTTCAAAATGCAGAATATATTTTTTTAAATCTGTAACTTGTACAAATGAAACCTCTTTAGAGATTTAGAACAAGCATTAGTAACCTCCTTACTACATATTATTTATTCGAGCGATCTAGGTATATAATTTATGGAGATATCACGGTTTTTATTAGCGACCCGGAATTTTTGCGATCCAGTGTATATTATGAGAACAGATAAAGGTACAAGACAGAGAGATGGACGTTTCTCCTGATGGTGCTTAATGAGAAATACTTACCCTTGCAACAGAATACCTAATAGATATAATGACGAGCAATGCTCTGCCTACATCATTCGCGGCCCTTAACGATTGGCAATTAGCCTAGCCAGTGCCCCCGATTACTGTGTGAATAGTCACGTGTTGGTTTCCAAGATGGATAAGCATTTGTCATAAGACAAATATAAGTCATAAGACAAATATTTGTTCGGGGTATAGGTAGTTTGCGTTTGTCTTTTTATGTGTCTCTGGGCCTACAACACAGGGGATTTCAGTGTGAAATTATTAGCATGACATGCGCCAGGTCGATATTGATATATTTTTGAGACAGAAAGAAAAAATATTTATTATAAATACACATAAAGCACCATAACACAGATAATTTAATATTGTAAACACGAATAAAAGATAGTGTGATGTAGTTGTGTGTCGACAAAAAGGTTTGTAGCTCAGCGTTTTCATTACGTTTTAGAAAAACAAAGTTTGCTCAAAAGTTGATGAGACCTGTTCAACATCATATTTATCGTTTATACATTATATTTTCGTATACAATGTTTGAAAAGTAACACGATAAGAATTTTGGAATCCAGCGCATCTACTAATTCGATTGCAAAGAAAACGTTGATATTTTTCTTTTCATTATCATTTTGTTAGAAGAATTTGAAGTTATTTTACAAATAAATAAGTAAGCATATTAAAAATATAAAGTTTATTCGGACTGTTCACATGATGATGAAAACTCGATGATAACAGGGATAACAGTGATCAAACGATGATACCAGTTGTTTATACTAGCACTAGGGACCCGCCCTCGCTTCGCTTCGGTTTATAAGAGGTTTTTTCCGACTTAGTTGACGAATATCATCATAACTTTAACTAATTTGCACTTAATATACATAATATATAGCCTATGTTCATCTGGAATAATGTACCTTTCAAATGGTGAAAGAATTTTTCAAATAGATGCCGTGCTTCCGGAGATTACCCTCCACATACACACAAACTCACAAATTACGCACTCTCTCTTTATTATATTAGTATAGATTTGACCGACGTTCCAGAATTTCACGTTCGAGAATCTCTCCTTGTGTAAATGAGCCGTTATCTTATACTGTAAATTTAATGAATTGCTGATTTCTATTACTTCTGAGATCAGTTTCACATATTTTCATTATCAATTCAGAAGCCAAAAATCCAGTGGAGTATTTCTCAGATTACGGTTTATTTATAAAACTAAAAATATGTATATATAAAATGTCATGCGACATGTTTTTGCGGAATTTAAAAAGGGCACATAATTGAATTTGTTGATTGCGAGGCGATGTATAATTTAATAATTTACTTTCAGTAGCTAAAGAGCAACGATATGTATAGGGCGACTCTATAGAGTCGGGCACTCATTTATATACAATTCGAATTTAGACCCTTTAAATTCCATGACAACTAACTGTCTTAGCTTTCGTACAGGACAGTTATCAACGTTTTTGGTAGGTATTTCGTGTTGAAATACACTATAATTGTCGTTATTTGACATGCGGTCGTGGAAAGGGCATAGATAAATATATTTCTGCCAACAAACTGTATCTTACTTTATAAGTGACAAATTACTTTATACTTTATAAGTACTTTATAAGTACAAATTTATAAGTGACAAATTTTATATATCTAGGCATAGTGTACACAAATTAGACTCCGATTTTGTACTAAGTACATTACATTTTCTCTTTTGACATTTATTCAAACAGGAGTTATTATTGACAAAATCACGAAATTCCATTTGTATACCTATTTCGCGATGTAGTGACAGGTTGGTTGATACATTATTCGTACTCTTCAAGGGCTGTGACCTGTGACCTTATAAATACAATATACACTGTGTTAGAGGATCGATTACGGATACTTTAAGGGATTATTCTATACCTGTTTGTATCGACAAAATCACCTTCCTACCTAGTTCCTACCCCATCCCCATTGAATGGCAGACATCTTAATTTTTTAATCGACCAGATAAGATATATTATTATGTTGTACTAAGATGCTAAGATATGTACTAAGATATTTATTTAATCATATATGTACTAATAAAAATACAATATTAGTTTATTTTTTCCCTAGCAACAAACTTGTAAGAAAAGTATCGATACCTTTTTGCGATACTAACTACTCATAAATAAAGTATCGATACTTCTGATTCGATACCGTCTCATAGGTTGATGGTGTGTAGAAAAAATGTCTATTTTTTCCTAGATAAGAATGATACGAATAGTAAGTATTACATATTATATGGAAATGTCTTTTTACGACGATGTACTAACAAATTGAATAATTTACCTAACAAAAAAGTTTCACTTAACAACTTGTTTCACTTAAATCCCAATAAATAAGCTTAGACAAGCTTTTTGTACATTATAATTTTGAATAAATATTTTTGAGATGTATCTAATACGAGAGTTCCTTCAGCAGGAAAAGGTCAAATTATTAATTAACCTCAATTTATCAACAACCTTTTAATCTATTACCTGCGACCCAAGACCTTTTAAACTTTGTTGCCTCATAAAAGCCATTCCTACACAATTTGTGAGTTTTTTCATCCTAAAAATATTTCACTCCCGCTTGATAACAAAGTCGAATCTAGAAAATGCCAACCATTAAAAAGAGCTTTCGACAAATTTTGACCAGAGAAAGAGTTTGCACTAATATTTGCAACATATAATTACTTATTTACATCAATATTTGCGATATATAATGACTTATTTTATTTATTTTTTGTTTATTTATTATTTCTAGTATTAATATTAGTAGACATTTCATATTTGGATAAACACATCACAAAACCGAATGTCGATTTGTCTGCGATGTACTTACAAATATTTTATTCTACGTTAATTTTTGTATATACAATTTATAATAGTTAAGGTAACATTGCTTACGATTCACGTACATCGTTTATAATATAATAACTATGGATATGAAAACCACACAACAACGCGGGGGCGGTCGCGGGGGCGAGCGCGTGCGAGGCAGAACCCGTTTCGCGATCCAATAGGTAAGATCACAAAACAGGTGGCTTTTTTATAATTTGTCTATTAAATATTTTTTAGCTTTCTTTTTATATTTCTAAAGTTTAGTGTTTGTCTTAGGTCAGTCGGTAGGTCGTTATCAGAACATATGCGATTATATATTTAGCTGTACGTTTTCCATATAAATTGTTGACGTTTTTGACTACCTACCAGTTTTTTATTAATAACATTGCCTGTAATTATGGAATGTTACTAAAATTTGAAAGCTTTCGTTGAAAAATTGCTTACGTAATATCATGTACACTAATATTTGCAATATATATTGAAAATGTCATCTTTGCAATTTGTTGATTGTAGAAATATTAGAATTACAGAATCAGTAGTAGAAATAAATACAAAAGAGTAAAATGTATTTTTTTTTATATTGTGTATCCGTGAAGTGTGTACTCGTCGTGCATATTTATCTAATGTCGTGATATATTTTGTTATTGTTTATTTATTAAATTTAACAATTGTTAAGCCACACTAAAATAAATCGTGAAAAAATATAGGTACCACATAATATAATACTTAAATTGTAACGCGATAAACATATATACATACTAATTAAACTAATGATTACTACCTATGAAACCCTTCCTTTTGTAATTTTTCTCAATTTACACATTTATAGGTATGTAATATTGTCATCCAATTTGTACCAATGACTTTCAACCGTTTGGCGCCATCTAGTGCATTATATGAATAAAAGAAAATAGTATCGGGTCTTGGGAGAAGGCATCGATTTGAGAATAGAAGACTATATCTAGCAGTCAAAACATATGTACAGGCCGATTGTGTAAGTATAAGAAAATGATATTGTCTCCTCTTGTTCGTCGCATCGCATACAAATACATTTGCTCCATGATTACCATATGGAGGATAATGGCTTGTATTTTTCATCGAACGTAACAAAACAATATTGTATATACATATTATATAATGCAATTTAATGAAATTGAAAATTAGTTAATGACTTTAGCAAGCGGCACTGCATAATTGTTCAGAACTACATGAGTACTTTACCAGCGTTTGGCGTTATTTGAATACCTGCGTGGGAACTAGGTCGTGTTAATGAATATACAGTTAACAAAACAATTATAAATATAAATCGATATTCACACGTTACTTTGTGAATGATTGGTTCAATTTAATGTTCTGTTTCTTTAATCCAAACTACACATTTAATATAGCAGTACGATGAATTAAATCATTTCGATCGACCATTTCGTATTTTCGACCGTTACCGACTGTTGAGAGATGTATATAACATAGAGTGGTTCAAAATTTAACTTAATTAACTTTGAAAGTGTGTTTAGATCTTCGTTTTTTTTTATTATCATCTCTTCCTGATTGTTCGGAATACGAAGATGATCGACCGCCATTATTCGTAAACTTACATACATTTTTTAAAACCTATAGTCGTGGCGCAGTCTGAGAAAGGCAAAATTTATAAAAAATACTATATCTATGACTATAACTTTAAATGATACATTCATATTAGAACATTTTCGATTTTTTTATTTAAAAGTTAATTTATCTAAAATCGTAAGACAACAGATACAAAATATATGTGGTAATATGTATAATTATTCCCCTGATCATGCATATGTATAGATTATGAAAGTTCACTCTGACTAAGTAAAACCAAACAAAATCCATCAAATAACTTTGTTTTACCGCCCATTGGAAAGTTTTTGTTCTAATTTTAAATACATTACACCCACAAAATACAATACTTCTATAATTATGCAAATAAATTTATAATTTCGCCTAAAAACTAAATAATTCTAAAATATTAACTAATTTATTCTAACTGTTTGTTTGTTTGTATTTTTTTGTGATGAGTTAATTTACTTTCAAAGGTTAACAAAATAATTATCCAGGATTGTTATTAGGCAAAAGATTAACAATTAACATTCTTTTAATTCCGGTCAATGTCAATAACAACATTATTTTCGCTGCGGTCTTGTGGTATTGTGTAAACAATAATAATAATAAAAATATTTTACTGACGGTACCGGTCAAGTAAGAGTGCACGTCCTTCACGAAGACGTTGAACTGAGGCATTCGACTTCTGTATTACTCGGGTCACTCGAATGCTGTTCGGGCTGTGTTTGGAGTTATTCTGATACACCATTAAATATTTGTACAGATTTCCTAATTTGTACACGATTAAGCGGTAATAAAATATTTCTAACTATTGTTGTATAAACGGCGGTCAAAACTAAAGCGAATATGAATAGATTATATTTATTAATACTACATATTTCTCTGTGGTTTTCATTGGACCAATACATTCATAGTCCTGTGGTCGTGGTCCTATGGTCGCTAATAACGTCCCACTGTGGGGCAGATGCCTTCCGTAGTCATTTCCGTAATCACTGGGAGGTACCGGATTGTTGGATCACGTACTTCAGATTATATTTGTTTAATTCTGGAGCATGCGCGTTTCCTCACGGTGTTTTCCCACGCCGCCGTGCTAGCGACATTTTTAAAAAATCCGTACTTAAGTAGAAACTCAGTGATACGGGCCGAGGATTTGAACTCACGATTGGAGGAATGTGAGTCGAGTACAGATCCCCCAGGGCTATCGAGGACGTGGTACATTAAAGAATTGTAAATCGAGTAGCAGGACGTAAATCACTTACGAACAGACAATCTGCTTCGTGACAGTCGCTTCCATAAAATAATTGTATTGCACTAAAATGGAATGAAATACAAAATGAAATGAAATATAGCAAGGATGAAATTATTAGATTAACTGAAATTTATACCCCAAAGAATGGCTGGGAGAAAAAGGATACAATTAAATCCGCCTTTTGTTAAAACAATACAGGGTAAATAAAGAAAAAAATCTATGCATCTGCCTACAGGAATAGTGAATATTATAATAATTTTACGAAAAGAGATATTACCAGTTATATTAGAATATAATTACCAAATGCTTAGACTATTAGTTTACATAATAACAAATCAATGAAGTTTAACACTTTATAGAATTTCGTTCCGCCGCCGTTAACAGAGCAAGACTTAGAAATTAACTTTGATTTTCAAACTGGTTTTGCCCTAATTTTGTTAGCATTATTATAAAATAAATATTTAATTGGTACCGCCATACCGGTTCGTGAAACGTTTCGTTCCGTCACACCGGTTTCGTTCCGAACGTACCAAATCTTTATTTCAAAATAAACATTAACCTAAAACATTCCTGACACATTGTTGGCACTCATATAAAATTGATATTTAATTGATTCTATCACAGCGGTCCATGAAAAGAACGTAAATCGGTTTCGCTCCGAACATAATTTATTCAAAAGAAATATTAACCTTTACTGGTGTTTTAAATCGGTATCAAGCCTTGATTAGAAGGTCCCAATTTCAAAATACGAGTAGATTATATATACTTTAATACCACATTTTACTAACGTGAGATTACCTTAACTTCTAATAGGTACTAGCTTGGGTGAAGAGTTTGTAGGTAACAAATATCTAGTATTTCTTACAAGGATTCATAATTAACGGAAATGGAAAATTTTATTAAATAAAATTAAATCTAGCTGATACTGACTTTCTGATAAAACATAAGTGACTTTCTGATACCTTCTGATAAAGTATCAGGAGGTGGTGAGAAATTCCCTAAGTGGGTGTTGATTTGAATAATTGCAATAGTTCATGTTACTCTGACATTAAGATTAGGATGTTGTAAATTTAACAACCGGTTTCACTCACCAGTTATCCTTAATCCAAATAAACTTTAGCATCATAGTGGAATCAATAACCAGAAAATAATAAAGGTCAGCAACAACTTGGCCGTATATTGTAGGCAGGCTTTAGAATTGCTTTTCCACGCCATCTCTTCCTGTGCGTGTCGTAACAGGCGTAACAAAGCCGCTACCACAAGCTCTGAGGAACTACACCACCTCTAAAATAACGCCATGTCGGCCAGCGTGCTATTTTAAGGCCATACATCTCTTCTTCACAAGACACTGTGCACGAGGAGACCCACGTCTAGCCGTGGATGTGAAAAAGGCTGGTTTGTTCTACGAACTGATTTGAAACCTACAGCCCACATATTCTATATCAAATCGATCTATAACCTTCAATACTCAATACAGTTATTACTTTCATATTTATTACAACAAATATATTTTACAATACTAAATGTATCACATATGAGCCTCGCTGCAATGGAATGGAGACAGACCGATGTTTAAATATATAAAGTAGGTTTGTTTTAGTTGAATTAGGAAACTAATAATTATTAAGTATAAAATGTTATTATTAACACTGATTATTATTATTTTCATAACTATCAATCTTATTATTAGTACCTACCTGTATTATCTTTTCAATTTACGTTTTTGTAATAGGATTTCTTTAGTATCAGTAATATTTTTGTTCATCTTTTATATCAGACGGTTTTAAAAGGATACAATAAATCTAGTGTTATATGGAATCTATGACAGTTTATATGACAAATTGAGACTGTATGTAATTATTTTTGTGATTTGTAACAATAAAAAGATTAGTGACATTATTGACTATAAATAAGCCTTTCAATTAAGAAAATAATTATTTCGTAATAAGCAATAATTATTAGAAAATTTTCTGTTGATAAACACAAACGTACATAAATTACAATACCAAGTGTATAATATAAATCAATAAATACCTACCTTTATCTACATAATAATATATAAATATAAATATACATATTAATAATAAATATATTAAAAAACTAATAAAAGCAAGTAAACAGGAAACTCCTTGTATAATTGGACATTTTATGCAAAATTAGAAGCCAGATGAGTAAATTGACTTATACGTACATACACACGTACATATACGAACAAATGAAAGAATCTACAGATAAATGATGCGGATCCAGAGTTTACCCTTAATCCACGTTTATTGACCTATGTAATTACGAGGATATCGGTAAAACTTTTGGCTCTTCGCTTTCGGCAGTTTCGTGTTTTTATATCGGCTGTGAAGCAAGGTATAAGAAAGAAAAGAATGTCCAACTCCGTAACATGATTTTATGGATCCTCATTGTTATTAACTTCATAATAATAATAACGTTCCTTCATGATGAAGAATTTTCTAATATTTTTTAATAGATACCTACTTTGTACATTTTGGTTACTTTTTATAGGGATTTTTATAGGGAAACAATGCTCGTTTTCTGAGCAATTACAAGTTTATTGATATCTTTGATTTTCCTCAGACGTAATGGTGGGAAAGAAGAGGAACTTAATACTATTTGTTTACTCCTTTCCACGGACAATTGAGTGGCGAATGGCATACAAAGCAAACAAGAATGCTTTAGGAAACGAATCGTTCCATTATTTTTCGTAAAATAAAAACTACGAATATATATTTAGGATAAACGCCTTTTTCGAACATGTTTATGTATTAAATGAGTCCTAAACGCATATGTTTATCCATTATATGTTAATTAAAATAAATTCTATTTAAAAATTGTATTACTTAATGGTGAAATTGAAAATATAACTAAAGTAGGTATAAAAAAACTGAAGTTGATGCTATTTAATTCAATGTTACCATTAGCATCAATCCTCTCCCAAGGCTACACTGTCTTCCGCTCTTAGCAGGGTATTATTATTCATATTAACCACACATAAATATTTAATAACTTTCTGGGTGTTTGAAAACGTAATTCTACTGGACAACTTCAGTTGAAAACAACCTGATGGTTTGTACGTACGGTTACTCTAAAAATACTCACAAAGCCTATCGGCGCCACAACGCGCATCAACTTGAATTTAATTTACAAAAAAACCGCAACATAAACGAACATCATTTTATCAAAACTAATAGGTGAATCATCGATTTCACCTATCAGCGTGATTATCATAAGACAAGCGAGACAAATCGTCAGCGTCGTGTTTTAGAATGACTTATTTCTAAACTGTGTCATCTAATTCCAAAGAATCGTCTCGTAGCGGTGAAAGCGAATCTGTTTTATAGGACATTTTAGCGGCGACAAGTCGTAAGAACTCGTGAATAATTTTGTGGACTTGTCACATTTAATTATTGTCTTTTGTACGATTTGTTGATTTTGCCTTATTAACCGTAAACTGAAAAGAAGAGGTGATCATTTGAAGAGTATTAGATACTAAGAAAAATGATAGGTTTTAATTAAAGACATTATTATTCTCATTATTAGCCGTGCGATATCACACGGCGCTTATATCGTTAGCACTTTTTAAAATTAATTTGGTAAATTATATAGCTTAATAGTGTATTAAATGTATGCATTAGTAGCTAATAATTCTATTCTTTTAAATTAGCCCCCTTTTGGATTACTCGTGTTGTGGGTCCAGAAACAAACACATAGACGATCAAACAAACATTTGTCTTCAAATAAACGAGTGACCGAACGGGAATCCAATCCAGGAACGTTTGAACAGTCGTCAATTATTATCTTATTATGTTATTAGCTGTTGCCATCAGCCTCGCCTACGTGGAATTACGATTAAACACAATATTGTATGAACTACCAGTGAGCCGTAGCGATTCCTTGATTCGTTACAAAGTTATTGGATAGCATCAAGAAAACTACATTTTACATTAAGATTTAAACAAAGGAGATTTGCTAGTTAAGATATAGATTTTATTTAAATAGGATAACCTTTTGCATAATGTATTATAGTAGAGAAGACCTCAAATGAGATGGAATAGTAATAAGTGGAGAAAGTTGAAGGAGGCCTACATCAGGCAACTGGTCGTAGAAGGCTAAAGAAGAAGAAGTTAAAAAGCAACCGACAACATTAACTGAATGTACCCTTGATTCGTTTTCTATCGTAAAGAAATCTTGCATGTATTATAAGACTTTAAACTATTCTTCATTTATTTTCAGTAATCACTGTATGCGTCTGCGCAGCTGAGGTGAAAGAGTCACAAAAGCCGTCAGAAGCTGTAACAAACAAGGACAAGAGACAAACACAAGATGAAGTTGTGCCAACACATCTCGTGTATAGAACTGCTAGGAAACATGTAAGTTTTATACCTACCTATATCTTAATACAAAATTTCTTGGTACCCTCTCTCCGAATCTATTTTGTTTGGGCTGACGTTTTTGTCTTTAGACCTGCTACTAATATAAATGATAGAAACGTAGTATCTGACTCTATGTACTTTTTTCACCGTAAAATATTCCTTTAAGTAGTATGCTTCATCGACCGTCGATAGACTAGCGGTGATAGATTCTTCGATACTTGCTCTATATTTCATCAACACTAACATAAACTTCTGTCGTTACATATACGCACATTACTGTGTACTTATGGCTGTCACGTTCATATTCCTTTATTGTTTGTATAATGTATATATGTACATCTATGTAATTATGTATTTTGTGCCGTGTGGTGTCGGCCGGCTAAAGAATAGCACCACCGCATTTTTACCCGTGGGTGTTGTAAAAGCCGGTACAACAAGCCCTGAGGAACTGCACCACCTCTAAAAGAGTGGACTCACCAACCCCCTTCGCCAGCGTGGTGTTTTAAGAACATTTATCTCTCGTGCAAAAGTCAATGTGCTTGAAGAGTCCCATGTCTAGCAGTGGATACTGATAGGACTGGTTGCATTGCATTTGCAAGTATATATTGTACTACAGTTATATGTAGTATTTATATTTAAAATGTAATATTACATTCATAATTACATTACATAACACGAGTATGTACTCGTACACTACCTACGTGATTACCTTAGTCACAACTTCCTTTCTCGTAGTTGTCTGGAAGAAATTGCTATAAAGCAATAAGTCCGTCTTATTGTTTTCTCTTCCTATAACATTGTTCCTTATTTTTGTCCTATTGTAACAATTATACAATAAAGAGTTTTATCTATCTATCATCTATCGAATCTCTGCCTGTACTACTGAGTTTCTACTTAAGTACACTTCCCGGCCGAAAGTAATACACATCGACTATGATCGGCTAGCTTCGGTTTTGTACAGCGTCGTCTCTGTCGTCAGTCAGTCAGTCAGCGACGTATTGGCACACGACAGAGACGACGCTCTACAAAACCGAAGCTAGCCGATCATAGTCGATGTGTATTACTTGCGGCCGGAATGTGTATGTACTTATGCATTCTTAAAATTATCGTTAACTTGGCGGTGAAGGAAAGCATCGTGAACGTGACGTGCTCGAAAATTAAAAAATGTATAACCTCATATTCGGCATCTATAACCTCAGTCCGCACTGGGCCCGCGTGGTGGTTTATGGCCCAAAATCTCCTAGCAATTCGCTAGGAGAGGCGTGTGTTCTGCAATAGGACATTATCGGCTAATATCCACTCTTTAAAATTTAAAGTCATGTATGATTTTAAATAATTTATGCCTATACAGCTGTAAGTACATTGTATAAATCTGAATCAGTTCAGAAGCGTGAGAGATAACTCGCCTGTATAGTATGCAAATACCGTAGTCCACGCCGGCAACGCCACGGGCAACAGCTAGCAATGAATATTAATGAAGCAGGAGTATACTGAACGACATACCTATTTAAAGGAAGCAATCAGTATACATATATCTATCTATTTATATCAGTATATAAAGTTCTACTGCAATCATAAATGTTTAAAAGCCTTAAATGCCTCGCTGATCTTTGAAAGTTGGCGAGTTGATGTCCGGTGACTCTTGAAAGGCCACTAGGGTCAAAAGAAGTTATCCTTTCCGAAAAAAAAAAAACAATCTCTAAGTAAAAAAATCTAGTACTTAATCTAAAAACCTATAATTACGATTAGTAAGACAATATATAAGTAAATTTGGGACAGTAACATAGCATAAACTAAATAATATAAAACTTAAAACTAAAAAAATAAAACAAACCCACAGGTGCTGGGCCCGCTTGATTGGTCAGATTACCCCTCTCTCACAGAAGACTACCGTATTTTTTTTATAGAATGAAAACGGCAGTCCAGCTTACAGTCCACCTGGTGGCAAACGGATACTGTCGCCCATGGACATCTACGATACATGCCAACATCAGACCAGAATGCCAACAGCTCCCGGATGCGATGCCTACCTTTGGAAATTTAGGAATGGATTTGGAGAAAAGGTTTTCTTTCTATAAAAAATATAGATGGGGAATCTAATACAAAGATCAAAGTGCGATGTGCGAGGTTTACGAAATATCACGCGCGGAAAAATCCGTTCGAATTCCGTGTGTGTATACGTATGAATGTGGGTAACATGTATTTTGTTTAAATTGTTTATTATGCCTACTTGTAAGATTAAATACCATTAAATATTAATTGTAAGACGCGCCAATCTTACGCGGCCAGCACATAGCCAAACTATTGTACTTAATCTGTGACATCACTCTTAATTAGTTTTTCGCTAATGAAATGCGTTGAGATCCAAACAGATCGTTCGTCTTCCCAGGGTTGATCTAATTGACCACGCCAGTCACTATCTAATACACGTTCAAGGCCAACTTGATTGTTATCAAGTCCCTTCACATGCCTTCTTCTGCATTTGTTTCAGATCTAATAAAGCGTAAATAACTAATGAATTTATATGATTTATCTACATCATAATTGCATCACAATGTGATGTTAAATGAAATATGATTTTTATATCACGTTATGCAAGTGAATAGACGATTTCTACACATGTAGAATACTAACTCATTGTATCTTAATGTAGAGTAAAATCGATCAAAATATGTTCAGTGCTTTACAATCATGGGGAGATTTCACCAATTGACTTTCATACACTTCTTACAACACACCATTACAGATTTCGAAAATAATCTGATTTAATAATTCTCATTTTTAATACTCATAACTGAAACTAACACAGACTGACCGTAAGAAGAAAGTTTTATATTCTTGAATCCCATGAAGTTATGCAAACAAAGAATTGTGCTCCCAAATTATTTTTCCAATTATTCCAAGCCCATTATCGCGAGATACCATAATGAATAGCTAAAATAGCATGTTTCGACTTTAGGAAAACCTAATCAAATATTCAAAATTATCCATTGTACAAACTTGGCCCTACAGAAAATAAATAATTAATTAATGGCACACTCACTGACTCACATTAAGATTGCCTTGTAGATAGTTCAAGCGACGACCGTATAGTCATACATAAGACAAAAACAAAATATTGACGGTGAGGATTAACAGGGGTTGTAGGGGAGATAATACAGAGAACGCCACTAATTCCACACAAACCGCGGGGTTCATGGAGAGCAGCAATCGGCAACAAACTCACATTCCGCCCACTAATTACTTTGCATTGCCCAATTGCCCACTTTGCATAGTTTACATACTGATTAATCGAGAATTATACATTTCACATTATACATTGTCATTATACATGTATGTTACTACTGCGCATGCTCAGTACAACAAAAGCGCTCCCGATGCACTTTGCCTTTTGTGTAACCACATTTAGACAATCCCTTTTACTCCGATATTTGGAACGTTCGTACACATGCACCGAACGTATCACTATGTTATTAATTCGTGGACACACTGTTCCGAAACTACGACACTTTTCACGGGTGCACTATTTACACTTATTTATCACAGTTTATAGTCCATTTCACTTTAATATCATTGGGCACAGTTTTTTCCGTGCACTCGCGGTATCGTCGTGCAAACTAATATTTATTTATTTATTTATTTACACTTCATTGCACAATATCTTACAAAAGGCGAGTGTAATGCCTTAATGCATTCTCTACCAGCCAACCTTTGTAAATATTCTTAAAAAATATAAATTAAATACACGCGCGCACGGATTGTCTAATATAGGTGAGCCCATGTAATTTTTTTTTCAAATTTGGACATTACAATAAGATACATAGTACATAGGTAAGTAAGTAAGCTTAGTACATAGTTACAGCGTTTAGTATTACAGAACTATTAGTTAATCAATTTAAAAATAAAATGAAATAAACCAAAATTGTATCACTGGGATCTGGTTCGAGAAAATAGAGAGCGGGATAAAAAGGTCATCAAAGTAAATGTTAAGAAATTGTTTATTTTTAACGCCTTTGGCGCTTTCTCAAAATAACAACTAATAGTGTTTCTCTGTTTTTTTTTCTTTTGTTTTACGTAGGTAAGACTTTGTTTGTATACACAACTTACTCAGTGGTAATCTTTCGACGTTACCATTCACGTCTCATAGTTCACACAAGGTATTTCGTTGTGTGGTATTAACACATACTAAAGGTTTGTTAGAAACCTTCGTGCCAACGATTGATATTATTATGAAAAATCTGTTTTGTACCATATACATAAAGACCTAGTGTAGATTTGAATAATTTTGTTTGTTCAAGGCAATTTCAATATATTCTTTCAGAATAAAACAAATTACACTTTCCTCAGTCTCTTGGAAAAAAAATATAGAATTAACTCAATAATACAATTTCATGACAAGGAAGTCGTAGGCGATTGCTTGTATAGAATGTAATTTGAGATCTGCCACGTATTTATACAAGAAAATTATTTAAATCACTACGATATCATTGAATGGCACCACATACCGTTAAGTTACGACGTCAAGCTAAATCGTTTAGTTTACGAGCAAATGGATTATGTCCTAAGTATCTATCGCCCTTTCACTTTTGTGCCCTAGATTTCGTCACGAGTTGTCCAGTCCTTTGAACCGCATTATGGTTTGTTCCATTTAAAGATTGGAGCATTGGCGCTTCAAAAAGTTTAATTAAGTTTACATATTTTTCGATAATATTTGAAGCCTCAGCTTTAAGTTGCTTTTTTTCTTCCTTCCTAATTTAAGTTGTCAAAGAGTTCGTGGTCTATTTGGCGTATTTTAATTGCTTTCTATTTTATATGGTCTATACTCTTGTTTTCTTAGCTTTAGAAATGTGTTCCACTGTTGGGAAACGTCTTCCCTCTCGTTCTCCACCACCTTTTTGTATTCTCTTCCCTCCTCTTCTCCCAATGCGACTTTTCGCTACTCTTTTAAATTTGCATCCTGCGTCGTCTCATCATCTCCTTCGGAGTCTATCTCTGCGTCGAAGTTCACTATGCCACACCCACTAGGTGACGATAGAGTGCTTACGTATTTACAACTTCTTACTTATTTTAAAGGTTGTATGTAAGATTTTTTCACATAATTGCATCTACTTAATCATATTTTCAAATAAATTAGAAATGAGAAGTATCGTCGTCGATATAAGATGATATAATACTTTTATTCTACTCTCGTTGATTATACATTTGCACGACAACGATTTATAGACTATATAAAATTTATTTCAGATATTAAGCATATCACCTAAATTATTAAACTAATAGCTTTTAAGCTGTTAAAAAGTTAGAGCAATTAATCACAATTTTACTCCCATGCAGGTCACGATATTAATGCCTGTAAAATATGATGGATTATTTTTATTCATAATTTTAACAACTTATTTTGATCAATAAAACTATAAAATTATTATTATTATAAACTAATAAAACTCAATTTCAATCATTATATTTTAAGAGTGTATATAGTTTAATAAATGTGTATAGATAAAATGTATGCGAAAGCCGGTCATTTTCAATTGTATATTGTTTGTCCATTCAAAACACATTGTATGTCTATTAGATTTTATTTTTAAGGAAGGCGACATATTAGTAACAATATAACGAAAAGGAGACGAAAATGTGACATCCAAAATAACATTTATTTAGTAAGCCTACCTTTTTTTATAGAAAAAAGGCAGACGAGCATACAGTCCACCTGAAGGTAAGTTGATACTGTGGTCCATAGACATATGCGATACATGCCATCATCAGTCCAGGATGACAAATGTTGGCACGCCCCCGGATGCGCTGCCTACCTTTGCAGATTAAGGAATGGATTGGAAAAATGGGAGGGAGAGGATGGGATGGGAATGGGCTCTGGCATATTTCACACTTTACCGAAACACGTACGTACATGTGTCTAAGCCCGCTAAAATCTTTTGCCAACTAAACTCGTACAATTTTTCAACTTACATCAATTTGCGGCCGGGAATTCATTACGCCGACACGAATAACTCTAGAATTAACTTGACCTAACCGAGCTGTGACTTGCAAATACTTGAACGTAATTAAAGGTTTGAGGTCGCCAACAAAGTATTCCGTATTATACGTTCCTACCGAAAGACTGCCACTTTCTCTAACAAAAACTCCATTGATATTTTGTCTTTGAAGAAACGTTGTTTTTTACGTAATTACGGAGTGTTGTAGTAAAAGAAAGTGTGTCTACTCTGTTTTTATTTAGAACCACTACTTTGCTTGTTTTAATAACAATTTATTTGGTTGAAAGTTGGGAGGGGGAGAGTGCACGCTGCAATCCAACAGCCGCTGGGCGCGCTCGACTGGCCACGTTACCCCTCTCTCACAGAAGACTACCTTGAAATGTACTGCATTTCCCACTTTATCGTATTTCCCCAATGTACGTACGTGTTTCGGTAGTGAGTGAGATGTGCCAGAGCCCATTCCCATCCCATCCTATCCCCTGCCCATTTTCACAACCCTTTCTCCAAATCCATTCCTATATCTCCAAAGGTAGGCAGCGCATCCGGGGGCGTGCCAACATTTGTCATTTTGGACTAATGTTGGCATGTATCGCGGATGTCTATGGGCGACAGTATCCACTTACCATCAGGTGGACTGTATGCTCGTCTGCCGCCTTAGTACCAAAAAAAAAAAAAAAGGAATCAGAAATACCTACACTATTACTGTATGTATCAGTCGTAACTGTAAGTACCTTTAATGGGTACTTTTATAGGTAACTTGAATCTGTTTCAAGGTATGTTCAAAGGATTAAAGTACTTACAACCTCAACCTTTGCCACAATTTTAGTACAAATGCATGATTATTACGTAAAGGTCAGTTGATACATTTATTACTAAGTTACGTAGTTACATGTTTGTGAAATACTCACTGGGAAATCGACCTGTAATAACAGTGTTATTTTGACTATGCTTTGTTTATATTAAACAATAACAGTCATATGAACAATATTCAATACAACAATATCCATATGAATTATGTGATTTATCCATTTGGTGGCAATCGTTCACTAACTGCATACACGTATGTATTTGTTATAAAATTAGTTTAATATGTATTACTACTTGTATATATTATTATTGTAGTATTTATTACTATAACATATATTTAAAGTTTTCGTTAAACTTACCTATGTATACTGCCTGTGTTACCTTAGTGGCAACTCCTTTTCTCAAGGTTGTCTGGAAGAAATTGCTATGAGGAAACAAGACCGACTGGTCCTATTCTTTTCTTAAAACATTATCCGTTTATTTTGTCACTAATGTAACTTTTGTACAATAAAGATTTTTAATTATCTATCTACTTTTCATTGGATGTTTTTACTTTCGATAAAATAACGCTTCAAGTAGCTCGAGTATTTTGTAACTTTATTCACTAACATTAACCAAGTTTTATCTATCCATTATATATCACAATAATTGCTCAGCATATTTTAACAATTGTTTTTTTTTTGACATTTAACGTGATTACAAGTGGCGCGAAATAAGAGGTTGGCTGGTTTCTTAGCGTGCAAATAAGTCATTTGATAACACGTTGTCCAGCAACGAAAGCCATATTATTTTGTATTTGTGACAATCGCATAAATAGGTACGTTAGTAAAGTACAAATGAATGCGATATTATCACTACATTGCATTTGCATTGGAACTTATCGTAGTCACGAGGTATTTATTTTGTAATTGCTTTTATATTTTGTCCTGCAGTTTGTTTTTGTATAGCTGATTTTCTATTAATTTAGAATTCTTAGAATTCTATTAATTTCTATTAATAATCTATATTAATTTCTATTAATTTCTATTAATTTTCATTGTATTAAAATGTTCACTATTAGTTGAAGTAATTAGGTACCTAAATACTTGGAATAGATTCCTGAATTGTTACAAATGTGATATATGCTATAATTACCTATACTTGAAAGGTAAATTAATCTACCATTGAAGGACGTAACGATTAAATAAATACATAATTAATGAAATTTAATTACTTAATAAAATAATATATTTATATAATAAAATATGATTGTATCTATTGTTGTCATATTATTAATAATGGACTTTATTTAATGATTAATAATGTAGAGAGCTAAACTAAAAATAGAATCAATTGACTATCGCCTAAATATTTTAGTAAGAAGCTACGACATGGCTAACATATGCCAATTTACCCTGTGTGGTCCGTTTACACATAAATGCTATATTAGCTGGCAAAGATAGATACTAATATGAACAAAAAAGAGAACACAATTCAATATTGTTAAATAAAAATCTCAACTGCTCTTGTTAACTGCTTAGGACCCTGTGGGCTCTTGAAGCATGATCTATAGGTGCTTGTCCTTGTCTCGCATGAAATTTCTATCTTGAATAATCTTAATATAATGAATGTACTTTGACATTATACCTATTGTAGAAAAGAGTTTTTCAGAGTATCACATGAAATAATGAAATATTTTTTATTCATTTCTCACCGTACCAATTTTTAGAATAGGACTATATGGGGCTATAAATGCCTATACTATAAATGCCAGAAGGGAATTTGTATTCATAGGGTTCTTGTAATCTTAAATGTCAACAGGATCCTTAAGGAGAAAGCGCTGCTATTTGTAGTTTTGCACGATAGTTTACAATAGAACGTGTAGGTAGCATCGGATTGAAATTGTAACCTATTGTACTGACATTTTCTTAAATAAACTACATATTTATTATTATTGTTGTCAACTCACTACTCGCCGGCAGTGAGACAACAGTCTTACATTTGCGACAAGTTAATGCTCCATTCGAGATGCTACTATTACTACAGCTGCAATTGTGAAACCGTTAGCGAACTGGTGCATTTAATTACTGTATCGCAACTCGCTTTGTTGCAGAGACTTAAAACACGGGTAATCTTCACATTCACGCAGTCATTATACTCATTTTAGTGCTACTTTTGCAATAGTGACTACAGCAATAGCATTCATAACGGTAAATAATTTATATAAGTGATTTGTTTGGTCTAGTGACTGGTTTATTCACTTAAATGCACCATTATTTCATATCCGCGTGTGATTATTTGTAATTTTATGTAAGAGGTATCGATACTTGAACGTTTCAAGGTCTAATCGTGTATTTTTCTTCTGCTGTAACTATATCCCACTGTTAGTATTTTATGCGATGCGTTGGTCTCGGAATGAATTCAATGAACTTGTTCTTCCGGCACAAGCGTCGTTGGTGTGGCACTCGAAGTTTTGACCATCAAACAAAGTTTTTATGTCTATCTTGGGCAGACCATTTAACTAGGCAGCTTGTTAAGCTCGTTGAGTAGCATTTGGGAACTTGTGTCGGCTCTTCTTGTCGCATATGAAGCTTAAAGCATATGTGATGCTTGAAGGTTAAAGTTTCCAATCAGTGCATCCTGCCAGTTATGACGTATTGTGCAGAAACATGACCGCTGGCGGCGGGCGTGATCCATAAGTTTATAGTTGCTCAGCGAGCTATGAAGAGAGCTATGCTCGAAGTTTCTTTGCAAGATAAGATCAGAAACGAAGAGATTCACCAAAGAACTAAAGTCACCGACATAGCTCACAGAATCAGCATCCTGAAGTGGCAGTGGGCAGGTCATATTTACCGCAGGACCGATAACCGATGGGATAGACGAGTCGTCGAGTGGAGGCCTCGCACCGGGAAGCGCACAGTGGGACCCCCTCCGGCCAGGTGGTCCGAAGATTTGAAGAGATTCGCCGGTGATAGTTGGATTAGAAGAGCCGAGGATCGTGTGTGGGGCGAACTTTGGCAGAGGCCTATATCCAGCAGTGGAATGACATAGGCTGATGTTATGGTGTGGTAATGTGGAAGAAAGCCATGAAGTTTCCAGAAATAATCCAGTACAAATAGCTGTTTAAAACGAAGATTCCACACAAGGGATAATAAAAAAATAAAGGAGGACTAGTAAATAATAATTTAAACTGGCTAATAGTTAATGATAATTATTATTGTTTTTAGTCTCTACTGTCCCACTGCTGAGCAAAGGTCTCCCTCCATTTCCTCCACTCCTCTTTTTTTATGCTTTCGATGGCTAGTCTTTACAAAAAGCGTCAAGCTCGTCCCACAATCGTTTTTAAGTTAGATAGTTAAAAATAGTATTTATAAAATTTCCGGAGGAAACATATCAAGTGTCTAATTAACAAGCTATTGAGCTATCATTGAATTTAACCAATTCATTGAAAGTAAGTAACGCATTGGTTAATTTCTTTCTAAGCAGAGAAAGTAATAAATTACTATGGTGTACGTGAATTTATTAATGATAATGACATTATCTGATCTGAAGTAACATTTTGGAAGTAGGCTAACGATATATTAATTACACTGAAGTGCTATATCACGTTATTGTAATGTAATTTTTTTATTTTATTTTTGTTAACTATGTTATTCCTTTATCTACTCAAATAACTTTAACACTTATACCTAAGGAATGTAGTAATCTAAAACTCGTTAATCTAGTGTTGGAGTAAAATTAAGTATTGCAACAGACTGTCTTTTATAGTTAGGGATTATGGTTAGGCTAACGAGACACTGGGTCAATAGAATGGTTTAACAGTTCTACATAATGATATGGCTTTTCGCCTACATGAGTAAGATTTAATAAAACGGTTACATGAAATTACTCGTTTACGAGTGAAATACGAAACAAATCTACAAATCGTCACCTGTTTTTTTTTTTAAATGTTGTATGTTCTGAAACCTAAGATAAACGATGATTGTTCGAGAAACTCTTTTAACTGCATACGGTATACAATAAGTTCCTAAGAAATAAATCAAGATTTTTTGTTAAGGTTGAAGGCGGCAGACGATCAGGCAGTCTACTTGTTTGTAACTGAATAGATACTGTCGCATGGACGACGGTATGGAGTATGGGTATGGAGACATCCGCGATACATGCCAACATCAGTCCAGAATGACAAATTTTGACACTCCCCCAGATGCGCTGCCCACCTTTGAAGATTTAGGAATAGATTTGGAGAAAGGGTTAGGAAAATGGACAGGTACAGAAGAGGATGTGATTGGAATGGACTCTGGCATATCTCACTCACTACTAAAACAATTATTGGGGGAATAGCATAAAGTGGGAAATGTAGTACAATTTACGGTAGTCGTCTGTGAGAGGGCGTTAAAGTGACCAGTCGAGTCGGGCCAGCGGTTGTTGGATTGCACCGTGCACTCTGCCCCTACATGGCGTAGATATGTAATAATGTCACAAAGTCTCATTTTTCTAGTGTTTAACTAATGGACGGGTCTTGAAAGTGGACTTGATGGGCTCTTATTAAAGTAGATCTTGCACACACCCATTTCTGGTATTCAATAGACTATTTGTGTCACCGTGCCCATTGTGTAAGGCGATCGGCGCGTGCGACCGTGCCGCCCCCAGTTTCGAAAATGCCCGATAATCGCGGCACATTGTCTCGTTTTTCCATGGCTTTCACCGGCGCACGCGCATCTAATGTAACACATAATTGTGGTTCGCCACATGTGTTATGACATGCACAGTTGTCACATCGCTAATTTGAGACCATTTGGAGATAATTGATGGAAGTGTTTCTTTCCATCTATGAGAAATATTTTTTGCTTCTTAACGATGTCTCAGCCGGTACAAAATCTTTAAAACTTGACTCCTTGATATTTCCAAAGGTTACAATTAGTTTTTTGAAGCAATTATGTGGCGTTTATTATTTTTAAACATTTTAAAGCACAGGTTATTAATCAAATTGTATTTTATATTTTTTTTAATAAAATTTCGTTTAGAATAATTTCTTTTATATAAAATAACGTTTGTGTACCATAAAAATATTTTGTATAGAAAGAAGGTGACAGACGATCTTTATTCATTCTGATTTTAAGAACTAACTTTTATGAAATCTTAAAAGTACTTATTTAGCTTTTACTATAGATATTTGTGTTTATTATACATGTTTACTTATATACTAATCTTAATCTTGCAATGCAATGCAACCAGCCCATTCAGTATCCACCGCTGCACATGGGCCCCTTCATGCACATTGTCTTGTGTGTGAGGTATGAATGGCATTTAAACGGATTGGCGAGTCCACCTTTTTAGAGGTGATGTAATTCTTCAGGGCTTGTGATAGGCCTCTTTGTTGTCCCTTAGTCGCCTCTTACGTCACCCACGGGAGGAGGTGAGGTAGTGCTATTCTATAACCGGCCTTAATCTTACTTAACTTAAAAATTATAGCCCAAAAGTGTAGTCGTTATAAATACGCACTCAGAACCCATTTAGTATTTCTAAATGTGATTTCTTTTCTTTGTGATTGCGATATCTTTTTCTGAATTTGCATGTTGTCATTGCCTATGAGGGATGTGACACTTAGTTAACATCCCCTTAGTAATTGTATTTATTTCTTTATTAAATTTTAATACCATTGCTTACTTTGTTTGCGACATATGAACTGAACTGTAAATGAACGATAAATCATGTAAAAAAACTAATTATTTTCAGGAACAAGTAGCACCTGTAGAAGAGTCCCAAGATGATGACAAAACGCCAATAAAGTATGTACCAAATAATAACAAAAATAGTTCTTTAACATCTTTAATTTATTAATCCATCACCATTGATCGGATCGATACGCTTCGATTTTTTCCATCCATTCGCTAAAGCCCGCGCCACGAACTGGAAGGGTTTCGGTCTTTGACATGAGATCAGCTAAGACTGAACGGTAAAGAGATTAGTATGAAATCGTCGATCAACCACCACTTTACTAGACCCCCATATTAAGATTCAATAATGACCGAAATTCCTCCTGCTCGTGGCGCGCGCTTTAAAGGTCATTGTTATACTTTATAAGTATATGACTTAATACTCAACATCATTTATATAAAGCCACAGTCTAGTGTCGATCCAGCTACTATAACAATCTGATCATTAAACTTGAATGACCGTGGGATATAATTTTTAAAGTTTTAATTCTATAAGTTTATTTTCCAGACAGATACTATAATACTTGGCATAAATGTTGAATACTACTTTACTAATTTTATAATAGCGGTTTATATATTATATTTAAAAAACTTCATTGCACATAATCGTACAAAAGGCGAGCTTAATGCGTGGAGGCATTCTCTACCTGCCAACCTTTGTGTTGAGCACAGAGGCACGTTGGGAGGTGCCATGCAATGTATAAATACAATGTATAAATACAGTCGCACCGATTTACATAGATATAGGTATCTAATTGTAGCGGTTTGATTGATTAGCGGCTGTTTATGAATGAAGTGTTCGGCATTGTCGGTCGAAATAGCATATAGTAAGTACCTAATAGATAAATGGGACTGGGCTGGACACGTCTATCGCATGCATCCAGAAAGGTGGGCGAAAGTTGTTAGATGCAAACACCGAGTGGATGCCACAAAATGGACACCGACGTAGAGGCCGACCAAGGAGGAGATGGCGGGACGATTTAGATTCATACCACAGGACTTGGCGGAGCGTGGCGTTAATCATAGTGGCCTGGTATAAAAGAGGGGAGGCCTTTGCCCAACAGTGGGACACAAATATAGGCTAATTAAAAAAAGGCGTTTCTCAACACCCACCTCTACACAAGACCTTTCGGCTTTCTTGTGACTACTATCGGCGACTTTAAACAAGTCGAAGGTGTGGTTTAAGGTCGTGGAATGATAAAGTTTGAGAATATTAGATCATCATCTACTCTGTGTAAGAACTTCATTCTTTTTTCACAGCAGATCCGGTGCCGTAGAGTACCATCCAGGGCAGGTATACTCCCTTAACGCCCGAGAGTTGTTGGAGCTACAACCTGAGAGGAAGGCTCCTCTCCCTAGCAGTCAGCAGTTGCAGCAGTTATACAGCGATCCGCAGCCGGAACACAAACAGAACTTGCAGCAGTTTTATTATCTTGAGCCTCAAGTTGGACGACAGGTGAGACAAATTCGATGAATTAATAGATTAGTGATAATAAATCATATTCGCTTCTTACAGCTCTGACTTCGAGCTTAATATAGCAAGGAAGTTAGTTATAACAGTACTTTACATAGATATATATATTTGTTTATTTGGATCTGTGATATTGTTTACAATTTAGATAGTGCATTAAGTGTGCACTGTTCTAGCTTGTAAATTACAGAGTCTATTATTCTCTTCGATAAATTATACACTTATTGTAACTTAGAGAAATACCCGTAACGTACCGTAACCAGCCCTTTTAGTATCTACTGTTGGACATGGGCCTGCGCACACTGCCTTATGCATTCATTCATTAATTTATTAATGGCACGTTGTAGGTACATTTTAGTCATCGTTGTTGCATGAGATATGAACGCCACACTGGCCAAAAGCGTTAGCGAGTTCATTTTTCACTGGTGTAGTTCTTCCTCGGGCTTGTTTCAGCAGCTTTTTTGTCCCTAAATCGCCTTTTACGACAGCCACGGCAAGAGATGCCGGCCACCACACGAATAAATTTATTAATGTATAAATTATAGTCGGATGTTAGTCACCAATCATAATTCATAATCCAATATTTTCAGGTCTCTCTCCAACCGTCTCACGCGGTGATCGCGCGTCCTCATTTCTCGTCCAACGGCGGCGAGGCGTCCGTAGGCGCGGCTCTTTCCGTCAGTGACACTGGCACCACTTCCACTGACTCTTTCGATCAGGACCTTCTTGCTCTTCTGGGGCACGCGGGGGCGAGGCATGAGGAGAGGGAGCAGACTTATCAACAACCACAAACGCAGCAGGCGTCGCAGAGTGTTGCAACTCAATATCAACAGGTATTAATTTAAAATAATAAGAACGCAAATAGTAAGTAGTGCACATGTATCCCCGTGTCACATGTATTCCCGAAGATTGACAGAAACCATAAATTCTGTTTATAATCCTTAATTAATTGGAATAAAATGTTACGAATTTCTCCGTAGCTACACGGGAAACCGGTCGCAGCGGGAGGCCGGTGTAAGCTCCCTTCATCTGAATATGTCGTCTTTAAGTCGTATGAGAAATATAAAACCGTCATAAAAATTGTCAAACATTCCGCTAAAGTATAAATTTACTGTGGTTTCAAGTATAAGTTTCAAGAATGAAAGTGAATGGAATGTATGAAAGAATGAACAAAGAGTGTAATTTTGTGGAAAAAGATTGTCATATCAATTGACACAGAATCATTAATGGAATCCATGATTTTAGTCATCGATTATAACATATCTGACACTCCTGTATCATGGTCTTTTTTTGAGACCGGTTAGCATGAATTGGTCTGAAACTATTGGAAATGCAGCAATTTGTTACAAGAAATTATGGCGTCGATTTGAGAGTTATTAAAATCTGCATTCAAAGATTTTCAAAAAAGTCATACACAATCAGGAATCGAACCCGTTCATTTTCTTTGAATAAATCGTAAGTTATTGCTTTGCGTTACCAACATGAGTACTTTGTCATTTGCAGGTTGACAGATACCTAACCAAACCGAGCAAGAAGCCAACTAAACTCCACTCTAAGGTACAAATCACCCCTCCCCAGTCTGCCGTCGCCCCTCAGCAATATTTAATCGAAACTACCAACGTACAGCAACAAGAACAACAACGTCAACAACAGTATCGCCAACCTCAACAACAGAGGCCTGCACAAGCCCTACGATACGTTCCTATCCAACCAGCTCAAACCCCCCAGCAAGTTTATTACGAACGCCCTGAACCGCAAGGAATTAAAGTTGTAGCAGCACCCAAATTACAACAACAGCAGCCACGCAGTCAACTTAGTTACCGTCTCGTCCCTCAATATCAGCAACAGGAAGCAACTCCCAAACAATACAGAATCGTCGAAGCAGCAAGGCCCCAACCAGTCAGATCAGAGCAACAAAGAGTTACCGCTTCCAGTGTCGAAAGACCTGTCGCGTATTTGAAAAGATTCCCGGAGCCTGAAAATGTACGCGCTGTAAAATATTATGAACAGACCATTCCTGAACCTTTACCTCCTGCGAAACAACCAGCTCAGATCATTGGCGAGCAATACTACCTTCGTCCTCTATACAGAGGCAATGAACAACGAGGCAGATACGAACTGCCACAATTAGCAGCCATGGAACAGTCTAGAGTATTGGACTCCGCAAAGCACACGCCGCCCCCACATTCCGCCATTTACGTCAGCAAGAACGTTGTTCCGAAGAAAGTTAACAGACCTCAGCAAGTAGTGACAATAGACCAAACGAAGTCTGAACAACCTAGAGAACAGACAGTTAGAATTGAACAGCCTGCGAGAGTAGAACAAGTAAATATTGAGCAACATGGTCAGAATTTGGAAGATCAAAGATCACATTTGCCTCCGCCCAGGAATAGCAAGGCTTATACGCCAGAAGAATTCGCGGCGTTGGTGGCTGCTGGATATGCGGTGACTCCTATCCCAGTTACTCCAGTGGCTCAGTCCAGGTCTTCAGAAGTTCAATCACAGGCCTCTCAACGTCGACCACTCTACAGCAGACGTCACCAGTACCTTCCATTCAGAGGAGACGACGCCCCTTAAATCTGAGCAACCTTGTACATAACTTTAACATTAATTTTGTAAAATAAACTGTAGCGATAAAATTAAATTGTCGTTTCTTTTCAACTTTCCTCATAAGCAGTTACCCGGTTAATTCAGTAGGAAAATGTAATTTAAGTAGAAGCACCATGTCGGCAGAGCGGTTTATTATTTTCAACATAATAAGATTACAGTAACCTGTCCACGTCGAATTTATTATTTTTGTAGGAGAAAACCGCAGTGTATACCTTGAATGGCTTAATTTCTGAGATTATTTTAAAGTTTAATCTACTGATTGTTTTCTGTTTTTGCAAAACACTTCATTTACACGAAAATTACGGCCACTGCTTGTCTTGAAAAAGCCTTCTTTTACAATCCATAAATAAGCGGTTTATACATAAAGTCTCTCAATTTTGTATAGTGAATAAATTGAACTTCCTTTTTACCTGACGTTTAGGAGACCTTTCTTTTATTATACCTATTCTGTGTATTTTTCATCTCGTTTTCCTTCGATCCGTTTATGCGTACAGTGAATCTAACTTTTCCCTACTTAATCCTAATGGATTTTTCCTACAGAGCCGCAACAGTGAGGCCTTTCGTCTTGCCGTATTGAATGAAAGAATCACGTACATATGTTACAAAGATATAGTAGATATATATACGAGTAGATTCAATATATGGCTGGCAACCGTATTTTTATTTTCAATGTAATTTCTATTGCTTCATTCATGATAGACGTGTTATTTGTTATAATTAATGTACGTATCAGTGCTTACTAAAACTCTATATGTCACTTCGTAATACACATGTACCTATGTCAGGACTTCAGCTTCTGCGACTAGTTGAAAGCATGACAATTGTTTCTATTTCTCGACTTTTTAGCGGGAACTCAAGAAGAGAAGTTGAGTTTTTAATTTATAATTGTAAAAAATGTGTATTAGGCGTTTTGTGGTTTAATCGTAACAGTTAATTAAACTTCAGAGTGCATAATGTTTGTGATAATCAAATAAAGAGTAGGACTGCGTTTTTCGTGTGCTTCCAAGGAGTTCTCTTCTGTTCTTAGTAAACCTACTATCGCTTTACGGAGCAACTCCTGACTTACTTCGACGGGAATGGAGATTTATAGGACACGTTTTAGACTTTGGAATTGTTTATTACGAAGATGAATGTGCCAATTGCACTATTGCCATATATGAAGGATAAAAAAACAATTTTTCCGTAATAGAGGACGTAATTAGAATTTTGCGATTTGGAAAATAATTCCATATTTATGACAAAACACAATTACGAGTATATGAGCGGATGTAAAAGTAATTGAAAACGTCATATATTTTCGTAAACCACATGTCTTTGTTTAAATATTTTTTCTAAAAACGCTTATTCATAAAAAATATTTCCACATTGACCATATTTACAGAAAATTTCGAATTAGTAAAAATATTGAAATTATTTTTTTATTTATCTCTTTTGCTAAAATCTCCTTACTCATTTTTTTGATGATAAAACGTATGTGTAGGTAGGTACGGTATACACAAGATGTTTCCCGAAATACCAAAATCGTTATTGACGTTTCAATCATATAGAGTTACTTCCAGGTGAGGGGGAAAACTTGATGACATTTAAGCCTCTCGTGCGTAATAATTTGCTACAATATTTTTTATCTGACGTCAAAGTGTAATAACGTAGGTTCGATTTCGCAAATAATACAAATCTACTTATTATCATTCTCACAATATTGTGTTATTTATGTTTCATTCATCATATCTATTGACAAAATTATTATTATGACATCCGTAGATAATGAATTGCACCTATATTTTGTTAATAAATTTATATTCGTTGGAAACGCACCCTTCCTTTAATTACGTGAACTGCACCTTGTTGAACTTCAAATATTAAAAATATTCGATAATAGTTGTTTGTCGATAATTCGATAATTCAATAATAGTTCGATAATAGAGATTAATGGGTTGTTATGGCCATGTGGTGTGTCGGCCCGCTTTAGAATTAGCACCTCTTCCCGTGGGTGTCGTAAAAGGCGACTAAGGGATAACAAACCGCTACCAGAAGCTCTTAACTTCTAAAAGAGTAGACTTGTGGGGGTTGGAGACACCCCCGAGTCATAAATGAAAAGTCCTGGCGTTATGAAGCTATAATATTTGGTTTATTGTTCCTTTACACGGTATCCGGTAAGTAACACACGGCAGAGGTTAATTATCCCTATTAGTTAGCATAAATGCAGGAAGTCCATTTTTCCAATATTGTTAAGGGCCTCCATCTTTTTCTCTCTCTCTCGGCTTAGTGATGTGGCACGCAACTAGTGATGTCCAAATAGTGTCCGTTAGAATGCGTGATCGATTGAATCGCCACAGTCTCGCCGACCCGTTTGAACAGCGTGGTGTTTTAAGGCCATACAACCCTCATTCACAAGACAATGTGCATGAGGAGGTCCAAGCCCAGTAGTGGACGCTATAAGGGCTGATTACGGTTCTAAAGAGATTGGAGAATGGAAGGAGGGTCCTTACTCAACTCACCTGTAAAGCATCAGTCGTATAAATAAATGAAATACTATATATTGTGTATTATCCGGACAGAAGGAGTATCAGAATCACTTTGCTAGAAAAAGGTCAAAAAGTAGCAAACATTCTTGTCATAATTATCTTCTCTCATAGATGTAGGCACCAATATATGGCCTCATACATGGCTATATGTCGAAAACCACCTCATAAGTCCTATTAACAGCATATTTATGCAAATGCAATATCAGGGCCTGTGCTTGGCGATATGATGAAGGAACCTAATGGAGACTTCATTTTGTTTTTAAAAATAAGTAGAACTGTAATTAAAAAAATTTGAAATATCTCCTGTCTGAACCGGGAATCGAACCTTAACATTCAATTTAAAATTTTGTTCAGCGAAATAAATAGACTTTACCATACTTCTAATATGGTCGACATTATGATTTCTTAGATAGCTACTTTTATTATTTGCTTATGTGCTTATTTACTTATGTGCATAAAAGTGATAAATTGATACTAGTACTTTATGCAGCTCTGTTGTGAGCTAACAAGGCGATTAATATTTAAAAAAAAAAAACGTTTTTCCTGATAGCTGATTATGACTTAAAAAAATAATTAATTTGAAAATGGAACAGACACTTAAATATTCAAGGGTATTAGTTTTTTTGTTTGTATTTCGTTTTCGTATTTGCAATTATCCAACCATCCACTACATCTCTGGTCTCAATAATAGACTGAATTATAGGAATTGATATAATCCTAGGTTCTTTTGTTTATATATTGATAAACATTGTAAAAATAGTATTGCAGAATTGCCCCTAACTGTATGAAAAATATTGTTAGTCAAGGAATCGCAACCGAATTTCACATATGTGTAATTCATGGGACAGATCCAACACATGAGATAATTGTTAATCCTGATTCCATGTGTGAGAAACTAGGCATTAGATTATGTTATATACTTTACACCATATACTTATAACTTACAACGCAAAAGTTTTGTGTTTAAATTCATCTATGAACACGTGGCGTCGCGAGATCCGTGACATTCACGTTTTCAATCTAATAAGCATCAGCTTCAGATTCTGTTTGTTACACCGAACATGTTATAATGTAACCCCTAACAAGATATTGTAAAATCAGATTCTGTTCTAGAAATAGTTCTATCATTAGAAGAATCTACTGACCTGAAGTGGATACGGGGAAAATACATCTATCTTTTTCCTCTGGTGTAAGTAGGTGTAGTTGCCCTTCATGATCATGATTGGGATTAATAAATAATTAATGACGAATGCGCTGGGCGCACTCGACTGGTCAAGTAACCCCACACTCATAGAACACTACCATAAAATAAACACTACATTTTCTACATTATCCTATTCCCCCAATATATGAAGTGGCAGTTTTTGTTAAAACAATCAGTACCTATTTAAACGTAATATTGGGTCGCGTATTAATGACAAACTACGTTTTCCATTATTTTTTTCATTTTTTTTACTCTTAAAAACAATATACACCGAAACATTTCGAATTGTAACTGCCAAACTGCAGTACAGTTTATCGGCAGTAAACGGTCTAGTGCTTTATAAGATTAAGCTTTTGCATTTGGTTTGACTAAGCTTTGGCGTTAAAAATTTATAACAAAATTCCAGTCACAATAATAAACGCCTAATACACTTCAATGTTAGTACAATATACGTGTTTTTTTTTTCTGACAGCACTATTCGCCTTTTAAAAAAATAGACTGTTGATAATCATTATGTATACTTGTTATTATTATATGTAACTGTATTTCATTTAATTAAATTTGTGTGCCAAAGGGCGAGATGTAGAAGACATCAATTTGTAATGACAATGACATCTTTGCAACTACACAATGCACAATTAAACAATTTTATTTGATTAGATTTGTACGTCCATCTTTCCGTAGTGAGTGAATTGGATTATGCCAGAGCCCATTCCCAACTCATCCTATCGCTCCCCATTTTCCCAACCCTTTCTCCAAATTCAGTCCTGTATCTCCAAAGGAAGACAGCGTGTCCAATGTTAGTCATTCTGAACTGATGTTGGCATTAATCGTAGATGTACCCGTATCCGATAGACTGTCTGTTCGTATACCACCTTCTTTCTATAAACGAAAGTTAAATTCTTCGTTATCGTAACTATTTATTTTAGAAGTCAAGACTAGAAAAATCTTCAGAGTTGTTCACCGAGCTTTGAGCAATGTTTGAAGATTCGTCAAAGTACCCATAGATATGGCTCAGATAATTATGAAACTAAAGAATGGCAGGCCCTATCTGTCGCAAGGTCGACAATAGATGGAGTAGACGAGTACTCGAATGGACACCACGAACCATGAAGCACAATGAGGAACATCTTTTAGTCAAGTAGACCGTCGACTTAAGAAGTTCACCGGTGGTGACTAGATGTGTATAACAGAAGAAGATTGATCGTGTCTAGTGGCGAGACAATATTTAGCAGTGGAGAGACATGCTGATGGTATGACAAGTACTGATTCAATCAGTATAATCTATCGGTTTGCATTTTGTTGTCGTTTCAGCTACAAATCGACAGTCGACTTACAAATTCCTTAGTAAGGGATGAATGCGTATTTTTATTTACCAAACCGTCGGTTCTGTCCGCGGGAGCGCGAAATTATACGTCACGTCAGGCGTGACAGGACGCGGTCGTTCACATCTAAAGATATACAAACTGTCAAATTTATTTATTCTGATTTAGACTTTATAAAAACTTCATAAGGTTTGTTTTAGCTTGGATGAATTTAATAGACAACATAAATTATCATATTGTCGGCTGTATTCGGAATCAATGAAGAAAAGTTCACAGAATTATAATTTACATAGGCAAAGAATAAATAAATAAATAGTATACACAAATGGGTATCACTGTTTAAATTTGGCGTTCACCAAATAAAGATACATCCAGCCATGGTGAAGAATAATGGACCAGAAAAGTCTACGGCACCCACGGCCAGAGACAGGGACAGATATTTAATGGCCACACTGCCACTTTATAAATTTACTAGCGACCCGCCCACGCTTCGCTTCGGTTTATAAGTTTTTTTTTCAAATTTTCAAAATAAAATATAGCCTATATTAGACATGGATAATGTAGCTTACTATTTGTGAAAGAATTTTCGAAATCGGTTCAGTAGTTCCAGAGATTACTCCCAACATACCTACAAACAAACACACAATTTTACCTCTTTATTATATTAGTATAGATAAGAACATAGGTAATAACAAAATATTAGGTAGTCGGATAAGTTCGCGGCTCTTTTACAGTGAAAATAATAAAGACTTTTTGTATTACATAAATATTTATTGAACGGAATATTGTCCATTTAATTTAACTATCTTTTGCCATTTTTCTGGCAGAGCCATTATCCTATCGCTATAAAATTTTTGGGATTTCTTAGCGAAAAACTGATTTAAATGGTTTGTTCAGGCTTCTTTTGAATGTAATTTTACCCCATTTAGAGAACTTTGTAAAGATCGGAATAAATGATAATCCGAAGGTGCTATGTCTGGACTGTATGGAGGATGCATTAAAACGTCCCAGCCAAGGTCTATCCATTTTTATTTAGTCATCAAAGATGTAGGTCGAATATTGTCGTGATGGAAACCCACACCTTTTCTATTAATTAATTCTGATCGTCTTTTTCAAGTGCTTGTTTCAATTTTACTAATTTCTAACATTAGACATCAGAATTAATCGTATAGACATGTGGCAAAAGCTCGTAATACACAATGCCTTTCCAATCTCACCACCATACACATCCCAAAGCCTGGCTTTGGGATTATATGTGATGGCTCACTTAGCTTAGACCAAGATCGTTTTCAAATATTGTTATCGTAGGTAATCTCTTCAGAAATGGATCGATTTCATTTCGTTTTAGCAACATCTCGCATATGGAAATTCTATTCACCAAGTTTCTGTCATTTAAATCGTGCCGCACCGAAACATCTAGCTTATTTTACAAGATTCAGTTTATGCATGTGATCCAAAACTGCTGAGTGGTGAATGCTAAGCTCTTCTGCAATTTGATGAATGTTTAAGTGTCTATCTGCTTCAAATTTTCAATGATAAGATCATCACATTCACCTATTAACATTTCACCTTAATAGGACGACCACAGCGCGGAACATCATTCACATCAAAATTACCAGACCTGAATCGACTGAACCATTTTTTGCAGTAGTTTTAGATAAAGCATCTTCTCCGTAAACGCCACAAAGCTCGAAAAAAGATTGTAAAACATATCTAATTTTCTTCTTATTAACTTCCATTTTAAAATTGTTAATAAATATGAAAAGATAAAACTTTTAACTTGTAATTTCAATTTATCGCCTTTACACAAAACGGTATATCACTTACCCGCTAGTAATCAGTGTTGCCAGAAATATAGCACGCTCAAGTCATACGTTCAAAAAGGCCGCGAACTTTTCCGACTACCTATTATGGCATTACAATACATTCTTCCATTATGTTCTGCGTCAATATGCTCGCAAAATTCAAGTGTATTTATTGTGCGTGGTTATGGTATGATTGTCAGAAAGCTCGTGACCATCCATTATTTTTTATGTATTAAGTTTAATACATAAAAACAAATTCCCGAGGAATAAAAATAAATATGAGAATACTTTCAAAAATCTGCATCAAGATTTAGCCTGGTTTTTAATGAATCAAGCGCGTCTTGGTCCAAAAGTGGAACTAATAATACAAAAGAGAACAATTGAAGGTCAAATTTCTACATTTGACCATACACATTTATTCATGAGTAGTATTGCAAAAAAGGTATCGTAAAAATCATAGTATCGATACTTTTCATATTTTTTTTCACAGCCGAAAGAAAACAAACGTCCACCACTCGAAACCCCAATAAATGGATATTTTCCTGAATACTTTTTCTAGTAGTCTTACGGCAATTCTTACGGGTTTCATGATAGCGAAAAAAAAACACTTCAAAAAAAGTATGGAGCACTTTTTGTTTTCTTTGTTTGATTTTTTGTTTTTATTAGGTATCGATAGTTTTTTCAGTTAAATAACCTATAACGTAATACTGAATATGGCCCAAAACGCCCTCGTCATTAGGTACAGATGAAGACTTGTGATCTGTATTGAAACATTAAACTAATACCAATGTATTAAGCCAAATACTACAATATCCAACATGTCGTGTGGCGTCCAATGAAATACTAATAACACATGTTGGAGTGACGTGGGTCACTGTCAGAATAAACGAATAATATAACAAGTTGCTAACAAGTTTCCAACTTTGCCGACTTACGAGTAAATATTCAAGAGATTTGGGTGTGTTTAACTTGGCACATGAGTGATAGATACCAGATTAGATTGAATAAACTTCTTATTTTTTTATTTGTGTCTGCAGATTGACTTCTACTACACCAGCGACCTTTTTAGGTCTTTTAAATATTAAAACAATATTTTGATGAATGGGTTTGATGTTATTTTAAAAGATTATTTTATTGATGAATTTTTTATTTCTATTTACCGCCATTGGCGATCAATTAGCGTTGTATTTTCGTAAAAGACAAAAATAATCAAGCCGTCCAGATGGACCTTTCGCACACCATTGTGTAAAAAGTTCGCTATGAAGAGATTTATGCTTGGAGTTTCTTTGCGGAATAAGATCTGAAACGAAGAGGTTCGCCAAAGAACAAAGTTAGTAACATAGATCATAGTATTAGTAAGATGAAATGGCAATGGTCAGATTATATATATGCCGCAGGACCCACGACCGATGGCGTAGAGGAGTCCTTGATGACTGCAGAGACCATGTGCTGCAGAGTGCAAAGTCGATGGGACTTGAAGTTAGTGGCCGTTAGTGGCTGGATAAGAAAGCGAATGAGTGTGCGTGGTGACGAGCCTTGAGAAACATGGGTTGACAGTAAATGGTAGACTGAAAAGTTCTAGGTCGCATTCTTGGATAATTTCTCATCTGTCTCAAATGTTTGCTTGGAATTTAGAGAGTCCCTCTTAGTTCAATTGTCTTTTTGTCTCTAAATCTACGACTTAAAGAAATATGGACTATACTTAATACTTAAGTGTAATTTTATATGTTTATTTAATTTTAAGAGTGATGTCATTTCTAAAAATGTCTTCAGCACAAGAACGTAGAACCAAATGTAAACAAATATGAAACTTATTGATGACAGGTGCGAACAGATGTAAATGTGATTCAATTTCAAAATTGATATGCTTCATATTCGTACACAAATCAGATTTTTAAGATAAAATATCGATTAAAAAGATATTATATGTTAATTTTTTTTTAAATATGTGAACCTATAATGGACAAAGGGGTCCTTTTTCTCAGATATTATCACATATGAATTTAAAAAATAGGTCCAAAACCGCATGGACTATGACTGTTATAGGCCTGTAGAATTTTCCATTTACTATCCTCATCGATAATGTTCGCAGACAGTCTAATTTACAGGGAACAATGCTATATGAAGGGCTTACATTACTACCAAATTAAATTTTCTCCAAGAAAATAACTCAGAAAATCTTCATTAAGTTTTAGAGAGTTTAAGCCTCAATTTTATTACAATTACGCTACCTGAATTTAATTTTCGGAAGAAAGATTCAATAAACTTTCGCTTTGTGGATTAAATTTTGATTAAAGTTATAATGGACTGGGTTTTAAGACTTAGTAATTTTAAAATACTATAGCTAACTGACGTTTATTCTATACACATAGTACTTAAATTAAGGTACAAAACAACTCATAATACAAGTTATTAAGGCCAGAAACTCTTACAATATGTTAAATATAAGGAAAGACTTGTACGTTTCAGTGGCGTTTTAAGCTGTTATTGAACATTGTTTCAACAAAAATTCCAATGAATTATTTTTTTCATACTTATGTTTTAGTAGGCCTAGAATCAACTGTTTGTAAGTATTTTGTTGAGAACGTACACACCGATGCCCTCGGCCGTAACTCGCAATTATCCATCAAACATGCTGTAT
The DNA here is from genome assembly GCA_943735995.1 of Sesia bembeciformis. NCBI lineage: Eukaryota > Metazoa > Arthropoda > Insecta > Lepidoptera > Sesiidae > Sesia > Sesia bembeciformis. The sequence goes on along the minus strand of OX031044.1, from coordinate 5,951,714 downwards.
TTTCTCCGATATTGCTCCCCGGAGCGCTGACCTCCTTAAATTGTTTCTGTGTATAGGTATAATATATACGTAGGTAATATACATAGTCTGATCATAAATACAGTTACAATACAGGAAAATAAATAAATTACATATGAATTTGGAATCTGTCATTCTCACGTGAAAAATAAACGATTTTCCTCATTTTGGCGCCAATCATTATTAAATATTGTACTAATATTACAATGGAGTGGGGTGGTAATGAAAGCCGTATTGCTGTAATTGCATTATATAAAGTAGGCAGGGAGTCAAATGCAATTTTTAAAACTCTCCATCCGCATGGTATTAACTGAATGTTTGTGTCCCGGGCTATTGGTCGGTACATTGAAACATACTCTGTTTGTGACACAAAAAGGTAGTACTGTCTACGCACTATTAGTATGTACTAAACAGATTATATATTAAAGCTGTGAAGGAGAGAATCCGAAGAAATCCAGGGGGAAGCAAAAGATTTTACCTAGACATGAATATAGCACCCAGAACAATGTCACATATTTTAAAAAATGATTTACTACTTGCGTCTCACAAAAGACGTACTGGTCATTTCTTAACTGTTATTTTAAAGAAAAGATGATTCACAAATCAAAACAACTTCTTCGGCGGAAGCAGCTCACAGATTTACATTATTTAGGGGCCAGAAAATATTCTCCACAGAGGAATATTTCAACAAGCAGAATGATCGAGTCTGTGCTCATAACTCTAGAGAAGCTGCTCAATTGGTCAATAGGGTGCAACGTCGTCCTTATCCGACTTCAGTGATGGTTCGATGCGGTGTTAACTATCAAGGAGTGACTGAACCATACTTTTGTTAAAAAGGTATTAAATCGTAGGCTCAAGTGTATCAAGGTACGATTCTTGAGAAGGTCGTAAAGCCTTTTAACAACACCCTGTTTCATAACCGAGAATGGTCATTTAAGCAAGATTCACCACCAGGTTATAAGGCTTGCTCAACACAGGCGTGGCTGGAAAGGAATGATCCTGATTTCATTAGAGCTGAAGACTGGCCGTCATCTAATCCCGATTTTAATCCGTTCGATTATGATTTCTGGTTTGTTTTAGAGAGCATGGCACGCTCTAAACGCCATCATAATATTAAATCCCTATAAATGTCCATAAAAATGATAGCAGTTGCCAATTTTCCTATGGAAAGAGTGCGTGTTTCAATCGAAAACTGTCCACGTTTGAAAGATTGTATAAAAGCAAATGGTGACCATTTCTAATAAACGTTATATTTTTGAAATGCTTACTTATTTATTTATAAAATAACATACATTTTTTTAATAAAATGATAATGTAAAAAAAATATCAACGTTTTCTTTCTAACAATATTTATGGCTAGACTAGGTATATATAGGTATCTACATATATTATATAGGTAGATACCTATATATGCCTAGTGGTGGTTAGAAATTGGAGTGGACTGTATTTTTGGGGCGTTTTTTAGTCTTATTTTTGATTTATTGCCGTCGCCGTACAATAATGAAGCTTCACTGACCTGAAAGCTGTCTGGTTCACCGAAGTCTTCTGCCGGCGCCGGGCTCTGGTTCCTTTTCTTGGCACTTAATGGGCACTACTGAACGCACTATAATGTAGGTAAAAGCGAATGTCACAGCTTTACTTTCGCGGTGCAACTGTCTTCTGTCAACTCGGCTCGTCAACTGTCAACTGTCGTTCACTACGACAGCTTTTATATATCTTCCCTCTGGTCGAGACTAGCTCATAGACCAATGAAGCCGGTTCTTGACGAGCGGCGGCAATCAATCGCTCGTCCACCTAGTCTAACCATATACCTATATATACCCACATATTTCTATATCCTAGCAATTAGAAAAGTCTTTTTGTTAATCTTAATCATCTGAACATATAGATTCTAACGTTAATCAAAAATGTTGTTAATTATTTACGAAATGTGGACAGACCGACATGTTAATATTTCGTTAATATACCACCAGTGGAAAAATAAAGGCACTAAAACGCAACTTTCGTCACACAATTATATTTATATTGGTACTGCCCTCCAAAGAAGAAAAGGTATTAGTTATATTTTTAAACGGAAGCATAAGTAAATAAGTAACATTTTATTCAGAAATTAAATACGCAAGATTCTTGTTGATTTTAAATTAATGTTTTTTTTTTCATATTTATCTAATGTCATCAAAATGCACTTGCACCTTTTTTCTTAGGAAGGCTGTACTGCCCGTACAGCCTTCCTAAGAAAAAAGGCATTAGTAACATTTTTAACGAAAAGATAAATAACATTATATTCGGAAATTAACAATAAATCTATACCTATGTACCTATATCATTAAGACTATGACATCGGAAGCCGATGCAATAAATTCATTGATTCAATTACTGAGATAGCCTGGAGCCACAAGGGCTTCCAATTAATTTGTTTTTGTCCCCAACAGAACACAGCGCAGAAATGTCTTTAGTTTACCATTTGAGATCTGAGAAATAGCAGATACGTTATTTAATACTACAAATAAATATTAAATTGTTTGTAAGTATTTTTACTTCGTTGAATATTCAATAGCCCTCGGAACACACACATTTTTTCTGGAAGAAAAAACTTAAAGAAAAATGCTACATTATGTGCAAGTCTAACCGGTATAGTTACCCCCAATTAATAATATAAAACTAGCATAAAAGAATGCAAGCTACAATCGGTAGCAAGTGTCAATCGACTACGATGCATACCACTTAACAACTACACACGAAACCGTTCCGCCAAGTAACTTTGCTATGTTACAATAAAAGGAAACCAGTTATTTAAATTGTCATGATCACACTTCATAGGAATCAGCCGATGTGAAGTTAGTATCCGACGCTAGCGACATTTTTTTGGTTTTACAGGGAAGTAGACGGACGAGCAAGCGGTCCCACGTGATGGTAAGTGTTCCCGCCCCCCATGAACACCTGCAACACCAGGGGTATGCGGGTGCGCCGCCGACCTTGCAAAATACTATTCACGTACACCTAGAACTAATTATTGTAAATGAAACTTAACTTATGGGGGAGTGAAGTTATACAACCATTTGCCTAACAACACTAAAGAAATACAGTCACTTAACATTTTTTTAATCATTTACGGCACTTTAATTATGACAATACAATATAACTACCCATATTTTTTTTTGTATACTGAGGTATTGTAAACTTTTCCCATTAAGTGAACTATTTAATGTTTTTGAGAAATAAATTCCTTTAAATCAAAAGATTAATTAGCCCTCACATTTTACAGTACCTCACGAGCGAAACTCTGAATTTCTTGGAATTCATTCATTCTCATGGATTGAAAACAGCACGGCACTGAAAAAAGTTGCCATAAACGAAAAACTTATACTCAGCAGTGGGTGAAATTGAGCTCTGAATTATGATAATGATGAATTTGATAGACAGTTTATCATTAATAATTACAATTTCTTCTCAACATTTTGTATATCAGTTAAATTACCTCTTATATATCAGTCATCTCCCTTGGTTCTATGATCAGTGGCAATCTTGTTCCTTTTAGCAAATTAGTGTCGTTTTAGCAAAGTAAGAACTTAGACTTATTAGAAGTATTTTCTCCTTTGATCTTTTTCCACTTAATTTCTTTTTAAGGAGTACATAGATAATATTATTTCAACAACATAAATATATGAATAATGGAATAGGAGAAGAATGAGTTATAATGCAATAAGCTTAATCAGTTTATGCTTAATTCGGTTGTAGAAAACTAAATCATTGAAGTAATCATTGTTATTTAACAACAAATCATATACGTACAAGTTCATTGAATCTTTGTAGTAGCTCTTTCATGACGGCTATATTTGTTGTTGCTCTTCATTGTACTTATAATAAATTGTTACAATGAGACATTACAATATTGCCGTAGGTAAAAAGGCAGACCTATACCTAGAAGGACCTAACCGGGAGGAGTTATGTCATTAATACAACATTTATAATGAGAAATAGTAGATTTATTTGAATCGACTTATAAAATCATTAATTTTTCACATGCACAAATATCAGGAAACCATGTAACTCAAGTAGTTATTTTCCATTATTGTATTAAACTTGCGTGTGTTACTGTAAAATGAGTTCATGGTCCTCACAGAATCAAATAATCCACCACTAAATGTTAATATATTTAGCGTTGACCCCGTAAACCCTCACGGAAACCCAATAGACGTTGACAACGGCAGCGCGGCGCTCCGAATCGGCTCTCGTCACGTATCGAAGTTAATAAATGTCGTACGATGGCTGCCAGAAAAGCTTACATAGATTTACATACCATTTTTTTTCCTGTTTAGGTGTAAATATGTATAATGTAAATTACTTTGAAAGATAGTTGAATTAAGCACGGTTAAGGTATTGATACGTTTTTCTACGTCTTATGCTAGTACTATTATTGTGACACGTACATTTTAAGCAGATAGGTCTATATCCCTAATAGTATTGCATTTTGCCTCTCTGTCGGCACGTCAATGACACGTCACATTTGTCGCCCTATCAGAATATCGGCGTTGCAGTCTGCCTCACAGCGTGGGTCACAACAATAAGTTATGTGTCCATTTTGTTGTTGCGAATTGCTTTTTTTATTTCATTTGTCAGCACATACTGTTACTTAAAAACCAGAACTTAAAAATTGTAATGCTTCAGCGTATTATTTATTTCTGCTACTTCAAAGTAATAGTTATGTGTGTCGTTCATAAGTTTCATAACAAATAAACCTCTCGTTCATTCATTCATTCATAATACGATACCATCAATCTCCCTCCACACTGGATTTTGGCCTCTATCAAAGCTCAACCACACACAATCTTCGTTACCTTTTATATATCCATTGGCTTTTATACTAATTCTACGCATAAAATCACCCAATAACCTTTAAATAAGTATTAGATAGTTAATTTATTTAACTCAATTTTTTAATCATCACTAAAAAAAGTTAAGTCTCTTCCTGAGTTCGAATTATATTGCTGGCCAAGTAATGGGACCTATATACGCTCTAGATACGCCTCTGTGACTATAAAGCGATGCTACTGGTAAACGATCTCTCGATTATATGAAGTAGGTATTAATTTACGTTTAAAGACTTCACTAACAATTTCTCTGAGTACTTAAAGAGTAATATTATATGTAACAGAAGGCCCAATGTAGAATTACGTTTAAAAGACCCTCAGTTAAAAGGTTTCTGACGTTTATTGCAAGAGACCGCCATCGCCACACGCCATTGAGGACAAACTTACTTATGGTGTTGGTAGAACACTTCCAATTTTTATGTTTTGTATACTAATATTTATAAATGGATTATTTTTGTTTTTGTTTTTATATAAGAAATAAACTCAAAAACTACTAGACCGATATTGAAAACTCTTTCATATATACCTAGGCTATACGTTTGGGTTCCCTAGAAATACGTTATGCCACCTGAGAAAAGTCATGGCGAGACACTAATCCTTATAGACGACGATGATAGCGTCTTTAAACATCCTGCTGCAGGGAACTGGCCTATCTTAGTAAATCAGCAGGAAGTTTCGGGACACAATCCACCGCGCTTGTCAATGCAGATTTTTTATAACTTTGAAATATACGATATTTCCTCACGATGTTTTCCTTCACCGCCTAGTGATATTTTTTATTAGGCAATATTTTTAGAATTGTGTTCGAAATTAGGAGTGCATTTAAAGAGCCAATAATCTAAAAATAAATTATTTAATTATAATCTACGATGTCACCTAAAGATCACACATAATGACAATACAAAAATATTAGCATACAAATAATAATATAATAATTTAGGCTTAAAATTAAGAATATGTAACAAATATTAATAACTATACAGATAAAATTAATAATATGTTAATAATAATGCAAATATTAATTATTAAATAAAATAAATAAATAAACTAAATTTAATTTTAAATAAATTTAAACTTAAAATTACAAATATAAAGAAGGTATATTAATAACATTTTTATGTCAGATTACACAAATCCAGATTCCAGACACGGTTCAGGACTTCTTAAGTTTCTGAATATCAACTGACCCACTCTGTTTTTTACATCCCAAAAATATGTTGAATTTCACAAAGTTAATAAATTTCAATTACAAAAAAACATCCACCTTTTACTCTAAGCACTGTCAAAGATTTAATGAGACCAAAAGTAGTTAAACTTTTCGGACGGAGAGTGATGTTGAAGTTTTCTCGTTAAATTGAAAACTTCGCGGCTTCCAATCTAAATAATAATTGAATTTTAAGTGTAGTTCTGGATATATTTGAATAAGAATCTGGAATAAATGTGTATTTAATGTGTGGATGTAAATATGTGTGATCACAATTATATGAATGTACACAAAGCAATATGTTAGACTTGAGTATTCTAGCTATATAGGATTTAAAACTTCCTAATTCTCATAAAAATGGAAGACTGTGTCGTACAGGAGGTTGCTATAGCATGACAGAGCAATTGAATAAAGGATATGTATTCCTAAGATGAAAGTTCTGTATCATAAGTATTTTACATTGCACTTTTTTCAAAAATAAATCATGTACAGACATGGCTTTGTTACGATTTCATTAGAGCTATATGTATAGATTATAAATTATAAATCTATAAAAAAAAAAAAAATTAAATATTCATTATACACATATCAAGTTTGTTGTATGTCGACTTGTGTCACATTACGCTGACTCGATTAATTCTTTACCGGACAAAAATATAACATATAGTCGTAGAGTAGAAAAAGTTCAAAAGGCTTAAGTTTCCTTGTACGACCACATTACCGGTGATATGATTAGGAGACCTTCAGAACTTTATTCATGAAATACTAATATGTTAATCAGGCGACGCTGACTACGGGCTGAACTCAATCTAAGTTTGCCGTTACAGCCTTTGCTGACCTTGGTAGGCTGGTAAGGGGCTTGCAGAACATTGGCAGTGAGGTAGAAATATTTTCCTAATACAAAATTGATCACAATTTTCATTTACGTATAGTTAATATTAAACAAATATTGCCAAAAACGTCCCGATAGTCTTGTAAAAAAATATTCTTATGATTTATCATATCGTACGATCAGCCTGTATGTATGTACTGTAGGATATAGGGCTTTCCCGTGAAAAAAATGCGGCAGACGAGCATACAGTCCACCTGATGGTAAGTGGATACTGTCGTCCATAGACATCAGCGACACATGCTAACATCAGTCCAAAATGATAAATGTTGGCACGCCCCCGGATGCGCTGCCTACCTTTGCAGATTAAGGAATGGATTGGGAAAGTGAGGAGGGATAGGATGGGATGGGAATGAGCTCTGGCATAAATATGCCAGAGCTCATTCCCATCATTCCCATCCCACGGTAGTGAGTCAGATGACTCACTACTGAAACACAGACGTACATTGGGAAAATACGATGAACTAGGAAATGCAGTACACTTCAAGGCAGTCTTCTGTGAGAGAGGGGTAACGTGGCCAGTCGAGTGCGCCCAGCGGCTGTGCGAGAATGCACATGCACTCTCCCCCTACAAAACCTACATTCTCACGACTTCGTAATTAAATTAAATACCACTATCCTTTTTACAAATTAAACTATCCTATTTTTTTTTATTAATTTTCATTGAACTCTTTTTATTAACAAGTTGTATACATTGGTGCAAATTGTACAACAAGTATAACTGTTATATGAATATTCATGTTGTATAAATATAAATTGTTCAATGCTCCAAAATAAAAAAATAAAGAAAGTTCTTCCTTGTATTTTATCTGGTAATGAGTTTATTAACTCTCAAATTGAATCAAACCCTCTCTCATCATTTACTCTAAAACCCATGAAGGACAACACTACAAAAGAATTTAAAGGAAATAAATCACTGACACTTAGGAAATTAGAATAATAAATTATTTCAACGCTCAGAGCCTCCTGAACAAATGTGTATATTCAGTAACGAATTATCTTTCAAAGAAAGATAAATCTACTTCAGAAGAAAGTAAACACAAAAGATACTGTGTGAGATACTTGTATTGTTGTTAGTATTTTTAATTATTTTAAAGTCTTTTGAATCTCAGACATTTTGAAAACCACTTCATCATAGCATATTTGTTAGAACAGTAGCGTGATAAGAAATCTAGCACTCACTCAAAATAATGCTCCGCTTAGACTACATCTCTATGGCCCAGTAGCAATACTCTCTGCAACTCGTTCGTTTCCTTTTTACCAGCTTTTGTATTTTAATATACATTAGTCTACTTTAATATACTTTTGTGTTTTCATAACCGCAGAGGAATGGGAGAGTCCCAAGTTTTACATACCTCGGAAGCATCGTATCGGGAGCTAGAGAGAGAAATTTGAACATAACTTCACATATCGCCAAGGGAAGAGGCGCCTTCCCATATATCCGTTCAGTGTGGTACATAGTCTAAACACCTCCCAAAATGAGTGAAACACCTATATCAAATCAATTCTGCTATACCATTGTGAGACATAGAAGAACACCAAAGACCTAACACGTGAGATTCAGTTATTTGTCAACTGCTGCTTGCGTCTGCGGATCCTAAAGATCTCCTGACCGCACCCTGTTGCCAATGTCGAATTTTGGAGACTATGCCACGAGGGTCATATTCATCTGCAGATAAGGCGTCGCAGGTGGAATTAGGTCAGACATAGTTTGCGCAGAGAACAGAATCACATACCCAGACGAACTCTGGATTGGAATCCATAGAGTAAAGGCATGTGCAGTCGACTTAGACAAACCTGGCGACGCACAATCATACCGAAATCACAGGAAATTGGTCTTACCTAGAGTGAGATGAATTGAACGGAGAACATGGAGAAGTATTATCTGCCCTTTGCTTAGTGGCAGGAGGGAAAAATGATTTATGTATGTATGTAACTAATGTTTGTGTAAATATTTATCTATATGTTAATTGTATTTAGTGATTTACATATCCATATGTTATATATGTATTAATCTTATTACACGCAAATAAAATTGTGAATACACACTACTCCACAGTTTTAGCATGTAACTTTCACAACCTTCGTTGGGATAATGGCTTCATATCTCCAAACATTAGGGATTCCACGGCCCGTGACAGGTTTTACGCCAGAAAGAAGAGATTTATACAAAAAGGTTACGTTTAGAAAATGTTAAGAACAAAATAAATCATATTAAGCGATAAAAGAGACAGATATTTGTTTACAGAACCCACGCAAGCGTTTGAGAGGTATTAAATATTTTCGCTTACTAACTAACAACAGTTAACAACAACAAGCGGGTTCTTAGCAACATGTAGGCGTGGCTAAGTAGAGCCTACACGGTTTTAGGTCTAATAATGCCGCAAGTTCATGTTTTTTATATTTACATATTTTTTTGGTATAGAAACAAGATAACAGAGACAACCCGCCTGATCGTAAACAGTTATTATAGCCCGCGATATATGTAAAAAATTACAAACTTTAATTGGGACGTTTTGAAAAGAATTGAAACGCATGTGCTATATTCGGAAAGGATAATGAGATGGGGGTGTAATGTGATGTCACTACATTTTTTAATTGATACTGATTTTAGTGCTAAACAAAACCGCGCTAAACACGGCAGCGAGTGTAGTGTATAGACTGATTTTATTTTCATTCGTGTAAAATAAAATCAAACGCTAAAACACGTCGCGAACTTATCTTATCGTTATCATACATGAAGGAAAAGGAGAGAAATAGATTAACAATAAGTTGTAGAATTCTGGTAATTCTGTACAAGTTGTAGAGAGTTACAGGAACTTGAGGTGTTAGTATTACTGAGATGAGTATTACGTTGCGTCTGTCTATGTGTTCTACCGCCTGTACAATGGGGAATGCTCTAAAGAACTGTAATTCCCACCTTGGGTTTACAACCGCACCTCCCGTCACAGAAGTGCGCTCCATCCGCATTTCCTCAATACGGAGGTGTCGCGTACTGTTCGGTCCAAAAATTATTTCACACCGCGAACCCGTAGGCTGTGGAACGAACTCCTCAAGAGGTCTTTCCATTAAGCTACAATATGGCTTTCTTCAAGAAAACTGTGAATAGGATTTTGTAAGGTCGGCGGCGCGCCCGCATACCTCGTGGTGTAGGTTCGTGGGCGGCGGTAACACCTACCATCACGTGGAACCGCTTGCTCGAGAAAAAAAAAAGATATATAGTTTCTTTTCACGCGACTCTGTTAAACTTTTCATTCTTATAAATCATGGTAAGCTTGACTAAGTGGTTGAATATATATACCTAGGTATCGTATGGTCAATAAAAGGACTTTTGCTGGCTTTCGTCACCACAAGACTATTAGAATACTAAATTTATTTTCTTGTGTTTGGTTCTGATTTCTCTTTTCACTGTCAAGTTTTTTATTTTTGGCAGGAAATAATTGGCTCGCGTCATTCATATCACGCGTAGATTGGTCGATTAGTCAATCAATTGATTGTAGTTTGATTATAAAAAATGATCCTTTATGTGGTAGTAACACAAACTTTATAACGGTCAGATGTTATTGATTATATGTAACTAGGCTACCCTTATTTCTAACTTAGTTGAGGGTTAGTTGGGCAATTTGTGTTGCCATTATATCTTAACTTTGTTGTTGACCCGATCTAATTGTGTCACTAAAATATTATTTTAGTTTGTAATTTTAATCCTTTCTAGGACCTGCTGAAAAATGTGCACTGAAATTATTTTAAAATAATGTATCTGTGAACAAATGAGAAAATAGAAGTAGTAGTTACATTTATTTTCAATTTCGAACGAATATATTGTACAATTACTAGACTCAAAGTAAGACTTACAAATAACAGCAAAATTTATTAATAAAGCTAGAAACCAAGCGTGTCACTTTATACAGTAAATTTTAGTATTGAGAAACGAGAATGAAACGAAACCTCTCTTGATATGGTTCACTACTTTTAACGATTTTTTTACAATTAATTATAGCGCAATTAGGCATTTGTATGTTTCGTAGCAACGACTTGCTAGCTGTTAATCACACTACGGTTGACAGTAACGAACTAACATTTTATTTCTACTACACCTATAGATACACTCACCACACGATAGATGGCGCTAGTTACATATGATTTTGTTAGCATAATAAAATAACACTAGCAACACGGGTCAGAACAGACTGAACAAGCAGCGCAAGAGTGGGAGCTTTGCGTTAACAACCGCAGCGACGGAAAAAGGTAAATTAGATTTATTGAGAAGTGAAAATTATGGAAAAAGACAATTTATCAGCTTTTAATATATCCATATTAAAATCAATGGTATCCACATGGTATGTGGTCTACCACAAATAAACGATTGTACACACGAAACTTTTAAAGAACCGTTCCTAATGCACTTTGCAAACGCAAAAAATATCAGAATATTAAATCAATTTCCAACTAGACCAATATATGTAGCACTCAAGCCGTTTTATCATAAAACGAAATAGTTATTCGGGCACTGCTTCGAGTCACAATGGAGTACTCGACATAGAAAAGCATTCAAATGCGTTGCAAAGTAATTTTTAACACGTGGTAACGGAATATGCACCTTATCCGAAGGGAATATAAAAATTGAATAGATGGAATACGAAGTTGCAGTTTTAGTGAGACCGAGAAGATAAGAAAATATGGAGATATGGCATATTAACGCCATTCTTACAGATTTTTAAATACATTTATTTCACTCACATTATTCAAAATAATATTATATATACTATCCCTTTTCTTCCTATTACCCTCAACAAGGCACTCGTTGTTCGTTCATTCGTCACTCGTTCGCTTAGTCAGTCGTCAACTATCTCATCCCCAACGCGCACGCTGTTAACGTTTAGTATTCAAAATCTAAAACGCTCATATTTCCTAAACCGCGATTATTAAGAACTCTTATCGCAAAGTGATTATCTCTGCTCCAATTTAAAGAGGATTTTATGGTGTTCTGAAGTTAACTAGCGCGGAGACGAGGAGTACGATGGACCTTTTTTTTATCTCCAAGTAAGTGCCTTATTTGTCTCCGTTCAGGCAATTCACTAATTGCTTAAATTCTTGGTAAAAACTTATGTCTATCTGCTTACGAGTGTGGAAAGAATCAAACAACTACCTACGTATAAGCATCTCTTCAAAGTTTGTTCATCATTCGGGGATTACTCAATCCGAACCCGGAACGTAAGAGCTGCCCTTGAACTCAGTTGGCTTAACGTTAGTTCTACTTTGACCATGAAAGTTAGCTGTGGCGGCAGCTGAAGTTTGTAGATGTTTGCTGCACAGCGTACGGAAGTTTTTATTAGAAATTTTTGTTCTTTACCAAAACCTATGTATGGGTAGCTAGGTAAATTTTGAATTTGAATTCAAATTTCAGAAAGAGAACTCATTTGAGCTGAAATGTTTTTAGAACATCATTTTTTTGAATTTCAAATTCACAAAGCCCTTCAGTCAAAACGAAAAGGATAAAAATGTTGTATTTCCTTTTTTGTTGCATTTCACGTGCTTTTCTTTGCAATAATGGAATTCGAACAAGAACATTATCGTACAATGATGTTATACGATTTTGAAGGATACCCGTGCAACAATTTTTAGATGGTTTTCTAAAATTAAAAAAGGAAAATTTTCCTTGAAAGATGATGAGAGAAGTGGCCGCCCAGCGACTTCTGTAACGAATGAAAACATCGAGGCGGTAAGGAAAATGTTGCATGAAGACTCAAAAACTACCTACAAACAAATAGATGAGACTTAAGATTTCATCGATGGTCATTCATGAAATTTTACATCAACACTTTCAAGTCAAGAGTTCCACATTCGTTGACTGCTGAACAAAAACAAGCTCGTGTGACATGGTGTGTGACATCGTTGTCAAATTTGAAAATGGGAAGGGACGGAATATATATTATTTAATATTATTACTGGAGATGAGAATTGGATTTATCAGTATGACCCACTAACTAAGTGGCAATCGACGGTTTTGGGTGTTTTCAGACGAAGAGCCTCCCGGGAAGGTCAACTTTGGGCGCAGTTTGGGCAAAAAAATGATGGCAACATATTTCTCTGCGGGGTGCCCATTTAGCGACAATTTCTTTAGACACTCAAAAAACTGTAAACGCCCAATGGAACAGTGAAGTGTTTACCAACTGCATTCGATGTGTTAAATAAAAGTCCTAAAACAGGTCCTAAATCCTAAGCGTCGCAGCCTATATATACGGCTGGCAAGCGATCCGCCAGGGCGGTGCGCTGAGGCCCGCCTCAAGTCTACATCGGTTTATACAAAATGTATGATAATGATTCAGGAGGATTATTGCAATGTTATACGCTGCGGTGCGGTTCGCAGTAATACACGCGACCCTTTCGAGTATTAGCGATCGTCCGTGACTAGCGAACGTGTTATAATTCTATGTCTTTTATCATACAACCTCACTTTAGTCTTTCACGCACCTCCCAATTGAACCTCTGATCAACGTAAGGTGCCTTTTGTACGATAATGTGGTATGAAGTGTATAAATAAATTAACAAATGTATCAACGACGGACGTATCGCCTTTAATTCTATACTCTGAGGTTCACTCAGCGTCTACACAGACGTATAACGCAGGCATTTCGATCTCCGGCCAGGGACAGATAAACAAGTTGAACGAGAGAGCAAGCTACGTTCACCTCGGAGAACAGCAGCTCCTTTCATGGATATAAAGTACTGATATTTGTTACAAGTGCACCTCATAGCATATATATTTTACAGTATATATACTCTAAATATATTTACACTGCCATTGTATTGTATAGTAGTAGGAGTATACTATTGTATAGTATTCGAATGAAGGTGGAGGGTGCACGCTGTAATCAACAGCAGCTGGAAGCACTCGACTGGCCGCGATGTACCCTTGCGTCATATCTCACTTTTATCCTATTTCCCCAACGTGTTTCGGTAATGAGTGAGATATGACAGAGACTATTCCTCTCTCATCCTATCCTACGATTTCCATGTTCCTAACCCTTTCTCCAAATCCATTCCTAAATCTCGAAAGATTCAGAATGACAAAGTGCGGGGCCAACGTTTGTAGACTGTCAGCTCGCCTGTATATTTTGCTCCTTTCTATATTTTGCGGTAGCCATTGAGGTCGAAGTAAGGTGGTCCAACGAGTGTCCAGCGGCTGTGGATTACAGCGTGCACTATACCTCTTACCCCTAAATACTAAAACCTAATAGTAATGGAGTGATATACGTACAAGTACATCTCTGGATAGACACCTTTTTCAATGTCTATAATTATGAGCTCAGGTCCAGATCGACAAAATTAAATAAATTATAAAGATTTCACAGCAAATGTTAAGCAATAAAATGAAACTTTGAAATGTAACTCAGTTCCTAACAACATTGCCGATACTAACAAAGTTCGAATGTCGAGGTTACAAACAAATTGCAGTCAGACCTACTTCGTGGAACTAGTGATTAAAGAGCCAACGGTAGAAATTTCTGGGTATTCAAGTAAGAAATTGCTTTTGTGTAAGTTACTGTTTACTAGGGCAAAGATAGAGTTATTACACCTTTAATGTCTACAGAAAATGGCCGCAAATTGATGTACCGTACGTATTTATACAGTGATGCCAGAACTTTATTTCCCATCCCATCCTATCCTATCGAATATGAGATAAAAGAAAGTCCTTAATACATTTTATTATTTACACGTTGAATAGGGAGAATGTAATGGAATGAGGGAAACTATTCATCCCGTCGTACTCACCCATCTTTCCAACATCAACCTCCGAATCGCGCTATCCGGTACGCGCTGCATACGGATGCATCATTCGCCAGAGAATGACATTCTGAACTGATGTTGGCATGTACCGCTGATGTCCATGGGCGACAGTATCTACTTATCACCAGGTGAACTGTACTCTCGTCTGCCGCCTAAACAATAAATCTTTTTTTTTTCATATATGGCAATGGTGCAATTAGCATATTCTGCCAGTGTCGAGTTTTCTATATAGTAATTAACAATTTCAAAGCTTAAAACGTATCCTGTCAATATCCGGTCCCGTCACAGTAAACCGGGAATCGTACAGCAATAACATTTTAGATAACATTTTAGAAGCATAAGAAACACATGCTTTCATTTGATTATCAAAAACATTAGGCACAAAAACAATTTGAAGTTTAATAAACTACCAATATTAATTTTTTAAACTTTCACGTTTTGTACACATTTCATATTGTAAAATTTAAGGTATTTGTTTACCTTTTGTTCCTACTCGACGTTTTCCTACTCGTGTAACCCGCGCCGAAACGTCGAGTAGCAACAAAACGTAAACAAATGCCTTTGTTATACGCGTTCAGACCCGATTTATAATATAAAATGTATCAATATTAAACTATAAAACGCACAATACGCAATGTTTAGAATAATTAACCATAAACTCAACTTCACTTCTCTAGTTGCCGCCGAAAAACCATTAAAGTTGGGTGTATGTAAAAGTATAACATCAATTTTGCTTTCTAATCATTCGAAGACTGACGATTTAAAAATTCCTTCGGACACTTCTTGGATAAAAGGAAATTCGTGAATAAGTATCATAACAAACAATAGCAATATTTCAAAGTAAACCATGGGGTTAAAAATAAATGTGTCAAAACGGAGTGCGGGTAAATAAATCACTACTGTAATAATAGAAAGAAAGGACTGTCACAATAATGGACGCTCTTGAGAGGAAACATTATTATTACTTTGCAAATCTGATTGAAATATTTTTTAAATGTTTGTTTATTTATTTGATTTATAAATTAATAAATAATAATTTATAACAACATAAATAATAGTTTATAATATAAATTATGTATGAGTATAATATTTTACAATTAACAATCCAATTACGAATTACTACTATATAATGCAATAATATGTGTAGTGTTCAATTTAAACTAGGGACCCACAAGGTGCGTATCATATGTGATCGATCATAGGCCGCGGGAGTGGTGTGCGTGTGTGCGTGCGAGCGTGTGCGTGTATTTGTTTACGCGTGCGAGGATGTGTGTGGGTGTGTCATACTTGCGAATATTGCGAGCATTGCGATTACTATTACTATTATTTTTATTGTTTTTATCGGGTACTGTTTTATGATTTCTTTAGTAAGTGTATTTTACGCCGTTTCCTAACATGAATTTGATAATGACGTCACTTAATTACGTTTTCAAGATGCTTTTAGCTATATTATTGGCCAGTCAAGCGTTCGGACAATGAGTATTTGTCTATTTTTAGATATAGATATAAATAGCAGAACGACTTAGAATACTAAAAATAAATCTTGGAAATCTAAAACAAACACGACTGATATACAAACATTGTAGATCAACCCAAATATTGTCAAGCATATAATATTTTCTAATTTTCTGGTATAAGGACGATGGGTAAAAAATTGAACGTGTACCCAGCATATTTGAGATATACCTAAATTTTTATTTCACACATCTTTTAATGAAAATCGTGGGCGAATCATGATATAAATAATGATTAATATTTGATTTTTTCTTATGTTTTTATTAGAAAAGAACCCTGTGGCTTTAGTAGTTACAATTATACAAGTAGTTACGATTATGGTAGATCATGTCAAATACGAGTATATTGTCACAAATTTTCCGTTTGAGCAGTTGGGACGACATTCATACAGTTTTCCCGTGGTCCTCGTTAAAATTATTTTCCAATTAAACTTTGATTAATTGTGTAGTAAGTTTCATTTTACATTTCCGAGTACATGGATGAAAAAAGCATGTCCTAACTGTATTTATGGACCTTAGCAAGGCTTACGATACGATAAAATATAATAATTTATATAATAAATTAGATCAAAATGGTATATGTCACCATTTTAAAATATATAATTCAATCTTTTGAATTAGTTTAAAAGTTAATATGAGGATACCACTATTATACCTCTATTTTTAAGTAATTACCTTTAAGTAAGTGTTCATACCCCCATTAAAATATCAAATCGTTACAGCAATCAATTTTTGACGAAGTAACATGTATATGTATTATGGTAAATGGTCAATAAATAATAATAAAAAATCTAAATTGAAGATAACAGTATAAATAGAAATAAAATAAAAAAAACGTTATCTCGTTTCCAATTAAACTTTTTTTTACTTTTTTTACACGTTTCTTTTATTGTATTTCTTTTATACTAAACATTTTTTACTAAATTTTAACTAATTAATATCTTATATTTACTTATACATATGTAAAATATGATTTATTTAAAAATTGTAGATAAAATTCCATTTTTATTCAAAGATAAATAGGCGCTTTTGTAAGTATTGATTGATTTGTCGTATCGATCGTTTATATAACCAAAACGACCAAAATTCGACCATTGTATGAAAGTTCCATCGAATGAAAAGAACTTAATATCATTTGCAATAACGATCTGCTCAAACACCCCATTTGTAAAACAAAATTAGAACAAATAATACAAAAGTAATTTTAAGATACAATTACACTGACTTGAAGGAATTTTCTCGGAAATTGTATTCAATATCAGGAGGTACGGAATCCTAACTAATATTTAGTTATTAATCGTGAAGACTCTTAGCGATTTTCATTACGGGGTTAGCGGAATGTACTCTATTATATGAATATACAACGTACCTATATTAGGGTATACATATGTTGTATAGTAGGTATATGTTTCTATTAACATGAAATAAATAAGAAAGAGGAAGAAGAGAACTAGGTAATATGTTTCACATTCGCAGGTCTGTAAAGTGAATGTGAAACATAACGTCTAAACAGGACAGGCAGGCGTTGTGTGTACGGAAAATACAATATATAATTGAAATATATGTCGGTCGGCTTTAGGATAGTACCACCCCATCTCTTACCGTAGATGTCGTAAAAGGCGAAGCGCTGGCACAAGTCCTGAAGAACCACTCTTTAAGAGGTGATGCCTTTAAAAGAGTATACTCACCAACTTGTTTGGCCAGCGTAGCGTTTTAGGGCCATACATGACCCATACACAAGACTGTGCTCGAGGATGCCCATATCCAACAGTGGATACTAAAAGGGCTGGTTGCGTTGCATTTTTCATACAGTTACATACATTTTACAAAAGTACATATACCTAGGATAATGTAGGTATATATATATATATATATATATCTAAGTTTAAAGACAAACATTCCAAATTCCTAACTGGGAGCTGCAAATACTCTTAAAATTCATTAACGTGTTGAAATAAGATCTAAGTGCAACCGTTAAAACGCAATTTGAGAAATTTATAAAACCGTGTGAATACAAGCCACTAGTTTAACGTAAGGCAAGCCCAGTGACGTCACTGAATGAATGTCAGCGGTGACGTCACAGCCCCTGTCACCTAGTTGCGGTATCCTCGTCACCCAAGGTTTACGGGCGGCTTAGGGCCGCGGCCGGCAGACTTTATTGTTAATCTTCCAGGTTAACAGTCTTTGTATACTGGTGACTTTTTAATAAATGGTCACAGAAGTTTAGGCACATAATGTGCAATTCGAAAATAGTGCAAATTGTACCATTTTCGGATTGCACATTATTAAGTTTAATTTTTTATGTCTATTGCACGGTGCAATAGACAATATAGGCAATAGGCATAGGCAATCGGCAATGCAATATGTGCAAAAAAAATAAACACCATCAAATTGAAATAGTCTAAAAATACTTTACTCTTCTTTTCACTTCACTACAATAAATCTTTTTCATTTAATGTTAACTAAAGCAAAAAATAAATGCCTTTAAAATGAGATAAAATGGTTAACTCTTTAGAATGTATTTTATAAAACTGCTTTTGATTGTACAAAAATGATTGCACATTTGCGAATTGCACAGTATGTGTTTAAACGAAAATTGATAAAAATCATCATCATGCATTAATTGAGAGAAATTATAAATCTATATTAATTATTTAATTAGAGTAATATCACGACATACGAATCAAAACTGACGAAACTCGTTGGACAATTCGTGTGCGGATATAAATCGATCGGGTTCACTTGGATTCGACAGATATGACTAGATATACTACTCTGTCAAATGAGTTTCGGGATTTTTTTAAAAATATTGCTTCAATCGTTTAAATTTATTTTGTCACTTTTGAAATAGGCTCTATTTGACGCAATACACTTTCACCGGCGAATAATCCATTCGTGGAAACACTTTTTATAGCCACTTTCCGGTATGGCCTTTAGCTCTTTTAGCGAATTTTGTTTTATTACGTCAACGGACTCAAAACGTCTGCCACCAAGTGGTAACTTGAGTCTGGGGAATAAGAAAAAGTCACACGGGGCCATGTCTGGCGAATATGGCGCTTGGTCGATAACATTCGTTGTATTTTTTTCCATTGTAAAATTCGCAAAGTACATATGAGGTCGTCTAGCAAATATGAAAATTTTCAAACAACTAAATCACAGACCGCGCCAAAACTTTACATAACAAATAGCTACAATAGTAAATAGCTAAAAATAGCCAACCTAACAGCAATATATTTTTACGAAGGCATTTTATGAGGGCATTTTATTTTCAAAATTCCCGATACATATTTGACAGTAAATGCATGTTATTATCTAGTTTTATAATTTGTACCCACAGATAGCTTATGTTTTCTGTCCCTCTATAAACACAAAGATTGAAAAGCATTAGATTGAAAAGCTCTTCAGAACATTCCCCATTATACAAGCGGTAGAAAACGCAGGGAGACGCATCTTTTCAGACACTAAACCGTCTGGGAGAGTATGATAATTATATAATTCGGACAGGGTTTCTAGCAATAAAACACGTTAATTTGAATTAGGTATAATAATATGTTATTTCTCATCGTGTAAGAATTTATGCAGTCAAAGCTAAAAGTAAATGCTATTTAATTTATTAATTAATACGATTGTAACAATAACACAACTTCAAATGGTGTTGCCGAGCGGGCGAAACCGCAGAGCTAATTCAATGTTTAAGCGAATAGTAATTAAGGTCTCTGTAAATTGTATTTAATCAGCTCTTCGATAGGCCGTATAAATACTCCATTATTTACCTTTGACAATCGTTTTACAATGAAGATAACTTCATTAATAATATTCAATTTATTCCATTTGACAAATAACTCAATGGGAGCCAGAAAATAAAAGAAGAAAAAGTTCTCATAATGTCGTATTTTACTAAACAGACTATGTGTGACGGTGATACTTGGGAGAAGCAAATACCGAACGATACGAGAGATAATCAAATAAGAGCATACATAGGACTGCGTTTTTCGTGTGCTTCCAAGGTGTTCTCTTCTGTCCTCAGTAAACCTACTATCAATTTACCGAGCGACTCCTAACTTATTCTACGAGACTGGATAGGATACGTTTTAGATTGTGTTTACGAAGAAAACTTAACACTGGCAGAATGTGCTAATTGCACCATTTCCATGTATGAAAAGAAAAAAACTATTGCCTTCTTACGACTTATTACCTCTACAGCGCTGAAATATCATGTACGTTGGGAGAGGGAGAGTGCACGCTGTAATCCCGCAGCCGCTGGGCACACTCCACTGGCAAAGTTACCCCGACCTCAATGATTACCGTAAAATGTACTACATTTCCCACCCTATACTATTGATTGCATACATGCCCAATGTACGTACGAGTTTTGGTAGTGAGTGAGCCCATTCCCATTCCATCTCATCTAATCCCATAGAATGATGTGAAGTGGAATAAAAAGAGCTCCTTATTCCATTATATTCTTGACTCTCCTTCCCTTCCAAGGAGAATTGGGAGTAGGTAATAACGATATGAGAAAAACCCCTTTTCTCATTATAGAAAGAAAGAAACATTTATTCGAAAAGAAACATAAGCACACCGAGGAAAGTGATGACAGAAAGAATGACACAAAATAATCGCAAAGATAATAATTAACAAAATATAATAATTGTCATTCCGTGCGCGACATTACCCGTCGAAAGAGTTTCCAGCTCAGCATAATACGGACGTAAAAGGGTTGTAAATTTAGATAGATGAATAGATAAAACTCTTTATTGCACACCAAAACAAAACAAGACAATAACAAATATTGTAACACATGAAATGCACCAAAGTCGTGTTTATCACTGTTAGCGATCTCCGCCAGAAAACGTTTGGGTAGAGAGGAAATAAATATTTTAATCATAGGTAAAATATTTGTTAATCATAGTGACCAGTGTTGGTGCAGCCCAGCTGAAACGTCCAGTAAAATAAATAAGGTGAACATTCTCGTTTAAATAGGTAAATATGTACACATTGCTTTGTGTATGAGGCCTTAAAACGCTATGCTGCCCAAGCGAATTTGGTAATCCCACTCTTTTAGAGGTGGTATAGTTCCTGAAGTATTGTTATAGCGGTTTTGTTATCACTTATATGCACTTTCTGATACCAACGGCAAGAGACGCGGTGCTGTTACTCTTAAGCCGAAATCACAGCAAACAATTACAATACTTAATTTAAGTTAAATTTATAAACCCGAACACTAACCGAACCCGCGTGGGTAGGGTAGTATCGATATACTACCCTACTCGGACACTGTAGCAAAATCCAATCGAAAAAATCTCGTTAAACCTCGACCTGATTTCCATAGTTCCGGATTTCGTCGCCAGCATTTTAGGTGATGATACAATTTCATTTGATCTAAACAGAAGTCAATAACTTGTGAGTACAATGATTTGCATAGATTATGTACGCACTAGTTAACATCTGAATAGATAGGTATAGGTAGTCATAACTCGTATATAGTACGCGTTTGTATACGAGGACGTGTGCAGAGAGAGACTATAAAACAAGCTTTAAGGTATGAGAGTGTAGGTACACTAGCTACCCCGCATACGACTCCCACTCACGCCTCCGAAATTGAATTAGAATGTGCTCCATAATTACTTTGTACTCGTCATATGTATAACATTCCATATCGTATAATAATGTCATATCTTATAGCATTAATAGCAAGGTTTAGTTAGACTTTTCGAAGTTCGCGCTATTCGTATAGCCATACGTATTTGTATGGCATGAAAAGAAAATTAATATGCATTCATACCTTTCTAAACTAAAATTTAGCTGAGCCTTATATGTTACTCTTTAGAGAGGGAATTATAATGGGATTTATCTTATATTGATTAATTATATAGTATCCCTGATAGATTGCGTTTTATATAATATTATATCAGAGGCATCTACATCTACGGGTAAATTCTTTTACTTTTGATCCGCTGCAATTTTGAAGCGCCAATTAATGGTTTCTGTATATTTAAGTAGAAATCTTAAATTAAAGGCTAATGCGATACTTTACAAAATTGTCTAAATGTGAAACAATAAATAACCATAAATATATTTTTTATGCAAAAAATTAAATGAAATGTTTCCTTAATCAAGATACTAATTAAATACTATTTTTATCTTCAAATTGTATGAACCTATATTTTCGTTACCTGTGATATATAATATCAAATGGAATTTATCTATTTACGATAATAATACATCGAAATATTAATTATATACAGAATTAATATTAATTATATTAAAAAAGATCTCCTTATTGCTGCACCTCCAGACCAAGGCTCTCGAATAGGTCGAATAGTCCTTCTCAAGTTCTTTGAGGTCGTCTCAATGAATAACTTTACTACAATAGATAAATGAAACACAGTACGCTAACATAAACACTGTTCTGAAAATTGATTAAATACGAGTACGACACTACTGGAAAAACATTATGTTACAAATTATTTTTAATATAATACTATTAGCATTTCTTTAAAGAATACGTTTTCCTTGACAATGAATTGCAAATATGTTTGTGTTTGTTCTAATGCTCAAACGGCCAATACATGAAACGCTCTCCAGATATTCGTAGTGGTTATAAAACTGCTCAAATGCAATAAAAGCAATCTTCTAAACGTGCACTTATTAGATGTAGGTCAAGCGGTCTCTACTGTGATCGATTTAATCGGATAATCGATTATAAACTAATCTATTATCAGAGGTTTAGGGTTCGAGCGTCTTGGTATCGTAGAAGTTTTATTGGCGGTATTAAAGTTAGAGGTTTAATAAGCTAAAAAATTTCACCATTATAATAGAACTTTAATAACTATTTTTTTTATTTTCACCTATATATTCAGAGAAAATGTATGTAAAGTATGTCTTGTCAAAATTATTATATTTTCTTGAAAATACTTACTGCCTGACCAGAAAAATAAAAAACTTGTTCTGGGGGCGCCACATTTGCTTTTTTCATAGCTAGTTAGTGTTGCCAGTAGAATATATTAGTTCTATTAGTATTACGCATCATGGCGAGGTTTTTTAATTTCGTGGTCAGGCTATACATATTCGTACATTTGGTAAAGTGTTACTGTTATTTGTTACAAGTGTTATGTATGCTATTTTATAGTAGCATTTTTAATGAAAAATACTATTATTGAAATAGTTTAAAAATGCTACTATTGAATACGTTGTGTGTTGTCGGTCCGCTTTAAAATAGCATCACACCATTTCTTCGCATGGGTGTTAAGGGATAAACACCATATACCATATACACTGAGGAACTACACCACTTCTAAAAGAGTGGACTCGCCAACTAATTTCGCCAGCGTGGAGTTTTACGGTCATTCATCCCTCATACACAAGATGATATACATGAGAAGGCCCGTATCCTGCAGTGGTCGGTAAAAGAGCGGTTATTGTAGGATAGCTTAAGGCATTAATGAACAATTCCCCGAATTTTTTTCAATCAGACAGGCCTCAGTGGTAAATATCTGTGTTCATAAATGCTTATATGCGTGATGGGAATTGATGGGATGGACACGAAATATGTCTACGATGCGGGGTATGAAATAAAGACTACTAAATGTGGGCGCCGTGCAAGGGGTTATACATTTATACATTATAAATATAAGGGTATTATACATTTATATGGGGTATGGGGGAAAGATATAAAAGTGATTAATTATAGAAAATGTCAACTCACCCGGGAGAATCCAGGCGCAGTTTATCCAGCAGCCGGCGAAGACATGGTCACTTATTTCTGTAATCACCTCACTGGTGTCGCAACCCTATTAATTCTTTATCAAATATTTGCACTTTATTTTGATGGTGCCGAACGAACACGGCGGCGCGGCTCGAAGAGAGGAGGTAGGCGTGATTTTTTTTACGGTGACAACGTCAGTCGTCATCTATCATGGGCAAAAAGGCCGCGTTCCGAAACGTGACAAAAACAATAAAGCGGCAATAGTCAATAGTCAAATGTTTTGTTGCATCTATTTTGAACGAACTGTAAAGAAAGCTACCCAGTTTACCCATCAACAAAACTTCTAAGACAATACACTGTTAGTTGCGTATCAACAACACATAAATATGATAATGTAAATTAAATTAACCTAAAGTTACCGTTTCGGAAATACTTTCACCTATTTCAGAAAGTTTGAGAACAATTTGAATAATTCTGTTGATTTATGGCATGGAAAATAAGACGTGTTATACGTCTCTTCTCATAAAATGGTGATAAAGGACGTGGAAACCGAAAATCTAAGGCCTTCTACGATCAGGGCGATTTATTCGCTCAAAATATGTCCGTTTATAAATCACGTAATCCGCAATCAGTAAGTCCTTTAAAAATCAATACTTATTTCTATATTTGTGAATGATTATATTCCTACTTGTATGATGTTACGTTTTTATGTGTGTTTTGTGTTACGTTGCACCTTTATCTCTGGTGTGCAATAAAGAATACTTACGCAATAAGAAGATAACGCGAGCAAACGTAATGCACTTCTTGTGTTTGATTCATAGATATGTTTATAAACTTTAGAAGGGCGTTATTGTAAAACACTCGCAAAACGCGTGCTCCATAAAGTCGTGTATGTGCATTACGTATGTTCCGAATAGCAACAAAACGCTATTCGTGAATACGAATATGACTTTTTTTCTTTCCTTGATGGAAAAAAATAACCCGAAGGAAACCTGATCGTAAGTTGATACTGTCGTCGATGGACTTCCGCAATACATGCCAACATCAGTCCAGAATGACAAACGTTAGGTATGCCCCCGGATGCGATCTCTACCTTTGGAGATATAAGATATATAGGAATGGATTTGTAGAATGGGTTGAGAAAATGGAGAGGGATAGGATAGGATGGGATCGGAATGCGCTCTGGCATATCTCACTCACCACCGGCTGTTCGTGTACATTGGTAAAATAGGATAAAGTAGGAAATGCAGTACATTTCAAGGTAGTCTTCTATTAGAGAGGTATATCGTGGCCAGTCGAGTGCACTCAACAGCTGTAATTTACCTCACTATTCGTGAGTACGGGGACGAATGGTATCTAATTCACTACGCACGCACTTGTAATATTAGTATGTAATTTTTTGTTCAATTTAAAGTTAGTTATACGCAACTGATTTTCAAACAAAGTTAGTATTATTTATTTACATAGAAAGCCTCTTTTACGTACTACTCGAGTACTCATGTTATGTTTTTACTATTCGATTATTATTCGAGTGCGAATACAAATGCTTAAAAATTGACAAGTATTCAGTGTACTGTATTGAGCACTGTACAAAGATACCCTTACGTCTTCTTTCTGGTGTCACATAAAATAATATCTTTTACATGCCTTTTCGTACCTAGTCGTATATTTTCGGAACGAGTTTTATTACATTTAACAGCTTTGGGAACTACACGGCTTCTTTTATGTCGCTTTTTATGGACTTGAATCACATTTTAATAGAGGTACGAAAGAAGTATGTATAAATATTAGCAAAGTGAGTCATTCATGGTCTATGTGATCATTAAAAATATGGCAAGAAAATGGTGTTTGTTTCGTGGAACGTGAGTTATGCTTGGACAAAAGTTTTACTGGCAGTAAAGTGCGTTAAAAGTCTATCGTGAAGGATATGGAGACTAAACATCCTATGAGGAATAAATATTTTTTAACCGCCTTGCTGACATAGTAACAACACGATTTACTTTTGCATATGCGAGAAGATTGATTTGTGCGAATGATCAGACCCGATCACGTAATTTTATAAACAAGGGAATTAAGATAACATTCATGAGATAAAATGATACTTTTACACAATTAGCCGATCAAAGCGACTATTTTGTGTGAGAGGCCCTCGAGTATGAACTGTACTCGAACCACCCTATCTCCTTCCGGAAGTCGAGAAACATATTCCTGTAAATAAATAAATTCTTTTGGACCTGTTGCATGCATCCGATAGTGTCCACGGACTTCCGAGGATGTTCGTACATTAAGATGACATACCCGTGCACTGCAGAAGTTCATGGGGTGGCGTTAGCCCAGGTATATCTAGGCTCGACCCTCATTCGTGAGTTTAAATTCTTGGCCTTTACCACTGAGTATCTATGTAAGTACATTTTTTTTAATTAATTACTAGCTCGACGGTGAAGACCAACATCGTGAGGAAACCCGCAACTCGAGAATTAATAAAAAAAAAAATCTGGTGTATATGTATCCACCAATTCGCACTGCGCCCCTGTGGTGGTTTATTACCCGAAACCCTCCAGTAATTTACTAGGTGACGCCTGTCTCCTGCAGCAGGACGTCATAGACCGATGCGGATCGACTTACTTTACTTACATATACTCGTAACGAGCAGCCATACATGTTAAAATATGTATATTTACGTACATAACAATCTTCGTTCACATACATAATTCATATTTATCGGCACGTTAGTACCTCGCTAAGGACGTGGATTTCCTTCCCCCTCCCTGTCACCCATTCATAATACCTCATAGTTCTATTTTATTTACATTGTGTCAATTCGTGTGATTTTTCACATGTAAGTATTTTTATTTACCCATTTGATAGCAAATTTTATTAATGACAGAAAGTCAATATTCTACCAATATTTCATGACAACAGTGCCAGTAACACAGTCGTCGGTCTAATGAAGATTTCACTGCTGAGACTGCACGAAGACTGGTGAATAATTAATTTAGCGAATCTACCCTTTCCTAACACCCACTTAAAATCCATAACATTCCTTCCTCGGGGTAAAAAGGTAGGCGCACCTCGTAAAACGTTAATTGAAAATGAAAATTCCATTACAAGCGTAACCGTGTAGCTTGTCCTTTATAAACAATTACGATGGAAAATACATATACATTAATTTAATTAATGTATATAAAATCCGTGAAATAAGAGTAAAAAATATAGAGTAATATTTAAAGTATAATTACCAATTATATTTTATTGATTATTATAACTAACACGCCACTTATTACCTATAATAATCAATTGATATAAAATTATTGATATTTCTAGCTTTTGCTATATATATAAAATTAAATAAAATAAAATAAAATTCTACCAGTTTCAACATAACTTATTAACCCTTGTTCATAACTTATTATTCATTTCTAGTATATCTTTTATTCTACACGCAGTTGTATTCTATGTGCGTCGCCCGCACCGCTTCCGCCTAACTCGATCATTACCTTGTACTGGAGTAACAAGAGCTACAATCGTATTAGATAGGACAACACAACTTTATGTTTGTAACTTTGATTTAGTATAAAAATAATTTTAGTTTTCTTTCGAAAGGTTTTATATATTTTAAATTGTTTGACGTATTTCAGATTTTGCGATATTTCGGTGACACATTGAATTGTATATAATATTAAACATAATTAAAAGATTAAAATCTATATATGAAATTATTAAAATATGTAAATTAATTTGTAAGTGAACCTTAAACGTAGGTACGTGAAATGCGCTACTAATAAGGGCCAGAATTGTTATTGATTACACACGCATTCTTGTGTGAAAACACATTTACATAAGTCTTTGCATAACATATGTTCGAATGCTGCCAATACACTCATTATAACATTTGTGATTTTCGCGTTTTTCCCACATATTTATCTATTTAAACGGGCCTTATTGTTATACACTTATAATATTATATGTATATATATTCACGTACTACTAACTTTCGCCATCTGCTGCGCTCATTTTCAGTCCAATTTCACCCCGGAAATTAGTAAGTATGGCCACTTGTAATCTTGTCATATTTACCTTAATTATTATGAATTTATGTTGATAAAAAAAAAGATAAATGGTCTTTATATTACACAAATTTTAAATTCAAAATATACATTTAGAATTTTAAATTTTTGTCAACCTAATATCTATCTACCTTTACTGCCTGTATCGCTTATTATGGCTATAAAACAGTCTTAACCATTATGTATTTATAATTTTGTTAGCTAATAAAGCTTATTAATGCACTTCAGCTAAATAGCTTTTCGTATTAAGCTAAGGAATGCTTATTAGCGGTATGACCTTTTAACGACCACTTTCCTCTGATATTGCTTGCGCATTGCTCGGATATTGCCTTTTGCTTATGGCTGCGACATGGGAAAACGCCATTTCCCTGCTTCCTATTTAACAGAAAACCTAGTGACATACACGTATGCCTACCCATGTTCATGTGAAGTATCTATTGATGACCGAACGTACGTGATATAACAAGGTTACTTGGTTGTATATCGGTATAATTGTTTTTTTATCAAAAAAATATTACCTACTTTAAGGTGCCACATTACTGGTTGCGACGACCAATGATGTTTGCAATGATTGTGTCGTCGCGCTTCTGGCAAAGTTAATTGCTGTCTGTCTTGAAGACTACTGTATCGCAGCACAGTGGGAAAACAGCGTGTACCCCACGCCTTAGTACAATGGAAGAATTCTAGCGGCGGGGACATTAAAGACTGATATTGATTGTTTGATTGCGCGTGTATACTTTTCAACTAGTCCACGTAAGGCATCGTTTGAACACTTTCAAGCAAACTCATGTTACATGAGTTCCTTTCAAACTCTTTCCTCCCTCCTGAAATTACCGGATCGCTGGTCAAGCGATCAGTCCTTTATCACTTCTCTTATTTAACATAATATTTATCATATTCCATCGCATAGTTACACATACAAAACAGTATACTGTTTTTTATTTGACGTGTATTTGTACGCAAACCTTGAATTTTCTAAGACAATCAGAGTTTCACGTCACGGATCCAATTTGATTTATCGGACGAGGATCGACGCGGACGGGTAAATTAAATCTCTAATGGCGACACATGTAGCCTTGACAACACGTTTACTAGCTATCAGCTTGAAAGTACATACTAAGTACAAATAGCCTTTTTGTGAATTGTCATTCATTGTTGTGCATTTCTGATGTCGCAGCAATGTTTTAGTCATTATCTTAATTAATATCTCCTCAAGGAGGTTACTAAAACTTGTTTTTTTTCTTCTTATAACGAAAAGACTGTTGAAGTAGGAATGGGTAAGCCATAACTGTTGAAGGACGAAGCTGATAGGGTAGAAGATTCCTTGACTGGAGACCACTTACCAACTAGGAAACGTAACGTGGGCTGCCATTTGGTCAGGTGGACTGATGACTTAAAGAACGATGTCGGTAGTGGCTGGATGAGAAAGCAGAAGATCTTGTGTGATGATAACTCTTTGAAGAGGCCTATATTCAATAGTGGATGGTGATGGAATGGTATAATATAGTAAAAGGCATTTCCTGACGGAGTTCTTTTGTTTCGTTTGAAACACATACATATTTCTACTTTATAGTCAAAGGACAATCTCGGGATAGTTTTAAGGGGAGATTTAAGTCTAATATTGAATTGACGTAACTAAGAGTCTTTAGACTCAACCGACGACTGACTGTCGAGTCCCGGAGCCTTCCTCTTTTATAGACGGCTGTCAGAATCCGGGCGTCTCGTTATACATTTTAAAAACTATTACAAGAAGTTGTTTGGCCAGAATTTTTATCATTGTATAGAGTTTAGAATCTTGAGTTTGAATACAAAAAAGGCCATATTAAGAATAATCATATTCAAATTTTGAAAATATCCCGCGGTCCTAACAAGAAAATAAAACACGATCAGTACAAATCTTGCTTTGTCGTCTCTGTGTTATTTTAGTTGTCACTGTGAGATTGTCTAGGCTACTATTATTAGTTAATCTTGTGATGCGAAGCCGGATTTACATGAGAGAATACAAAAATACAATTATTAAGTTTAAATACTAAGATATAAGTGAACTATCGCCCGCAATAGGCGAGATACAAGGATTAGTGAAATATTTACATAAGTTAATAAGTGAAATAAAACGGAAAATAGACAAATTTAAATAGTACTCGTATAGTGATAATTATGTGATAAGTTATGTCTACGAGTGAATACAAGGATTATAAATGGTGAGCTATTCGAACAAATGTAACAACCTAAAACAAAAAAACAGTAGGTATAGACGCCACAACATAGACAGACACAAATACAAACACATTTTATATTTTTATATTAATCGTATGGATATAACAGGCCAATGTAGATACGACACATTTATGAAGGGAAGTGAGTAGATATTTGAAGTCGACAGGTCATTGGTCAAATAAAGGGGAGCAATTGAAGAAAATGTGATTAAGGCCGCCATCCTCTTGACCATAATCACATATTAGGGAGGTTTGTTATGTTGAATTTGAACAATTGCATAGGAGAACACACGTGGCCTAGTCTTAGCCATATAAGTGATCATGTTGTTTTTTTTATAATTGTTGAAATTAAAAAAAAAACTGCTTATTAGGAATAAGCGGCTGGATTTCCAAAAAAATATATTTGTCTCATTCTCTGCTCCTGTTCATATAGAGAACCTTCTTCGTGACAGCGGTCGCATCTTAGCCGGCTGTCTTGAATGTCTTGTGCTGCACCTGGAATCTCCCGGGTAAGTTTCGATTCTTTGTATAATTATTCCCATATCAGTTATTTTCCCACTTTATTTGCATCCCCGCGCCCGCAGGTCCTTCGTCCCGGGTCCTACCGGATCCTCCTTCCCGGGTATCTCGCACGGACGCACCCATAAGTTATTTCCATTCCGCATCGCGCCCACACCATCAATCAAGTAATGTTACGTAGGGAAGTTGTATGCGCTCCATATCGGTTTCATAAGCAATCTTTTTGCGATATTTCTGTCGTCTTATACGCAGTTACAAAAATGATAAAATTAACGATAGGCACTTGTATAAATTTACAAGTATGTATATCTATGGGCGATACTGTCTGAAGTTAATTAATTATGTACTTTAATAAATAAAATTATTAAAAAGTAATTATTTAAAATGTTAACAATTAAGACTTCTCTTACGCCCAAATTCTTTTCCTTTTTATCTTTCTTTATGTATTTATGTATATGTATGTATTGTATGTGTATTAATGCATGTATATATTAATGCCTGTAGGTATCTATATATTTCTGTATGTATGTATCTATGAATGTATATAAAGAGATTATTTCCTTATCGCACCATCTACCTCTATTTCGTCTACTGACTTCTTTTCACCACCCACCGCGGGGTGTACTTCTAATAACTTGTACTTTGTATTACTCTGTATGTTTTTGGTGTACAATAAAGTGTATCTATCTATCTATCTATCTATAATTAACTAATTGAACTAATTACCTTTTTAATTGTTTTTCCTTTTATATACATATATATATATATTTGTTTGTATGTATCTCATTATGAATTAGAGTGTATTATCGTATTATTTATAAGTATGTATATATTTATTGTAAGTATTAGTGTAAAATATTTATTATCATCGTTTTATACATCTCACTGCACCTCCCACGTGTTCATCCCAAAGGTTCGCTGGTAGAGAATGCCTACATTCAGGCTATAAGCTCCCCTTTTGTACGATTAAGTGCAATATTCTTTTGAGATAAATAAATCTATAGCTCGATCAATATGGAGAAGACCTTCAAATCCAATCCGTTTATTTGTAGAACGTATTAGTTCCGCCGTAAAGCGTACAAATATATTACATAATTATTATGTTACAAAATTTGAGTACAATCATTAAAATACAACTTAATAATTTGTCTACCTATAGAAAGTAAAGTACTGGTCAAATAACTCAAAAATTGAAAAGAAATTCAAAATTTACCTATTCAAACACGCTTTGACTGTGAGCTATTATTAAACCATAAATTGCAATGAAAGCCCCGCCACGGAAAATCCCTCATTTCACATTCTCAGACGTAAATTATTTTTACACAGAAATCCTTAACTTCACGATGATTGAAATAATAAGAGATTGTACACATGTAACGACTTTTAATATCAACGCACACATGGGAGAGTTGGTAACGTGACGTGACGGTCGATATCAGCCTATAACGTCGCTGCACGGTACAGACCGCCCCTAGTAAAGTATCAGGAGGTTTCGGGCCATAATTCACCACGCGGATCCGATAGGGATTCATATACATACCCATTATTTTAATCCTCGAGTATACGGATTTCCTCATGATGTTTTCTCTCAGCGCCTAGTTGTGATCTGTAAAAATCCGTAGGCATTTAAGTAAAAACTCAATGGTTTGTGCCGAGAATTTGAACTCTCGATGTCACGAAGGAGAATATATACCTGGACTATCACCGACGTAACAGTGGTAGTTGTTTAAAAAAATCTAGTTAGTTAGAAACAAATGTAATATTATAATATCAATGAAATCCGAATCACTCTCAGCAACATTTGTCATTCTGGACTAATATTGGCATGTATCGTGGATGTCTTAGGACAACAGTATCCACTTACCATTTGGACTGTATGCTCCTCTGCCGCCTTTTGCTATAAAAAATGTACACAACATACCCCATATGAAACTCTTGAGCAAAATAATTCAAAGCGACCGCTTGAAATCGGCTGGTGTGTATTCACACTAATTGAAACCCTGTAGGAACTCTCCCACGCAAAACCGAAATATAATCAAGGGAATTCATTTTCACACAATAATAAAATAAATCGGAGCCCTTAATTGGATCTTCAAAGGTTAGCTGTAGCTGATAGCTGATGATTTACCGCGGGAAAAAGCAGAAAAATAATTGTTATACGACAATAGTGTGAAGTTGAGTGAACGAATTCCTATCCAATTAGAGTATTAATGCTCTTAATGATTTTGGACAGCGTTCTTCAGTTGACTATTGTTGTTTTTCGATTGTTCGTTTTCGACTATTGCTAATTTATTAATAAACATTCTAGTAGATATTGTGTTTGTGTTTCAAGCTTACGTAAATATCGATAGGTAATAACAGATGTGCAATTGACAGCGTAGCGTTCGTTGGTCTGTTTTTAAATAAATATATTAAACATGGATACAAATATTGTTATGTAAAATGTTTAATTTAAGCGTTACCTACAAGCCTCATTCATTTCACGGAAACAGAGTTTATCATCATATAACAATATCGCCTTTCCGTGTTTAAGGTCAACTTACGAAAAAAACTATTTAGCAAAAAACCTATTTCTCAGAATGTTCACTGAATAAAGGCAACTGTTAAAAAAATCCCACTATTTTGTACAGACACCATAATATTTATTAATTCAAAAGACCTCTCCATCAAAATTATCTTCTTTTTTTTTTCTGGTGCCATTTCCTAACGGAGATTCTCAATCAACATGGTCAATTCTCAACCGAAAAACTATTGCCCGGATTAAAGACTTCGGGTTCATTCCGAACTATTCTTCTGCCAAGTTTACGGCCACTGAGTATCTTACCCTGCATTACAGGTTGCAAAAGATGCTATAGAACTGTGCATAATGCGACCAAAATATGTCATTTTTTGTTATTTTGACTGTTTTGACAAAACCAGATTGAATAACAATGTCATTTAAAACTAACTTAAATTAAATAATGGTATTAAAAATATAATATTTCAGCGTTCATTGTGCGACATGCTCAATTGCATAGTACTCGTAATGAATTATAAATTCATTTAAATTTTTATTTCATAATAATCACAATCATGCAGCTAACCCTAATATATGCAGTATGCTAAGTGCATATTAAAACCGCAATGCGGTTGCTTTACAGTTTACTTTTAATGCACGCACACTTTATTTCTTTATTCACTTTATTCACTTCATTTTGAAGGAATCTATAGCTCCTAAAAATTTTGAAAAAAAGTCCTATCTACGATTACCTTGACTAAAGGTGGCCAGTATTTAATATCTATTATTTTATTTTCGTTAATAATTATATCAATTACTGTAATTCTTTTAGCAAACTTAAACTATAACAACAACGAAACTAAATATTAATCATTCATATTTTTCTAAGAAAAAAAAATAAATTCAAATCAAAACTTCCGAATAAATTTACAGCGAACGTATGAATATAAATTGCATAAAGGCAATGACTTATTCAACTGTTTAAAACCTCTCAAACTTCTAAAAGACGTTGTTATATAAGTGTTAGCACTGGAAACTTAGCGGCTATTAAAATTGCAAATTACTTTTAAAGAGGATTCTGTTGACGCTGTACAAAGAAAGATGCATGAGATATCAAAAAACTAACTGTAAAATATATAAAAAAAGCTTTGCTTGTCTGTTTATATGGGATGCACGCCATTGATATTACTATCATTTTCCATGCTTTATTTTTATCTTTCAATGATACAATACAACACACAATCATTGTTCTCATTCCATTCAACTAATGCCGCGACGTTATTCAGTTCATCGATAATGTCCCACGCCACCGTTCGTAGGTATACATATTTATTTCAACAAATATGGTGGAAATAGGAAATAGGAAAATGGAAATAGGGTGGACATTCAAGGCGAATATGTGGCTGTTTACGAGAATTAAATTGGGAACCAACAGATGTGTACTAGGATCGCGGACGTAAGTACCGTTTTGTGTAAGTGGGTGGTGTGATCTTACTGTACCATCCGACATATCTGGTGTGTGTTCCGACATTTATAAAATTAGTGACATTTTCTCTTGACAAGCTCTTGAAAGACTATTTACTTTCTCGCAACACTATCGAGCATTTATTTGCTTTCAGACTGTGTTATTATAGAATTTGAAAGCAATGGAAGCAAATAATCTCAGAACACTTTCATGTGCCATAATCTATACATATAATAAAACAGTAATGGAGCCGTATCTGTATATAGTACATTTTGTGAAAAAGTGATTTCAATATAAAGTACGAATGATATTATATACTTGTGGAACGCAACCATTTTTGGAGTTTACGTGTGATCATCTGACCGCGCATTACGTAAAAACTATTAGATGGATTTCAATGAATATATGCTTCAATTATAGTTTACGTGCCGAGTAAAGTTTTAGGGTACGTTTTATATAGATCTACTATAGAGTTCCCACGGGAATCACTCTAAAGTTTACACTAACGATAGGTTATAATAACTTACATATCTAGTATCTGTATAAATATTGTTTTTAATCGACTGCCTAGTATCAAGATATATAACAACACTAGCTATTGTTATTGCTAGATATAATAAATTAAATAATAAAATAATTTAATTGAAGAAACAATAAATAAATTTGATTTCAATGAGGATAGGTAACATTACGATTACACTAATTATTTGACATCCGCAATCTTGTCACGCTTTCCGAAGACATAGGCCTCCTCCAGATGTCGCCACCTCTCTCGGTCAAGTACCAGGCGCCTACATCGGCCTGGAAGTTTTAGCGTTAGAGAAGTACATAATAGCTAACTATAGTCTATTCAATGACGCATGAGACAAAAGGCAAAGAAAAGTTTAATGAAAATCACTTTGTTTTATTTAAATTAGAGCATAGACTGAGTCTTTAGTTGTTGTTTAAGTTCTGTCTAACATATAGGCTATAACATGCAAGCTCAACCCAAGGAAAATGTTAGTGATAGTTTAAGAATTAAGATTGATAAGTTTAAGAATTAAGTTTTAAGTTTAATTAAGTTTATCTTTTGTCTCATGCTATAATGAATATGGTATAGTAAACTCTGCTTGTATACTTATAACAAATGCACACCAATGCTTGTATTAATAATAAGGATAAGGCCATAAAACTGAACTGTGCCGTGCTGTGTACCGCTCGGATAGTCAGTGCTATGTGCATGAATTACTTATAATCACTTGTACCATATATTTATATGCAACATACCATGAAACATGCTGTACTGTATTAATGCGAGCTATGATCTGTCGTAAACACAGCATAGCCAAGCGATGTACTATATTGACCTGCCACACAGCGCAGTTTGACCGACCCCACAGCGCAGCTTGACCGACCCCACAGCGCAGCTTGACCGACCCTCATACTTGGCCAGTTCGAATCAAGTTGCACGTAGCACACCTTTACCGCATATTGACAACTTGTCAGAGTACAGCACAGCACAGCTCACCCTAAGGGAGGAACGAGCGAAGTCCAGCATGTCTCTAGTATTAAATGCTTTTAACGAAGCATGAAACGATATTCAACACGCATCGGAGGCAGAAAACGAGCCAATTCCTGTTTTCGTTATCTCTCCCGCAGGCGTTACTCTTGAGCGAAACCTCTTAAGCCTCAGCGCTTCCAAATTTATTGTTTATTAAGTGTCCTATCAATGTTAATTTCGTACTTAAGATCTAGTTCCAATTTTGTGAAAATGTACGATTAATTGTAATTGTATTTTGAAGATACCTTTAAAAGAAGGTTATCTTAAATTTATTGCTATTGACCCAAATATTCATAGCGAGCCTTAATGTAAAAATTGTTACTTTTTAAAAATGTTTTATTAATCGATTCAATTGAAAGTATCATCAACGTGTAGCATGAAAGTTACTGAAATAAACTTTCAATACTAAATAACTTTTTGTACTAAAGTTTCTTTTCTAGTACCTACTCGACTAGTCAAACTTCCAAACTATCATCCCATATCAATGTATACAAGCTCTGTACAAGGGAGATCCGGTAAGAGTCCAGAGGGGAGTCCGTCAGGGTGGTACATTTTCACCAAAACTCTTCACTTCCGCTTTGGATGACTTATTTAGGCTTCTGGAATGGTTGAATAAGAGATCTATATTAATATAATAAAGAGGTAAAATTGTGTGTTTGTATACCTACAATCCTCGTGTAATCCTCGATTACACTGTTGGGGGTAATCTCTGGAACTACTGAACCGATTTCAAAAATTCCTTCACAAATAGGAAGCTACATTATCCGTGTCTAACATAGGCTATATTTTATTTGAAATTTTGAAAAAAAAAGACTTATAAACCGAAGCGAAGCGAGGGTGGGTCGCTAGTTAAATATAAATGTAAAAATGTTGTCACACCTTAGATTCGCCGATGATATAATATGTTTTCGGAATCCCTAGAACAGCTACAGGGATTGCTAGAAGAATTGTACTCCGCATCGATTGTCTATGGAATAAGAATGAACATGGACAAAACACAAATCATGTGTCAAGAACAACTTGTCACATCTTGGTTCATGGCTACGCCATAAAAAACGTGGAAGAGTACCTATACTTCGGGCAATTTCTGACGCTAAATAAATATAGACAGGAAAGGGAGATTGGCCGGCGAACACAGCTAGGTTGGACCGCATTCAGGAAACTGTTAGATTCGAATCTGACCTAAAACTCAATTCCTATCCCTATATATTTTCTACTCTAAATCCCATCCAATTCCATTAAGTGGGAAGTATGACGGCATAAGTATGATGGTATGATGGCCTCATCCCATTCAGTCTCCTCCCAAAGAATTATGAAGAATGTAAAAAATTGGGGAAAATATTTTAAATTTCATCAACCTATTTACACTTTACTCCTTTCTAGTCCCCATTTTTCCTGGAGCCCATGAGCGACAGTGTTCATAACAAGGTGGACTGTTTATTCGTCTGCTCACTTTTTTATAAAAAAAAAATAAACAAACAAATTATTAAATCAAGTTTAAATTTATCTAGAAACACAAATCCCCATTTCAATAATACAAGA
The DNA here is from genome assembly GCA_943735995.1 of Sesia bembeciformis. Lineage (NCBI taxonomy): Eukaryota > Metazoa > Arthropoda > Insecta > Lepidoptera > Sesiidae > Sesia > Sesia bembeciformis. Next base: position 5,913,873 of record OX031044.1, on the reverse strand, counting down.
GGGCAAAATAAATATAAAACATTATTACGCAATAATATTTATTTGTATGATTAAAATCGTGACGCAACAGATTGTGCTTACAATTACAAAGGAACTTGAAATAATTATTACAATTAAAATAAAGTACAGATTCACAGCTCCAGTAAATTAGTTGTAACCTCAATAACAATAATATCACAATAAAACATCTACGGTCACACCGGCTAGAGATCAATAAACATCACTATTATCTAACTAATATAAATCCAAATATCATCTAATATAAAATTTAACAATTAATACAAATATTTTACAAAAGAGTAAGCGTTTCCGTTGTAGATGTTGTAATATGGTTTCTCTCTACATAAACAAAGACTGTAAACGTGCCTTTATAAATTGGCCCTCCTAAGAAGAAAAGCATTCAATTTGCGTTTATACGATTTTTTTTTGCATTTTGCTCGAATGTCATCAAAATGCATTTGTGCCTTTTTTCCTAAGGAATATTTAGATGAAAAATATACAAAATATAATGTTTATTTCGTTTCATAAACTTAAAAACAAATCTACAGACAGGTGAGAATAGCTTACGAGTATTTTTATCAGCATCTGGTGTCAACATCCATTTTCTTTCTATATTATTCGACATTCTACTCTATAAATCATAAGATAATTATTCTTACAACATATATTTAAAAAAATCTCGTAATAATAAAGATAAATTCGTATTCTTTTGACATACAAAGATATTTTCAATCAATAAAGAAAATATGCGGCAGTAAATCTAAAGCAGGAATTAATAAGATACATACATTTATTATCGCCTATCTTTTCCAACTATATTTTTATTTAGGGCTTACATTGGATTAGATGCGGAAGTATAAAAGGTCAGTAAAAACACTACGGGGTCCTAAGTGTATAATACAATACATATATCATAAACATTTCAAATTTCTCACTACATCTTTCTGATAAAATCGACTATTTGATTTTTGTTCTTAATCTAACATACAATATTAGTATCTATCCATACATTTATATGATTATTCCATTTAGAAATTCGGAATTATATTACTTTTTTGTTTACGTACCCGTATTCTCATTTTTTTTCGACATTGTCGTAATTATGTTTATTAATATATTGTTTATTTAATTTATGTTTATTATGTGTTTTAAACGTATATCCCTATCTTTTCTTTTAAATATTAACGACTAGATAAAATTAATCATGTGCTTGGCACAATATACATTGATAAACACTCTTATGTTAAAGACTAAGAGTTTTCGATAGAGGTATCTAAAGGATCAATAGAATCTCTTTGGACCAGGCGGGATAAAAATCTTTAAATTCTACATTGTTCGCATTTCAGTCTTCAGCCTTTACAGCTTTGGGTTTAATTTTATCAGCACTGTCGTTATTGATGACACAGTTGTTGAATCTGTTAACCACGTCTCGAACTTTCCCTTTGCTGATGACGAGTTCCTTGTCATAAGTTGGTGTGATTAGGCCTCTGGGGTTGCCATTGCAAACAGATTTTGTTGACAAAGCGTCGGCGAAATTAGCGCTTTGAGATTTCCTGAACTCCCTGACAGCGTTGTCAATGTTATTTATGAGGTCTTTAGCTACAAAGGTTGCTATTTCATGCTTAATTCGATCTCTCTCACTCAATATTTCCAGAGGTCTATAGTTGCTTGTCTCTTTATTGACATGGTTTTTTTCAGGACTTTGGTTTTGTGTGAGGGAATGTGATGCTGGACTATCGGGACCTTGGAATGTAATGCTTGGTTTAACTACGTTGTTCTGAACGCAATTCGTTTGATGGTATGGCTGGGCGTCAGGGTTACTCGATGCTTTATCTCCTATAAGCCAGTATGTTGTCATCTTTCCTTTACCCTGTGAATTAATTATCAATTAAAACAATTGCAGTTCAAACATAACGGTTTTACATACTACACACACGCTTCACGTTCTATTTGGATTATAATACCCTTAATATGGAATTTAGAAAGTCTGGTCAAGGAAACGTGACGCAACAGTGAAGGTTAAAAGCTACTGGTTCTTTCTAGCCACTCTCTGTCTTAATTACTTATCTAATAAGAGTACGCCTAGTATAAGAAAATATGACATATTTGTTATGCTGTAATCGATATCCACCTATAACGTTCCTCTGCTGGCCACAAGCCTGTCCTAGTAAATCAGTATGGGTTTTAATACCATAACCGACCACGGGGGCTCTGTGCGTGTTGGTTGATACATACACATGCTTCTGATTTTTTTTAATTTACGAGCACACGGGTTGCCTCATGATGTTTTTCTTCACCGCTAACCTAGTGATAATTTAAAAAATCGGTTGTAATGACCGAGGATTTTAACTCACGACCTCACAAATTAGAGTCGAGAATAGTTGCCCCTAGAATAGCGAACAAAAACAAAGCTATAAATGCTATAAACTTTATTAAAATCAATTAAGTAATTTTCTAGCTTATGGTGGACATATATAGAAACGTTTCATTACGTTTCGTGTCAGCTGAGCCCTTCCTTCATAATGCCTCTAATTGTGTCTTTTTTTCCTTGTTCATTAGGCATTTAAGTTCAATTTAATTGTATGTCTATATTTATATAACTATAGAGTGGCAATAAATGTTTTATCTTTCTTTGTGATAAATTATGCTGTTCAATTTTCATTTCTACTGCCGTGCACAAATCGACAAAATACTCTTTTCTCATCAAGTATGCTTCATCGCTATTCTAAATGAAACCATACAAGTTTATAGCTTAATTCAAGTTTACTACAAACATTTACCTGTACTAATTGGCAGGTACTTTTATAAAGACATTTATATACCTTCATTGTTATTTCGCCGCGACACTCCAGTTCAAAGCAATCATAGAGATCAAGGATCTCTTTGGTTTTCGGACTGACGTGTATCTTGAGGGCTTGTCCGTTTGACTCCATTCTGGACGCTGTGTTCACTGTGTCTCCGAAGAGGCAGTAGCGTGGCATCTTCAACCCTACCACTCCAGCTACGCATGGACCTACGTAATATGATGTTTTGTCCCTTTTTAGATGTTACATAACTAAATAAACAATAGAAATAAATTAAAGCAGGTTTATAACGTCCTACTATCGTATGGTGATATGTGAGAATCAACCCCCCCCCCCCTTTCTGCTGTCGTAATAATTATGTGAATCCGTTCCTCTATTTTTTTTAGAAAAATTGCGTATTATTTCTAACTTTTTACATGATTTATTCTGTTATTCTTAAATAAACTTCTATTATTAAGGGAATAAATCTTTATTTTTTAAAAAAAACTACTATATATTCACCCCGTTACAATTCTGTTCGTAATCGTAGGGAGTGTTTATCAAGGGAAACTTAGTACCTACCCACTTGTAAGTTCATTATAGAACACGAATACAAAATTATCGAAGTTTCGAATTAATATAATATTCAACTCGTACACTTGTTCAGAATTCATGAACTTTAGATGTTGGGATTCAATTAGATGTTAGGAAAATATCACATTTCCTTAAAACAATTTGTCCCACTCTTGTCAAATATTAATTTGAAGGTAATTTGATTTAAAGCTAAACTTTCAGGCAACTCAATAAAATATTTTTAATATTGTACTGTACTCACAATATTTTGTACAATTTCTTCACCAATATTTTTTGGGTAAAGAATTTATGCAATGCCGTAGACGCCGCATAAAAATGAGCTTATTCAGTTGGAAAATAAATATGCTTAGAATATGGATAATAACGCATTTTTACTACGCACAATTGGCACGACCTAGGCACTGTAAAAAACTAGGAATATGAAAGACCACTTTTATGTTTGATATAAATGAACGTTGTACCATAAACAACCTGAACCAATCACTTTTCTACTTTGAGATGAAACATTTCTTCGTTGACTAACATTACGTAGGTACAGCTTGTTACCAAGTACCTGACTATGAACAATGTTAAAAAAATGTTTTTGTGTCTTGTTATTTATGTGACTGTTTCAATTGTCATAATAAATAGATTGAATATATCTTCAAATGCATCTCTGTTAACCATTACCGTGTCATACAAGCTGTAAAGAAGGCCTAGTATCGGTAGTCCGGTTATTAATTCAGTAACCGAACTATTATTTAAGCGGACTTTATTATTATAACCGGACTACTGATACTAGTCGGTAAATAAAGTATCTACGAACATTATTTTTGGTATCTATAAACGCAATATTTTAATATTTTCGAACATTTGTAATACTACAAAGCCTGTTTTCAATATCTGTTTAGCTTCTCAAACGCGTACATTTCCTCCAATAGACAGACATCATCGCCAATACTGTAATTCTGTTTCCATACACTAGTTTCACCAACGCAAAATTTGGACAACATCCTGATCTGTGTGTTGCGTTTCAATGTTTGTGTGTTAATTGAGTGTCAATATCTAAAACTACATTAGTCATAGTATATTAAGAGAGGCAGTGTAAGATTGGTAAGCAGTTTGGTAAGATACCAAAAAGGTAACAGAACGGTATTACGTTTATGGTACTCACATTCACCAATCGTTATACACCACTAATTTATTTCTTGATAATTTATTAATTACTAGTTGCTTTTGTTAATCCGGATGTGCAATCTACTTGCAAGCAGTTTCGACATGATTGAGTAAAAAACAAACATTGGTATTTATATATTAGCACCATTTCATATCTTACCTGTATGCATGCCGATCCTCAGCAGCAATCTCTCCCCGGGCCGATGAGGCACGGTCTTCACTCTAACGGCTCCAAGGAGCGCGAGCGACATCCGCGCGATTTCCGCCGCGTGGCGATTCCCATTACGCATCGGCAGACCAGAGACTACCATGTACGCATCTCCGATTGTCTCCACCTAAACATCATTTGATGGTCAAAATATGTATATATTGGAAAAGAAAAATACCACAACAAAATAATGAAATAAATTAGTTAGAATAAATAATATAAACATAGCTATCAAAATACAGAAAAATAAAGGAAAATAATTTTAAATGTTAATGATTATATTATACGTAGTAATAATGATAAACAAAATTATGATAATGCCTATTAAATAAATTATCATACTGACAACAATGTTGAAGACAGTAGCGGTGGTGAAGATGATTATGACGATGACGACAACGACAGTATAACAGGATCGCTAGTTGCAGAAACAAAATTTTAAAATGCCATTTAAATAATAAGGGCGCTATGAATTACCTGTATAATTATGGTATAGACTTAATCAGGAACACATGCTTTAAATTATTGTATAAAGGACGCTGATGATTATTATCTCAATTTATTGATTTAACATAGTCTAGCTCATGGTCATTCATGATACATATCAACATCAGTTCAGATCAAAACCAAAACCAAAGAATAATCAATGGCCTCGTGATGTCAGCCGGCTTTGAAATAGCAACACCCCATCACTAAGTGACCCTAAGTGACTAAGGGGTAACAAACCGCATCCACGAGCCCTGTTTAACTACACCACCTCTAAATGAGTGGACTCGCCAATCGGCTTAGCCGGCGTGGCGTTTTAAGGTCATACATGCACAAGCCAATGAGCACGAGGACGCCCGTGTCCAGTACTGAACGATTAAAGGGCTGGTTTCGGTAAAAACAAATTGTCCTAAATTAGGCATTATAAATAAAAGCATGAAATATTAATTATAATTGCAATGCAAATGCAACTAGCCCTTGCAGTATGCACTGCTGGACTTGAGCCTCCTTATCCATATTGTTTTGAAGATGAGGGATGTATTGCTTGATAACTCCACGCTGGCCAAGCGGGTTGGCGAGTTCACTATTTTAGACGTGGTTCAGTGCTTGTGGTAGCGGCTCTGTTATCCTTTTGTCCTCTTTTACGACACCCACGGGAAGAGATGTGGTGGTTCCTAAGTACAGTTTTAGTTTTAATGTAAGCCCTAAGTAAATTCCTTTGTAAGTTCAAATTACAAAGTCCGTAATAATATAAGTACTGTTTAATTTTGCAGCAGTATGAATCATTTCCAACATTCCTCATTTATGTTAAAACAGCCAACTTCCTTTTTTAATTCATTTCGCTCGGAAAAACAGTGGAGTGAAATGCACCGAGGGACTTTATTTATTATTGCATGTATTTTTAAAATACACACTTTGTAGAGAAAAAAATATTTTAGCTAGTTTGCTTGTGCAAAGATTGACATTAACGACGTTAGTAGTCTATAAATATACAGTAACTGCAGCAAACGTTGATACTCAGCTGTGTTTTTATATGACAAGATAAAGCTTGCGAAATTTGATAAGTTAGAATGGTACATTTCTTTAAACTTTTACAAGTAGGTAAATTAAACAATTTTACATATAAAATTGTATGTTCAATGAAAAAAAAATGTTTTACTCAATAAGCAATAACATGGTAGCTATCAGTGTATACCTACGAAAATAGGGCTAATTACGATTAACTAGCCTGAGAAGACTCTCATGCACTTTGTCTTGTCTCTGGTGGCCGAGTTCACTCTTTTAGAGGTGTTCCTCAGGGCTCGTAGTGGCGTCTTAAACGCCTTTTACGACACCCACGAGAAGAGATGGGATAGTGGTATTCTATAGCCTACCGACACTGCACGGCCAAATAACATGTATACAATACATATTCCATAAAATGGTAAAAGTAAGCAAAGGCAAATATGCATCACAAAGTCAGCCAAATTACAGTTTTCCAATTAGTACCTACTCAAAAAAAAATGTCACAATGAAAACTTACCTTATAGACATCAAAGTTTTCAATAATAGAGTCGAAAATTGTATACAAGTCATTGAGGAGATCGACAACTTCTAGTGGCGTGGACGCCGCAGAGAGTTGAGTGAAGCCGATGATGTCGCTAAAGTAGATTGTCACCTGGTCATAGGTCTCTGCCATTACTGGCTGGCCCATTATCAGTTGAGAGGCCACTGATCTAAACAAAATAATACACTGATATTCCTGCAGGAATGTAGAATATCCTTGATATGTTACAAAATAATGCCTGAATGTTTCCTGAAAATATATACCTACTTGTGATCAAAATATTCATTTTCTCTCTACCCAAAAGTCGTCTGGCAGAGAACGCTTTTAGGGATAAGACCACCTTTTGTGCATTTTTGTGACTAGAATGTGTTATGGTTTATGATTTGTTTTTGTATATATCTATCTAAATATTAAATAATAATATATGAGAAATAATTAAATTAGCAGCAAAAGATACCGAATGAGCAACAAATCGACGGTTATGGTTATCGATGGTGATTTAGGTTATCTGATGACAACACAGAAGTAAGCATCTCCGTCGACTTGATGATGACGTTCTGGGTAATTTTAAATTATTTACTTCTTTATTAAAATTAGGTTGTTTAGTTGATCATGATTTAGTATTTTTGCTGTTTGCTTAAATTCATGCCATTAAATAAATTAGGACAGGAATTAGGTATTCATCAACTTAGTGATGATCAAATTCATTAAGCGTATTTAACACTTTCATATTTACTGAAATTATTTTACAAGATAACATGTTCTATGTTGGGAACGGTGTGAATTTAATTTCCGTAGAGAATTTTTCAGAGAAAATTGCTATAATTACTTGACTTACTTGGGCAACAGCTGATAGAGCAACTCCTCACATTTTCTCTTCTCCTCCAGGTAGTCAGAAGTGCGTTCCTCCACCAACGCTTCCAGGTTGTTGGCGTACTGTTCCACTTGAGTCAGTAACATGTCCAAACGGGTTGAGGTTTCGCAATCCCTATACAAAAAAGTTATTTTATTTTCCTCTTAAGGTTCGTTGTGAGTATGGGGAACCCTGTAACATATTGATTTTCATAAACGGGTTTTGACAACTACGCTCCAAGCTATAATATACTCTAAAGTTCACGTCATGTAAAATAAACATAATTGGAAAAGATCCCGTGTATTTCTCGATCCTTACTTTCAATCAGACTACAATCAAAGTTTGTCGTAGGTATACACTCTCTCGCCAGTCCATCTTGTATTTTATATTTGTATTCTATAGTATTCAATTTGTATTTTATATAAGTAGTATATATATAGTAGTTTATATAGTATTATATACATGATGCTGAGGAGAAAACCAAAGAACTTTGCGAAATGTGAATTAAAATGTCAAAACGTCAACGAAAAAAATTCTAAATTATACTGAGAAGTCTCGTTTTGGAGATATAAATTATTTATTTTTTACATTGGATACATTTATTAACTTTGGACATACCAAATAACAATTAAGGGTTTTTCACCGTTTTATTAGGAATACACAATGGAATAGGTCATATTGTCTGCATCAGATTGTGGTCATGTCTATGCAATGCTCCCCATGAGTAAAAATTGAATCACTAAGTGAAAATAAATAATTGAAAGAATTAAGCGTGAGTTGCTATGACTCTTTTACTCATAAAAATAGCAGAAAATTCGTAATTGACTGTACTTTCATGATTAAAACGAGCTTACATTCAACGAAATGAAACTGAAAATAAGAAATCGTAATAAGAAACATAAACACGATATAAGAATAATAATAAGAATAAGAACATAAGAAATAAGAAACTCACGATTTTTTTTTAAAGTAAAAATGTGTGAGACGAGCAGATAGTCCACCCTGGTAAGAATAATGTATACTGTCTACAATATCGTCATGTAACCCTGTATACTGTCGCCCTGTGACATCCGCGATATTATGCCAACATCATTCCAGAACGACATATTAACCGTGGTCGCAGCAAAGTTTGTGTAACTGGACAGTAATACATAGGATAAAGAAAATAAATTAAAAAAAAAACTAAAAAAATCTTTAAAATATACCATATTAAATTTCATCTCACTTGTTGATCCTGTGTATATTTTCCTTGAGTGCTGAGAAATCTGGTCGATCATCATCCGGCAGGGTCCAAGGCGGCTCCCCAGTGAGAGATTGCCGTGGCGACGCTGACAATGGAGACGTACCGCGGTTCCGCATCTCCGCACTTCCTACAGATAGAAAAAAACAAAATTAAAAATTTTGACAAAACCCCCGACGGTTAAAATACTCTAATTACGTTTGAATGGGTTAAAATAAAAACATAAACCAGTCAGCAGTCTTGTTGACAATATGCTATAGTTTAATACAACCTATGACCGTCGTCGCGCGCAATGAAATTTTATCGAATGTAAAAGAAACAAGATTAAAAAATAAGTTCAAACACCATCATTGTGCCGCTATATTTCAAGGATATCCCCTACCTACCCTCGGGGTCAGCATCAGATACCGACGGTTAAGTGTATAATATACACCTATTTAACTACTCACATCAGAACGACGCATTAGAATAAGTACATTCATTTAGTAGTTTAGCATTACAACTTTTAACTCCCCGCCCCGGTAACTTAACACCATCCTCAAACACGCTCCAAGATACGATTAAAAGTTTACAAGAAACGTTTCAAAATCGGTGCAGCCGTTTCAGAAAAAAATTGTAACAACGGGACACACAAACATACATACATATATTTATACATACATACATGGTATATACCATCTCCGTTCTGTCGTGGTTCAGTGGGTAAAGAACCAACAATTAATGCTACGTTGGAGGCCGATAAGAGCGATAAGTGAGGCGAGAACCAGTCTAGGGTATTTGTATATTACACTGTTTAATGTTCCGAGTACACACGTGAATGCTACATTGGAAAATAAATTCAGTGTACCGTGAATCTTCTACTTTTCCATTTATTTATATCAAACTAACTTTTGTCCGCGATTTCACCTGCTCGCAACGTGTTTTCAGCCAATAATTGTAATCTTGTTGTGTGGTGTCGGCTGGTTTTAAAATAGTACCGACCCATCTTTTCCCGCAACTAAGGGTTAACAAAGCCGAGACGAAAAACCCTAATGAAACCTTCCGGTATACAAGTTAACCGCTGCCCACATAATGGAGAAAAGTGAAAGAGAAATAATTAAATTATGAAAATTAACAAACAATAAATCTAATTACGCCGGACTCCGTGGAAATGGTGATTACATTCTTAGTAAATCAAAAGTATTTACTTCGATTATTCAAAAATATGTTGTGTCACTGCGGTGCTCATTTAGTATTTTTCCTGCTCGTAAATACAATCCAAATAGTAGTAAGTCATACCGTAGTTTTTAAAATTAGCACGGTCAAACCGACGTTGTTTTTTATATGAATATGTTGCGATTTCCCACCAGGCCAGAAAAGTAACAAACCACTGACGCAAAACGTTCAAACTAAATCGGTTTAGCTAATGTTTCCGTAGGTATTTATAGGATAACATTTGTTTGAACAACTGACGGAAATTTCCTGAGGGGTTACATACGTCGAGTATTAGTTTTGAATTTGAACGATCCCTTCGGATGGCGATATTGTTTTTTATTTTACGAATCATTCAGAATACAAACAATCACATACAGCACACTACACTAAAAGCCATTATTCAATTGTTCTAATTATTCACTGGGGAATACGACCAACATTTTAAGATGTTTTACTCTCGTAGGTATTCGTAGTTTTCTAAAAAGGGTACCATTTCGAGCACCTGCTGGACTACAAATCTCTCTGGTCGTCCACTACCAACAGTATTTTTGTGTAACGATTTGGAAAATACACAAGAACACTTATAACACAACGGGGTTGTGTTACATATATTGTTTTATTTTAGATATAACAATGATGCAACGATTGAAATTCCCCAAATACGACTGCATGACGTTCAACAAAGGAGCCCCTGAACTTACTGATTTTAATACAGTAAACATACCGCTTTATTGAAATGATTATAGCGATATTCCTGATTTTTTATATAGAAAAAAGGTGGCAGACGAACATACCAGTCCCCCTGATGGGAAATGGATACTCTCCTTGGAATTGGGAGAAAGGGTTGCGATAATGGGGAAGGATTGGATGGGATGGGTTTGGGCTCTGGGCCTGGCATATCTCACTCGCTAGCGAAACTCGTACGCACATTGGAGTAATACGATAAAGTAGGAAATGCAGTACATTTCAAGGTAGTTTTCTGTATATTCAAGGTAGCATACACTGCAACGACAATAGTCACGAATTTTAAAAAAGATCGATAGTGTAGCTAAGATAGTGAAATAATTAAATGAGTAATAGAAAATACTGAATGAGCAGCAAATTTAAAGGTGGGTTAGGTTTAGGTTCTCCTGTGACAATAAACAAATAGAAATGACACACACAATGCGCTGTTTACCTTTTAGATTTATGGATGAATTCCGAGAAAGGGTTAAGAAAATGAGGAGGGATAGCAAGGGATGAGAATATGCTCTGGCATATCTCACTCACCACCGGCGTACTCGTACATATAGGATATCACGATAAAGTGGAAAATGTAGTCCATTACGTTTAAATTTGTCCTCTAAAACCGCCGCGCAGTAGTCGCAGGCGAGCGTGCAATGTGGTCTTCGAGACTCCAACAAGGGACTGACTGCCCGCCGTGGACTCGGCGAGTCTCCTTCACCCGGCGGCAACAGGGACATCGTTCTGTTGAAAAAATAATACAAAATAGTTAAATTCTTTTCACTATAAATGGCAGGCATATCATATCTATAAAGCTATCTTCTTCAGCTATCTATATCTATAAACATATAAAGAAGGAAATATCCTAACCGATTGACTGACTGACTCATCAACTGAAACCGCTGAAGCTAGAAACATGAAATTTCGACATTAGCTTTCTTTCACGACGTAAAGAGTCAAAGAGTTACTAAGAATTTCTGGAAAATCAACCTCAAAAGGTGAAAAGGGCTGTTAATGTTTTTATGGAAAAAAATACATGCTGGCCCCATTATCTTGAAACTTGGTATAAAAGACGACGTGATATATTTTAAATTGAAATTCTATAAATATGCTGTAGTACATGAATAAATATATTCGTTCTCACATAATGAATAATAAAAACGGCCAATAGCTAAATTAAGTATGTATTTTTTTTAAAGACAGTCAAAATTATAACTTAAATAATTATATTAATTTATAAAATACGGTATTTTTCCTTTGTGTGTGTAGTGCTTAATTGTATAAGTGCAGCGCGCTTGAATCTCGGAAAGGTTGAAGTGTCGCCCCTCAACAAACATGGCCTAGTTCCTTGCATTATATTACGAGGGTGTAGGACTATGCCACAGGACTAGTCTTGATACAATGCGCCTTCTACTGATTTTAAGCTTCGTGCACACGGTGTCGCTAACAAGCCAAGCGACGAATCGATTAATAACTCGAAAGAAGTTGTATGGGGTCGCTTAAAAGTCGTCGTCGCACTGTAAACACTATTCCACGAAGCGCGATCGACGGACTGGCCCCCCCTCGGTATACCCGTAGTATATTTTCATATCGACGCTCTATACACACGAGAGCATTTTTTCAATACTGACGAATGACGTACGTCAGTACAACCACAGCTTATCTAACAGTAAGTGCACTTAACACAAACGGCCCGATTCTAAAGGCTCATTTACACAAGGACAGTTTCTGGAACGCCGAGACTTCAGGCGAGAATATTGTACACGATTCTCGTATACGACCAAACTTTATATGATGCAAACTTTATACGTTAGATAGGTACATGAGATACATAAGTTGTGGCAAAACGGAGTCCTTTATGGGTTTCTCCATCTATTGGTAGGTCGTATTGTCGCGTATCTTAGCGACCAGTAGCGCGACCACGCGACTAGAGACACCATGTGTTACCACCTTACTAGTAAATATTACGACAGGCTCTACTGAGAGGTTGCTATAATTGGGCCGTTTTAATAGGTCGGATTTAACATATATATTATATATATTTGATATTTAACGAGCTATATTAATTAATATAACTCGATCGATTTTATGCGTCATTTTCTTGGAAGCGTTGCGTCTATGACAATTAATATTTCACATCGATGGATTATATGGTTCGTTATATGTCAAATCCGACCTATTAGAACGGCCCAATTATAAAGCAAGTAGTACGGCCGGAGCTGCCGTACAAAACACACAAATAAATTATACAAATCCTTTTCATTTGTTTGTGCGCATCGCTTAACAATAATGAATATTTTTGCTTGTACCTACAAATGTATTTTGCAAAAAAATATTGTAACTGACAGGTGTACAAAGGCGAGTGGGATCGTACAAACGGAACAAAACAGTGTGTCGAAAACATCTCGATATACTTGCAAATGTTGCAATGTAATATTTTATGTCTTAGTTCCTGGCGCTGACATGGCAACATACGGACTGGTAGGGAAAAATGCATTGAATTGCATGCACTATCAAACAAAATAAATGAACTAAAAATCGATATTCGAAATATCAGCGCCAGAAGCATACTTCTTAGCGAGCGCTATGTATTCCAGTAACGAGCAGTCTCGTTTGTGAGTATTTTGAAAGGCTAGAAAAATGTACGAAAAATTTTAATTCAGATTTTACATATTTTTTGTTTAGGGTATAATAATTATAAGGGAAAATCATTTTTTGAAAAGAAAGACTGTATCATGCAAGTAATGAACAAGAATATTATTAGTACATTTATTTTGGTTGATTGCACAATTTAGTACCTTTCTAGAATATTTTTTTCATATCAGTTTCGAGTCCGTACGTTGCCATATCACCGCCATTAAGTATATGACATAATATTTTCTATAAAAAAATAAAATACTCACTGAATTGTATGATAAATCTACTTGTATGTGCAATAAATTTCAAAAAAAATAAGACCATATCTATTCTACTAAGAATGTTTCTTTAATTTTCGTACTAAATAAAAAAGTTCACTTTTATACCTCCTTATTGCGAGTTTGTAATATATTGTATAGCTTAACTAGCCTTTTGCCCGCGGCTCCACTCACGTGGTACATACACGGACATCCTATATACTAAAACCTTTCAGAATAAATAATTCACACGATAATAAAAACCGCATGAAAATCCGTTCAGTAGAGCCCAAATAAGCTAATAGACAGAAAAAAAGACGACAGACGTTGCGTTATATATATAAAGATTTGACTGCTGGACCTTGACATGCATATTGTCTTATGCATGAGAAATGAGTGGCCCTTAAAACGCCACGCCGCTGTCCAAGTGGGTTCGTGAATCCTTTTTTAGAGGTGGTGTACTTCCTCAGGGCTTGTGGGATCGGTTTTGTTATCCCTTAGTAGTCTTTTACGAAACCTTAAGATGGGGTGGAGGTATTTTACAGTCGTTCGACAGCCACATGGCCCGAAGTAGAAAGTAGTATTAAACATAATATGTACCCATCATGTTGAACATAGCAGGGCGTTATGTTATACTTTGCTAATGTTACTATTTATATAGCACGGCTGAACCAGTCGGTTGCTAAGTTATTTTAATAATCTTGGAATTATTTTCTTAACGAAAATTTCGCCATTAATAAATAATTAACTGTTGGTTATTTTATTAAGCATTATTAAAGTGTAAATTACAAATAAGCCGCTAACAGAACCCTTAACAGGATTGAAGGCGTTTCATTTTCTTTCAATTATTTAAATTAATTTTAATTAGAGCGCAGATTTCAATTTACACGGTCCTAATGTAAAATCTGAGTAAACTGTTTATTAAAATTTATTAGAATCTGCGTAAATACTTTGAAAAACTGTGAAATCATGAATCATGAAATCTTGTAATTTCACTTAGTATTAATTAGATTTTGTCCGCGGCTTCGTTCGCGTGATCTATTATCGTGTTAATCCGGATTAAAAATCTACTTATTTTCAAAGTTTCAATACCGACGAACTGACACGATCGCGAGAATCGCGACCATACCGTATCCGTATGAAGCCGAGCCGAGCCGAAGTAAAAGAAAGAAAGCCGAGAGAAAGCCGAGAAAGAGAAAGGCGTATGGAGGGGGTAAAAATCTTACGTGACGTTACATTTTCTCTCGAATCGACCTTTTGTGCACACTTACCTTGGTACAAGTTTTGTCTTTTGTAAACATAACTGTAAGGACACAGTAGACACATTGCAGAATATTGAATCTTTCAGTTGACTCAACACACACACATAACACCTAATAGCTAAACATCTATTTATTGCGTTTGCGACGGGTGTTTTTGGTGTACGAATATTAAGCAGCATCTCTTCAATGCCTTCCATTTTCAGCAAATTGAATTTAAGTAGTTGATGCGCTGTCAACTCTACCTACATAAGTAAAAATACAAATTTAATAATAGGATTTTTAATAAAAATATTTAAATGTATATTTTCAGATATAATATTTCAATGAAGTAAATAATTCGAATTTCTACCATGTTCTTCAGAGATAAACAATTCTGCGTCTGCGGTAGCATAACCTATGCAAAATTCACTCCTCAGCTAATGCTGACGCGGAACCGCAATATGCTTGTATTTGCATTTCAACCGTCTTATGGTAATTTTATTTAAACTAACAATATAAGAAGGAACGGTAGACCTTCTTCATATAAATACTAATTTGGGAGTCGAGATATTCAATTTCCGTAAGTACCTACTACTCCGCAGCTCTGAACCATGGCGCTCTGATATTTTTTAAACCTATCTTTAGTTATTACATGTGTAGTGACGTATCCTTTTCGACCACTGCTGGATATGGGGTTCCTCCACCACCAACTTTCCCTGGTGTCGTCAGATTCGACTAAGGGATAACGACGCCGCTACCACAAGCCTTGGGGAACTACGAGTATACTGACTCTAAAAGAGCGAACTTGCTAACCCGTTTGTCATAAGAATGTGCATAAGAAGGCCGGTGTCTAGCAGTGGACGTTAAAGAGACTGATTACTATTACGAAAAGATGATTACGAAGTAGAACCACGGGCGATATCAATTTGGATTCGTGTCCTTCCGGATTTTCTCCCCTAGGGGAGATATAAGTATTTTCTTCCATTTATGTCTCCACTCCGTAAAGGGAGACACCAGTTCTTGCTTTTTATGCCAATACTAATATAAGAAGAAGCGAGCTTCATTACTGTTTTTTGTTTATATTGTGGTTTAAAGCAAATTGGAGTGCTTGTACGATAACAACTTTTGAAACAATCGCCTTAATAACCAGAACAAGAAAGTAATTTCAGTATAAAGTTTTTCTTTTTCCAAAATTTAAGATTACTTTACCGCTCGTTTCTACGAATATTTTTGTTCGTAATTATAAGTATTCTGTTCGTTTTATCGTACAAAAATTGTTGAAATACAAATGATTTCTTCTCTTCTCATACACATATCGTATTGGGAAGGGGAAGGGTGTACGCTGAAATCCCACAGCCGCTCGACGCATTTGATTGGCCAAGTTACTCCTCTCTCAAACAAGAATTGATACCTACCTCCAATGTACATATTTGTATTGTTCACAATTGTATTGTATTGTATTGTTCCAATGTACATATTGGAAATATTTGTTTCACACACACGGACGAAACACATACGTTCAGACCACTCTTATTATTTTCCAGTGCTTGATATAGTTGCAATTCTGTGTATTTCTTCTGTTTGGATTCATATCCAATACTAGACACGAGATCACGACACATCATCACGTCATAGGATTTTGCAGCGATGAGCTGTGAAAAGGATTTTGCAAGATCGGCATCGCGCCCGCATACCCCCTGGTGTTGCGGGTGTCCATGGGCGGCGGTAACACTTACAATCACGAGGGACCGTTTCATCAGAATTCGTCAATTCGTCAGAATTCATCAAGACAATGCTAGACCGCATTCATCTTTGATGACTAAATAAAAATGGATGGTCCTTGGCTGGGAAGTTTGAATGCAACCTCCACACAGTCCAGACATGGCACCTTCGAATTATTATTTATTTCGCTCCTTACAAAATTCTCTAAATTACTTACATTCAAAAGAAGCCTGTAGAAACCATTTAAATCAGTTTTACGCTCATATGATGGCATTTCATTTTTTTATAGCTATGAAATAATAATGACTCTGCCAGAAAAATGGCGAAAGATAGTTGAATCAAATATTCCGTTCAATAAATATTTATGTAATACAAAAAAGTCTTTATTATTTTCACTATAAAAAGGCAGCCAACTTATCCGAATACCTAATATAAGAGATTCTTTTTGCACTTGTGTCTAGTTGTCTCGTAAACTCGTAATAATGTTTTTTTTATAGAAAGAAGGTGGAAAACGATCAGAGGTCCACCTGGTGGTAAGTGGATTCGGTCTTCCATGGGCATCCACGATACATGCCAACATAAGTCCAGAATGTCAAACATTGGCACGCCCCCGAACGCGCTTTCTACTGTTGGAGATTACTTTTGGATACTTTTGGCGGACGTTCGCACAAATACAAACTCCTGTGCTCAAACAAAGTTCATTCTTCATTTATTCAATACGCGGTTAGGTGGGATCAACCGAAAATACAACGTTGTACAATAAACCTATATATTCAGTTAGAGCAACGCAAATGAACTTTAAAATCACTTTAATAACTCGTTTACGAACCCAAAAAAATTTGTAATCGTGTGAACGCTCGGTTGGGCAATGCTTTATTTAGTCCTAACTAAAGGCACGAACTAACTAAACTAAACTAGGTAGGTAGCTAGGTAGGTAGGCACGAAATACAATAGGTATGGAGGTAGGTCGGTAAAACGTAGGTAGTTTACAGTTTAGATAGGTATTTATTTTTTCTTACAGAGATTACAGAAACTGTCGGATTGCAATAGGATTGTTAGAAAAGCTCTTCTCACGGTGAATATCAGTTACGATGAAATAGTGACTGTGGCATCTTTATGAAATAGGAAGTCATGGGGAACTGATATTATCATCTACATCAAGTAGATGAATTATACGAAATTTGTAAGTACGAGTACATATTATACTTATTCAATTTTATCATTAAACCACTTACGAATGTGAAAAATTATAAAACCTGCCGTGTAAACTGCCGTTTTTTTTATATTTTCAACGTCGGAATGGAGTTTCCTTTGAAAACATGTTAATTAAATCCGATCCCTACTTTTAACTGGAAACCTGAGGCGATGAAATCAAGAGGTTGGATTTTGAAGTAGTGTTGCATCTCTCAATGACTCATTTGCTTCTTGTAAGAATATGAAAGAGCCTCATATTTGAGGATGTCCTATATACAATTCAAATTTTGTTATTATTTCATTCATTGTTAGTTCTAATCAATTTATTCTAATTTATTCTTTACTCTTTTTTGTAAATTATCACAAAAGGCAGACTTAATGCCTTGCAGGATTATCTCCTAGTCAACTTTTGGACTATGCAGCACATGAAATGGAGGGGAGGAAATAAATGTAACAAATATAGAACATTAAGAAAAAACTAGTGTAAGTTAATATTAAAAAATAAACATAATATAAAATGTTGCATGATGTCTCCTGGCAGGACCTTGCCGTCTGTGTAGAGGACGGAATGCGAGTGGTCACTGCCTGGCTTGAAGACAACCTCTTAACTCTAAAATACATCAAAAACCAAATATCTATGTTTTATCAAAACAAATCAAAAGGATTTGTCGCGATACGCTTCGCCACGGGTGGCTACACTTCGCTACTTCAGTTGGCACAGTAAGACCGAGCGCATCGCACCAACCATTGACCGGTTTGGCGGGAAAATTAAAAAAACACGTCGACTGCTATGGAATGTAGCAATGAAAACGTTTTAGAATTCATACAAAATTATAAATTACGAGTAGAACCTATATAATGAAACCCTAAAGACCCGGGTCATAAAGAATATCTCATTTACGACGCGTGATCAAGAATCAGAAGTAATCGAAGTTAGCTTAATTTTAGTCATTATTCAGTTAAATAATTAAATTTATAAAATAAATAAATTAACTAAATTAAATAAATATTTAAACAATTGTTCACCGACATAATATAATACAACGCAACCGCTTCATCCATTTTACTTTTCTATACTCGTACTTCAACCGAATTATCGCGACAAAAGTGTAATTTTAACTCCGTAGTATAATTTTGTGTGTAGACAAAAACTTCGCCAAAGGTCGAATACAACGTAATGTTGTGACATGACGCCACGAGTGTTCATCCGATAGTGTGGCCGTAACATAAAAAGAAGAAAGGTTACACTTTAATATGTAACTTAATTATATTTTATTTTATATGATTTTGTTGCTTTATTTTCGTTGGTTTTGTGTTTAACCTCAAATGAGGTATACTCAAACGTATAGCTTCACATCCTTTTGAAACGTTGCTTTAGCACTATTCTGAAATAAAAACTGGCTGTGTAGAAAATTTTTCCTTTAGCTCTGCTGTAAACAAAACAAAAGAAATGTCGGCAAACTTCGTTTGTTTTATTTGCCGTGCCATTACTGCTTGTCTGGTCGGTACAAATAGTGTAGATACGTGCACACCACACCTCCCAAGGTCTTGTTTGTTTGAAGTGGTTAATTGAATTAGAGAGAAAGCTTCCTTTGATGTATATATTCCTTTTATATTTGATGAAAAACAAAAGATGTTAGAATTATTTTTAATTTTGACAAGTGGGCGGACGAACAAGGGGTCGGTCCTACGTGATGGTAAGTGTTACCGCCGCCCATGGACACCTGCAACACCAGGGGGTATGCGGGTGCCATGAAAAATCCTATTCACAGCTTTCTTCAAGAACCCCATATCGTAGCTTAATGGAA
Organism: Sesia bembeciformis; assembly: GCA_943735995.1. Lineage (NCBI taxonomy): Eukaryota > Metazoa > Arthropoda > Insecta > Lepidoptera > Sesiidae > Sesia > Sesia bembeciformis. The sequence continues at coordinate 5,894,232 of OX031044.1, read as the reverse complement.
AGACCTCTTGAGGCAGTTCGTTCCACAGCTTACGGATTCGGAGTATAAAATAATTTTTGGACCGAACAGTGCGCGACACCTCTGTATCGAGGAAATGCGGATGGACCGCACTTCCCGTCACAGAAGTGCGGTCCATCCGCATTTCCGCATTGTAGAAACCCGACGTGGGAATTATATTAAACAATTCTTCAGAGCATTCCCCATTGTACAGGCGGTAGAACACATAGAGACACAACGTCTCTCCGAATGCTGAGGGGTTCTAAACCGCCCGTGAGAGTGGGATCGTCGACAATACGAACAGCACGTCGTTGGATGGAGTCAAATGGGTCCAATTGGTATTTCGGTGCGCCGGCCCGGAGATGAGAGCAATACTCTATATGGGGCTTCTGAATACCTGAGCTTTGTGAAGCATAAGAAGTTGCCCAGTGGTGAAGTACCGCTTCGCTCTGTTCAGCACACCGAGCTTTTTGGAGGCCATTTTGGCCTTATTTTCCGGATACCCCTAAATTCGACTTTTCTGGAAATGTCGACACAAAGGATCCCGATACTCTCCGAGATCTTAAGAGGTATGCTCTGAAAGCAAGGTGCTACGATAAAAGGGGATTTTTAACGGTGAATGCACAAACTTGCGTCTTACTGGGGTTGAAATCCACTAGGTTCAGAAAACTCCAAATCGAGACTAGATCTAAAGAGTCTTCGATTTCAGACACAAATGACAAATTCAGACAGAAATGATAAAAAAATATAAAGGATTTTTTACTAAAGCATAAGAAGTATCTGAAACGATTTAATTTTGTGTGAACGAAAGATTCTATTCTATTATCTCTATTTTGTTATATCTATTAACTCTCTATCTCTATAACATCATATTCTATTTTGATTTTGAGTACTTCGTTTGAAGGTTTGATTGAAGGTTGTTACTTAATCACGTTGAATGTAATCCGGATTAATATATAGGCAAAGTCGTGGGAAAAGCTAGTAGTGAAGTATATTCAGCAAGCTACGTTATTTGACATATCTGAGCACAGATCTGACATTCCTGCTACCGCATCTGAGAATGGTCGATGTGTTGCCTGTCCTGAATTTGTGAAACAGACTAATTACCATTTTATTCTCAACGCCCTGCACGTACTATCTGAACTGGGTCTGCAAAGCTCTTTGACCGTGTCATATGTCACATCCAGTCCGACAGCCTCACGCTGCGGGCACAATAGTTGACAAGCTTGTTTTGTACTAGATAAATTATGGAGTAGATGTTATGGAAAGCCTTTAAACAACCTATTTAGTAATTAATTATACCTCTTGTTTATGGTTTCAATAGCATGGAAAAGTAATTCTCGTAAAGTTTATCATCCTTAATTTACATGAATATACTGAATCTATATTGCACTTTTGACTTGGTTTTTATTTATAAGCATTTTCATGAAAATGCAAGTATATGATTCTGTAGAAGATTGCTTACAAACAGACAGCTCATAAAACCACCTAGCAGTGACAGTGCCGTATGCCTTACGAACTAGCTATTTTCTGAGTTACCGTAATAAAATAAAGTCGCCACGTACAGTGGAGATATAGGGTCGAGGCTTTGAGGAGACGGATTAATTTAACATTTGATAAATAGTCTCCAGTCTAGTCCCTACACTACACTGGTCTCTGAAATTATTGATCAAATAAAAACTGCAAGATAGAACATTGAAAATTTACACGTTTGTTTCTTTTCACTTATTTTTTAACAGTTTTTAAATATTTTAAATTATTTAACGTTTGGGGTTATATCAGTGACACGCTGTATACAACTATTATAACAACTTGATACAACAACGATACGTCGGTATGCTCAAACATTTCAGAGATAACGTTGCAAGCTGCGCGGAGCGTGAGTGCCACAATCAAGCTAAAATTCCTCCGTCTTAGCTCCCGGGAATACATGGAATTCATATCAGAGTTAAGGGTATTTACGAATTACTTGTATCGTACAATTTTGTTCTCTACAAAAATAAGATTAACTTTACATTTTATTAGGTTGAGGTTCTCCCGTGACAGTTATTCCTGATGTGACGTGACGTGTTCGGATATACAAAAATAGTTTGTTTCGTTGATCATGCCCATTTAGTATTTTTGCTGCCCGTTTAAATATATAGTAATACAAGCCGACATTTTGGCGGAAACTCGAGAAATGAAGTGTTTTTGTTTGATTATTGTAAAAATTGTGTGTTTTACGCGTTTTGTGGTTTAATAGTGATAGTTTATTAAACTTCAAAGTATTTTTGTGCGAAGTGTTTGTTATAATCAAATAAAAGCGTGGGTCTGCGTTTTACGTGTGCTTCCAAGTAGTCCTGTTCTGTCTCCAGTAAACCCACTATCGCTTTACTAAGCAACTTCTGACTTACTCCGACGGGACTGGACATTGACAGGATACGTTTTAGACGTTTTATTATGAAGAAAATTGACACTGGCAGAATGTGCTAATTGTACCATTGCCTTATATGAAAAAAAATATAAGCCATAAATATATAGATATCTATAGATTAAATTAATTGCATTTACCTACGTTCTTGTGTTGATAACTGTACAATTAATAGATTTAGAGATTTTGAATGTAATCCGAAGAAGGAAAACTTGTTTTATTTAATTCTCCTATATCCAAGCTAAATCTACCTTATCTTAAGTTTCAAGTTGTAGTTACAGTACTTACGCTAAGTTAGGTTTGATTTGGTCTCGATTACATAAGATAATTCGATCAGATAATGTTCTTTGAAGTAGATTACGTAAGTTAGTTCGATCAGATAACCGTTGTAATCAATCGAAGAGCTATTTGATATATCAGTTGTATAACTTTCGTTACTATACCATATTAAATTACTTCGATGCCTAGTTAGTTTAAAGTTTTTGATAGATATTAACTAAATATTATTTTAACATAACTAGTTAACATAAATATACCGTATAGCACGTATCCACTGCTGGATATGGACCAAAGGCACATTGTCTCGTGCACGAGTGATGTATGGCCTCAAAAGACCACGCTGGCCAAGCGAGTTGGCGAGTCTACTCTTTTTGAGGTAGTGTAGTTTCTAAGGGCTACTTCGTTATCCCTTAGATAACGAAGTATCTACGAATATCTAAGTATCTAAGCCTTCATACACCCGTCATATACGAGTACATAAGTGTATTACAACACACAACAAAACTTAATTGTATGTTTATTATGACTTTGGAAATGGACTCAAGTTCTAATGAACTATGAAATACGATTTTATACTTTACCGGCTATTGTCCGCGTCTTTGCTCCCGTGGATTTAATTGAAGGCAATTAAAGTACTTAAAAAGTACCTAAAACCCTAAGGTACATAAAAAGTACCCGGCATAAAAGTACATCAAAGTGTGTTCCTTAACACACTTTTATGCAAGATAAACTTATGTGTCGGGTACTTTTTAAGTGCTTTACAATACATTTTATACTGATCAATTATAAAGTTCCCATGGGAATCAAGCTAACCACTACACGTATATATATATGTACTCTAACGTCTACACGTATATATATATATTATTAAAATTATATAATATATATATATATATATATATATATATATATTAATATATTATTAAAATACCGTAGTGTATGTATGTGTTATATGTATGAATGTATGTATGTGTATGTATATATATATATATTATATATATATGTGTGTGTGTGTACATACACACGCATATATACATATACACACACATATATTTACACATCCACACACACATATAGATTACACATTACACACATACATTAAATGTACACATATTTATATTACGGTAGGTATTTAATTAATTTACGTCATTACTAACTATCTATACTTTTACTTAATCTTACAAATCATTACACCTACAGCGCCATCTCTGCATAGCCCAAAAGTTAACTGGGAGATAATGCTTCTAAGCATTAAGTCCGCCTTTTGTCACTTTTTGCAATAAATAAATAAGCGTTTTAATTTATAAATCGCAAAGAAAGAAGAAATTATTAATAGCAAAAAAATCTTCAAATATCAATAAAGCCAATCGACAATTTCACTTCGACAACTGAATTAACAATGACAAACGATGAAAGTCGACGACGACAATCCATTTATTTATGTGTATTCAAAATACTTTAATAATTCCAAATTGGGTCACACAAAATCCTAACAGATCTAATGGACAATTTCCCGGGCAGAATTCACTATCCTCAATCCCATATTCAATCGTACGCCCAATTTGAGTGGCAATTTCCCGGAGCGCTTGTAAACTCCACTAGTTCTGCTAGGTAGGGATGGTGTGTACATTCAACTGTACATCAGACTACACAAAAACCTTGTTTTTTTAAAAAACGTGTTGTTAAACCATATATTATATATTCGCCTAGAACTGTCTAGAACCTAAAATTGCCTAGAGCTATAGTTTTTAATACCAACTTAATTATGAAAAAAAAACTTTTTAAAAACTTTAACGATAAAGTGTGTTCTCTTTTATGTTTTATACTAATCATATTTTATTTATTTTTCTTTTCTGTACTTTGTCACTTCACATCATTACTTCAATAAAATAACAAGTATGTCTTACCGTAAACGTGTCAAGTTTGTCTTATGTTATTTTCATCTGTTGTCTATATTAATAGTTATCCTGGTAGTTTATCTAAATAAAAATAAAATAAAGAATTCTGGCTTACACACTGTGTTGATTTTTATGATTAGCAAAAATTCTTACATTTATGGTTATTCAATAAACTCGGCTTCGTCGTTTGCTCCACCAAAGCCATGCTCGGGTTCTAATTGAATCCGATTTTACATTTAGATTATCCATGAGTTTGATTGTCGGTCCACTGTACAATATTCAGACCGGGAACATGTTTACTTCGACTAATTGGACCCACTTGCCCTGATTGCTGTGCATAACTAACTTACTTAATATCAATAATCATGGCTTACACAAGACAAGATCGTAAATTCTATTATTATAGTATCTATTTAACTTTTGCTACAGCAACGTATTTTCTGCATATCGTGACTAAAATAAATAGAAAAAAATTAAAAAAAAAAATTGTGACTACAGTACAGAATATTTAAGTTATGGTGTTAATATTAGAAAATATTTTCTGTAACTTATCATATATTAAACATTTTACAATATGAATGCTGTGTTCTCCTATAAGAGGCTACCTTATGCGTATATTATAATGTTTATCATATTTGTATACAATTAAAATGTAAGATGTCGTTGGCGAACCTAAAAAAATAAAATTAAACATTATTTTTACATACCGCCTAAACAAAAAAACCGGACAAATGTTAGATTAAAACTTTGGCAAACGTTAAACTGTCTAATACAAAGATACTCGTAGGTACGTAGATCTTTTGGTCCCATTTTCCCGCTTTTTTTCGGAGTTGATAAATTCTTGTGGCCCTATTGGTCTTTCAAGAGTAACCGGCAGTGTATGGTTTAGGGCGTGAGCAGAAGGCGCTCAGCTAGGAGCAAAAAGTGTGTGCTGCAACGAGTCTAAGGGCTCCCCCGCCGGTAGATCGGCGGAAGGACCGGATCCCGGCTTAGGGCGTTGCTTTGGTAGGATCGTGAGTCGGTGAGAAGTGTCCAGGAACGTGCCTATACTGGTAAGCGTGTTGGCTGAAGGCCTCTTTAGGTCGGTCCTGCCCCCTACATAAGTTACTATGATTTTATTTCACCATAATTTTATGAGTTCTACAACCATAGATTATTTGCAACAGACTAATAGAAATAACTTTGAAGTTGGAGAAAAGAGTATTGAATTAAAGCCTTTTATTTCATTTTTCTTTGAAGTTATTATTATGCCGTGCCAAAAGGTAGGAACTTCTCTAACACGGCTCTAGCGTGAAGATAATAGCCGAAGATAACTCAAGAGTTACTTGGCACAGATAACCACTGACTAATATCTGCAAGAGATCTCTTAATCTTTCGCAGACCGCATCTTTTCGGATTACTCTCATTTACTGGTAAATTTATATTAATAGCTGGACCCTAAGCTTCAAAGCAAGGTCCGGTATAGTTCTCTTTACTCTTGTTTTTATATCACATTTTATTGAATAACATTGAATAAAACATACAAATGTGTTGAAATTACATTTCGGCACATTTGACCTTTACGAAGTGTTACTTATACTATTTAAGCATTTGATCAAGATTATGTTGAAATTTTCATTTACGAAGATATTTCCGAACGAATTTGGAAAAAAAATATACACACGGTACTATTTCGACCTGGGCATTTGAAAAAATACAACCAGCATACTCGTACCTCTATTTCAATCTTAAATTTGAGAATACATACATACTAGATATCTTATACAAGCACTCGAGGATGGGCACGTTAGTGTCTAATAGGGTACTGTGTTCAGTAGGTCTAGTATCTTTAATTCATATTTGTTTTGAAAATGGAACATTTACATTACGTAGCATTTAAGCTTCAGATTTGACTTTTTAATGAGCCTCTCCTTATCTCCTTACACTAAACCCCGCCCTAGAAATTGCCAACTAAATTTCTTTGGAAAGACTGTATGATGTGTCATCTAGTCCTATGGCCAATTCGATGTCTTTAATTGAGCGTTCTCATAAATAGTTGAACTCCTTTGCAGCTCACTATCAACTTATTCAATAAGCGGTTATCCAGCGCTAACCGCAAATATAACGTTGTAGAACAATCATATTCATTCAGTTAAATCAACGAATATGGACTTTTTCAATCACCGTAATAACTCGTTTGCGAACGCAAAATAGATTTGTAATCGTGAGAACACTCCGATGGCCAATGCTTTAAACATACCAGTTTAATGAAGTACATAAATATTGTCGTGTCCGCTCTGACGACAAATGGTATGATCCGCTAACAACTACAATAACAACTAAACTCTAATGAGCCCCTAGGTTTCAGCTCACCCTTGTCAAATAAACTAAAGGCAATTACTCGCCTAAAACGTCCCTTTATTACAACTATAAATGGCTCAAAGTTTCGACTTAAGTACTACGACGATTGACAGTCAACCTCGCGCCAAATCATATTGTAGGATTTGTGTATATCTGTTGGGTTGGCTTCAAATTGGAAATTGAATTGCGCAAATATTTTTATATTTGTAATTGAATCACGGCCTCAGTGGCATTTGGTACTGACAAACTAAATTATTTGACCTGTGACACTTACTTATTGCAGTTTATAGACAATTTCCTTCTGGACACACTGAATTGTCTACGCACTCGTGGTTTCTTCGTGTACAAATATAATTGTAATAAAAAATATACAGTGTGTCACTAACATGACGATGAAGCTGAAAATAGGTTGTTTAGTATCGAGAGTAGAATTGATTCTACCAGTTTTTTACAATAACTTTTTTTTTCATGACTTATTGTTAATTTATTGTATTTTATATCCTTTATTATACGCGCAGCTCCACAATAAATACGGCGCGCAACCGTCATGTCCCGTCGCCAACACCACCGCACCGCCCTGCGGTCCGGCGGCGCCCGATTGTTGACCTGTACTGAGTAATGAGAGTTACAAATGTTGTAGATAGAACAACAAAACATTACATATTTACAACTTTTGATTTATTCCCTAAATTAAATTTATTTTTCGCTAGAACGATTTCATATATTTTAAATTAGTAGACGTCTTTCAAGTTTTGCGGTATTTCATTGACACGCTATATTAAACATTCCATATTATATTGAGTTGCTCTACTGTTTACTTTTATTATTGTGGTTCCAACAGGGGAATGTTTGTGAAACATGCCCACGAACAATTCCCGCAATTACAAATACAATTGTACATATATCACGTACAAGTGCGGATTAATTAATAGGCTTACTGAGACTGTATTCCGATTATATGTACATAGACTATAAAACATACAGTAAAGGTCGAGCACAGCATTTGCTTCAAGTAATTATTTTCCACCCATTACAGGGACTCTCTTTGCCAGGGAAGGTAAATTAACCTGAATTAACTTTAAGGCCAGTTGTGAATTCCAATCTTATCCCCCCCCCCTCCTTATTTTGCCCAACCCTTTCTCGAAATCTATACCTAAATCTCGAAAGGTAGGCGACGCGATTGGGGGCGTGCCGCGCAGCGTTTGGGACTGATGTTGGTATGTGTCGCGAATATACGTCGGCGACAGTATCCACTTACCACCAAGTGGAATTTACGTTCATTTGGCGCCTTCATTCTACAAATAAAAAACCTTATCGGAACCCGCCCTGAAAAACCAAGGTTCGAGTTGTCACCACGTGATATTCACCCGTGTTGCATCACCTATTGGACATGTGTAGTGTTGCCCCCTATGAAGGATGTGATCGATTTTGAGGCTATAATACAATTTCCCACCATTACGTATAACAATGTGCCTGCAAACAGTCCCGCGCGTACCTACCTCTATACATGGCCGTGTACCAATGGTCTGCCTCTCCACTGCTTTACCTGGCCCGCCACCATACACGATCTCCCTTCCAATTCAGCCGCTACCGACATTTTTAAATAATTCGTCAATCCACCTGGAGTGGTACTTTATTTCCATTCGAGGACTTCTCTACTCCAAACGGCACGTGTAACGGTAAATGCAATTAATTATTTACTGATACACGTGCCGTCAACAGTAAATATAATTATTTATTGTTCCATGTGTCGTCACATGTATCGTTGTATGAAACTACGACACCAGTACATACTGTTTCTTTTGAGATATGTACTTCCTCAAGGGAACTAATTAGATTGCGAAGCGAGTCATAGGCTAATAAATACATGTTCAGAACACATAGAGCTATTAATTTCATGATGTTTTAGGTACTCATGTGTATATAGGTAATCTTTTTTCAGAATTTTAACCTGAATGAAATTAGCAGTAGCTAATGAACTAACTCTTGTAACTAACTGAATATTTAAATACTTTATGTATTGATATTCCAGAATAGAACAGAATACAATAGAATACTATAGAATAGCATGGAATGAATTGGAATTGAATGCAATTGATATATATCACGCTCGTCCTATACTTTGTGTGTCCGAGAAAGTGAGTGGGGTATAATAATATAATCAGCTATAATCTTATTTCATACATCGTGAAATATTCTCTACAATACAACACGTTTATTTGTGGACAAAGGTACATTGCTGGAAATATTACAGTGAGCGATTCTCCATGTCCCACCTGATAGGTATACAAATATACACAAAGAATTAAAATCCACAAGCAAAATGTACACAAAAGTTATTAGTACATTAGTAAATGAGGTCATAATAACAAATCGAATTCATATATATTGTAATATGTGACCATTGTGGACCATGTCATTAGAGACACAATAGTGTTATTTCTATTTATGTAGGAAAATCGTTTCTTTGTATTGTAACTCTCTACTTTAAGAACTTTAAGTTTAAGAACTTAAACTCTGCTTTCTATTCATCTCAAATATTTTAGCTGTATAAATGAGTAACGCTGGAAATTATCACAAGTAGTTTAAAATTCTTAGCTCCCACCCAAGAGGATACACAAATTGTCCTCCTTTCAACTAAACTGAATCACGGTAGAGTAATTCAGATCCTTTCGAAACTTGATAAAGCCATTTAAAGTTACAATATATCTTAAGGTGTCGGGCACACGGCACACGGGATCGCTGGTCGTGGCGGCACAGAAACCATTTTAAATAACGATGACCAATTGCAAGTTTACAGCCGGTGATGGCTGGATGTTCTCATCCAGCCATCACCAGCTCTAAACTTATGGCGAAGATTTACGAAACTTAAGCCGAAGATCGTGTGCGTGACGAAAGACGGGAGGGAGAGGCAGTGAAGAGACATCGGTCTATCTGATATGGTATGGTTTCATCGTCGATATGAGAGAATACACTCATATCTATGGTTTCATTCTGAGTGGATGAAAGATATACTCGTATATCAGACATATGTCATTGCTATTAAAACGAACGTTTTTAAGTTATTTACTGGTAAATTTATAACATCGATTAGAACATAATCTGACGCATTTATAATAATATTACACAAATACAAAAATGACTTTAAATATCTGCTACCAAAAGACAAATTAGTTCGTAGAAAATATTAGTTTCAATTTACTTGAAAGAGTAACTAACCCATTCTCATACCAAATTCAAGTAAGTTCACTAAATCAAATTTTAGAGAAGAAGAATTATTACGTATGTGATTACGTAACCATGCTATAGTATCCCACCTATACCTTGTATTCCAGTTACAATTATCTTTTGTAAAATTATTCAGCTATATAACTACTAAAATAATTAATTGTTCTCTTTTATATTAATGGCCCCTTTTGGAAAAACATCGGTTGACCAATTTATATATGGCATACGATTTTAGAAACATAAAAACCCAATTGTACACAAAAGTGTCCTCTAGGGTTTTTATTTGCGCAACCGAGTAGACCGTCTGCTTATTTGCCACTTATTTTCCATTCATTTTAAGCTTGACCAGATTTAGTTGAAAGTATTGGTTTACCGGCATATTTTGTTCGAATGTAATATGTAAATATAAGATCAAAATCAGGTGCTATCGGAATAATCGACAGAAAGGGTCGCCGTCGGCTTTGAAAGTACCTATACCTAACATTTAAGACAGAGATGATCCTCTTAGCTCCTCAAGAAACTTTGCGAGTTTAGTACGGGTCCAAATGAATTATTCAAATACAGTTTCTCCGGGCGGCTTAAATTAATTTTACGAGAAGAACTCTTTGGCCGTTAGACTTCTAACGCTGTTGCGAATTCAATTTCTTTCGGTTCGTCTGTTTGCTGAATAAATTGATGCAAGAACATTTTTTATATTGATACAAATTGTACTTAGCGGTTTCGCAGCTGACCTTGAACTCTGAATGAAAGCAATGCTACGAAAATATTTTTTTGTTCGATTAATATTTAAACATAAACTAACATTTCTTTATAAAGTTTAACAGGAAATGGATTATAATATCTTGCAGATAATCACAATGAAATAATTAATTTGTAGGGGGAGACTGCATGCTACATTCCCACAGCCGCTGGGCGCACTCGACTGGCCACGTTACCCCTCTCTCACAGAAGACTACTTTGAAATGTACTGCATTTCCTACTGTATCATATTTCCCCAATGTACGTACGTGTTTCGGTAGTGAGTGAGATATGCCAGAGCCCATTCCCATCCCAACCTATCCCTCCCCATTTTCCCAATCCGTTCTTTAATCTGCAAAGGTAGGCAGCGCATCCAGGGGCGTGCCAACGTTTGTCATTCTGGACTGATGTTAGCATGTATCGCGGATGTCTATAGACGACGGTATCCACTTACCATGGATACCGTCGTACCGGTATACGGTTGGACTGTATGCTCGTCTGCCGCATTTTTTCTATAAAAAAAGTTATTTGAAATTAAATAGACGGCTGTATTTAATTTCAAATAACTTTTTTTAGCATAGACTAAGTACAATGTTCAATTTGAGAATAATGGTATGTCGGTCATATAATTTGTTCGCTCCAACACACGCATTGTCATTTTTATTTTTCTACCGTATAATATGAACATCACCTTTTCCAACTGCACACCCCCAAGTTAAAAGTGTGTGACCTCTAGTCTCTGAAACGCCCTCGCCGCCAACGATCTTGTTACTAGTTGCGAGGAAGCCGCGAGGTCGTGGACCCTGTCTACGGCTGTAACTCTTTTATGACGAAACCTCGTATCTGCTGGTCGTGTACCGGTTCGACAGGAAACCGTGTGGTGGCGGACCTCGACTGCCGCTGTAATATAGCGTGTGATCTGAGAGCTTGATGCGAGTGCCTGCCTACCAGCGAGCCCTGTACGAAGAGGAAGAGAAGTACTAGGTCCTCCACAACGACCGTGGAAGGTGCCTCATGTTGATGCACGCCAGAAGTATACAAGGTACCGTTTCACGGTTCGATTAGCTATATCACACTTTCTTTAATTATATTATTTACAACTATAATTATAGTTTAATTTTATTTAGACCCATTGTTAGTTTATAATGATTTGTGTATTAAATTAACATAACCTAAATTTAACCCGATTTTGATTTTTGTTCATGCTTGTATTCTGTCTTTTTGAGAATCTGTTCTTACACGAAAAAACCGTATATGGTACTGGCCTGAAATGAATAAGAACACTGAAATAGAAGCTTTAAATTCTGACGAAAATAGTAAACCTGACGAAACTCTCGGAATCAAAAAGGTAAAATTAAATTTAGAGACATCAGTGAAAGACGAGAGGGAAGACGTACATAGGTTATGTTGAAAATAATTATAATAATTAGCTAATAATTCAACATAACCTATGCACGTCTTCCCTCTCGTCTCGTCTTCGTTTGATTCTCAAAAAGACAGAATACAAGCATGAACAAAAATCATAATCGGGTTAAATTTAGGTTACATTAATTTAATACACAAATCATTATAAAGTAACAATGGGTCTAACTAAAATTTACTCGATTTGCTCTATCTCTATGAGAATCTGTCCATATCCGAAGAAACCCAATATATACTCATCCACTAGGCACAGCAGTAGCAGCCTCTGAAGGCTCCTTCCTTTTCCTTCTTTTGTTACCACCAAAATAAATAGCATTCCTAAAACAAAATGCAATATTTGAGATTTAATTTTTAAGGAATCAAATGAAGGCGCAATCAAAAACATTGTGTCAAATTTGTACGACACCTAAATGTGACCGTATTCCTGTTACAATTCTTCCCCACTTTTGTTCGTCGCGACGGAACTGCGACCGAACAATAACTAACAATAATACGCGCGTCGACACGAAGTGTATACACTGCTGCGGAATTTTGACTAACTCGCAATATATACAGGTTGATTAATTTTACAGAAGATGAAAAACGTTTTATATCTGTTTTAAAAAATGAAGAAATGTTGAAGAAATGCTTACCATTGGTGGGCTATTTTTTTTAAGCAGAAACCCAATTAACGGCAGCCTACGGATAAATAAACGGATAATAAATTTTAAGTCTATAGGCAAAATTCAAATGCAGAAACTAAGTTAGGGAGTCTCAGTACGTAACCGTCGATATATAGGTGTATGTAAGTATTATTAAATAACATTTTTGTATGACGTATCACAAACATAGCCACATGCTCATAAATGACTGATCATGCTGACAATAACTTGGCTTTTTCTGTCCAATTTTATTTTATCCAAGTCCTTCTATCAATTTCGTCCCTTGCCTTTATCCATAGGACTTTGCAAGGTCGGCGGCGCGCCCGCATACCCCCTGGTGTTGCAGGTGTCCATGGGCGGCGGTAACACTTACCATCACGTGGGACCGCCTGCTCGTCCGCCCCCTAGTCTATAAAAAAAAAATATATATATTTTCAACTACAATATCAATATAAAGTGGAGGTAAATTTCTACCTTCCTCACAAGTTGATAATAAAAAATAATAACGTCGAGACGGGGACTTATTTACGTTCGCAAATTAGTCCCGGAACTCGGATTACGTCGGTTCCAAGCGCGGGCCGTGCGCTGTCACGGCCCGCGTCCCCAAGTCATTAAGACTTACCAACATTACACGTCTATAATGTTATTGGTTCAGCTGGAAGGTAGGTAAAATATTATGAGTCCGTCTTATGATTTTGAATTGATTTAAATCTATGTTATTAAGTAAACAGTAACCGACCCTTTTAGTATTCACTGGTGACCATGGGCCACCTCAGTCCTCATGCATGTGTTGTGCATGAGGGATGTATGGGTTCGAGACAACTCTTTGGTCTGCGAATCCACTCTTCGAGAGGTGGTGTTGTTCCTCTGGGCTTGTTGTAGCCGCTTTGTTAAATAGGAACTGTCATTAAATAATAAATAAGTACACATTTTATTTGTAGATATTCCAAGTAGATTTTTGACTTAAGACATTTATAATTGATTTAATAAGTTTCAATTCTCTACTTATAAGATTAAAAAATTTTTATGTTCCTAAATACAACAATATAATATAATCCTCGTCTAAATCCTTACCAAAGCATCATTAATGTTAAATATCTCAGCAACCTTAAGAGCATTATAGTGGATTAACGTTCCACCTCATTAGAAGCTCGACTAGCTTCACCAGTAGAATCAATTGGAAACCCAACTACATATCTACACTACCTGTCCGCTTCGGCTTTACATATCGTAGGTAACCGATGAAACGTAAGATCGGATATTACGAATTCAATTATAAGGTCAACGTCAACCTTCATCCGATCACGTAATCCTAGTGAATAAAATCCAGTAATTTGACAAAACAAAATATTCAATGGATATCGCTGCACTAGACTTCGTTCACTGATGATATTATTGTGATGTTTTGTCAGATTTTGAGTTATTCAGTACTCATGTTATTTATAAAAAAAATCGTACGAAACAATTACAAATATTAGTCTTTAATTCTATATTTTACGGATTCATTTATATATAAAAAAAAATCTCAGCGGTGAAGAACAATATCAATAGGAAATGCGCTTGCGCGAGACTGAAAATTCTATATACTATTATAGTATATATAATTTTGAGTATGCCTATATAGTATTATATATACTACGAAATTACGAATTAAAAAAATATTCGAAACCGAATCCAAAATAAAATGTTCGGATTCGGATGGTATTTCAAATAATTTTGTTCATTGCTGTTAGAGGCAGAATTCAAACGAGGCGAGTTTTAATAAGTTTTTGCTGCTTGCTTTTCATTTGGTAGATTTTCGTTCGTTCTTTATTAAAGTAAAGATTATTTAATAATTAATTAATTTAGTTTATTAATTTATTAATCTTTATTAATTTAGTAAAGATGCAATTATTCCCTATTTGTTTTATGTTTCTTTGCTTTTAGTTCGAAATACATTTCTTAAAAAGTTAATTAAAAACATATCCGTAACTGAAACCATATCCGAAATTATTTCATATCCATTTCTGTAACTGAAACTTGCAAAAGTGTGTACGGAAAAATAACCGTTCAGTCAAAACTGATCGGCAAAACTGATCGTATTTTGTGGCCATTACAGACTCGATTAAATCGGCCTACGCTTTTTTATACGTCTATTGTACTTTAATCTTTCGCCTGGTGGCAGTGGTCAGCAGTGGGTCACGTCACGAATAAACTCTTTGTACCTTGAACTGACAAGATCTTTCTGATTCGCTTACTCACCGACAATGTTTAAACAATGAAAACGGGTTGGACAGTAAAATTAATTGTTATAATTACGTGCCCACGATTCGCGTGGGGACGCGAAATTCCCTTTCTGGGAATTGTGCGAATACGTCCTTGTCCTCAGCATTTGTTTTAAGAACGAAATATGTTTTGAGGGTTCGTGGAAAGGTTTTTTGAGGCATTAAATACAGACCTGTTTATTAATTCTATCCATAAACAACACATTTTTATGTTATTGTTCTATCATTTTGTTATGTCTGTTTATTTGTTGAAATATTCGTTAATACAACCTTTGTTTATAAAGTATTAAAACATAAACACAGTTCATATAACAAACATAATAGTAAACAGCATTAAAAACTTATATATTCCATGGTATTCTGCCACATTTTCAAATGTTGAAAATAAAACGTCTTAAAAAATTGATAGAAAAATAATTTGTTCTATCAATTTTAAGACGTTTTATTTATTTGTTTTATTTATTATGTGTTTATTTGTTTTATTTCTTGGTTGTTCTATTTATTTATTTGTTTTCTTTTTGTTGTTTTGTTTATTTTATTTATTGTTAATAAGGGCCTATTATATAATTATAATAAGCTCTTATTCCGAAAATCATGCAAACATATTTTGAAAGATTAAAGATTGCATGGTAACGAACAAACCAATATTTTTTAACCTATAGTCAGTACAAATAATCCAGTAATCTTTAAAGGTAACCTTTAGTTTTTAACAGGACAGGACGTAAGCTATTTTTCACTTACAACACAATTCGTCTGGTAACTTATGTAGGAAAGGAAATTTCTATAACAAAATTTCGAGATAATAAATAAAATATTATTTAACGATTTATGAAATAATGCATAAATAATATTATAGCAATTTTGACGATACTTAGCAACCGTTGACATATTCCTAGCAGTAATCCTAGCAGACAGATAGACAGACGTAAAAAGTATACATATAATTTTTATTACAAAGCGAAATTATGACAAAAAACAGACTTATTAAAGATTCCAAAGACGTTGCGCATAAAAGAGGTCATTATATATAAAACTCCCATTATAATGACACTCCTCGGCGTCATTAGTTTTTGTAAACATTTCCAATTTAATTTTTGAAAAAAATAGTCTTAGTTTTGCAGATGGACATATTATTTTGGGTTCCATACAGAACTTCATAGATAGACAGAAATACTATTGTATTCTAATGCGTTATTTATAATAAGTTATTCAGTACTTCAGTATATCACGTTAATGAATTGTCTTCAATATTCTTGTACGGTATTGAATTTTCAATTTATCTTATGAAGTTTACTGTATATCACTCGATAATTCATCAATCATAAGGTTTTTTATCTCACAACTTTGGTTACTGAGTTTGCATTTGACGAAAATTACTGAAGGCCTACACAGTTTTTCATCTACTTAGTTCGTCGTTTAAAAAAGACTTATAAACTTACTAAAGACTTAATTCTTAGCCCAGTCATTTTAGAGAAAAACTTAAGCAATCTCCTCACAAAACTTCAGTTAGCTGAATAACACACACCTTTGTAACAGTATTCTAAACAAAATATAAAAAATCGACATGCATATCGCGTGTGCGTTTTAAGATATTCGAGGTCAAAGCTCATGAAACACAGTTTTTCGCGAAAATCTCACTTTTTATAGCGCAGAGGTCAATAAGGGTTATTACAGAAATTATGGATCGGAAAATTTCCAACAAAAAAGATCTTACACATTTTTGTGTAGAAATAACACTTTTTGTTGTAGAGCGCAGGGAATTGCTATTCATTTGCATATTCCATAAAACCCTCCCTCTATGGTAAGGTACGGTACACCTTGCCTTATACTGTAAGTACTAACACTATAATAAATGTATGTTTATTACGTCTAGTCGCGTTGACTAATTGGCATGTAACTCGGATGTCCATGACCACAATATCCACTTACCATCAGGTGGATATTTTAAGGAATAGTACAGCATATAGTAATGTAACTAAAAAAACTTATATTATTATATAATTTGTTTAATGATTTTAGTAAGGTCGCGTCTGTAGCGACAGAACCGCGCGTCACTGACGCGTGACGCCGCGACACTTGCGACCATTTTGTAGTATGCTCAGCCGCACGTGTCTGTCGCGGGGAGCTCGGAAGGTGTCCCATTCATTTTAATACAACTTATTAATACTGTCGTCTGTCGCTACAGACGCAACCCACGGAAATCTACCTCATAAGTGAGACCGTTGCCATCGTGTGTGTTACTTGCCGCTACGGACAAAGGGCGCTAGTGTCATTGTCTCTTTAATTTAATTTACTAAAGCAATAAGTTATTACTTTACGGACAAAAGTTATTATTAAGTGTTTAGTAAAGAAGAACTATTATAACTAAGTGCCTATTTATTTTTTTATTTTATTAAGCGCAAAATTTTCCGTTGTAGAAACTATATTATTTATCTGACAAATACAAAACTTCAATTGTAGGTATAATTGAAAAGTATTCGATTTTCAATCCAAAAGTCCGGGCTATTCGAGCCCTTTGGGTGGATTTGATGATTATACAAATATCAGCGCTATGCATATAAGACATGCTGTGATTTGCATTAGGCTTATTACATGTATTCTCGTCATTATTACAATTTTAATAACGAGGCCTGTAACCCTACAATTGTAAATGCAAAAGAAATCACGAAAAGAGTGACAAATTACAGCAATTTTAGTAAAATTTGTGTAAATTACCGTGAATATTCTATTATTAGCTATACATTTCTTATTTTTGTTAGTTCATAAGAAATAAACCGAAAATCTGCTTACATTGATTACTATGTTGATTCATTTGAAAGACAATGATTTGTTATTGTAAATTTTTACGTCACAAATATTAATGAAGACAGTCAAAGGTCGTTTTAATCTATCAAGCTTCAATTGGCATTTGACCTTCAATTATTTTCTTTTGAAAAAGTGAAGTTCACGGACGACCCCTGTACCCCGGCGGCCCTACTGTTCCTAGCTATAGCAGCGGCTTTGATCAAATTAGGGCAAGAGGTGCTAAAAATCTTTGGGTTCCAGCGCAGAACGTTTTCCGACCCAGTGTCTTAAAGAAAGTCGATATTAGTGGCTGGATGAGAAGAGGAAAAGACTCTGTGTGGTAGCGGTTTTTGGAAGGTTCTGCAGCAATGGAGACACAATATGTTGATGATATGATGTGGTTGGTTTCTTTTGTATTAGTGGCCCAACTGTGACAAGCCACGTTTGACTGGTCAAGATTTTTTTTTTTTTCTTAGACTTGCATTTAAACATAAAGGAATATTACCTAGCATGGGAGCATTTCCAAATTTCCATTAAATTTGGTAAACAAAAAGTTCGCCATTCCTACCTAACCACCCTGCTATACCATACCACCCATACGAGTATAGCAAGTGGTTGCCTCCACTCTATCCTAATCTCAACGTGATTTTCACTGTTGTTATTCGGAAAATATAGAAGGGCAAATATAGAAGTGCAAGTATAGTAGGGCAAATATACGAGTAGTGTAAATAAGGTCATAGAAGGTAGAAGCCCTTCTATGTGTGGTAAAAAATCAAAACTGTTTAGGTAGTTTACTGAAAATAACCGTCAAATATCGTGACAAAATGTTAATGCTTAACAAGTCGACCTGCAATTACATGTCATAGGTTGATATCTAGTTACTAATGAAAAAATTGATACATGTAGTGGAATGAGCCTGTAGTATCATTGCTCTTTTCCCAGATTCCCTAGCTTCGTCTCCAATCCTGTCGGCAGACAGTAATGTGTTCAATAAAGGTAGTAAGTAGAGGTAACTCAGAACAAAAGATTAATCGAATTAATAATATGTAATTCCACCCCATTTCTTCCCATGGGTGTCGTGAAAGGCTACTAAGAGTTAACAAAGCCGCTACAACAAGTCCTGAGGAAATATACCACTTCTAAAGTTTGGACTTGCTAACCCGCTTGGCCGGCGTGGTGTTTAAGGGCCATTCTTTTCTAATGTACAAGACAATTTGCACGAAGAGTTCCATGTCCAGCAGTGAACGATAAAACGGCTGGTTACTGTTCCTGGGTAGTTATGTTTGTCCTTGCGTGTGTCTCTGGACTCACGATACGAAATTCTAGTGTGATACCACATTGAGTGTGGTATTATTCTGTTTATTTTTAAAGCCAAAGGTTGGTGAACAATAAGCCCTTTAAGATTGTGAGCTACATTCATATTTGTATTGCAACGATAACTCGGTTCGTTGTACTCGTAAAAGATACCAACTTAGCACTTCCAAAGTTTCTATCTATATAAAAAAACACGTTGTTCCTTTTTGCATAGATGAATTCTTTATTATACACGAAGACATGTTGCAAAAAGATAATTCAAGTAAGTAACACGGAAAGTACAACTGGCAATATTAACGCAAAGTGATATCTCCCAGGCAACCTTTGGGTGGAAAGGAGAAAATAGATAACAATCTATACATACGAGTACATACGTATGATAAATTATTATAATAAAACCGTAACAGAGCCCTGTCTGTGTATGATTTTTTATTTATAATACTTTTGGTAAAGAAGTAATTGCAGTATAAAGTACATATGATACAAATTCCAAAGCAACATTTTTTCAAAGTCTATCTGAACGCACTTCACGCAAAAACCGCTAGACGGATTTTAATGAAACTTGGCACAGTTACAACATATATGCTGGGTTAGCATTTGGAATACTTTTTATCGAAATAAATTAGGAAGTTCCTGGAGGAATCACACGTTCATCCCAACGAAATCGCTGGTACTGCTAGTCTATACTAATATTATAAAGAGGTCAAGTTTGTAAGTTTGGATGTAGAAGGTAATCTCCGAAACAACTAATCCGATACTAAAAATTATTTTACCATTTGAGTGGTATATTATTCCAGATGGACATAGCAAAATATAGATACTATGTGCAAAAAAATTGACGGGCGCATGCAACGCATGCCGGGCACAGCTAGTATCAAATAAAGGTAAATGGTACAATTTTGTATAATATCAACATATCGCTGAATATGTAGCAGAGTCCAACTTTCTTTGATAAGGCTAACTGACCGCTTGGATTTTTTGACAGGGACGACAATAGCGCCCGGCCTCTTGAGACAATAGACAATTACAGACGGACAATTTGTCATTCAAATACCTACTATCATTAATAATATAAAAAATAATATCATTTAATTTAATAAGACGTTTTATATTCTCCACCGGCGATAAAAGGCCGCTCAATCGACAATTATAGTACAATTATTGAGATATTTAAAATGTATATTTTGACGTTCAGCGATTGAATGAACGATTTTGGATAATTATGCAGAGTACAATTGACTGACGCGTTTCGATAATTGAACAGTTCAAACGAAAACTGTTGTCATGCATTCTATGTTTGAAGAGAATTCGAAATTTAATAACTGAACTTACTCTTTTTTACGACATCAAATAGCCAGGTATTTATCGGCTACCAGGTAGAACTCAGGGAATGTTAAACGAAAAAAGACAATATAAAGGCGCTATTAACAATACACTTTCAAACATTGTCTCAATTAGACAGATCCTTGTACAGCAATACAATTGTAACTAAATAGTTTAAGTAATCTAAATTTTATCAAAAAGCGTTAGTACATATATATTAAAATATCTGTAGATGTCATACACTATATTTTACGGAAGCAGAAACCACTAACGTTATTAATAAATGTTATCTGTTATCTATTATAACAGTTATAACGTTTTGCTGGTGTTAATTAATATGACAAGGGCAATAATGTGGATCAATTCGAGAGACAAATGTTCCCCGATGTAGTAGGTGTAATAGAGATTATGTGGGGTCGGATTATATCGTACAGATGGGTGTGATTTAATCAACGGGTGGGAAAGAGACGTAGAGACGGGTGTGATAGATGGAGACTGAGACAGCTTAATAATGGACCATGATGTCGTCAGTTCTTATTTATTAGTAGTGATTTTGGTATTCACTGCTAAACGATTATCTAAACTTTCCCGTCGAGGATTTTATACTAAACTATTTTTTTTATTGGAAGAAGACGGCAAATGGACATACAGTCAGTCCACCTGATGGTAAGTGGATACTGTGGTCATGGACATCCGAGTTACATGCCAACTTTAGTCCAGAATTATTAACGGTGGCACGGCCCGTATGCGCTGCGCTACTTACTTTTTAAGATGTAGGAATGGATTTGAAGAAAGGATTGGAGAAATGGGGAGGGATAGGATAGAATAGTATGGGAATGGGCTCTGGTATATCTCACTCAATACCCAAACACGCACGTATATTGGGGAATAAGATAGAATGGGAAATGCAGTATATTTCAAGGTAGTCTTCTGTGAGAAAGGGGTAACGAGGCCGGTCAGAAACACCCAGCAGCTGTTGGATTGCAGCGTGCCTCCTCCCCCTCTTATAACTATACCTTATGTTAAATATATCTATGTCTGAGAGTTGAACACACACTATCAGGCTCAAAACATAACTAATAGGCAACAAGAAACGGTTTTACTAACAGAAATTTCCCAATTTTCCCAGGCAAAAAGAAAGTTCATGGGCACTTGAACCCCTGAAAGGGTCTTTCGTTTACAGACTTTAGATAGATATATTTCGTAATAATGAAAGGCACCAAACAAAGGCAGGGCCATTAATTTTACAAGTATGCCCCAGTAACTGTGACCTATCGTAATAAACCAATTACTTAGTAAACGCGCTTACACATTCAATTCCCGAAGAAGTATATGCATACTTACATTTAATTACGCATAAACAAATATATGACGTATGGACTTGCTTATTAACTTAATATTTCATTAAGATTCTGTCGCTTTATTTATATTTTTAAAGGAAAAGCAATAAATAACGGCTATTGTTTAAGTTTCACTTCTTATTTTGGAAAGTAGCGACGGGGAGAGTTGCACACTGTAATCCCTCAGCCACTGGAAGCACTCAACTGGCCGCGTTACTTTAAGATTATAAATCTGTTCATTTTATTATGTCATAAATTATCTATACTCCTTCAAAAGCAGATTTAAACAGAATCTTGACAGAACACTGTCCAGAATTATCATTCGTTAACGTTTTTTAATTCCAATTCAAATTCGTAAGTCAAATTCGACAAAATACGATCATCAAACAATAAGTCACAAAACAAACAATGAGAATTTTCTACTTCACTTATCACTTGGAAACATACGTGTTTCACTATTCTGAACGAGTGTCAACGAACCGACAAAAAAGGTGGGACAATTCGAACTGGGAAATCACCCAGAAAATAGTTCGGGATTGATAAATGGAGATAGAATCATTCGGTCAGTGGTCGCAAGCGTTTTGGACGGGTGCCAAATGTAAAAATATTACGATAAATTCTCTAGATCTTAGACTATATATCATAGTTAACAGTGATTTTTGGCTCAGTATGATGAATGATGTCTCGATGCTGGCGGTCAATGACTCTTAGTAAAAGCTGAACTAAGTTATTGAATTAATTTCAGCCAAATGAACTCGAACAAATTGCAAGAACATAATATTTCTCAATATTTTTTTTTATAGACAAGTGAGCGGACGAGCTAGCGGTAAGTGTTACCGGCGCCCATGGACACCTGTAACACCAGGGGGTATGCGGGTGCGCCGCCGACCTTTCAAAATCCTATTTACAACTATCTAGCTTAATGGAAAGACCTATTGAGACAGTTCGTTCCACAGCCTACAGCTTCGCGATATAAAATATTTTTTGGACCGAACAGTACGCGACACCTCCGTATCGAGGAAATGCGGATGGAACGCACTTCTGTGATGGGAGGTGCGGTTGTAGAAACCCGAGGTGGGAATTATATTAAAGAATTATTCAGAGCATTTGTCATTGTTTAAGGGAGTAGTACGTACAATATATTGTTTTATTATCCTTCCAGCATTACCACGACATAAACTTTGGAAAAATCTGTAATCTAATTTCAGCGCCAATTCTTATATAAAGGTTGGCTGGTAGAGAATGCGTCCGGGCAGTAAGCTCGCCTTTTGTACGGTTACGTGCAATAAAGTTTTTTTTTATAAATAATATTTAATCCGTAAATATAATGACTAAAATCTCCCTTTCAAGCAGCCTCTGACATCGGCGTTTCTAAATTTAGAAACTTTTTAATAGATTGCTTCTGAAGTATAAATAGTCTCCAAAACTGATACTACCATAAGATAGAGTTGTTATGTTGACAACGAGTCCCGCTTGTATAGAGATCAGTGATATTTCATTCGATAGATAAACATAACGTCGATACTCAATTTAGTGACGCACTCAAATCGATCGCGCTCGAACCAAAGCGGCTAAAAATTTACAACATTTTTACAGCTCCTTCAGTACTTCTCGCATTTCGTATGCAGGAATTTATCGCTCGTCTCATTACCTAAGTCGCGACGGCTGCATCTTAGTTGGCTTCAGAAAAATCCCGCTGCAGACAAGATTCCCGTCCCAACGATAAACGTATTTTACGACACAGAAATCGCTTAACATTATTACGAAATGTGTTAAATTTTTATTAGCTTTTTTACTTAGTTTCATAGTCTCATGTAAAATAGGTTAATTACCCATTGTTTGTAAAAAAAATGTTTCGTAATTCGTTAGCCGGCTTTGCTGTCCGAATATTAGTTCGATGCAACGCAAATCAAAAGCAAAAGAAACCCAAAAGTTTGACTACTTCGTGACTAAACATTAGGTAATGATATAAAGTAGATATTCAACAAAAATTGTATTCCTTTCGTCTACAAAGTTTATTTTTATTCATTCATCACATTAACTCGATCATCACCTTTCATTAATTTTTACGATAATAACAAGTTCAACTAACAAAGTTCGCCATGTTATTATAACAGTACAACTCAAGTAAACCTTCTATACTTAGTATCTGGTAGAAGTACTAACAGTATTATAGTAGGTATATACGCTATAATTTTTCAAATTTTTCATAGCTATACGCTTTATTTTTCAAAAACGCATTATTTTCCGATCAAAATTATTCTTAGTATTTGGACAAATCAATAGCACCGAGATACAAAACTATTCCACCTATTTGACCTTCGACATACAATGATCCACTAGATCATTGTGTATATCAGGTTAAATAGCGCTGACAATTTCTGCCTGCATTTTTATAAACATTGAAGGGTACCTATTAACCATAAAGGGTATTAATTGTATTATTGTATAACAGTATAGCGTATTACGTCAACGAACAGCGTAAAAGTACTACCTATTAAAGCTTACATCAGAAAATTGAAACCCTAGAAAACCCGCGATGCGAAAATTTGTCACGTAACAAAAAGTCTGTGTAATATACAATACATCCATCAATTTGTTGTCGAACGCTCCAAAATAAACGTGTCATTGAAGAACGTTCTCGTCTCATGTGAATTTACCTAAAATATATTATAAATCGACTCTATATTTGATCCTTAGCGAAATATTACTGCAGGAGTATCACTTACTTGCAAGTAATATAATGCTGAAGTCATACTTTAACATGTATTTTCTTGGCCAGCATATTTACGCTAAATGCACCAATTTACAGGACAGTTCGTAACAAACGAAGACGTAAAAAACATTGATAATTTCTACGTCAATGATCAAAAGTTCAAACAGAACATATCCTCAGATACACGCGTACTGTGGGCAAGAAAATAATGAATAATCAAATCATAAATTCATAAAGCCATAAACCTTATTTAGAAAGTAGATATAAACCACAAATTTAAGAATATATTTAGCTTTTGCTCATTTAATCACTAAAACCACTTAGTTCCACATTAATAACTTACTACTTAAATTTTGAAAAAGAATATACAGCAGTTGTGAAGAATATAAATAGCGGTGATACCCCCAAGTATGTAGGTACACTCGACTCACATTTGTGTGATCGTGATTTCAAATCCTCGGCGCGAACCAATGGTTTCTACTTAAAGTACGGATTTTTAAAAATTGTCTCTAGCTCGGCGGCGAGAGTAAACATCGTAAGGAAACCTGGAGTATGTAATCTACCAATCCGCACTGGGCCCGCGAAGTGGATTACGGCCCGAAACCCCCAGTTATTTACTATAGGAGGCCTGTGCCCTGGAATGGAGCCGTGATGAGCATGCAATGGAGCATGAAATATTTTTTGAAAAAGTGATTGCAATAGTAAGTACGAATGATATAGAGCCCAAAACTACATTTTTTTTAATTTTTGTCTCCCTGTCCGTCCGTCTGTCTGCTATCTGACTGAAATCGTATCACTCGAAAACTACTGGACAGATTTTAATGATACATGGACAGTTATAGCTCATGTATTAACATTTAGGGTGCTTTTTACCCAGATCTACTATGGAGTTCCCACGGGAATCACAAGTTCACGAAGTCGCCGCTGTCACCGTTAGTGATAAATAAGTAGGTTTCTGTAAAAAAACATTCCATTCTTACAATATAACAGTATGTACAATATAATTATTATAAGTATTGATACTATAAGAAAATACGATACCACTACTAGTCGACAAACAAGCAGTGATCGTGTTAACAATTCATAGCGCATGTACACTTGTTTATTTTTCAAGTAATTACACAGCCGGCAGTGGCGCGACGCCCATAGTTATATTTTCTTTCCCTACACGCAATATTATCAAGATAGCCTTGACTAGCCGCGGCCTTCTAAAAATTATTACTAATTCTAACTTATCACGCAATGTCAAGAACATGCGTAAGACGCCAAAACGGAAATAGCCGTTATCCCCAGTACTGCGTGCGTCGAATTTATTTATTTATTACACTTTATAAACTTTATTGCACAGACAAAATTTACAAAAGGCGTACTCAATGTTTTATGGCATTTTCTACCACTCAAGCTTCGGGCAAACAGAGAATCGAGAGGGCTGCATTATCAAATGTCAAATATCACACTTATATAAACCTAATCTTATACCTAAATAAGTACAGTGTGTAAAACATTCATACATACATATAAATATTTATACAAATATGTACTTGTACTTGTATCAGCCTTTAATGTCCTATGGCAAGGCACAAGCCTCCCCTAGTAAATCACTAGGGGATTCGGGCCATAATCCACCATGCGGGCCCAGTGCCGATTTGTGGATCACATACTCCAAGTTTTTTTTTTAATTTCCGGCGCATGCACGATGTTTTAGTATCACAACCGAGCTAGTGAATTTTTAATTACAATATTTAAAGATCCGTACTTTAGTTGAAACTCAGTGGTATGGGCCGAGGATTTGGAACTCACGATCACTCGAATGTAAGTCGAGTATAGATATTTCTAGTCTATCACCGCTCTCCTAGGCAATCACCGCTCTTATACCTACATAAATAGTAATCATAAAAATATATATCCAAATATATACGAATGGAAGGAAGGAAAATACCTTTTAATTATGTAAGGAGAAAAATTGAAGTCAGTAAAGAAATGTGGAAGAAAAGGATTATTAAATTATCGAAAAGGATTTTTGTAAAAATATGGCTTTAATCAATTATATCGGTTTAATAATATTAAATTATTTATGACATTATCTCAGAGAAAGGACCTTTTTGTCAATTTTAATTTATCAAAGTTATTGAGAATTTAGTGAATTCTTTAAAAATAAATAAGATAATTAACAATCTCAAAAAGTATTTTTTCATTTAAACAGAATGTCGAAACAATGAAATTTCAAGTGAGAAAATCTTAATCAACGTCTATTTCGACATTAAGGTCGTTTTGTTCCAATGATATTACATTTAGTAAGTAATGTAACAACCGGATGAAAATTAATAAATAAACATTCAATATGATTTAAAAAGTTATTTTATGTTTTTAAATAAAATAAAAATATACATAAATATCATTTGTCTGTGGAGAGGTTTTCTATAATTTTACAAGTTATAAATGCGTTTAGTTCGAACATTGTCTTGATATTTTAGATTTCTGTCTTGATTCAGACTAACAATTTTATTAATAAATAAATTTGTTGAAGAGTTTGCCATTTTTCGTCAGCAAAAGATTGAAAGATTCTGTCGATGGAGTTGAAAGACAAAAACAATTTTCTGTAAACGAATATATTTAAAAACATACTTTTATTATATTGTACTTATGACGTAGTATACAATACACAAGTAATTTATCTAAGGATGAACATTTCAATTATTTGTTTGAAATGTTCAAGATTAAAATTTCAAATCGCTATAAATGCACTCATACAATAAATAAGGCATTGAAAATTCTCATGAATTGATCGTTATAAAGTTTAATAAAGTTTCAAGACATCTCCCGTATTAAGTTTATAATGTGACTGAATTGACCCGGGACGGGACTGTAATTATGACGGCAAATGCTTTTTATAAATAGATTTATGTATATGGGTGATTAATTTGAAAGGGTGTTAGTGAGAAGGAATGGAAACGGAATACTATAAACCTACTTCTTAAATATGCTTGATTATTTTATGACTTAACGATTCGGTTACCCTTTTATTACCACGTGATGGTAAGTGCCACCGCCGGTCGTGGACACCTGCAACACCTGCAACAATCCTATTCAACAACCTTACAGGTTCGCGGTGTGGTTTTTTGGACCGAACAGTACGCGACACCTCCGTATCGAAGAAATGCGAATGGACGGTACTTCTGTGACGGGAGGTGCGCTTGTAGAAATACGAGGTGGCAATTATGTTGAACCATTATTATTTCACTTTTAAGTTACACTACAAATTCATCACACCTCTTTTATAAATTCTGTCGGTTTTTATATCCTTATACGAATTACTTTATTTAAATATTTCATATAATCTTCCTTCCGATACTTTATTAGCTTGCTTTTATCCTTAGCGAAACAATATAAATCAGTCAAGTCAAGCTCGGTTAACAACAACTAGAATAATGTATTCTGTAATCTATAATAAAGTTGTATAATCTGACAATTTATAATGTATTGAAAATTGTGTAGTTTTGATAATTGTTGTGATTTGTTTAACGATGATTGAATAATTATTACTTCACTCACTTTGATGCCTTTTTTTTTTTTAGTTATATTTCCATTTATTACAATAAGTTCTGAATCTGAATTAAGTTCTGGGTACACGTTGTATGGAATTTTGGCTAGTTGTTACTTGATTTAAGTTTGATTACTAAATTCTGCAATGTGTGATTTATAAATAAATAAATTTAATTATATTTTATAAACTAATAAAGAAAAGAAATCAATAAAAATATTATTTTAAAAACTTAGAAAAGAGAGTAATCCCCAATGCTCGTTCTATTACATCCTCATTCTCGGGCTATTTGTTCCTTTTCATTATTAAAATTTGATTACGGTTTGCTAAGAGGTAAGATTTTACCTACCTTTATTATTAAATACAAACTGTGCATTTAAACAATATTATTATTATAACTTAACTTATCAGCATCCGAAACATTCGCGAGATAATAGGCACCGCCAGAGATCATTGACCTATTTCATCAACATCTGAAAAGTAAACTGCAATAAGAAAAGTTCAACTTACTCTGTAAACTCCGAACTGGCTAACAAAATTCACTTTGCACTTAGAACTTTAGAAAAATCACTTTTCTGCTACAAATACTCTTCTGTTGCAGTTAGTTTCTTGGTTAGGTGAAACAAACGCGTTTCGTAGAGCTTCTACACTGCTACGGAGCTACGAGCGTAGCGAGCTACGGACGAGGCGCGACTGTGACCCATAGCGTTCGCTACGGTACAGCCTACGGAGCCTCGGCTGAAATTCATGTTCTGATCGATGAGGTTTCACACCTCATGTCATGGGAAGTGTTCTGTTTGTCAATTAGGAGATTTATTACATATTTATGACAGGTTATAATTATATGATATAACATGAATAATATTTCAATTATACAATCCGCATATTTGTCGTATATAAAACTTGTGTATTATAGACAAGTCTTAATGTTAATTTCGTTGTACTAATTCAATTACAGTTTAAAGCTGATGATTTCATTTATAAAAGCAGAACAGTAACGGTAAACTTAAATTGAGGAAATTCTCTTTATACAATTATGCGAGCTTTGTTATGTTCGAACGAATAAAGAAATGTTTACCTTCCATTTCTTATCTTTTTTTCATTTTGCATCCATTTTATAAGCTTTTAATTTTTTATAAGCTATACGATATAACTGCTAGTTATATCGTATAGCAGTGCCCGCGACTTTTTTCGCGTGGTTCTGAGGTTGATTCCAGTGTGAATGATTCTATAAAGGGTCTGGATAAAAGTACCCTAAATGTTGTTGTTTTGGACTCTTTATCACTCGTACTTTAACTGCAACTACTTTAAAAAAAAATTAAATGTACAGACACGTAATCGTTTCGTTTTTATTATATGTATTGACAAGTATAGTGGCCAGTAGGTCATTATTCTTTATACCAATATTACTTATTATGTACTGTTGACTCTTCAATGGAA
Organism: Sesia bembeciformis; assembly: GCA_943735995.1. Lineage (NCBI taxonomy): Eukaryota > Metazoa > Arthropoda > Insecta > Lepidoptera > Sesiidae > Sesia > Sesia bembeciformis. The sequence continues at coordinate 5,864,557 of OX031044.1, read as the reverse complement.
TCACGGAGCGTACAACGATTTGTCACAGTCGATCGAGTGCGTAATGTCTTTACAGCGATAACCGTCTGAATTAAATTGATAATTTTGGACTTAATATGTACGTGTAGGGTCGACAACATATCCACATAAACCTTAGTGACCTATTTATAAGGGTTAAAACAGAATAGTTTTGTGTTAAAGTCTCGTCAGCTCTATGCTATGTATTATAATATTGAAATTGAAATTGTCTTTATCTGTCTCAATTTTAACATAAATAGCTACCACGTTGAGTAAGCCCGCCCTGACTCACAAATATAAACATAATATAATATCGAAAAGCACACTAAGAATATACAACGAAAAAAGAACTAAAATATGTATAGTATGTGTATATGTGTGTGGCAGCGTGTGTTTTGTAGGGCGAGAGTGCACGTTACATTCCCACAGCACTCGACTGGCCACGTTACCCCTCTCGCACAGAAGACTACCTTGAAATGTACTGCATTTCGTAATTTATCGTATTTACCCAATGTACGTACCTGCGTGTTTCGATAGTGAGTGAGATATGCCAGAGCTCATTCCCATCCTATCCTCTCCCTCCCCATTTTCCCAATCGATTCCTTAATCCGCAAAGGTAGCCGACGTATACGGGGGCGTGTCTACGTTTGTGATTCTGGACTGATGTGGCATGTGTCGCGTATGTCTATGGACGACAGTATTCACTTACCATCAGGTGGACTGTATGCTCGTCTGCCGCCTTAATCTATAAAAAAATATAAGCGTGTATTTATGTGTGTGTGAGCGTGTGTTAATGCGTGTGTGTGTTTCTGTTTGCATACACATTTTTTTTCCTATAATGTAATTTGTCTTTGTGTCATATATTCATAATGAAAATATTGTTCTTAAAATATTTGTCAAAATATTTGTTTTATATAAATATTGAAAATATGAATATATTGTACTTGAGATACAGTTGATATTCCAGTTTATTATACAGCTATGTCACTTATAGGACGCCTGATGTAACTATGGAACGGACTGTTTATTATGTAACAACTTGTACTTGTTATGTACAGAGAAATATAGCTGTTGTTATGTTTCTATATAGCTGTTTGTTTGATGAGCTTTTTATGTGATCTTGCGAACACATCTCCAAAAGGAAGAATGGACAGTAAAATTAAGCACTAAAAGTTTTGAATAGTTCGTCAATGAACTATTTCCCTGAAATGTTAGACCGCACAATGTCTGATGTTATAATTAAACTACCATAAAGCCTTTCGCTCATAGAATGACAGTCGACTGTGATAGTTATGTAGTAGTGTGATGAATGAAGGATGGATGACGAAACCCTAGCCATAAGAACTGTAGACTGTAATTTTCATAAAATCCATTATCATGTATCGTATTCGTACAATAGTATATATATTAAAGTAGAATAGAAGTATATTCCGCCGCTACAACACAAATAAACAAAACACATGTCTATATATGTACATATGTCTATACACATGTATATATACAAAAATAAATAATTAAATTACAAATGAAATTTAATTGAATGAAATGAATGAAAATTGCGAATGAACTGAACAATAAGCAAACAGTAAAATTGGACGTTGACTCGACTTTGTCATGGGATAATTTTCGCTAATTATCTGTCAAGGCTAATTTTTTGAGGTTACCGGAAACAGGAACAGTACGCTAAACATACGCTAGCGCGGGCGAAGTCACGTACGATCGCTAGTGTTGTTAATACTGCTCATATTTTTCAGTAGATTAAAAACAATTTGTACATAGATACCTGCAATACGACCACTAACATGACATTAGGAAAACTGAATAAAAATATTTCCAAACGGATGCTTCAGGCTCTTTACTTGTCATCGCTGCAGGCTTAGTGGTTTTGTATTTTGTTTTCCTTGCTTTAACCATTTTCTTCTACTTATTACTCTTGATATGGTACCTTTTACACTGAATTTGTCTGTTAATTAGCTATTCCATTATGTCTATCTTTATGAATTATGTTGTAATATCGTACTATTTTAAGTAGATTTATAGTTATTTCAAGTATGTGTGTAAAATATTTATTAATCATCTATATATTTATTTATACATTTCATCGCACCTCCCAACGTGCCTCTCTGTTCAACTCAAAGATAGGCTGGAAGAGGATGCCTCCAGGCATTGAGCTCGCTTTTTTACGATTAAGTGCAATAAAGTCTATTAAATAAATATGAAATAAATAAATAACATCTATAAAGTTTCAAAACCAATGTACGCTACAGTTGTAGAATTAATAAATTACAAGAATGTACACAAGAAACATCCATTTTGTTCTGTGCATCTGAAGCAGAAACTACTCGCAGTTCCCGATGAGATGGAACTAAATAAGCGCTGGAAAGCGATGACCGTCGAGCGGATGCAATAACCAACAACTTACTCGGACATAGACGTTTTAAGGTGTGGTCGCAGTGTTAGTGAGGGCCTTTTCATTGAAACAAGAAGATAAAGCAGATTGACGGAATCGAAATGAATTTCGAAGTCGATAGCTGTCTATTTCTGTTTTATTCTGTTTCTGTTGTGCGACCCCATTTCCGACCCCATTCCATCTCATCCCATCCTTCCTATCCCATGCCTTACTATCGCATCAAATAGAAAGTATAATGGAATAAATGAAACTCCTTATTCCATTATACTCCCGACTTTCCTTTACAACGAACACTATCTCCCCAGTGTGGGATGGCGAGATGAAATTGAATGAAATACAAAGGAAGAGAACTAACCAGTCCCAATTTTTCTGTTGACAGAAGTAAAGAGTTCAACTTGATTGGATAAATAGATTTCTAGAAGCCGTTTGTCGATCTGTTAAGATAATTTAAATTCAAATGGTACAGTCGAAAAAGTACGTGACTCAGGCGACATTGAATAAAGTATTCGAATTATTCGAAATACGAAACCGGTCTGTTGATACAATTTGATGCCAATAAAAATTACACTATACCTATAAGTAAGAAATACGTACCACAATGAATGAGTTAAAAGACGTAGGTCACTGGTAGTGATTAGGCGATAAGATCGGAAGATGGTGCATGGTGCATGGTGAACCTCGATAGAGGTATCGATAGTCAGCAATAATGTTCTTTTTTATAAAAAGAAAGCAGCAAATATAAAATTATAAAATTATAAAAGCAAATTAAAAAATCTGCTCGTCTTTAATAAGAAAGACGAGCAGATAGTTCACTCGGTGGTCAGTGGATACTGTCGCCCTGCGAGATGCGTGATACATGCCAACATCAGTCTAAAATTATAAATGTTGACACTACTCTGAATACGCTTTCTACCTTTGGAGATTTAGGGGTGGATTTGGAGAAAGGGTTGGAAGAATACGATATAATATAATGGGAATGGGCTCCAGCATATCTCATTCACTACCGAAACACGTACTTACATTGGGGGAACGATAAAGTGGGAAATACAGTACATTTGACGGAAGTGTTCTGTGAGATAGAGGTAACGTAGCCAGTCGAGTGCGTCCATCGACTGTTAGATTTCAGTGTGCACCCTCCCCCTTCTCGTACTCTACCCCTCCTACTTTATTAAGGTGTTTCTATATATATTTAGTAGTATAGAGCTAATGTAACATTCCACACACAAACGAGCAATTCACACGCTTTTATTGGATATACAAACTGGTTGTATACACCGAAGCCTTGACCTTTGTTAGCGTGAAGAACGGTGAACGGTGACATTATTCCATAGGTTTATATGGAAGTGGCGCCGCTATGCACGCTTGCCACTTCCATAGACTAATGTTACCGCTCGCCGCGCCGCTGCCGCTCGCCGCTTTCCAGGCTAACAAATGCTTTATGCAGAGTGCAGGAGGCACGTTCTCACGATAGATAACAAATAAGTGAGAACGCCAGGTGTTTGAAGTTTGGAGCGAATTTGTCAGCCGCCATTTTCAACAAAAGGAAAACTACTAAATATATAAAAAAAATATCATCATTTTCCTCATAATTTGTTGCATAAGCGTTCATACATTGTTTCAGTGTTTTTTTATGTTTGACTACAATGATATATAGAAGACTAGCTGTTATATATCATTGTGAAAGCCTACTTATTGAGCTAAAGTTTCAAATCAACCAATAAAATTATTTTATTGTGCACAATTATAGGATTACAGTGATGTGGTGATACAATTAAAATTCAGGCATTACATTTACCACTACACCGTACTTCAGGAGCTCTAAGGCCGCCAATTAGGAGCGGCGTTGAGGGGCGTGCAGTGGGGCGTCGCGCGTCGGTTTGAGCGTGCGCGCTGCGCTACTTAACATAAATACTAGTCTTGAGGTGTCTTCGTAACACCGTTTACAGCGTGCAGTTAAGCATCCCGTCCAGTAGTAGAGCAGGACGTTATAGTTAGCGTATTGGATAGTTATTATATAGTTAGCGTTATAGTTATAGTTAGGTATTTGATAGAGCGTTTGAGCATTTTCGCGTTATTGTTTCGACGAGCTTATTTATACATAAGGTATTTTGTTCACTGTGTCAACGTTTGCTAGTGAAAGAGGTTGTCCATAAATCAATTACAGAATGAAAAATAATACAACATTTATGTCGTTCCTGCGATGACGCTGGACTTGAGTGGACGTTTCTGATTGGTCACACTAAACGCGAAAACCAGTTCCCCTCCCAACGAAAAGTAGTTGCATGCACGTCGCACACCCATCGTTCCGAATTTGCGGCCTAAGGTCATACAATATTAAGGCAAATAATATTACACCATTAAAAATGATCATCAAACCATTATCTTTGTCGAATCATATTTTGTACGAATACGGTTTCCAATATAAGTAAAACTGTCATAAAATCCACCTAAAACTTGCTATGTACATCACTAGTCATCACTCATCATCTAAAATAAGAAACATCATTAACGAATAATAAAAATAATCAGCTTTAAAACTTAGCGTTTAATAAATAAAGACGTTATAACAGTTCAGCTGAATTTTCTAGGACGAAAAAAGCGTGTAATTAAAGTTGCATGATTACATCCAGGGTCTGCCGAGTTCTTCCATAATAAAGGCTCTTTTAGACGAAACGAAATACTCGAACGCGAACTTTACTTCAGTGAGATAATAAAATTGAATAACAAAATAGAAATAGCAATCAAAGTAGCATTGTATGCTTTATTAGCAAGAATAACGTCAGATAAACTTTTAAAGTGAGAAAGGGTATCATATTAAAAAGTTTACGATACATATTCGAATGTCGGAGTAAGTCAGAATCTATGAGGTAGCAAGTCATGTAAACGATTAGTAACAAGATAATGACAGCGATGGTGACGACAAAGTGCTCTACTGCGAAATCACAAGAAAGCGAAGTTTCGCCGATATTTCGGACGATTTCTACCACGAAAACGTACACTTCGATATATCGGCACGAACGACATTCGTTTAACATTTGTTGCGTCAAATACTTTAATCGAATAAGACAACGAGCGAAATATAGTTTTCTCTATGAGATACTTCAGTATCCAACGTCAAACTTCACGATAACAAGACTAGATTAGAATATTTTTATTTGTTATTTTATTTTAAGGGAAAGATACCTTTTAGATATTCGGAGACACTCCATGTAAAGAATGAAACTCGAATGAAAGAGAGAAAAGGGTTACAGCACTTCATTTGTTCATACTTCGATCGGAGCCGAAACTTCGGAGGTGTATAATCAAATTAGACCTCCAGGTTACAAAACCCAGGATAACAAAAAGAAAGTACTATATGTTCCTACTCATCTTGTAAATATTGAGCATCTAGTCGAATCGCATCAACAAGGAAAAATACTTTATTTCAAGCGACTTGCCTCACACAAACATGTCTCAATAAAGGTTATTAACCATAATGAAAGCGGCTTCGTTGAAAATATAAGTACGTCTAGATACGTCTCCCGTGAGTAATTTACTTAACATTTACTAATAATTAATACCAATATCCATTTAATACATCCAAAACAACCAAAAACATTGTAATTTTTAAATCTAATATTTTTATAGTAACATTGTTAATTTGGTGTATTATAAATCATCGGATGCATCTTATTTCGATTTTAACAGTTCCATTTTGAATGACACACAAATATATGAGAATGTACGTATAGCATCAAAATGAAATAAATAACACTGGATTATTTACTGATAAAAAAATTGTATTGTCCTTCGATATGTCTCTTATAAAGATAGTATTGTCCCATTTTATTTCAATGTATAACACGCTGCTTTTCTAGATAATTATCCTAGATAATCAATATACTAGATCTAAGAAACTTCATAAATATCTTCGTTGAGATTGATATAGAGAATTCTTATACGTTCCTTATTTACAGAAGCCGTAGTGATCCACCTGAAACGAACTGATTACCACCGCCCATAGATATCAGTAATAATAAGGAGAATGTGGGTGCACTTCCGGCATACAGAATCATGCCACAGCTCAGATGTAAAAAAACTAAGACAGATATACGTTTTTCTCTTTTTTATTTACCTTCTATTTTGATATCGAACACGTTTGTGTCTTTACTAAACGCTCCTCTAAGATAAATGACCTTTTCGTCAAAAAATCTTTAAACATAAAACCCTTTAGCTAAAAAGCCAATTATGAAAACCAATTACCTTTTTTAAGTTTAAACAACGAACTTCTGTCTATACGCAGTCAACTGGTAAAGATTAATCGTTCAAAGAAATGCTTTAGCTAAAAACGAATTCCAGCGTACATTTTACGACATTTTTCTTAAAATATAAAATAGGGAGTGAAAGAAAATAACCTTTTTTAATGTTGTAAAGAAGCAGACAGGTCGTTTGAAGTTGAACCCGCAACGTTTTTCGGGTTGTAGGGGTTCTTAAAGAAACAATACAAGCCAGACTTCAGTACAGCCAGTTATTAGTGAAGGTGAATAAAATAAAGGTTTGAAACAATAAATGGCCCCTATAAAAAGAATTACTAAAAAAGTAAACTAAATGTATGTTATATACTACTCTAATAAGGTGTTTTTATACTTGTACTAGCTGTGCCCAGCGTACGTTGCACGCCCGGCAATTTTTTTGCACATAATATATAGTCTATGTCCATCTGGAATAATGTACCTTTCAAATGGTGAAAGAATTTTTCAAATAGGTGCAGTGCTTCCGGAGATTACCCTCCACATACACACAAACTCACAAAATTCGCACTCTCTCTTTATTATATTAATATAGATTTGATTCAATTTGTATATCCATAGTGATTTCATACTCTCTGAATTCCTATTTCAGTTCTACTTTTTAATTATTACAAGGAAAATATTGTGAAAAGAACGCACCCGAGAATAAAAAATGATTGCGTGGAGAAGTCTGTGTCTTGTAGCGGTACACTATCGTAAATCAAACTGAACCGCTGCGCAGGATTTTTATACAAGTTTCTATCGACCCTCTGAAAGTAGACATATAAATTACAATCGTGATTATCATGGTTAAGAACCGCAAAATCGACAGAACCTCGAGTGAGAGATAGCACTTTATTCCAATGATCGGAAAATCCTTTTCTAATGTCAGAAGACGACACAAGGAGCATTTTTTGTTACATTTCCGCTTCTGACGCAATAAATTTTGCTACTATTACACTTAATTGTGACTTATAACGGCGGTCGTCGAACCCACTACTTGATTCACCGAGTCTGGCAGAATGCCAGATTGGCTCACACAAGTCCACTCTATAAGTAGTTTCGAAACAAAACGCAATCCAACACATAGTCCATTTGTTTCGATATTGCTGTTTCGCTATGATGAGTGTAATGGGCCGAAATGACTGAACAACTTCAAACCTGAATGTATGACAATGAAACACTAATGTTTCGCAACGCATACATGTTTCGACATGGTCTGAATTCCTTCATATGGATATATTCTTCATAGCAACAACGTGACCCAGTCACAGCTTAGGCCTCGTGCATACCAGGGCGTAATGTCGGTCAACCGACTGTGAGCGATGTGTGCACACAGAAGTCGAACTTTAATCACGTTCACACCAAGCGGATAATACTCTGCCGCGTACCACCCCACCGCTATGTCCAGCATCGGCTGCCTGATATCTGCGCCAAGTAATTTATTTGTACGGACGTTCTCATTTGAAAATGTTCTCCAAAACGATGTTAAAAACAAGTAAAATGTATCCCTTATGTTTGCTATTTATGAATATTTGAAAGAAGATTATTAGTAGATTATTAGCCAATGTAATTGACGTTGCTACGCCGGTCACTCGCTCGGCCGGTCATTCGCTCGGCCGCTGACAGTCCGATCATTACTCACGGCGTAATGGCGGATTGTCCGCTTGGTGTGGCTGAAAACGCAATTTTATATGTAATCTTACACAAGGGCGTAACGCCCGCTCAGAGTCAGCCGGCTGACATTGGGCCTGGTATGCACGCGCCCTTATATATTAACGGCTAGTCCACTCCGCCGCAACGATAATGACTACTACGCGTGAGACGTCGGCGTGGCCACAACATATTCTAGTTAATTAATGATTTATTTATTATACTTTATTGTACACACAAACGATAAAAATAGTTACCAAATAAAATATATACAAAAAACATGCTTCTCTCCTTTTCTGCGAGACATGCGAGATTTTTACCAGCAAACCTGGGAGAATGATAGGTGAGTAATGAATGAAGTACATACTATTATTGCTACATTACCATCGCTCTAATGATATTTTTAAAAACAGTTACTTAAGTAAAAACTCCGTGGTACATGAGAGTGGAGAATAGATACCGTAGACTGTCACCGCTCTTCTTACTTAACTTCTCTTTTCCAGTTTCAGCTATTGTATTTACAATAAACTACAAAGACACTTTTAGCAACACTACGGAGCTTTTAATTAAAAGTTTTTTATTAGAAACTTAACACTACCTAATAAAGTTCCTAAAACGAGTCTGCTTGCATTTTTACAAAAATAACCTGAAAACTGCTCAATAGATTTTGTTGTTGCTTCATTGTTATATAAGGTGTTTATTCCGCAATGTTAAAATCTAAAGATAAATTGAAATGTATCTTAAGGTTTTATCGGTTAATCAGTTCAATAATTTGTAAAATATTTCATCATCAGTCTGAAATGGCAAACGTTGACACGCGACCGGATGCTCTGCCTTCCTTTGGAGATAGGATAGGATGCGATGGGAATGTGTTCTGACAAATCTCAATCACTACCGAAACATATGGATACGTACATTAGGGGAAAAGGATAAAGTGGGAAATGCAGTAAATGTTACAGTAGTCTTTTGCAGGTAACTTAACTAGTCACTGGGCAGTGACTGTGAGATTGCAGCGTACACCGTCACGTTCATTAAATACTTAATTAAGATATCCGTATATACCTAAAAAGTGTAGTATATACTTGTGTAGTAATCGTATATACCTAAGATATAAAAGAGATAGTATATACCTAATCAGAAAATAATTTATATCTAAAAGGAATAGTAGTGTAGTATCAAAACAGAAAAGTTGTGTAGCAAGGTTAATTACAGCCACTATATTAGCCATATAAGTGGTAACCATTCGGCACGTATTAATGGACCTATCAACACCGTTCCCTACATACCAGGACGACATATGTCATAGACGTGATCGCAATAAAACTGCGTAGGTACATTTATGTTACAACATAATCTGCTGACTGTTATTTAATCGTGCTTGATCTTCTTCACAAAATATCTAATAATCTAAATAATAATAATAATATAAATAATGCATGTAATTACAATCCCCAATTACATTGTAATTAATTATCCCTTAGTTGTTATCCCTTAGTCGCCTTTTACGACACCCACGGGAAGAGATGGGATAGTGCTTTCTATAGCTGTCTGACAAGCGACACCGTGCTGTCGATTAAATACAAAACAAAATAAATTGATATTTTTTCAAAAAGTACTACATAACATTATATATCGATTTACTTTGATCCTTGAGCCAGAGTTCATAGCTTCATCCTTCGGGAATTAATCGGTTACAGCTTGTATATTTAACAATACCAACAGATTTATAATATTATCCTATAATATAACAATGAATGATTAAAAATGTATAAAACAAGACTTATTCAACATTCTCGACTTGTGTAAAAAATTCAAATCATAAAACAGAATAAATAATTGAGTTGCCTGTTTAATGTTAAAATATGATTCAAAGAACTGGTGGCAAAATTTTGCTGTTTCCTCTCTTAACGATATTTATTCCTATTTTATTCATGATTAATGTATTTTAATACACTTTCAATACAGGCTACAGAGAAAGTTTTGCGACAAAGAGTTTGAATCACAAGTTTTTTCACTTTAACTGGCTACCTGATACCTGATAGCATTAACGCAAAATGGTACGTAACCACATGCTTGCCAAACGTTTTATCTGCAGTGAGTCACAAGCGTCCCCACAGAGGTCTCCGCGGATTGCTGCTGCACCACGATAACACGCTCGCTCACTCAGCCCTTAAAACAAGGAACATTTTAGACAGTACCCCGGTTAAAGTTTTAAGCCATCCTCCTTACAGTCCCGACTTGGCACCTTGCAACATTTTTATTTTTCAAAATGAAATCCCTATCTAAAGGTATCGGCGCCAAAAGACGCGCTGGCGTCGTTTGAAGATGCTGTGAAAGAGGTACCTTGGGAAGAGCGAAGAAAATGTTTTCAGACGCATGAAACTTTGTACACATGGTAGTAGAGTACTTTGAAGAAATATAATAAGAAAATTGGAACCCGTAGAGCATTTTGTTTTCTTTTTCGCAAAATTTTCTGTATTCCTCACGTATATGTAGAAATATGTATTATAGAAATACGCATGAATAATAAAATAATAACAGGAATATATAGGTCGTAGCAGGATGTTTAATAATGAAATATTGTTTCAATTTTACGTTCAATAAAGCAAGGTTATGAATAAGCGTTTATGAATGAAGAAATATATCTGTCTCTTTCGCTCGTGAATGTACAGTCGAGAATATTATTCAAATTTGAGAAAATGGCGACAGACATATTGGTCAATTGAGTATCCGAACAAATACAAAATCATTTGTAGCTCATTATCGAGTTATTCAATAAGTGGCTAAATAGCTCCAATTGCAAATACAACGGAGTAAGACTTATTTAATTATAGTTAAAACAACAAATAAATATGAACTTAAAATTCACTATGATGAGTCTTTTAGATCAAAATCACAAGTACACAAGTTCCAAATCAATTAGCGACCAATAGAAAGAGCTGATTTCCGAGTGTTTATATCTGAATAAAATCCGGAGTAAAGAAACCGACGAAGAATTAAAGTTACCGACATAGACATGCCTCTCGATTGCTGGATAAAGGTTTCTCCCAACCTTTATCTTGACACATGATCTTGACACATGATCTTCCGCTTTTGTTCATGTCGTTGCGTTGGTCCACCTGACCGGAGAGCAACCCACACCGCGCGAGCTTTGTTACTGGGAAGCGCAATGTAGCGCGAACAAATTCATCGTCATAGTTCAGAACAAGCTGAAGTAGCAATGGATAGGCCATCTCTGTCGCAGCACCGATAAACTATAGGTGTCCTTGCTTCATTTCTTTCTTCTTTTCTTTTTTTCCTTCTTTCTTTCTTTCTTAATGCTAAAAGTAACGTTTTTTTATGTATTTTTTTTATGTACGAAGGCGGCAGACGAGCATACAGTCCACCTGATGGTAAGTGGATACTGTCGCCCATAGCCATCCGAGATAAATGCCAACATAAGTCCAAAATGACAAATGTTGGCACGCCCCCGGATGCGCTGCCTACCTTTGGAGATATAGGAATGGATTTGGAGAAAGGGTTGGGAAAATGGGGAGGGATAGGATGGGATGGGAATGGGCTCTGGAACATCTCACTCACTACAGAAACACGTACGTGCATTGGGGAAATACGATAAAGTGGGAAATGCAGTACATTTCAAGGTAGTCTTCTGTGAGAGAGAGGTAACGTGGCCAGTCGAGCGCGCCCAGCGGCTGTTGGATTTCAGCGTGCACTCTCCCCCTCAAAAAGCGTTGGACTAAGAATAAAATAGGTCGCTGATTATGAATTAAGAAGTTGCCGGTAGTAGCCGGTTAAGAAGGAAGGAAAAACGTGTGTCATCGTGGAAATTGGAACAGACCTTTATCCAGCAGTGGACAAAAACAGATAGTGTTTTAATATGTTAGTATGTTAATCTATATGAAGTTACTATTAAAGAGTAATTTTGTACACGCACCGAAATACTTTTGTCGCCAATTGTACCTACACCAGTGAAGCTTATTATATTTTATCTCAGGCGCGCAGTATTTTAGGGTAAGCAAGGCTTTAGCTGACTCACGTGGTAGCTCTGAGCTAACTTAGTTCAGATAAGGGTTTCTTTTACATTTTACTAGCATGTGGCCGCAGCTTTGCCCAGTGTGAAATAATTTTGTCTCATATATTCCAAAACTAGCGATGCCAACAAATTCATTCACGTGAACTTGTGATTCCCGTGGGAACTTCGTATTTAATCTGGATAAGAAGTACCCTAAATGTTAAACCAGTACATAAACTACAACTATGTCAAGTTTCATTAGAGTCCGTCAGACACAGACAAACAAAGATTCCATATACTGTTGTTTTAAGCTCTTAGCTCTGTGTCACTCATACTCTACAATTCACCTTCACCTACAGTCATTCACCTACAGTCAAAATATTTATGGTACAGACACGGCTGTTACGATTATATTATATGTATAGACTTAATAAAAAATCAACGATAATTTCTTACCTTTGAAGGAATGATTCTAATCAAACAGCGCAAAGTAAACAGGAAAACAAATTTTATTTCATTATTTTTTAATATTTTACTTGGGCCATTATTGGATTATTTTTCAGACTATATTTTATTAAGCGAACGCTGTAGCCCCACGGAATATTCAAATAAATCGCATATGTTAAGATATATAATAGTTTTTGAACCAATATTACAAATGTTTAATTTAGTTTGTTATTTCATATTTTTTAGCTAGTATTGAGGGGGAGAGTGCACGCTGCAATCCAAAAGCCGCTGGGCGCGCTCGACAGGCCACGTTACCCCTCTCTCACAGAATACTACCTTGAAATGTACTGCATTTCCCATTTTATGGTATTTCCCCAATGTACGTACGTGTTTCGGTAGTGAGTGAGATGTGCCAGAGCCCATTCCAATCCCATCCTATCCCTCCCCATTTTCTCAACCCTTTCTCCAAATCCATTCCTATATCTCACAAGGTAGGCAGCGCATCCGGGGGCATGCCAACGTTTCTCATTTTGGACTAATGTTGGCATGTATCGTGGATGTCTATAGGCGACAGTATCCACTTACCATCAGGTGGACTGTATGCTCGTCTGCCGACTTCGTACATAAAAAAAAAATCTATACATATAAAGAGAAATATCTTGACTGACTCATCAACACGAGTGATTAGTTTGTTAGTTACATAAATGAATTAGGTAACAAGTGAAAAAATGTTTTCGTTAATATTTTTGTTTTTCTACTGCATTTGGTCACTGAAATACTTTTATTGAAAATTTACATACCTTTCATATCAAACCTGAATATTGGTTAAGTAGTTCTAGAGATATTTAAAAATAAAAAACAGCATCCGCGGCCATATTGATGACGTCATAACTCCACTCCACAGACTAGAAGAGAGACATTCATTTTTTCCGAACTCAGGAGATCATGTTCTAAAAGATTTTGCTAGGTATTGCTATAACCCGAATGAGTCTCACGGAATTTCCAAATATGTCATTTGGCCGCCCGACTAAAACAATGGATTTCTCGATATTCAATCGCTATAGGAACGAAACGAGATGTCGTAGTTTGAATGAAAAAAATATTTGATGGATATGTCCAAACTTGGGGGAGTGCACGCTGCAATCCAACAGCCGCTTGGCGCGCTCGGCTGGCTACGTTACTCCTCTCTCACAGAACACAGAAGATTATCTTGAAATGTACTGCATTTCCCACCTCATGTTATTTCCCTAATGTACGTACGTGTAGAGCTGTGAATAGGATTTTGCAAGGTCGGCGACGCGCCCGCATGCCCCCTGGTGTTGCATGGGCGGCGGTAACACTTACCATCACGTGGGACCGCTTGCTCGTCCGCCCACTAGTCTATAAAAAAAAAAAACGTGTTTCGGTAGTGAGTGAGATGTGCCCATTCCCATCCTATCCCTTCCCATTTTCCTAATCCTTTCTCCAAATCCATTCCTATATCTCCAAAGGTAGGCAGCGCATCCGGGGTCGTGCCAACGTTTGTCATTTTTTACTAATGTTGACATGTATCACGGATGTCTATGGGCGACAGTATCCATTTACCATCGGGTAGACTGTATGCTCGTCTGCCGCCTTCGTACTTAAAAAAGAAACTTAAAACTTGGTAGGTATATTATACTACAATAATTAAACGTGTTTTATCAGTTTTCAAAATTGTGCCCATGAATTAATACAGTGTTAATTTTTGTATGGAATCACTTCAATCGCTAATATCTCGGTATATTTATCAGATAACAATCCAAGTTAATTCACATGCTTTTTTATTTTATCTGCCTCGGAAGAGCCTTAATATAATACATACAAATATATCACGTTCTGTGGCAAATACTAGGCGACAATTAAATCAATGCGAGAGAAACCAAGGGCAGTAGCTAGTTTCAAATTAAATAAAACTCTCATCGAAGTTACATCAAACGCTATAATAACTCGACGATCCTGACAATTGTCCAACAGAAACTTGGATGAAACTTTAAATTATTTCCCTCAACTCCGTTTAACTCTCGAACTTTTCAACTTTAAACTCGTCGGTACTTCTATTCCAGTATCAGTTTAATAGACACTTTTGTTAACAGAACTAGACTAATAATATTTTATTTTGTACATTTCTATTATTTTCTATTGCGCTGGATATACTCGTACAAATACAGTCGCAAGAAATAATTGTAGAGCCATTATCCTTTATTCTTAATTTTGCAATGCAACCAGCCCATTCAGTATCCAGTGCAGGACATGTGCCTCCTTAAGGTCTTAAAATGCCACGCTGATCAAGCAAGTTAGCGAGTCCACTCTTTTAGAGCTGGTGCCGTTCCTCACGGCTTGTAGTAGCCGTTTATCCCTCAGTCGCCTTTTACGTCACCCCGTCAAAGACAATTCTATTCTATTCTAAGGCCGGCCGACATCACACGCACATTCTTAATTTTACCGTGTTATAATACTGTCATGTATGACACCTATATCTGTGATGTTATAATATATCATTTAATTATATATTATGTTGAAGATGTTTGTTTAATACTGCCAATAAAGAATATTTCAGCAATCTAAATATTAAGACTAAATGGTTAAATTGTACATTTCGCGAATTGCACATTTGGCGGGTAAACGGTCGGGTTTAGTACTACTCGTATTCATCCGCAAACTTCGTAAGGCACTCTCTATTTGAATTGAAATAGTGAGGTAAACAGAAACATGTCGCTCGTAAAACCCTTAACATCCGAAGCTCTTAACTTATTTAATAACAGTTTCGATATTCAAGGCGCATTTAGGGCCGGCGGCTTTCCAAGAATCTGAATAATTTATTTAACCCTAACGCCTGCTGTGTGACCAATTCAGACCGTGAAACACCGTAGAATTGTATATGAGTTCAAATTACAGTGTATTCTTTGTGTTTACACATGTATGTGTTTGTGGGTGTGTGTTTTTTGCATACTGCAGGACACAAGTACGGTCTAGTAATGTATTAGGACCAAGACTGATTGGTTGTCAAGCATGCTCAAAATTTTTTAAATTATCGAGCAATTGGCGAATCGTACTTTGAATAAATATTATACTATATAGTATAAATATTATAAATATATATATAATTACTGAGGGGGAAATGTACTAATGTACGTGTTTTGGTAGTGAGTGAGATGTACCAAAGCCCATTCTCAATCTATTTCTCCCCATTTTCCCAACCCTTTCTCCAAATCCATTCCTATAGCTCCAACGTCAAATCAATTATGAATTATTACGCAGAAAAAACATTTTAAGTTTAATAAACTATCATTGTCAAACCACAAAACCTAAAATACTATTTTTTTTTAATAATTTCAAATTCCTTCCAAAAAGTCCAACCAGTCGGTTCTAACTTTTTAACTATGTATAACTCTTTATAATTCAATACTGATATATGCCTGATTACATAACAAGGCCATGCGTGACAGGCAAGCCTTACGGTTGAGATAGTAAATGCCAATTTATAGGAATCCCACTATACCCGGAGTGCTGTCGAAATGTCATCTTGGGTTAACGCGGGAAATCGCCTTTCACCTCTTGTGACATTTGCATACTTTTTCACTTTTGAAAGTATTGTGTACGACGTACCTATAAGTGTTGGATGAAAGGAAATATGAAAAGTTTAATAAGAAAATTGTAACCCTAAAAATACTTCTTTTATATCGAACTTTATGATGAATATTTTGATTAACTCTTTGCCTAACTTCTTCACATTTTTACAACTAAACTATACCTTCCTACCTATTACTGTAGGAACTCTTTAAACTCCACAAATTTGATTAGACTGTAGAACCTTCATAAACATTATAACCTTTACAACCTTATTGTTAGACAGGCTCATCACTTCAAAGATCTGCGAATGATATCACTTCTATACAGTGCCTTTGTCCGCAGCAGATGGGAATGTATCTTAATCGTCTGGAATCCGTATGAAAGCATATATTCTCTCAAGTTGGAAAAACTGCAAAGATTGTTTCTCTGATGCATAAGAAAATATACGGCTATTATCAGTATTTATATCCATCGTTGTTTGTCTTAGGAATGATTGGATGAACTTTGGTGGAACTTTTTTATTATATCTTTCAATAAAATTTTTACGGGGCAAGTTGTTATTACCGTCGTTGTTGAGTGGTGTGTTGCCTTTTGCCCCAAATCGGTATACGCATTATTTTACGCATGAAGGATGTATGGCCCTAAAACGCCACGCTGTCCAAGCGGATTGGAGAGTCCTATTAGAGGTGGTGTAGTTCCTCGGGGCTCGTGGTAGCCGCCTTGTTATCCCTTAGTGGCCACGAACGACACACACGGCACATCGTTAAATTATGAAATGTGCTATACATTATATTAATGAAATGTTAGCGAGGCGTAATGATGAGCGGGATCTGTGCAGGTATGCTGTGGAATTCTTAGCTAATTTTTTATAAATAATGTACGCATTGGTACACTGTAATGTAACTTCTGTTATGTTTAAAAAAAACTTAAATTTTTAAGTTTATTTTTTAATTCTTATTAATTTATTTTCTTTAAAATATAAGATATAGAAAACTCATGTTATAATATCATTTACTAGAAAGAAAAATCCGATTGCTGAATTGCTGATTGCTGAAGTGACCGAGGTGAGTGATCTAGGCATCGAACTTGATAATAAACTACTTTTCAGTTCGCATATATATAAAATTACTAACAAAGCCATTAAAATGCTTGGTTTTATCTTGCAAATGGGTAAGGAATTCAGAAATGTGTATACGCTAATTACCTACTCTTTATAATTATCTAGTTAGACCTATCTTAAAACATAATGAACTAAAGTATGGAATCCACAGTATAGTAAATATTTACAGTATATTCGTCCCGCTGGAAGGGACCGAGTACTCTCATTTCAAATAGTAAATTACTAATTAGAATAATCATATGTTTTAAGTAAAATCCTTTTAGTGAGTCCATTAGTGATAGAAATATTTTATATATTGATACATTTAAATCCAATTTTTGTTCTAACAATGTTTCCGGATTAGCCGATGTCCAATGTTTTCGTAATGTATCTGTAATCATGTTTGTTCATGTCAGTACGCACTATATCTGATCATTTCATTGTTCACCTATCGCTCTCCCATGTTTGCTGGTAGAAGTCTCCTACGGGAATAAGCACATATTTTGTGCGTATTTTCTTTTGTAACTATTTTTTTTATCATTTGTCATTATCATTATCATTACATTAAATTACGGAATAAGCACGTCATTATGTCATCATTTATCATTTACATTAAAACAAAAAGAAAAACTAACCGATTACAGACTAAACTATCATTTCAATTCCTACAGCTAGATCCCATTGGTGTGCATCCCGAGCAGTACTTAGTCATGGGTCTGCTAGGCCACGACTGAGAGCCCCGAGATTGAGGAGGCCCGATGTCTCTAAGCTGAAAAAAAACCTAATTTTTGTTAATTTTTTTGAACCAAGTTTATTTATGACAGTTTATGGCAAAAAATTAACCAAAAGTAATTGTTCAGTAGAATTGACCTGTAAAAAGATTCCATTTACTGCATATACCCATTACAATGATATAAATAATTAATTATAACAGAAAGAAACATATCTTTATCACTAGAACACAATTCACAGGATCAAACAAAATCGGTTCCGTTTTTATTATAAAAAAACAATTTTAATAAGATTTTTGCATTATCTGTTAGATATCCCTCCCTCCCCCACCATCAAGATTTCCTTAGTCTAGCTGGTTTAGGAGCCCCAACTTATACCTGGCCCAGAGCCCCGAAATCCTTAAAGACCAATGTGCATTCCATACAAGCAGTATTGACAAGTACAGCACAAACAGTATTGTATTGAACAGCTTACAATATTTTGACAACATTTAGTACAATTCGACAGCAGTAAATGCATTTCTCGCGTCTGTTATTGTGATACAGTCTAGACTGGAGCGGTAAACTTGGACCTATAAAGTTTTATTGTAATACCAACTTTCCTCGTTCGATGTCCTCAGAGTTGTATTTCAATGGGGTTGTATGGAACTTTTAAATGGAACGTAAATAATAAGGAAATGAAATTGTAAGGTTTCTTTTTTGATTACGAGATATTCATGGCAATCCTGAGTAAAAGGTAAGTATATACTTATAATATCTTATAATATCTCTTCAATTAAGAGCCATTTCACGTTTTAAGCGAAAAATACAAGTTTTTGAGCTCTCCTATAGGTGAAATGAAAGTTGCTTTATATTTCTGAGTAAATATTTTAAATAGCTCATTTCTTTGTATTGACATTTAATAGGATACATTTCGAAATATATCTTTATTTATCCTGTAGTATTATACTCAACCATGTTTTAGTAAAAACGCGCCTAGTAAGAATTTCAGAGCCGTGCTTCTTCCACTAAAATTCATTAATTCGACAAGATAAGGTACAATTATACGTAGTATATAATTCTATTGACACATAGTACACTAATATTTCCGTAAATTAACACAAATCACGAGAAAAAATAAAATAATGTGCGACAATTTCGACGTAAAATACCTGGCATTTAACTGCATTTTTTTATTATTTATTAGATTTTTTTAAATTATTACTTAGAATAATATCAATTTTTTTAACTAATTAAAACGATATTTAAATATATATTAAATTATGATTTAATATATATATATTTTAATATCACATAATTGCTCTAATTCCTCTATTATAGTCGAGGATTTTCGCGTCGGCCATTAGTATTGTCTATAGAAGCACACGGAGAAAAGTTCGGCTTATTCAAAGTACCAAAACTTATTTTCCAGAGACGGGGGCATTAACTATTGCCAGTAGCGTTGCGTTGTAATTACTTAAACTTGCTTTAGTCATTTTTGTGAAATGACTTAATAAATATTTCTACGTAGATATAGTCAGATGAACCCATGAAATAGGTACTAACGTAATTTAAAGTACCAATACTAATGCCAAAATCTAGTCAACTGTAGTAGATATTTATGTAAAATGTATGTACGTAAAATCTCGCATTTTGTTTTATATTCCAATCAAAACAGCTTTCAAGAGCACGCAACAAGAGCTGTCAAACTGTTTACATAAATTATTAAAAGTGTCAATAAAATAGGAGTCTCATATTTCATATATACGAACGCATATACCTACATAGTTTTCCCGATGTAACTATTGCAAAAAATAATTTATCTGTTCGTCTTTGCAATAGTTATAATGAACATTTCTCTAGCATTGACATTTTACATTTACCTGTTAATACTTTTGTAAGGAAATTCAGAATGTGTGATGTGTGTATCGATCCCTTTCTTAAAACATAATGAATATATTATTATAAGATATTAGTATCCCACTTGTTATTATTTATGTAATATGTACTTTGTGGTAGCTTAATTGGTATATGAATTAGTTATAATTTTTATATAATCATATGTACAATAAGAGGCGTGTAGAATCAAAAACAGCTAAAAGTCATACCTATCACAAAATGAACTAGGAATGCCATACTACTCAACATACAATTTGTAATCTACTTAGGACATATGCTTTTACTTTACTCTATGGTTCATTTCGATTAAAACTATATACAGGCTTTTTCCAGTCAAATTTGTGAGAATTAATGAAATTGAAACATTTATTACGTTTTGCGAAAAACATTCTTCGTGGATATAGCTGGTTTTGATTCAATATCCCTCAATACTGTTTGTGCTCAATACAATACTCAATACTGTTTGTGCTCAATACAATACTCAATACTGTTTGTGCTCAAATAAATTAAATGAAAAATTAAATTAAATATTGTCTGCCTATAGAGTACCTTTTCCAGATTATGGTACCTCAAAATTCAATGTAAGTACCACTGTAATATAGTCTTTATTTAGGCATTGGGTGGTCACGTTATTGCACGACACCGTGTGAACACTATCAAGGAACCCCATACAATTTCTTTCGAGCTATTGATCGCGGCGACCTGAAACCAGGCGACAAGAGTTAATCGACGCCATAATAAATGAATAAATGAACGAAAGAACGAATGAACAAATGATCGAATGAATGAAATGTATTGAAAATAAAAATTAAAAGCGAAATGAAAATGACTGAAATGATACAGTGTGGAATGAATGAAAATTGACACCTAGTGGGGGAATAATTGGTAAACAATTTGTAAACTCTAGTTGCATTTATTTTTCATTCCTTTTTAATGAAGAAAAGAACAAACAAATGAATAATATATGTATAATTATGTTTATGTGTATCCAATGAAGGTAGTTAGATTTCATTATAGGACAATGATAGGACAGAAATGTAATTAATCGCTTTATATACTAACCCTATGTAACCCTACGACAGTCTATAAAGAAGCCTTAGTGATGTGCAGCAGGCACTTTATAAAATATACGTATATTATATGCAAACAGCCTTTAACCGTCTCCCTTTGACGTTGCTCTTGTACCCGAAAAAATTTGAGAAAACAATTTAGACATTTCACATACAATTTTCACACAGTAATGTGACAAAGCAATTGGAAATTTTATTTAGTGTTATTACTGAATATTTTCCATGTCGTTAGTAATTAAAATTTAGTCTTAGGTATTATCATACTAACATTATAAAGAGGAAAGATTTGTATTTTTGTATGTTTGTAACGAATAAACTCAAAAACTACTGGACCGATTCTTTCACTATTAGAATACTACATTATCCCTGAGTAACATAGGCTATAATTTATAAAGATATTGTGTAAATTGGCCAAAATATAACGATAAGTGTCAAGTAAGTCGGAAAAAACTCTGCCATCTGCGAGCTATTTCGGCGTGCGATGCAATAACCGTAAGAGTTACACGAATAAAATGTATGGTGGAAATGTTTCTGAAATTTAGAAAAAAAAATTGTAAAAAAAAAACTTATAAACCGAAGCGAAGCGAGGGCGGGTCGCTAGTTGGATATATTTCGTAATGTTTGTAACCAAAGCCGTTACTAAAGTAAAAATATAAAGTTACTCATAGTTATCATTCCAGCCATTCAATTCCAATATGCTTTATGTAACTACAATCAAAAATAGGAAGACTTAATGAAACCCATTAAAAAAATTAAAATTATAAATTAGATTTTAGCATCGATATGAGAATAGACTAGATGACACATCATACGTTCTCATCAAAGAAGCCTGGTTGGCAGCTTCTAGCTGAAGCAGATGAGGAGAGATCCATAAAAAAGTCAAATTTGAAACTTAACTACTAAGAATAATAATGTTCCATTTTTAAAACACATATTAATTAAAGAATTCTAGAGCTACTGAACACAGAACACTATTAGGCTCTAACGTGCCTGACCTAGAGTGCTTGTATAACATATCTAGTATGTATTCTCAAATCGATGAATTATACTAAAGCCTATAATAATAATCTAAAATCTACGTAGTTTACGTCAGTATGTAGGTTAAAAATTGACATAAAAATTGAAATAGGTTACATATTGAAAACGTTATACAAATTTGTTCGTTATTGCTACAAAGTATCAACCAAGCTGACGGCATTGCGTCGCTGATTGGCTTGACTGATGCATTGTACTAGGTAGTTGCCGGTCTTTGGATCGGTTCTGATGTTAAAAAGGTGATATGATAGGTTCTTAAATAGGGAGTGAGCACTAAGACCAAATGGACTCAGTGCTTCGACACCGAAGGGGATAAAAATGTATTCGGTGCCAATACTCCGGTATTTAAATCTTCCGCCTTTCTGCACCTTCTGCCGCTGCCCTGACCTTCTCGCAGGTTACATGAAGATGAGATGGAGCCAGTGTATCGACACAGATGGTGGATGCCATCTGTGTCGATACACTGGCTGGCATTACACTGCCAGTGGCTGGGCCATTTTCCACGATTCTAAGAACATCCCGTCAGGTCTCTTGCCATCATCACGCACGATACCATTCGGCTCTAAAAATACGTTGATGGTGGCAAAGCCCGACGTATAATGTCGTTGAGAGTGGCGTGACATAAAAGCCGGCCCGAACTTGAACGACAGGAAAGTCCATGTTATCCTAGGCGGTCAACATCCACAAGCGGCCACAAGGATATATATCTGTGTGGGACATATACCTCGGTACCGAGTCCGTGGCTGTTGCCAGACGAAGAGTGTTACAGTCTAGGTACGTTCCCAAGTTGACCGAGGAGATTAATTTTAGAGGAAAAACAAGCCTACATATCATATACCCACAGCAATAGTTCAATCTACACCTATCGTTAGGTACCTTAAAAGTTTAAAATCGAATCGTTTTGGGTACATTAGCGTTTTACTCACTTAACTCATAAAGGAACTTTACTCAACAGTTTTTCAGACTCTTCTTAGACCTAGAAAGATTTTTGCTAAGGGCCTGCATTATGGATCCTACTGTAACATACCTGTATACGTACCTGTATGCGGATTTACATAATATATATAATTCTCGTATTTATTAAATGAATATAAAATCCTAACTAAATGCAAAATCAACGAAGTGAAGCGAGTAAAACATGTTATTTGTAAAAACATGCCTCGACAACGTGTAGTTCCGCATAGTGTCACGTATGCGCCACGTCACGTAGTCGGGACACAAATGGACCTTGGGTACCTTGAAAATACAATTCGTTAACCTTATTACCATGAATGGTTCTTAAACAACTTTTTCACAACATTAAATTCGTGCATTGCGGGAATAAATTGATAAATCAAAATCAACTGGTTTTCAAGGGCACAGTTTAAATGCTTAGTGTTTGTGTTTTCGCTTTAAATATCGAGATATTATGCTGAAGTTAAGTTCTCTGAAGGCATCGAGTATTGAGAGATTTATATTTTTTGTTATATACTTTGTTTCTGTTTGTTGTTGATTTCTTTTTGATTTTTCAACGTGTTAGAACTTCTTATTTAGAATTTTATATATCTATCAACTTAATAAGGACTATAATAAACTTTCCTTAATAGTAACTGCTCGTCTGCCGTCTTTTCTTTAAAAATACGTCTAGGATATCTTTTTAATCTAGATAATAACTCACCGTCACTCTACTAAATGCCTCTTTATAAAGAAAAGCCCATGAAAAAAACTTTATTAAATTTCCTTTGCAGCCTTCAATGAATGTAGTACAATCAACAGGACATCAACTTTTTCAATATTTTTCCATTCTAGCTCTTATTACTAAACTATTAGGGTACTCATTTATAGAGATATGTTTAGACCTGTGGCCTATGGTACAATACAAAATGAAAGTAAAATAAATTCTTTGTTGGCTTCCGAGTAAAAGAATAATATTCACATTTGTTTATTCGAGACCTCTTGGGGCTCCCTTTACTGAAAAAGGCTTTGAGACAAGAGATATGATTTAAATGTAATTTTTATTCATTTAATCCCCCGGGCGAACCTTAAATTGGCGAAACAAAATGTGAAACGAAATTTTTAAATCATAAATGGCACTTGGAAATTGGACACGAATTTTTAAACAATGGTGGTGTTTTAAGATGGCGTTTCCAGCAACAT
Organism: Sesia bembeciformis; assembly: GCA_943735995.1. Classification (NCBI taxonomy): domain Eukaryota; kingdom Metazoa; phylum Arthropoda; class Insecta; order Lepidoptera; family Sesiidae; genus Sesia; species Sesia bembeciformis. The sequence goes on along the minus strand of OX031044.1, from coordinate 5,840,230 downwards.
TTAGGCGGTTTTAGACATTAGATAACATTTAGTCAGACACACGGTGATAACCAGTAGTTCGAAAGTAATTTTAAGGGGTCGTTTAAAAGCCTTCACACGGCGTCGCACGGATCTTTAGAAATTTTCGCATTTTTTACATGGGTGTTAATGGGTATATTTTCTTAGTGTTTTATATTTTGTTCCTCATTTCAACTGGGTTACACCAACCATAGAGTCAAGTTCTGATTGTGTAATTGAGCCGAAAAATTGAGTAAAATAGAAAAAAGTTTAATTAAAACTAGTTAGTTTAATAAATTATAATAGTTTACTAGATAAACTAAATGTTAAACGACCGATTCTCGAACTGTTTTTCCTCCTGCCGAATATGTGAAAGTTGCCGGATTCTATTCTCGGTCAGCCAAACATTTTTTTGGGAAATAAATATTTACCCATAATTAAGGAACACATAATAACCACCATTTATCTAGTACAAAAAACAATATCATAAGGTCTTAAAACGTTTTACGATTGTACTCTTGACAACTATAGAATATAGACGGTATACAGAATATACCTAGCAGTGTCTAATATACATATGTATAGTATCTATATATATATATAATATATATCTACATATATGTACCTTATATGTATAGTATCTAATAGTACTTATTAAATACTAGGCTAAATGACATGAATGTAAGATTTGGTGCGGTGGGGAGCATATATCCTACAGTGAAGAGACATAGGTTGATGGTGTGATATGGTATTCTACTAAAAAGTGCTAATTTATTTCTATGTAAATAAATAGCTCCATTTACATGACATATTTTCTCTGTAAAGAGTAAATACATGACATGACTGTGAAGAGGGCAGATACAATGCTTCTCCACCTTGTTCTGTCAGCGCCTACACGTTTCACCTCACTCCTTGTACGTACTTTACAAATTATCAGCTTTCATTAAAAACTTCTTAGAACTCGCGTTTAGTTAATAAAGAAATTGAAAACAAAAGTTCATTGTTTTGACGTCGAAATTTAGTATTGCGATGTTGAAGATCTTTTTTATTAACGTACTAATTAATAACTTTCTAGTTCTTATGTTATCATCATTTGACCATAGAAGCGATCCTTGGCTCAATATAAATCATAATGATTTGATTTGCTTTGATTTTAAAATAAATCTACTGATACAAAGAAGACAATAAAATATCAAAGCTCATATAGCTTGATCAAAGCGCTCTATTGGAAATAGCACATAAACAATAGCATATGAGAACGGTGATAGCTTAAGAGTAACTATTCTCGACTCTCATTCGTGACGTCGTAAGTTCAAATTCTCGACCGATTGATTTACTACTTAAGTAGATACGAATTTTTAAGTACGCATGGTTCAGAATTTAAAAAATACTGAAGGGCGCATATCTACCAATCCACACTGGCCCCGGGTAGTTGATTATGGCTCGAGAAGCCATAATGATTTAAGATAATATACAGTAATACGACACCTCTTGCAGGGCTATTCAACTTATAATAACAAACTTTAGCAAGTTACTATTCAATAATAACGTGCTCGAAATATGAATTATACGTTCAAATTACCACAAGTCTCGAACAAGTTATAAGAAGATCATAAAGGTACGTTATTAAGTTACGTTATTTGCAGGTCCATTTTTCCAGAACTTTCGAGTTCTTTTTTTCCAAAAATCGGAAGAAAGAGGAGCCCAAACAAAGGGAGTAAAGACCCGAAAACCAATAATCATAAAGAGGATTTCGTAGGATATTTTCAGCAACAACAAACAATTATTAGAAAAGAATTACTCGAAATTTCAGCATAAATACTTTTTATTCGTACACGTATAGGGTGTTACAAAGCTGAGTAGCTACTTATTGCATTCTTCTTCTTGTGGTGCTGAACTAAAGTGAAGTTCGGCAATCAGCTAATCGGCAATCGGCAATTTTGACGTATCTCTCGCGAGGCGAAACAGTTCGGTGGCACTCGCGATGCCAGTCCACTCCCGCATGTTTACGTATGTTACGTAGCCATGATTTTTTCCTGCGACCAATATGCCATTGTTTCGTCACCATAAATTATCCTTAACATTTTTCCCAATTTGGTTACATATGATCATGACCAAAAATTCATCCAGCGGCATAAGGATTGGCAACTGCACAACATACTGCCATCGGCCGGACAGTAATGTCAGCAACATCACATTGTGCTCCGAGAAAAAACGCTAGTAATCCAAGATTCTTTGCAACTTTATCCAATTTAACAAAATTAACATTCCACAGTGCATGAATTGTAATTGTAATGGTCCATGGGCGGCGGAAGCCACTTACCATCATGTGGGCCGCTTGGCCGTCTGCCTTCGTTAATATAAAACAAAAAAAACTTAGGCCATAAGAAATTATACCTTCTAATAGAGCTTTGCACATATTTAGTAGTTAGTATAGAGAACGGAATTTTATTTTTAATTACATAAAATTTAGCCATAGCTGCACGTATTTTGTCACATACCTTATTAATATAGGTAGCCCAGTTGAATTTGCGGTCAAATACAAGATACAACTAAATGTGATGTTCGACATGTTGTAAAGCGCCACAGTCACATTTTTCACTTTAGTAAAATTTGGAAGCACACATGTGTGACTGTGTGCTTTTATTTGTATCTGTTGCCGGGGCTTATTATACCCGGGGTGTAAATGAACAAGTTTAGTTTTACCTGTATTTAACACCAGCCCTACATCGTGAGACCGTTGACAAATTCCATTAAAATCTTCTTCTAATTTATCCATCGCCACTCTATCGGTTGACAAAAGACATGTATCACCAGCATATTGGTACATGTCACAATGCTGCATGACATTTTCTGCTTCCTTCACATACACTAAGTAGATTAGAGGACCAGTAACAGATCCCTGCACCGTTTCTTCGGTAACCATGCATTATTGAATACACATTGGGCCTACATTAACTGTATAACGTCTGTTTTTTGCAGTTTTTGCACCAAATATATAATTACTATATAATCAGTCTTAAAGCGTCAAAGGCCTTACTATATAATCAATAAAAACTAGAAATGCATGTCTCCTGCCATTTAAATGTTTGTCTTGCTTTTCCTTGATTGGAATCCGTATTGTTTGTATGAAAGTATTTCATGGATACTGTAAAAGGACTTTTCCGTAATTTATATAATATAAATTATATATATATATATATATATATATATATATATATATATATAAATCTATAATAGCTAGCTTTCTATGTAATGTACCTAAAATAACTTCGAACAATGGCAGTCGATTTATAAATGTGAATATTTATAGTAACATGTATCTCAAAAAGCCGTTATCAACAATAAACGAGTATTTTCACCGCTAACATATTTCTTCGAGTCATGTTCGGTGTTGTTGAAATAATCGATGTGGGTGATATGTGAGCTGGTAAACAAGGTAAAAATAGCTGTCGGTGGGCGATTCGCTGTTATCGCTTTTCCATTCACAGCCTACAAAGACGGCGACCGCACTTCACATATCAAATTGTTTGAATGAAATTTATTAGGGCATAACATATAATAGTAAGGGCCTTTCTTTTTTTTTTTTTTTTTATAGACTAGTGGGCTGACGATCAGGCGGTCCCACGTGATGGTAAGTGTTACCGCCGCCCATGGACACCTGCAACACCAGGGGGTATGCGGGCGCGACGCCGACCTTGCAAAATCCTATTCACAGCTCTCTTGAAGAACCCCATATTGTAGCTTTCTCACCACCTCGTGATAAAATAACTGTTAATAATCTGTTAAATAAAATTATCTACCAATTAAATCTAGACTGACTTTCCGATATCTTCTGATAAAGTATCAGGAGGTGGTGAGAAAGGCCCTTACTGTTATAAAATTATCGTAATCTACAAGTAGATTAATATTCGATTTTCTAGCATTCTATTTTCAAAATTCTGTCATTTTTACGGAACTGAACTATATCAAAATATGTCGATTCTGTTTTGGTTGTCAACGGTAATGTTTAAACAGCTGATGGTTTTGTTTTGGTTAATCCATATATGAATATGAATAATATTTTTTTATTGTGACTAAATATTGTTTACATTTGTCCTTGTTTAATGAGTATTACAATATTCAAGACCTACTATGACTATACATTTATTCAAGACAGAATAAAAATAATTTATTTCAAAGCTGACCTACCTACCACTAGGTACGATTGCTATACTACTAATAGAAGGTAAGAAATAGATCTCTCCTCGATGGCCTGAGCTTCAATCCTCAAAGCTGATTACACGACCGATGATATCGATCCAAACTACAAAGAGATTGCAAGAAGCAGTAAAAATTAAAGTTCATTTTTCTACGTACAAATTTACAATAGACTAAAACGACACTTCAGTTGGATTTTCTTCCAGAAGAAACATAATCTATCAACTCGACCATATGTCATGTCTGGTTGTTGTATTTTGACTATAGCCTTAACAGCATCGTCATACTATATTAGACCGGTTTTTGTGTATTTCGTGTGTTACAATGTCTAATACTGTCTTGTTTTGTTTTGATATGCTATAAAGAGTTTTATCCGTATACTTTATTTATTATACACACAAATGGTTAAAGTAGTTACAAAAGAAAATACACACTTTAGGAGATTTCTACCAACAAACCTGGGAGAGCGATAGGTGAGCAATTAAATGGGCAGACTTTTGTAAGTTTATAATAATTTTCGTTCAAACTGTTTGTAAAAAGTTATAAATAAGTTTTTACTTTGTTTGTTTCTTGTCCATATTATTTTTATGGAATCTTAATTATTAATATCTAATCAGATTTTGCAATATTATTGTTCTATAATAAACTTTAGTATAAAATGTTACCAATCACAAATATACATATATACATATAATAAAAATGTAACTGATCGCTGTCTGTACATAGAAGATATATGAGAAAAATATTATTGGGGGCCTTTATCAACACCATAGAACCCAAAACAATCATTAGAATTTTTGTCTGTTTGTCTGTTTGTCTGTGCGTTTGTGCGCGCTAATCTTAGAAACGGCTTAACCAATTTAGGTACGGTTTTCACTAATGTATTGTGGTAAGCTTCACTTAAAATTTAGTGTTTGTTTTATTTCAATCAGTTCATAAATAAAAAAGTTATATCAATTTAAAGAATCACGTCGAACATTTGTTGGATATAAAATAAGCTATAAGAAATAATGCGTGTGATCATTTTTGAAAATACCAAATACCCCTAAGAAGGCAAAGATAGTGTTTATAAACTAAAGTCCACGCGGACGAAGTCGCGGACAACAGCTAGTCACAAATAAAACTGCAAATTTGCGATCCCACGTTCTGTCCGGACTGCATGTTGAAACATGACATCGTAACAATACGGACTATGAGTGTTAATGTGTCGTTGTAAAATTAAATTTCTGTTATACTACAATTTTGTCTGTATTTTCAGAAATCCATTTATAAAATTTGTTTGATTTTTAAATCAGATTTCCTAAATATTTCAGTTGTGTATTAATCGTACCTCAAGTTAGGTTATTCCATTTTTTAGGTAGTTTTTGTATCAAAACACAGTATTCCTTAAACTTAAATTAAAACTTACATTAAACTTGATACATCCTGTGTCAGTCCGACAAGATGCCGCGGTACATACAACGGCCAGGGATGTTTAATAATTTTCACCTCCTGAAAACTATTGAAAATGAGTACTTTAGCAAGAACGAATTAAAAGAATGAAACATTACAAGTTTTAGGACTAATTTTCTAAGGTGTTTAAGTAAGCTCAGTTATGAACAATTAGAACTAAGACTAAACATACCTACATAGATCTTCCTAGTTGTTTCAGAACGCTATTTCTTAAAAAAATAAGTTCCAATGCGGTCTCCTATATTGAACAGCCCTGATCCTGAAAACTTTTAAGACATTGCGTTTTTAAAGCTTTTCGTTCACAGTTGAAATGTCTTTAATCAATAATTAATTAACTGATGATAGTTTTTTGATATTCTTTGTTGATTACCAAGTTATTATACGGGGAGCTCCATATTTTTGAACATATTTCTCGAAACTTTGATCATGATATATCTATATCAATGTGTTCATCAAATTAACATCTTGCCTAAACAGTATTATGAGATTGGTATTGTCTCCTAATTAGTTGTTTTGGAATTTTGATATATATTTGTATCAAATTAAAACAGTCAATGTTCTTATGGCGTCGCATCTCAAAATAGTCACTAATGATGTATTGTCTTTCACAAGCTATGTCGTCAAATGTGATTACCGAATTATTACGGGCTTCCTGGGGACTATTTTTTTGTCTATTTTTATAGAAAAAAGACGAGCATACATTGGACTTGATGGTAAGTGGATACTGTAACCCATGGACATCCGCCATACATGCTGTTGAGGATGAAGGCCACCTGTACATTAAAATTAGTACATACATATATAAGATAAATAATATTGTAATGCATACCTGTATACTGACCTGTTGCAACCCGAAACCCGTAAAAGAAAGATATTTTAGTACGTACTTATTTACATTTAAATTATTTGAATATGTGCACTTACCTTGCTCAAATAAATTTCAAATAAAATTTCAAATAAATTCAAATTTCAAATAAATAACGATTGTTGGACGGTGTGCGGCACAGTCTTTATATCATACCCGTATATGTACATTGTACATCTCAGCGCAACATGTATGCAAGCCCACCAGGGAACGCGCGGCGGCCGCGCCGCCTCGCGTCCAGTCGACCGTAATCACGATACCACACTATACGCACGCATCTTCAAACAATCGACTAAAATCTAACTCTTTCTTGCGCCACCATATCTATATCATCCACAACACTGGTCCTGTAGCTGGATATCAGCCACAAAATGGCAAACGCTGGCACGCCCCCGGATGCGCTGCCTGCCTTTGCAGATTAAGGAATAGATTGGGATAAAGTGTTGGGAAAATAGGGAGGGATAGGATGGGAATGAGCTCTGGCATATCTCACTCACTCTCGAAATACGTGCGTACGTACATTGGATAAATTAGGGAATGCAGTACATTACAAGGTAGTCTTCTGTGAGAGAGGGGTATCTAGAGAGGGGTGGCCAGTCGAGCTCGCCCAGCGGCTATTGGATTTCAACGTGTACTCTCCCCACCAAAATGATATTGATGTATTTTGAAAACATTTTCCAAAAACTCATATTGTGATTGATAAAGAGTTTTTGAGAAAAGATACACATTCTCAAACCGCAATGCATTTCATCTAAAAGAAGATCAATAATTACATTAGTTTTTCCTCAGTTCGAAGGCCCGCAAATCAGTCCACGAATTGTATTTGATGAAAAAATTCCGGGACGACCAGTATTCTTAGGGGTATCTATGGCAGGACATATTTTTCCCAACTGTAATGAACATGATTGCTACACAAACTTCATTTTAATATTGGATTGAACGAATTCAACGCATTTTAATGAAGCTTCTGTTCCAAGAGAAGGTAGTGTAAGAATAAGTGTATTAACGACACATATCCAAAACGCAACGGAAAACTTTAGAACGGAATCCTAAAATCTTCGGGATTAAAAACCTTCACAGCATTCATTTCACGACGTCGAAAATCGCATGAAAATTCGGAACATGTGAGTCCCGATATTAGTTGGAAGAACAAAAACATGCGGATTGAAAGACCTTTAACTATTTTTTTATATCAGCCCATAACGTTCCACTGCAGGGCACAACCTTCACTTAGTAAATCACAGGAGAGTTTACCACAATCCATCACGCGGTCCCAGTGCGGTTTGGTAATTACACATACTCCAGATTTTTGTTTTTATTTTTCTAGCATGCGGGTTTCTTCACGATGTTTTTCCTTCCTCAGCGCCGAGCAATTGTATTTTTTTTTAAATCCGTACGTAATTAAAAACTCAGTAGTAACGGGTCCAGGATTTGAACTCACGATCACATGAATGGGAGTCAAGTATGAATACCCTTAGGCTATCACGGCCTTTATAACAGTATATAAGAAAAGATATCAAAGTAGACCAGACTATCAAATAAGTATCTATGTACGTATTTAATAGACTCATAATCGATTTTTGCCGCAACCGCGTCACTTTGCATAAAGCTTGATGAAATGTACACCTTGCGTATAGCGGTTGCGGAGTCTTAATTAAATTTGTTGAAACTTCTCACTAATTTGTAATTGCTTCAATTAATTCACTTTTCCTACTTAATAAACCTTGCTATCAGATTTCAAATTAAATTACCATACCATACCGAACCATCTGTCTGTGTCTCTACTAACAGGACTATAATGTAGCTTTGTTACTCCACAGATTTTTTTAAAAATATGAACAGTGTCACACCATACATAAATATTTTGTTTATGTAAACGTGAGTACATAGTCTACCTTACTGTCAATAGCGGACTTCTCCCTTCTGTATCTTCTCCTTGTGGTGGTTTTCCAACTAGTGAAGGTTGGAAATCAACTCTGTATATTTTGAGCTGTCTCTCGCGGGGCGGCACAATTCGGCAGCACTCGCTTGCCATTCCAGTCCCATATGATACGCACCCGCGACTTTTTCAACATAATGTAATAATTTCCTTCAGTATAAACGTAATAATTTAAATTGGGGAAATTCAATGTGTACAGGTAAATAGGTCTCTCCCAAAGCCAACCAAATACATTCTTCTTACCTACAACTTTCTGTAAGTAGGCCGGTACACCTGGCATGGCATCCAACTACCACCGTCCCACACCTACGCTTCTCGATACGTGTTCTTCACTCAAGGACGTTATCTTTGGAAATAGACCAGTCGATGTAGTCACGTCTATATAAATCTGTATATATTTACATATATCTATATATTTATTATTAAATCTAATATCAAGAATATTATTCTTTTAGAAATGTCCTTAAGCCTTTTTCAAAAAACGCTGACATTAGTATAAGTGGCCTTAGTGGCAACGTTTGAAGCAGTCAACTGAATATTATATAATGGGAGTGAATCACTTGACAGCGTCCTTAATCGTGTCAAGGTCAGCAAAAAATTTATCCAGTAAAATCAGAATTATTTTTTTTATGTAAAGAAACGAGACGAGACCGTTACCGCCTCTTCTATTTAAACCTTCTATTCAACGAAAGTAAAAAAAAATATTGAACGGAAATGTTCCCCTGTTAAATAAATTTTTCCGCAAACACTTCATTTTCAAATTACCGCCACAAATAAAAAACAAACGACAGCTGTGTAAATTTAGTAGCGTTTGACAAGCAAAGAGTTCCATTTTCAAAATTCGAATTTGTTTTTATTCTATTCTATTGCCAGTTCTAAGAATTTTAATTTGACCCATCGTATTTAGAATTTTGACTCATCCCGTTTACCATGCCACCACAGAATTTATTCTACATACCTCCGAATCCTTCTATTCTATTGATAAAAAACGTGATGTTTTTCTTCACCACAATCAGCACCGATACATTAACTGACACAAGAGAGCTTCAATAAAATTACTCGAGATTCAAATTATCGTGATGTGAAATGAAGGCGAATTTTCTCATTTCACAATTTAAACGTAGAAATCCATATTGACCGTAAACCGTGAACAAATCTATAAAATATGTTTATTACGATAAATAAGTATATATTATATAATAATACATAAATAAATAAATATCAAATAACAAATAAATTCCAATATGATTGAAACCCTAGTGATATGTTTCTAAATAAAAGCCTGTCCAAAATACCTCACTTGAAAAAAACCCTTTTGGTTTTATTTGAAAAAGAAATACCTACTTCAAACGCGTTTCATATGCCTGAAGGCGCTTCGCATGTAATTTGAAAAATGTTTACTTTCATTTAAACCTCTATTAAAAGCCCTTTTTGCTTACAGGTAAATATTCCAACGATTGGTTTTATATGCTTCAAAAAGTTGTTTGAGCTTCCTTTACGTAAAAACGCAATGAAAACAAAAATATGTTTGTATACTATGCTTAAAATTATTTTAAAAATGCTGCCTGCGTTAATAGAATCGGTTTAGTAGAATGTTGCAACGTTCAAAAAATATTTATACTTATATCAAGTAGGTACATACAGACTTACACAATAATAATAACTGAAACATAAATATATTGCTTTATTGTTTTAATCTGAAATTTAACACATCTAAAATGAAGCCCTGGTCCCCACACTAGGACAACCTGTAGGAGCCAGTTGCCCCTACAGACAAGAGTTGTAACAGCTATTGTACAATAAATTAGTAAGATAAATGTATAACAGTATATATGCGTGTTAGCGGGTGTGCGAGCGTGTTTGTGTGTGTGTGTGTGTGTTTGTGTTAGGAGGTATGAGGGTTTGTCTGTATATGACACAACAATACTATCAGTAAACAATGTGTTCAATAAACAATTTAGTTAAATTCTGAGACATGGAAGATAGTGATTTTTATTAAATTTGTACTTCAATAAAACTCAATTAAAGGACGAGGACTAGTACAGGACGAGAATTTAAACTCACGATCTCACGAATAAGTCGAGAATAGGTATACTCCTAGGCTATCACCGCTCATGAATACTAAATTATACTTATAATTCCCATAATTCACTTATATAGGATAGACTACAGTGAGTTGGGTATTTGGTCACTGACCGCTGAATCGAGCCCATTATAATATTTCTCAAATAACGGGAAAATAAACAAAAACATACGCATTTGCGAAACGCAAAGTTCGCGTAAAACGAAAAACAAACTGCTCTATAAACAACACTTTCTCCGTCCAATAATACTGTAAAGTGTAGGTACGAGTATCCGACGTCAATATACATCGCATTGTTCCGTAAAGAATGTTTCACCCTACAACAAGCTAAAACCGAAAATTAAAGAATCATGAACCACAAACAAAATTCTTCTTTGACCTTGAAAAAATCAATCTCGAAGGGGGACATTGCACTCCCAATCCCACGTTGGGTTCCAATCCCACAATCCCATAGCTGCTGAGCACGCTCGATTGAACAAGTTACCTCTCTCTCGCACAGAAGACTACCGTAACGTGTACAGTATTTCACATTTTATCCCATTCCCCCAATGTATGTTCGTGTATCGGTAGCGAATGAGATATGCCAAATCCTTTTTACAAATGTCTTCTCCAAATCCATTCCTTATCGCTATCCGGGGGCGAGCCAACGTTGTCGTTCCAACGAGCCAACGTTTGTTTCGGACTGATGTTGGCATGTATTGCGGATATCGCAGGGCAACCATATCCATTTACCACCACGTGGACTGTATGCTCGCCAAAAACTCTTTTCATAAAAAAAACAAACAAAAATTTCCAAAATAACAATGACATCGTTAGATTCAATTGCTAAAATCAGAACGTATTAACACGCCGAACGAATTTGGCACATCCATGTTGAGTAAATAACAAATAAGTACTTTTAAATAGGACTTTGTGTTTTATATGCATTTATATGACTCTCACAGTTTACTCAATTGAAATCAGCAACCAGTCGCCGCTGTTAGAATTCGATTGTTTGTTCCACATGTTTGTCCAAGTAAAAATAACTTGAAGGATAGGTAATTATATACCTGACATTTGAATGCTATTTTCTATGAATGGACACCGTACCGCGTCGCCTGTTCATAAACTTAATGTCACGATCGCGTTTACGTTCAATTCTACTCATATTTCATCGCCCACATATAGTACCTAATAAATGTTACTGTCATCATTCCAAGTTGGTGACTGTTGACAACCAACTATGAAAGTTGACATTGCATATTACAAAAATTTAAAGACCCAAATATTCCTTCAAAATTCTAATCTTGAGACAAACATACTTGATGTAAAGTTAATATTCGATAATAGTTAATAGTTAAATTCGAATGTGGAGTACCGTGATTAAAAAACACAGTTTTATGGCACCAAGAAATACCGAATAATTGTATTATTTGTAAATGTCAAATAATAAAACCCAGTCAAGTATAAGAAACGGCAGGTACTCTTCCTCATACTCGACTGGGTGCCTGTTCAGCCATACAATACAAAAAACAAACTTTATAAAATAACATGACGAACTTTAATTTTTTTTCCGGATCTCGCTCCAGTACGGATTTTATCTAGTAGAAATCGACCTTAATTTGTAATCCCATCCGAGTGAAGATTGAATCCATTTCAAGTTCCTTTAATATTGTTTTATTTTCCCGGAAAAAAGTAATCTGCTCGAAGCAGAACCGGCTCTGTCTATTACAGTTGTTGGGTTTTGTTATGAAATATTAATATTATTGTAATATTGTTTTCTTAGTTCCCAAATTACTAATAATAACACCTCACTCATAAAACACTGACCCCACTAGGATCCTGAGAAAAGGACAAAAAGACAGTTCAACATTATCAACTAAACTATTAGATCAATAACATTTAATATATTTTTTCTCCTTTTCTTTATTACAATCTGTATGTAACCTTTGGATATTCAGTAATAATTTTGACTGATTGTTGAAGTCTTGCGAGGTATGCAACCAGAGTTGCATCCAACATTTTTTTTAAATTATTTTCACTGCTTTATTGGAGCTACATTACTATGGCCGTGATAATATGAGGTCCTGTGGTCTCCTCGGTCTTTTCACACGTCTATTGGTGGGTTTAGCATCCATTAGGTGACTCGCCAGTCTTTTAGGTTGATGGCGAATTTCTTTTTATAAGATTCAATACAGTTGGTTATTTCTTGCTTCACTGTAGGCATGTTCAAATCTCAATGCAAGATTTCATTTGTGACATACCATGGTGCGTCTGTAATTAGACGAAGGCATTTAGATTGGAATCTTTGAATTACGTCAACATTTGATTTGGCCGTAGTTCCCTAAAGCAGGATTCCATACGTCCATCCAGGTTTGAAAATGGCTATATAAAGAAGTAATTTACAATCTATAAGTAGCCGTGATTTGCGTTCCAATATCTAGTACAATTTTCTCAAGCGCATACTAAGTTGCTTTCTTTTTGTAAATATGGGCTCTTGCCATCTCAGTTTCTGTCGAGGTACAATCCGAGATATCTAACATTATCTGATAGAGGGATATTGACATTAATTAGTTTTTATTTAATTACTTAATAATTAAATAAATGGAATTCTCTATTTTATATAATAATAATAAAATAAAAAAGAATAAAAATACTTATAAAGCTATGTTAGTGCCACAATCAGTTCTGCTCGGATGTTGATCAAGTATTATATGTAGTTGTTTTACTTAACCAACATCCGAACGAAATGCCTAAATATAGTGATATTTCTCCGATATTAGCCTAGAATTGAATTCAAGTATCAAAATTATTTTATCAACTTTTATGTTTTCATTTTTGTCTTATTTTTTTAAATTTACATATAAACTCATTTCGTATTATAGCAAAATTAGTTTTTTATATATATATATTAATACAAGCAGACGGCCCACATGATGGTAAGTGGCTACCTATGGTATGATGGTAGTGGATGGTGGTAGTTATAGTAAAATCCTAAATAGGTTTGTCTCAATGCCATTTCCTCGGAACCGATTTTTTTTTCATTTGCCACGCTTTTCCAGTCTCAACTTTCATATGCCAGACTTTAACCTTATATTAGTTTTTCAATATAAATATTTTCAGACAAATATTTTTCTAACCGGGCGTCATCCCTGCGACTTTGATGAGGTTAATGCCCTGTCCACGAATTCTAGGGATATCTCGACCCTGGATAAACAAAATATCGAATGGAAATATAGTTATAACCTAATAAATAGGTACAAAATAAATAATACATCAGTGTGGGTCGTCAAAGATCGAGAAACGAAGTGAGGGCGCGGCTGTAAACTATTCGATCTTTAACCAAATTAAAAGTTCATGATCGGTTTTAAAGTTCACCGAAATTGGTTTTTTATTTCACATGACTATACAGTTCAGGTTATTTACATCAAACTCACTATCTTATATTATTTTTTATATATTGAATTACAATGCAATACTGACATTTCTTGTTCACCATGAATCTTAATCAATTAAAAATCTTTAATAGTTAAATATCATAAAAACGTTTTAATAACAAAAAGATTATTTCCACTCATATGAGAACGAATAATAAATATAAAACAGATATATTTCTAATAAAATATTTCGCTTATTTCTGCACATATTAAAAAAAAGTATTAAAATATTAAAACATATTAATGTTGTGGAGCTGGATGAACCCTATTTAATTTCATAGTTACAAAGTCTATTTTGTTTTTGACAAATTTGCACTCTCTTAATTTTGGTACTATTGAACCGCTCGTCTTTTTCTTCTTTTTTTATGAACGAAGGTGGCTTCAAGCTTAACTCACATATACTATTTTATATTACTGCCAAATTGAATATGAATGCGTCAAGAAATGCGTCTTGCAATTAGTTTATATATACATATAATAAAACAGTAAAAGGGTTACGTCTGTATATGAAGTTAAATAAAAAAAATGAGGGTTCCTTTTAGAAGCTACAGAATTTAAAACAAAAGTTACTTATTAAAATTTATGTCTGTATGTCTCTTTGTTACCGCATGAAAACTAACTGTATGTCTCTGTATGTCGTGTTCAGAAGGAAAACTGGTATATGTGTCATCTTCATACGACACAAGGAAGGTGAGTTATAGAGGTATATATAAAAATGACTTTTAAAAGAATTACTCAAAAACTACTGGATCGATTTTACCAAGTTTTTTGCTGTCGTGTAGCTCGGTATGCAGTCTATTGACAGCGCCAATATCTATATATATGAAATCGTTATATCAAAAGTGGATCGAAAAAAGTTATAAAAATATTTATTGTCTCTTTGTGCGAAATCGTGTCAATTATACGTAATAAATTAGGATTTTCGCTATTATTATCCGTAAGGAAATCTGGAGTATGTTTGAGTAGCATCTCACTGTGACATTAAGAAATTATGCAGTAGAGAAAAAACACTAGTAGCCTATTAAATAAGTTTTGCTATCTGTCAATAGATGTTCCTGAATAAAACTACAAACAAGTTTTACTGGTTTTTAGTCAAGATGGTAAGTGGTCACATCGGGGGGTGCACGTGAGCTGCCGGCCTTGCAAAATTCTATTCACAATTACTCTCTTGAATAGTCTCATGTTTAATTTACCAACTGCGGCTACGGATATAGAACGTGACGCAGAATGAACAACGAAATAACCAGTTGACTGCATAGAAATATACTTAAGCATATTATGGAACAAATAAACAGTTGGAATTTTTTTATAGAGATCCATTACACTATACTGGGCTACACTAGCCAGGATCCATTGTTTTCGGTTGCCTTTCTTGGGGATGCTGACAAAGCTGAAAAATGCTGACAAAAATACGAGGGTAACCCATGAATAGCGCTAAATGTTGTCGCCATCTCGCTACTTGATGGGGAAATAGTTCATTATCTTATAGGAAGAGACTGATAAAAGATATGGAGTGTTGCTTGCACCTCGGGATTGGTATATTTGTGAACCCATTTGACACCAATTTATGGAGACAGTTTGAGTATTCAATCATTCCACCGGGAAACTGTGCGAAAAAAACGCCCTTCGTGCAGGTGGACTGATGGCTTCAAAGAGTTCGTGGCTTGTTGAGAAGAGCCAAAAACCGTATGTGGTAGCGAACCTTAGGAGAGGCCTATATCCAGCAGTGGAGAGACACATGCTGATATTATGATATGGTATTTGGTTAATATAATTCCACCATTTGGTTATAATTTTGGTTTGTGAGAGCTAGTTTTTGGGAGACATAGGCTGATGGTATGATATGATCCACTCACAAGCGGCTTAGAAACCATTAGCACCTGGAGAGACATTGCATCTTTCCGCGTGTTCTACTAGATATACAACTGCAGACTTTATTTGTTACAACGCCCACCTCAGATTATAATACCGGTGCCTTCCGTCATCAAAATGCGATGTACTCCCACTTCCTTGGCAAGGACGCATCGCGTACGATGTGGTATACAAATTTATTTATATTACGTAACGTATATATACATTCCAGTACTACTACTTACTGTAGTTTTCCACAATGCTACAACTTGGACATTTTCAAATCTTTCTGAAATCACTAACATGCATGAGCAACTGTTAGAAGATAATAATTATTATGTAAACGGGTTACTCACGATTTATTATTTATTTATTATAGCCGATATTCCAGTTACATGAACGGTGGTCGCGGCGAGACTGCGGACGCGGGCGAAGGGGCTGCTATTGACAGACAAATCTGTCTACCCTCCGTCGTGTTCCTTTTTGATTCACACTGCATTTGTTTTTGTTGATTAAGTTCCTTGCACACTATACTAACAATACTAACAATACTAACAATACTAACAATACTAGCAATACTAACAATACTAACAATACTAACAATACTAACAATACTAACAATACTAACAATACTAACAATACTAACAATACTAACAATACTAACAATACTATCAATACTAACAATACTAACAATACTAACAATACTAACAATACTAACAATACTAACAATACTAACAATACTAACAATACTAACAATACTAACAATACTAACAATACTAACAATACTAACAATACTAACAATACTAACAATACTAACAATACTAACAATACTAACAATACTAACAATACTAACAATACTAACAATACTAACAATACTAACAATACTAACAATACTAACAATGCTAACAATGCTAACAATACTAACAATACTAACAATACTAACACACACAAGTTTGAAAACGCATCTACTTTTCTATGTTTGCAAAGTTCAATCACTGGATCCCATGTTGGAATATTTTGTAAGACACCCGATAGGGCTGTGTGCTTAATTACTCGGAATTTAATATTTCTGAAAGTAATGACGAGGAGGAGGAACATTTGACGTATATACTCTAGGAGGCTATGAACAAATACGTAAGAAAATAGAAGGTTATGTCGAGGCTGAAAGCGAGCCCATCGTGGTCCACTTTAACATCATATTGGTGTTAAAAACGGGTGTTAAAAAACTTTTACAGCTGCTTAATCTACGCGAGCAAAGCTGCGGGTAGAAGCTAGTATATACATAAACCTCAAAACTGATTGATGTTTTGAATTCAACTGGTCACTCCTAGTGTAGATAGAGAGGATTTTTTCCGAAATTCGAAACTAGTGATGAACGCAATAGGCAGAAAGAATTCTCCCTCCCTAAAACAAACAAGCAACTTCGCTCTCGTAAAAAAAAGATATAAACGTTCAATAACTTTATTAACTAAAATTCAGTCAACAACGTGCGTCGTTCGTAGCAAGTGCTACGAACTGCTACGCGCGCTCGTAGCATCGCGCTGCTACGTGACAGGCGTAGCTACCGTCTTATTATTGTAAATATGATCCAGCCAAAAGGCGTAGTGTCGTAGGACGGTAAGCTAACTTCATATTATGTAGGTACTTAAATGTGAAAGGCAAGCTTCGAGTATACTGATAGTTTAGAAAACTCCTCACCAAAAGGTCGTTAAAAAATCTTCTGTTAACAATCTATCAGATTGTTAACAGTTATTTTATCGGCAGGTGATGACAACTGGATTGCCATATTGTTACGGCAACATAATCATGCGTATACGCGTGTCGCCATATAGATACTTTGTGTTTATCTTGCCTACCTGATGACTGACACATGTGTTCGAATAAATTTTGCGCAACATTTTTTATTTCCTTCCTACAATATAATTTTATCTTCAATACATGATTATTACAGATTGATGTTCCGTCACAGAATAACTAATAGTACAAGTACAGAAGACTCACTCCCTAAGAGCGCTCCTGAATACCTACAAAATAAAATTTCGTTCAGCGCAAGCCAAATTGAATCCTACGCGCATCGGAGAAAGGGGATATTGAACTGAAGGTCCACGCAAACAATGACACTCCGTACGCGAATCGCAGGGGTTGTCACCCATAATTATAATATAACTAATTATAGTAGTTTTATTCGTTTTAAAACACAATTTTAAATTTGTTTTAAAATACTTACACAATATGATGTTAGTTTTTAAACGCTTTTATTTGCGGGTGTGTTACAAAGAGCTCGCGGCAACCGACTGAAATATACCCCTACGCGGGGGTGCGCCGTCCCTGTAGGCATATTTTCGTACCGGAAAGTGCGGAGTGCGGAGACCTGGTTCCGTAAAATTGCATAGGACTTTGTCGAATAAATGCGTCCTAACTGTCCTCTCGTGTACACAAGGTGTTATCTTATTCGGTGTTATCGTTGCAGGTACTTATTCGGCCAATTTATTTGTATTTCTCTTTAAATAAGCAGTTTTTCCTTACAATATGTTTAAGTGTCAACGACTAAATATTAGGAATAAAAATCAATTATTTCATTTACTTTTGCCCGATGTAACTACGCTAAAAATTCATTTATTTTTCGATGTTGCATGTGTTATAATGAAAATAACGCAAATTTTTAACTTTTGCTTAGTGGCAAACACGACATCTAAGCAAAAAATCGTTTGACGGAAAAGCAAATGAATAACCGATTTTGAAAAGAATACCATTGCAAGAAGTTAAGTTCAAAGTGGCCACTATGAACAAACGGCAATTTTATTACATATATTTAATGTTTATTTAATGTTTTCAACGGAATTTACACAAGCAATCTGAGACCGACAAATAAGTGCAACGTAGTTTTTTCATCTTACGAAGGCGAGTTACGCTTAGTAGTGGTTGTGCTCGTATATGTACACTGTTTAGTGTGCGTAAACTTGACAACACTCAGGAAGGCTCACGACGCCCGGCGCCGTCCGAGTTACAAGTGTATTTGGCTTTGTAATAGAGATGGCTAACACTGCGCTGCGCCGCATCCTTGCGCCAACTCACTTCAAAGCGCTAACTGTGTCAACTCACTATTAAGATGTGCTGTGGGGCACAACCCATTTTGACACCGTGAGCTCTGCATTGTTCCCCACACTTTAGTTAAAGAATACATAATTCATAATTTTGTCAAATCAACGTTTTATTTTAATGATAATATAGAATAATACAGTCCAAAAACAATGTAATTAATAAAAATAAAGCACTGCTTCGAAATAATAAAAAAAAACTTAAAAGTCTTAAAATGAGATCGTAATAGGAATTTGCAATCATGGGAATTACATACCTATATATTCGACGGGAAATAATAATTTGCGCAATTAATAGTTGCCACGCTGTGTTGACACACTACCCAATTGTGGACAACCCACTCATTTTATTTGTTTTACTTTTCTTTATTGTTTTACAGTATTTATGACCAGACTAGGTTTACACGCTTATGCTAATAAACATTCAGAAACATTAACCCTGCGATGGCGCAAAGTTTAGTATAAATATTATTGATTTGCGTTTATTTTAGTAAAAATTAAATTAAATAAAAATATTATTAAGCGTAGTTTGCTAACGCTAGCGCCGGAAGTCGTTAACACAAGTCTTTCTGTTATTTAATTATTTTTTAAAACGAATAAATTTAATGATTTAATGACTAAATATTATTCAGTACGTCAATTAAACGAAAGAATTATTAAACTTAATTATAGTTATTAGTTACAATGTACAGCACCGGAAGTCGGTGACAAACACGAAGTAAGTAGAGGCAGCAATAGATATCAAAGACGAACTTATTTTGCTATCTGTTGAACAGTCAAGTACGACTTGGCCACTAATATGAAAGAAAACATTTGAAGGGCAAAGGTCATATTGATTGATGCATTAAAAACAAGACATACGTGTTAATAATTAGTATACCTACAATAACGCATTGTTTTTTTTAAATGAAGAAACAGCAGACGTGTGGGCGAGTCACATGACAGTAAGTGGTCACCGCGGTTTATAGAAACCTGCAACACCACACACAGGGCCTCTTGAAGCTCTCTTGAAGAGGCCCATGTCGTAGCTTAACGCAAAAACCTCAGCTGACAGTTCTAACCACATAATTTTAGTACAAATATATTCACTGCGCGTTATTCTTTCATAAATACGTGTTTAAACATCAGCGTCAAAAAGGGAATAAGTAATTACACAAATCTCAGGCCTATAAATAAATTATTATAATTTTATATCATTCCATTAAGTATAATTTTTCGTGCACAAGTCGCGTACAATATGGCATCGCTCAGTCATTCCTGTCACGTCCACACGCGGCGTCGGGACTGCTCCAACACTAATGAGAAGAATACGGGTGTCACTTATGTGACGTGACGTCTGCACCGTCATGGAGTTTGATAAAACATGGAGAGATAACTGCATGCTGTATAATTACAACTTATTATCTTATTATTACAATAAAATTAAAACTACAAATTTAAATCTTAAATAAATAGAATATTATAGAAACCACTGAAAACATCTCACTTATACGCAGCAAAGATGTTTGTAAATTTTGTTCTGAAAGAAGTAAGTTAAAAATTGATCAATAAAAAGTTCTTTTGAAAACGTTACCACTGAATTATTTATTCTGCAAATCAACTTAAACAAAGCGGGTATAGTATATAGTACTTTTGTTGGTTTTGGCCTTTTGGCGAATACTCGCCAATTTTCAAGTATTCCTATTCGTACTCGTATTCACCATTTTCTAAACCAATACTCGAATAGTAAGAGCACAATATAAATAGTAGATAAAATAGGTTTTCTACAAAAAGTAATACTTTTAGGAGTAAACATTCATTTGAAAATTAGTTAAGTATTTGATCTTTTAGTTTAATTAGTAAGAGCTGTATAGGTTAATTTAAAGTTAGGTACGTACTTAACTTTAGATAAAACTAAAAAGGTACTTACTGATTGAAATATTTATAGCACTAACTTTAAATTGTACTACAAATTACATACTTTATAATTTTAGGAGTGCGCGCGTAGTTTACCTTGGGTTAGGTACTATCTGTATTTGTATTCATATTCGCGAATAGTGGGGCACAGTATTCGTATTTGTATTGGCGAATAGTGATTATTTGCTATTCGAAACATCCCCAGTGACTAGTATACTGATGTCTTGATATTATACTAACCTTTTATTTTCAACACTAACTAACCTAACCTTTTAACCTTTTAACTTGAATTTTTCTGTTCATTTATGTGTGTATGTCCTTATGAATTAAGTTGTCATATCGTATTATTTATAAGTAAGTATATATTTGTTGTATTTGTATAAAATATTTAGTAATGATTGTTTATACATTTCATAACACCTCGCAACGTGTCTCTATATTCAACCCAAAGGTCTGCTGTTAGAGAATACGTCCAAGCTAATAAGCTCCCCTCTTGTACAATTAAGTGCCATAACGTATTTTTGATAAATAAAATAAATAACCTTCTAAAAGAAATAACTTACACGATAGTGTAAAACCTCATCAAAATCCGTTTAGTAGAACCCAATTTAATAAGTACACGCCCAGACGAAAGAACGGACAGCCTTTGCGTATAATATTATTTTTTTATTTTATTTATTTATGTATAATCATTAAATATGATTATATAAATACCAAAAAGGTCATTGGCAGCACCAGTTCAAAGGGAGATTTCTTTATTTTCAGTAAATACGTTCAAACAAGTTTTAAGACAAAAATTATAGAGCTTTGGAAGTTTACGCGACGGCATATAAATAGTTTATAAGTATAGAGGTCGAAATAATTTTGAGATTCTTGGAACAGTTTATATCTATATAATTTTGAAACTAGTAAACCGATTTAGCATATTACTAACGGGGCATTGGCATATAACGAAAACGTATATTTATATAAAATACAATTATTCTATATAAATAAGTGACAATTGAGATGTAGTGAATTTTTTTCCGATTTCTTTCGTAATCTTCCTAACTAATGTTAGCAAATGTGACTGTACATCAAAAAGGGAACAATTATTATTAAAATAAAAAAGAAATTAAGACCATCATTGCTTCCGTTCCCTTACTTCTTCAATAATTACACCCTTATTACAATTTTTAATGCCTACAAATTGTTAATAATGTCCCATTAAAATCTACTCTCAGCTCAAAGCAATAAAATATAAAATCGTCAAACAATCAACGTGTACTTACAACATTATGTGCCTGTAAACTGCTATGTAATGACTTCATAATTCACGGGGATATCATGGGAAAGGAAACGTGCCCTCATTAGGAGGTAAATAACGATATCCCGAAGCCCGTATTTGCTACCGCTATTGACTTGTATAATGGAGGGTAATTTACAAAAGAACGAGCAAACATTGTCTTAATTTAAAACTAGATGATTGTGCCTGAATTCGCCCGAATACAAAATTGTTACGTGAGTGATGTGAGTGAACAAACATACGTTATCTTATAACCTACATTAATATACGACCTAGCTAATGTCATGTTTATTACAGTAACTAAATAATTCAATTAATTCTTATTCAAATTTATTTAAAATATTTAAATAATATATTTGCACTTAAGTATTTATCTACCCTCGTATTTGATAGTTCATGGAGGGAATTGCCTAAAGGCCGGTTTGGAAATATTAAGTTAGTACGAGTTTAATTTTTTTTTTATAGATATTAGTCGGCAGACGTGCATACAGTCCACTTGATGGTAAGTGGATACTGTCGTCCATAGACATCCGCGATACATGCCAACATCAGTCCAGAATGACAAACGTTGGCACGCCCCCGGATGCGCTGTGCCTACCTTTGCAGATTAAGGAATGGATTGGGAAAATGAGGATAGAGAGGATGGGATTGGAATGGGCTCTAGCATATCTCATCTCACTCACTATCGAAACACGTACGGTACTTTGGGAAAATACGATAAAGTAAGAAATGCAGTACATTTCACGGTAGTCTTCTGAGAGAGGGGTAACGTGGTCAGTCGAGTGCTCCCGGCGGCTGTGGGAATGCAGCTTGCACTCTCCCTCTACCAATTAATTCTTGCTATACTTATTCTTAGTAATACTTATTCACTTGCTACGTAACGTTTGTATTTACATATAGGTGGTTAACTTAAAATTTTGTTAAATAATTAGTATGACAAGCTAGTACGTCAAAACTAGCAATGTTCATTATGTTCAACATTCGCAAATGTTCGAACGGACAATTGTGGAAAAGTGTGGAAAGACTGAGTTATAAAAGGTAATGAATAGAAATTCTAATAAGAAGAGTTATAATAGAATTTGATAATACAATAATTATTAAAAATTATTTAAAAATACTGCAAAGAAGAAAAATTTGGTTATTATATTTTGGTTAAATTCACCCTCATATTATTATTAATGAACACTTCATCAAATCTGTTCAACGGTACCTATATACTAGCGACCTGTCCTCGCTATGGGATCCAAGTATAAACTATGTCCTAATATAGCCTAAACATTAGCTTTCCAAAAGTGAAAGAATTTTTATAACCGTTCCAATACTTTTTGAGTTGATCTGTTATATACAGCAGCAGTACTCGTAATATACAGTCTGTTTATAATATTACCACATATAAACCTTATTTAATAATAATCTTTTATTTAAACGTCTTAGAATTTAAACGGAAATATTTAGAAAAATCTAGAATTACAATTTCATTATTTCTATTAAAACAGTAAGCGCTCATAAACTCTTTACTCGATAAAAGAAACCACACAAAAGGAAATAAAAAATACGAAACCACTTATTTCTTGGCAAAAAAATACTGGCACTCAATAGGGATTAGCAATTCATTTGTTGTTATGCGATTATATAAAGTCGACGGTTATTTCTTTTTGAGTGTTTATTTGCAAACTTCTTCATAAAGAGATGTGTACAAACTTTTTTCTTTCTAAATATTAAAGTATAAGGAAAATTCTTTTTGATCTAATGACTGCTGCTCAGCTTAATTAAAAAAATTTTTTCACTTTGAGTAATGAGAAACATTGAGGGTAATTGAGATATCGCAAATTCAATCTCAATTCAAGTCTTTGCTTCCATAGAAAGATTTTCCAATTTGTAATTCGAAGATTATACTAAGTTAAACTATTTAATATAATTATAAAACTTTGATCCTATCACCATAAACACTCACTGTTCAAATTGATTCTGTGTATTTTGTATTACAGGCCAGGCTAGGTCTGCTGGTCCTAGATTCGGACTGTCATTCCCACAGTGTTATACAGACATCTGAATATATCGCCAATCGACTCGGCACTGGTTTAGAGATTCCAGAACAGTGCAGATATATATAAGATCTCCAAGGCAGCATTTGAGAAAACACGCTGGCTCATCGCCCTTACCACAATGCTTAAAGTCGAAAGTCTTCAATAAGTAGGTCCTGTCAGTTGGTCGTTGTAACGTTAACTCTATTGGTTGGTCTGACCCATAATTTAAACTCGCTCAACGCTATGGCAGGAGCTACTCTGCGGAATAAAGCTTAGAATCTCCGAAATTAAGAAAGACGACGAACAGAGAAAATAATCATTATGCCGACTTGTCACGGACAGCACCATCTCGTTTGCACACTAAGATGGTTTAGAAAGATTATTTTAATATTAGTTACTTTAATGTACCAATAGATGTCGCTTTGCTTAATATCCTAAGATATATAACATTGTGATATGCTTTGTATTTCAAGAGAGTCCGGAATTCGGAACGATAACCTCCCTTTTGATGATCTCCCGATCCCCAAAGAAAGTCACCCCAACACAAATTAAAATTAAACTGAAATGAATTAATTAAATTAATGTATGCACACTACGTTCTACCACAACAGTAGTATTTATGTCAATTTACGACATTATTTCACATTGTCATTGTTCCAAATTACACACACTGAATATGTTAATTTCTTGTCCTTGTTACGTACAACTAGGGCTGCCACCCCTCCGGGTTTGGAGGACGCTGGTCCGGGCTAGGGGTTAACATCGTAAATCTCCGGGCAGCACGGCTGTGACGTTGAACATTACAAAACCGCAGAAAATCAGAATAGAAATATGATTTTTAAACCAGCTCTAGTAAACATTACCTAATACCCACTAAGATAGTTTACTTCAAAGATTATTGTTGTGACATATGCAAAGATACAATTTAAAGCGCCGCTGTGTGTATCAAAGACAGTATAAGTTTATCTTGTGGTAATTTTATTCGTAATTTAGTATAATACTAACTAAAGTACTAACTTTAAATTAAAAATGTACTACTATTTCCGGTTTCGTTTTTGTCCCATTTTTTTAATCTCCAGGTTTAGAGTGTTCTGAAGGTGGCAGCCCTACGTACAACCCCCTACATTATATATCAGTACTTATCTTCTTAGACATATGTAGACGGGAAATATACTATGATATTATAGAGGTTATGTGTGTGGTGTATTATATCGAACCTTTGTAATGTTCTGTAGAAAGAAGATGAACAGCTAGCTTTTAAAACAACAAGCGGTACCTACTGCCGCGATAATCTTACACATCATATAATGCCTCAACACCGACTAAATTTACCTATTTTCTAAATTAAGAAAGGCAAATTAAAAAAAGTAAAGGAAAAGTATTGAAAAGAATGATGAATAGCAAATCGCTGGCAATTCTGAAAACTGTATCTGACAACTCTCCAATCTCGGGCAACTCTCACTTACTGTTAGAGAGTGAGTGGAGTAACACGCCTCATTGGATGTGCATTGTGAGACATAACATTATCATAATCCTAAAGACATAATTTTGTAGAATTTAAAGAGTTGTTTAGAATCCACCACGCGGGCCTGGGCTTGGCCACTGGTACGGAGGCGGACTTAGTGCCCTATAGAGCATTCTCTACAAGTCGACCGTTGGTTAAATGAGATAGATTAAACCGGTTGCAGTAGAAATTAAACAGTGATCTTATATATAGTCGGATTTTATATTCGAGTCAGGGATATGACATGTAGAATTTGTGACATGAAATTTGTACGGAGATGACACTTTATTTACAGTTCTACATGTCAATCCCTGACTCGAATAAAAAATTCGACTTTAGTGATTTATAATATCTTTTTCACAGTAGTTGAACATACCAAAAACATACCAACATACGAAAATTATATATATATGTATACTACACAATAATACGACATGAAATGTATCGTATTAAAGTGTAGTAATTTTTTGAGATTGGTGTAAAATTAGAATTTAATATGTTGTAATTCGTTACGACCCGTCTCAGGGGATATCCGCTAATTTATTAAATTTCAGCCAAGCGGATGTTTACGTTCGATCTACGCGTGTTTTTGCCGAAATATCTCATTAAAATGTATGAGAAGTGATAACAAGAGCATTGAATACTTATAATAAGATTGTGTACGAATACTTTATATAAAATATTTATTGCTAACATAAGAATATTTGTTGCTACACATTTGAGCGTGTGATGTAAGCCAGCTATAGAATAGCACCACCCAATGTCTTCCCGTGTGTGTCACAAAAGGCGACTAAGACATAACAAAACCGCTACCACCAGCTCTGAAGAACTGCACCACCTCTAAAAGAATGAACTGGCCAACCCGCTAGGATGGTGGCGTTTTGAGGCCATTCATGCCTCATGCATAAGACAATATACACGATAGCCCCATGTCCAGCACAGGATGAACAATGGGCTGGTTAGAATTTACACATATTATTATGATTCCTTACAATCAACTGTTATTATTACAATACATCTTTGTATCGTTAGTGTTAAAAATGTATAATCAAAAGGGAGAGTAGATACCTAATGAAAATTATAAATAGTGCTGTCGATGTCCTTTAAATGTTTGCAACGTTGAAGATCGAACTGTGACATTCATTAAATAGAAAGGAAATTGAAAAAGATAAATTACTATAGTTCACTATAGTTTTCTAATAAATAAATAGGATTAGTCTCAGTGGGTCATACTACGATTGAGAAATCCATACAGTCACTGCTACGAACCAATTTTCGAATTCACGACTTCACGATTGATGATATTAGGTACCGTAGGCTATTTCACACACGAGGTCACCATTCTTTATATATCAGCAAGTAAACATTATTTTTTATCACTATGGAGAAGTAAAAATGTCAGTCATTAATGGAAAAATTCCCGACATTTAGTGCATTTGTATATGCACTAAATGTCGGGAATTTTTAGCTCTAGAGAAATTAGTTTGGCAGGAAAATCTTCCGATGCAGGTTCGGATTGTCCATTCCATTAATGATTGACATTTTTACCTCCCCATAGTGATTAAAAATAATGTTTACTTGCTTATAATCTGTGGTTAGCCATTTAGCTACTTAATTTTGTTATTAAGCCTAAGCTCGTAGGAACACAAGCCACCGTGGTATATAGAAAATGGCTATAAATGGCATATCTCTTTTTTTATAGAAAAAAGGTTGCAGACGAGTGAACAGTCCACTTGGTGGTAAGTGGATACCGTTAACCTGCGACATGCGCGATACCAATACATGTCAACATCAGTTTAGAACAACATTTGAGTTTTTCGATTTTTCGAACATATTTATCTATTTAAACGGGTCTTAATGAAGACCGGGTAAAACCCGCTATAGATAAAACAGAATGACAGAATGACAAACGTTGACACGCCCACATATGTGCTATCTGGCGACAGCACATTGGCGATTGATTAATGGATTCGGAGAAAGTAAGTCATTCTGAATTGATGTCGGCATGTATAGCGGATGTCTATGGGCGACAATATCTGCTTAACAACAGGCGGTTGTAAATAAAAGACAATCAATATTCGACAGTCTTTATTGTTACCTTTTAATAGTTATCTTAAATCATAAGATTTGTATAGAAATATTTAGGAATGGAAACATAAAGGAATGGAATTATAAAAACCTTAAAAATAACTTAAATCACACGAGTGAAATTTCATTTTAGAATTAAATCGGTGAGTTGTCGAGAAAAGCCTCATAAAATAAATATGCATAACAAATTAAATAATTTAAGCATAGTCAAAGATTTGTTGTAAGTTCATCATTTATAAGCATAAGGCACAATATTAATGAATTACATCTTGCACTTAAACGAATTACAGAACACTCCTTAAACGATCAAGAACATTGCTCAATCCGTAAAAGTTGCAATGCTATTGATCGTCTAGGCCCCTAGAGTCTAGGGGCTAGGGGGCTCTTATGTGCATTTACAGAGCCCAATTTAACGTATCTGTTTTTACGGAAAAATGGCAATATCGTGTTTTAAATTGAGCAGGTAACACTACCTTACAGTTACAGGCCTTATTAAAATAAACAAGTAAACACTTCTACGGAATAACTATGTAGGTCCGTACTTCCAATTTACCTCTCACTGTCACTGTGTTTACAAACGTCCTTGTAAACCTGTACCTATAAATTGTAAACCTATTGGCCTTTAAAATCTTTTAAAACATCTTCAAGACCCGAAAATTAATACAGTCATGCAATCATTAGCTGACAAAAGACATTGTCGTTAAAATAAAAAATATGAAAGTAAGTACAAAATCTTAAAATAACACCCATTTATATCAACAATTCTGACTCAACGTGAGTCAAGTAACATGTCGAAGTCAATTCAACAATATAAAAATATATGTCTTGATATTTGTGTAAATATATATGTATTTATAAATTCATTATGTATCCGTGATAAAATTAGTTGTCGTAAAGGCACTTTTTGTACTGCTTACTTTTAGGAAACATATAATGTTTAGTACATTTTCTAAAATCTATTTACAATGTTCCTATTTACATGGCACATACTTGGCTTTGTTATTATATAAAATATTATTTACAATTTTTATTAATAAAGTTTGGGCTACATGTACAACTAAAATCATTCAAATTAATATTATATACAATTTTAGTAATAAAATGGCACTGGGTTTACTTTATCTACATTATTTGAAACAAAAAAGAGTAGTTTTAACAATCTTCTGATAAATATTAAATAAAAGTTAAAAATGATTAAATAATTTATCTAGTAAATTTATCAGAGGATTGTGAAACTGCAAAATTATAAGTAAATTGTGTGAAACTACTAGGCACTAGGCAGTAACACTCCAGAATATAAGAGTAATTTGCCTATGAGTGGCTTCTGTTCTACTACATTTGAATTTGAAAAAAAAAAATGCTTTTCATACATACCGAACGATTCCGTATAACATCACTCATCAATATTTTGTAATTTTTTTTTTTCATATGATTTATAAAATCAGGCATTCTTTTGCGAAAATTCACCATAAAATGCAATAATAGAAGATACATACTCTTCTCAGGGTGCCTTATTTATAGGCACATATGCCTATAAATTTATTTTTATTTATTTAAAACCTGAGTAGCCTTTATTGTGCACCCACCATTTGATCTACTCAGGGCCCATTGCGGATCTGATAGAAAATAAAAAGATGAAATGTAAAATATTGTTGCATTCACAGATAACAGATTATCTTAAAAAGATAACGATTTAAACAAAAAAACTAAAGAAAGACATCCAAGCTCTCGCAGTAGGTACATGTGAACAGGTCTAAATCTGAGTTCCGCTTGACGAAATGTAACACATAAATGCTTAAAAGGCATATAATATGTAAAGCAATGTATAATTGTACAAAATATCTAGAATAGCAATTGGGCCTATATAGAAATGCTTATGCACACATATGCACAAGCGCATATGTGCATGTAAGCATATATGCATATATGTGCTTGTGCACATATGTGCTGTATCTTTCATACCTGTCAAAAGATACAGTGAAAAGCGTACCTTACATTATCGCATTGTGTAATTTGTTCGCCAACCAATTCTGAATGTTAAAGTTATCGAAAGCCAATTCAATGGATCCATCTACTTTTATATCCTACAGTGTTACTTGGCAATTTTGTTATATCCTAGACATATGGTCACTGCATATGTCAATTTGTATAGTTTCAATTTATACTCTCACCAAACCACAGCCGCAGCTGTACGGTCAGCAACATATCAATATGTACCAACGAGCACCATAACGGGCTAGTAATAAGACCTACTTTGGCTACATTAACGTGATGCCGACTGTACAAAGCCAATGTGAAGCCTAATTAACATATTTCAACAATCACAATCACATTTCCATACATTATAATACCTCGCGTAATAAATTCATTGTAATGAAATGACGTCACAAAAATAATGAAAACGCTTCCTAAAATTGGCATGTCAGAAGTAATACCAAAAAATATTAAATATTTGCTACACCAACTAATTTTTTTTGAATATTACCTTTATTTGGACTATTTCATATGCTCATATGTATTAATTGATTCAATGTATCTACCACTCATTAAAAAAATCAAGTGATATTGAATTATACAAAAATACTCATACAAGGAAATCGTTAACAACATAATTCCATACAAGTAATAACTAGGCAATTGGAGCACATTAATTAACCTAAAACATTTTTACGAGATCTTTGCCAATTAGCTATCAGTTGACTGGCATCAGACTGGCGTCATCAAACTTACTTTATACTACAATAGTTCGGTGTTCCGTATATTCGTCCTCATAGCCTAACAAAATCCATACATCTTGACTGCCTCACAAAACCCAGTTGGAAAAATAATTTAAAAAAATCTTGACAAAATTTTATTTACTGAGCTAGCCTGCAAACTATGCAAAAACAACCATGTTAAAAGCATTCGTATTTACGAATATGAAGATAATTATGTATATCTTGAAAATTAGTGGATGCACTAAAATCTTATCATGACGAGATAACTATAATATTTTAAGCGTGACAAATTTATCATTTTGTATTGTGTGTAATAATAATAAGAAAAAGTATTTTATTTCGCTGTTTTGAATGTATTTAGGCGCTCCTGTAAAATTTGTTTTAATAATATTTTATTAGGAAAACAATTGTACATACAAAATTACACATTACAGTAGGTGGAATGAGTATGAATATGTGTAAAATCTACATAGTTTTTCACTTGTGGGTTATAAAAAACACTTATTAGATTTCGATGTAGGACAGCCGATATAAAGACACACGATAACCTAAAACCAAGTTCCCAGAAGGACTTTACAAAAAACTGTTCATATCTCAGTCATTTTTCATCTACATGAATAATGTGGTTCACCTACTTATCTCAGACTTCAAAGCAAACTTTTGGGTTGCCTCCCACACAAAGCCTGCTTATAATCCCATTCTTTGAACTGCGTAACGCACTAAAGCTGGATTCACGGCAGTACTACTATTTGGCAGACTCGGACGCACATTCTTTACCCTCACTCAACACCTGCTTTGGCCCTTTGATGTACAAAAGTGGTCTAACAACTTTCTGATAATACTATCCTGCGATATCTGCAGTCCATAGACATTGGCACCGAACTATAAGACATATTTCGATCGCAATAGATCATCAATTGTCGCAGTTATACGAGGTGTTATTGACTCGCGAGCGCCTAATCCTCAGTGATAATAATAACCTCATTCTGCTACCCCAACCACCCGGAATTATTTTACTCGGGTACAAATTATAGTGTACAGTTATCTTCATCCGCTACTGGATATAGTCCTCTCCCAAAATTCATATAATGCACCTACGCCACAATAATTAGGTCATTCGTCTTTCGCATTGTCGTTAGTAAAATTTGTCCTCCTCCAAATCCAAATTGCTCTTATTATTTGGTTGATTCGAATGCCTCTTCAACGTCCCCATAGAGTCGTATTCATTGGCGATTGCTTTTGGGTACAGTTTGGGAGTAGACATGGCGTTGTTGTGGTTATTGGCATTTGATATGTTGTTGCTTTTTGAGAGCAGTATGCCGCTGGAACCGCCGATGCCAGTAAATGATGGTTGCCGCTTCGCTTTTCGAGGCTGGAAAAAAGATATCAAGAAAAACATAAGGCCTGGATAAATAAACTATCCTCTGTTTTAGAATTAGCCTGAGTTGTGTTTATGGAGTTTCCGTCTATCGTATGTCTAAGGTAGTCTATAAATAGGCGATTCTAAGTTCGTGCTTTGCTTAGATTTAAAGCGTGTCGTTGGATAGTAACCTCAAATGCAGACTGCATAAGGTGCTATAAAATGTGACTGTGAGTACTGTGACTAATTCTAAAGTCGAGAATCGTCTATTTATCCCGAACTAAGCGTCCGTCGATCGTTGATCTAAGCCTAGAACGTCCTAAGACACCCCTATTTAATCAGCCCTTAATCAACTGTAAAAGTAACTAAAAACTCGTGGTAAAATGTAGTTTAATTTCAGGCGTTTTACGTATTCTCCTATCTAAGTTATTTCGAAAACCTCAAGTAACTCTCAAGTATATTCCACTATTTGACACTATAATATTAATTTACATCAGGTTCAACTGAACCTGAACCTTGTGTAACTACACAAGCGTAAATCACGTCATTTACAATCAGTGAGTGCTGACAGTGACTCGTACAGCCTAGGGTCTCTAATCAATACTGAAATTATCAAACGAAACTAGATGACTTAGACATTAAACTGGGATTGACCTTTACAAGGATAATCTACAACCGAATTCTTTAAATAAAAAATATATAAATAAATTATAATAAAATAAATAAATAAAATAATAGTAAATAAAAAATGAATTCAATAAATTATAATATAATATGAAATTTATACAAGTATCGATATTTAATTTAAACTTACCACATCCTTGAGCGGCACAGTGACGTAACTATTCTGTTTAGCGGTGATGTAGTGTGGGCTGGATGGCACGCGGGTTTGCTTACGCCAAGGCAATTTCGATCCTCGCCTTTGGCAATAGATCACTCCGGCCAGACACACCAGACAACCTACGAGATAAAATGAAAAAAAAGGAATAAAAAAAGTCAATGATAAAATCATTGCGAATGTGTCCCAAGAAATAAATAAATATTATTGCTGTTGTATTGAAAGATAAAAGGAAGTTCAAAGAGCAGACTAAAAGTTTAGCAGAAAAAAAATAAAACCATAGCTAATAATTGAAAAAAAAAAATAGATAAAGAAAAAAAGAATATTAATAAAAAAAAAGAAAAAAAAGTGGTCAAGTTGTAAGGAAGTTCTAAGAGCAGACTAAAAGTTTAGCACAAAAAAATAAAACCATAGCTAACAAATTAAAAAATAATAATAGATAAAGAAAAAAAGAATAATAATAAAAAAAAGAAAAAAAAGTGGTCAAGTTGTGCCTTAACCATTGTTTTGTGTTCCATCCTTGCCAAGGGGAGTGCTAACCGTCTCTCCTTTCAATAGACACAGTGGAAAAAAAGAAAAAAAAAAGTGGTCAAGTTGTGCCTTAACCATTGTTTTGTGTTCCATCCTTGTCAAGGGGAGTGCTAACCGTCTCTCCTTTCAATAGACACGGTGGACTTGTTACGGCAATTGCTTATATACAAACTTGTGTAAAAACTTCATTAGCGTGGTTTAGAACTTTTTATTATAACTTCTTTTGTACTAAATATAAATTATTCAAATTAACAACAGCTAAAAGAATATATCAACAGAACTTAACTATATTACTAAAAATGCACGAAAGTGATTCTTAATTATAAAATTCAAGAATTATTTATTCGAACTTATTTCACAGTCAAGTTGCGCCATCTCTTGGTGAATCAGCGAACTATGTCATCATCAAACGTATATGTATATCAAGATACTAACTATATCACGTACTATTGTTTACGCATGTACAGTACAGATGGCGCAATTATCTGTTTTCAGATATATGCACTATGTAATTTTTGATAATTTCCATGATTTTCTTATAATAAATGCAATTCTTTCACGTTTATTCTTTTTTCTTCTTATGTGTAATTTGTTTGTTTCTTACTTTTTATTGTGTATTGTGTGTGGGTCGAAATGTCTATATGTATATCAATTAATCTTCCTATTCTTCTTAATTTCTAAATGTTTAATGCATTTTATAAACAAGTGCATTTTCTAAAAGAGTTTAGTTTCAAAACATATAAAACCGTGGGCTTTGGAAAACAAAGCAATTTAAAACTTCAAAATATGAGAACTTGAGAGTTAATTAACTTATCTTGAAGTTTTTTGCAAAAAAAAATACCTATTTGGACTTTAATATTGCAATTTGTATTAAAAATTTGCTAAAGACCTCATTGGATTTGTTGGGAATAAAAGATTTGTAAACTTTTTGCCATTGACCTCAGAATCGTGAACAGAATTCATTGTTTCGGCTTTCAGGAAAGGTTTGGTTATGCCCCCCATATTAGGCACTATTTTCATGTTTACGCATACATATATGTAGGGATAACTATTTATATAAAAATAGTCAATTGTCATGTACCTACACTTATGTAAAGTTTAACAAAAAAAGCAGACATATCTTACCCATAACAAAAGCAGCCACAACACAACCGACGATACTGGCGACGCTGAGCGACTCGGGGCTGGCCATCGTCACAAACGAAGCCGTTTCTACGTTCTGGCTGTACGCTGGCATCGCTGATAGTTCTGTAGAAAAACCAATATTAATAACCGGTCCTTGCCTGCTGTGCGGTCTCTGGTTCGATTCCCGGTCGGACAAATATTGGACAATTAAAGATGATGTGATGTTTATTTGAGGGGTAAACTAAACAGCCGCGATACAGGGAATCCTATTGTGAGCCACTAAGACTAAATGAACCCCAATAATAATGTGTTATTCTTTTATCTTGTATTTATCCGTCTAAAGGGAGATTTCACTATGTTTAAGTTAAAAAATAGCAGTTATAGAGACACTAGTCCCATCCAACAACATATATTTGTTATTGGTCGCAATTTTAAAAATACTAACCCGATTTGATTCATCTACGAACTTAAACGAGACTTAGAACCAAAGTATATTTGTGACAAATTTCATTTAAATTCGTTTAAAAATACGCCAGCTGGTCACCATTTGTCGAGCATCTAATAAATAATTGACGAATGTTAACACAATGACACAAGAACAGTATAGGCACACACACACCATTGTCAACATCGCCCCCGCACCTCGCGACCTGCAACACGGCGCCCGTACAACCGCCGCGTAAACATGTTCGACGTCGCACGCGTTCGCCGGCTTCACACGGGCCCCACGCTCCCCACACGCCCCAACCAGTCTCTAAATCTGTAATGAAAGATTATAGGTTTCCACAGAGAACAAATTTGTACAATATGTTCAATATGAAGGTATTATTAACCTACACAATTAATGTAATGTAATTTAACAGTGAATCTAAAGTATCGGCCAATCGAGCGTTCGCATAAATGCAAACTCCTTTGCAGCTCATTATCAATTTAATCAATAAGCGGTTAAATATCGCCAACGGCAAATATAACGTTGTAGAATAAACCTATTGATTAAGTTATAGCAATGAGTATAAACTTTTACGTAATAACACTTACGAACACGAAATAAGTTTGTAAACGTACCAATACTCGGTTGGCCAATGCCAATCTATTTTGTTGATTTTATTTACTATTTTGTCATTAGTCATTAGCGTATAGACTTATAATTACTAGTTTCTGTAATAATAAATAAAAAACGTGTGACTTTGGTAGGGACTTGTGATTCGAATACTAACCGTCGCACGTGTTGAGACAGAGCCGGCGCTCTAGCGCAGCGCCCGCGTCGGCGCAGCCCTCCGGCGAGAGGCACATGCGCGTGCGCGAGCGGTGCCCCGTCACGGCCCCCTCACAGCCCCCGCTGCACTCGCTCCACTCGCTCCAACACGACCATTCACCTGTTCACAAAGATTTTATTAGAAAATGGTATAAAAAAACAAGGAACAAATGGGTCGGGAGCATAAAGCCTAGATCTCAAGATGACCACATCATCAAACAATCTAGATATCATATTGTCTAGGTCTAGGTCTCATATCAATCAAGGTATCAGAATGACTACATCGCCAGATGACTACAGCATAAAAAGGCTACGTTTCAAAAGGGTTACATTGCAGAATTGTTTTCCCTTTCCTGTTGATATACGTACCGATACTATTGGAACAATTTTCCTGCTTTTATATTTCTTTTAGTGTGTCTAGATTATACGCCACTGTAGGCAACTGTACTTGCTTGTCACTTTCCAAACGCTCGTCTTTCACTCCAAATATACATAACCCCAGTAAGATAAATAGACAGATAGTTCATTTTTACAGTCTCACAGCACGAATTATATAATACTAGCTTTAACCCTCGGCTTCGCTCACTTGTTCGCCATGCCACTGTAACTTAATTTTGTCACCTATGTCCTTTTCGTAGTAAGTATCGTAGTAGGTTCGTGGAAAAAATTAGTTCGATTCGTCCATCGGTTAATGCTTGAAAATATTTCAAACAATCAAACAAAGATCCATTCATTGAGATAAAATAAGCCAGATAAAAATATTTACTCACAGCCAGTTAAAACCGGATAACCGCGAATCACGGTGTAACAGTGCCTACATATACATTTTTAAATTTTATCATTTTGCACAAATACTCGTAAGTGTGCAATTTATATTTATATTTGTGTCTCTTCACATCTCGTTCCATTACTGGAGCAGACAAAACTATCTCTTTTTCTTACCAAGCAAAAAAGTTGCTCTACGCTGGCCGACATGACTTTTTATTCAACGGGTGATCGTTATTTTGCCCATCCATATAAACATTAATTAAGTAAATAGTACCTTGATTAACAAGTAAGATAAGTTGTACTAAAAATTATATCTATTTAGTTGCGTTAGTAATTATATTGTTATTGGCTGTACTTATACTTAAGTTATACGTACAGTGACAAATAAATTTATTTCCTTCCTTTCTTTCTGTCTTTTAGTGTCGAAATTCATCCTTTTTCACTCATTTACCCTATGAAAAAAGTGCAAAGAAATCCGAATCACTAAATAATAAAACTACTAATGCTAAAATTATTTAAACAACTCCACTTACCAGAGCACGCATGTGTGTTGCAAGCCCTAAGCATCTCCTCAGAGCCGGTACAAGGCGGGCGACGACAGACCCTCGTCCGGGACTGCTGTCCCCCGCCACAAGCCGACGAACAAGGTCCCCACGGTCCCCATGCATCCCAGCCCTGACCTTCCCACTCCGCAGGAGAATTACTGCAAGAACCGGAGGCTGTGCAGTACCGTTCTTCTTCACGGGCTATCGATAACTGCGAACAAAAAGATATATTAGATCACTCACAATCATTTATTTTGCAAAAAACAGGTAACATAAATGTTGTTCCGGTACACACAGTCGACAACAGGTCAACACATCTAATAATAAAGTACATTAGCGTGTTACCGACCGTACATAATTCTCAACTCTAGGTGGCGTTAACATAATAGGTCGGGGAGAAAGTCTTTCCGTATTTTGTACGTATGAAGTTGTAATCAAATATCTTTGGTTGTACTATTAGTACCTGGTTGATTGCAATACAATTAAAAGTTAACATTCTAAAAAAAAAAATTAAAAAGGAACTATTTTCTGCCATTTTTCCATAGTTTTCCATAGTGAAAATGAGTGAAAGTAACGAAGAAATTCGCTACATTTTGAAATTTTATAACAAAACAGGCAAAAATGCGACACAAGCCGCAAAAAAAAATTGTGCCATTTATGGATCTAATGCGATATCGGTAAGGATACCTAACACAAAGTTGGTTCAAGCGTTTTCAGTCTGGAAATTTTAACGTGAAAGATGCTGCTCGCTCTGGTCGCCCAGTTACAAATAAAGTCAATGCCATCTGTAAAAAAGTAGATCAAGATCGACACATCAGTAGTTATGAAATTACTGAGGAACTGGGTGTTGATCACAAAACGGTTTTAAGTCATTTGAAAAAGTCGGGGTACCAGAAAAATCTCGATATTTAGGTGCCACGTAATCTTAAAGAAGGAAACCTCAAAAAGCGTGTTTCCATTGGCGATTCTCTGTTAAAACGAAACGAAACCGAACCATTCTTGAAATGATTGATCACGGGTGACGAGAAGCGGATCACTTACGACAAGAACGTGCGAAAAATATCGTGGTCAAAGCACAGATAGGCTCCACAAACGGTGGCAAAACCCGGCTTAACGCGAAACAAGATTTCCCCCCCTCAGATTTCCACCTGTTTCGGTCAGTTCAGGAATCTTTACGTAGCCTAACGTTGACATCAAGAGAGGACTGTCAAAACTATTTGTCGCAATTTTATGGCCAATAATACCAGAATTTCTACAGCAATGGGATCATGACACTATCTAAAAGATGGTAACAAGATATCGATCAAAACGGCACATATTTATTATAAGTAAATGTAATTAAACTATTAAAAAAATGTCTTGAATTTCTATACAGAGGAAAATACGAGGAAATTTTCTCTCCAACCGTTTAGGCGTGCAAAATTTAATTTTACATTTACGAAATAATAATAATAATTGTTACATTCATCATTAATCATTACATTGCGTTATAGTCATTGTCATTATCAAAGTAATTCATTAATCATTATTATCATAATCATCGTCAATTAATTATAATCTAGCTAATCTAGGCATCACTGTTCAGATAGATGCTTTTAGAAAATTAAATGACTTAGAAATGTTTATTTTCGCTTACTTTTATTTGCTCAGGTGATGGTGCTTTGCATTGGAATTTGAACCTCTTTTCGGTGTAGCTACCATCCGACGAGTTCCCTGTAAATAAACAGGAAATACATTTTTCACTTTCACCTAATCGTGCGCTGTACATTACGGCTAAGATTTTTCTTTATCTTCCATAGTTACATAATTCTTTCTGTATGTATATGTATATATATCTATGTATATATGTGTATATCTATGTAAGTATATAAAGACATTATTTCTTTATTGCATTATCTACCACTATTTAATCTAGCTACAGACTTTTCCTTATCACCCAAAGATTGCCTGGAAGAAATTGCTTTGGCAATACGGCCACCGGTTGTACTTCTATTTACTTGTATTTTATATTTATCTGTATGTTTTGGTATACAATAAAGTATATTTATCTATCTTTCACTTACCAGGAATTTGCACCCACGGCGTCCAAGCAGTCGCTTTCCTCACTTCACAAGGCCGCAGGTCGCACACCTGCCTCTCCGCTTTACTTCCATCACACTCCACTCCGCCGTACTTCGGAGCTGGATTACTGCAGGAGCGTCTTCGTTCTTTCCACCCTGCAGCCGGCCCACAGCCCGCGCCACCTGTCGTTGCACTGCAGCTAGACCAGGGACCCCAGGCTGACCAACCGCCATCTACTGGTGCTAACGCTGGATCTATAAAAGAAAAGACTCATCACTTTCATTGCTTCGTAGTTTGATTACTTCAAGGACTGAAATGGCGAGGTCCTGACCATTTACTAAAACTAAGAATTTTATTCTTCACTAAATAATCCCCACGTTTTTTATCGGGTTCCGTTGGAACACTGAAAAATTATCAGAGACTACAGTTCCAC
This sequence comes from Sesia bembeciformis, assembly GCA_943735995.1. NCBI lineage: Eukaryota > Metazoa > Arthropoda > Insecta > Lepidoptera > Sesiidae > Sesia > Sesia bembeciformis. The sequence continues at coordinate 5,800,896 of OX031044.1, read as the reverse complement.
CGAGTTCTAAGGCATTGTCGTCTTTCGAGCAATATGAGGAGACTCATATTGACGAAAGATGGTATTGATCTGACTCTTCTACGAGTATAAGAAAACAATGCCTTTGTTATTGTATTATACTATACATAAAGTATGGGCCAATCAAACTTCTTTGCAGCTCGTTATCAACTTATTCAATAAGGGCTTAGGTAGCGTCAACCGCAAACATATCGTTGTAGAACAAACCAGAGCAACAAAAATGCACTTTGAATTCACCTGAATAATTAGTTTACGAACGCAAAAAAGCTTGTAATCATGGGAACGCTCGGTTGATCAATGCTTTACATGACTTCACACTGAAAAGTTCTATCAATATGTCATGTCTGTTTCTCGTAACTGTATCGTTTTAAAAACCTTTGAATTAGTCTGGTACACTAAGAAGCTGAACACAAAGTTATTGATTAACTAGATCATTTAACTTAGTGAACACTTACCAGGACAGGGTGGTAGGTTGTTACAATAAAGGTGACTGACGTCAAGGCCAACACACACACGGCCTCCGAAATGCGGCTCAGGCGCAGTACACGAGCGTCGGCGCGACTTCACCGCGATGCCGCACGTCGCCGAACACTCCGACCAGCCCGACCACGGTGACCAGCCACCGTGGACCGTGCAGTTTGTCACTGATATGCTTGAACCTGGGAATCAAAAGAATAATAACACTAACACTAAAGAATAATATAATAACATTAAAACGGGACCCTCCACACAACAATTTTTTTTTTGTATTAGATAATAAAATACAAAAACCTAGTGAACTTATTTATTTATAAACTCAGCTATCTTGTGTCAAGTGTTTTTTTTTTCTATATAAAGAATCCAGCAGTACTTACTCTAAATGGACAAGTTAGAAATTTTAAAAAAATATACGGAGACAACCATAAATTAATGAGGTACCTAATCGTACTTCTGTGGAAACAATAATTGACACGGAATAATGACGTTTGAAAACAATCAAAACCTACACACGCGCCTCAGAGGATGAAAGATAGAGTAATAGGAAAAAGAGAAAATTTAGATCGTACTTTAATGCAAATTACGTATACATTTTACTATAAATAAATTAGAGCATATTTTCAAATAAATTATTTTAACTGAATGCATGTTTAAATCTCCAACATTCCATACAATAGTCAATATTATCATAAATACTAATAAAATGTATTATACCTTCGCATCCCTGGCCTTCGTGAGCTGGTCTAGGGTTATCACAGCGTCGTGTGCGACACATGCACATGTCAGGCTTCTCGTCGACGTATGTAGAAGATGTGGTACCATCTTGCATGCACGGCTCCCATTCCGACCATGACGACCAACCTCCGTCCACTGTGAAAATGTATGATAAACTTTAGAAACTATTTTGAGTTAGACAAATTTTAGCTACCATTTGTCTTTCTTTTATCGATGTATCATCTGCTACATAACAAGCAATACTTATTTATATAAACAAAATCTCCATCTTTAACTTTACAAAACATACAAATAGATTTTGATTATGCCAAAGCCATTATAGATTACATAAGCTACAATATATAAAGTTTATTTTCTCAGTAATGTTAGCAATTCATTACAAAAAGAAATATAAATTATTTGTATATGTGAAAAGAAAAGAATTCCCTATTGAGAAGTAAATAATCATATTAATTTCTTTTTTCTCACTTCCATATAATAAATTGTCACTTCAGTCACTCGCGTGTTTATAAACTCGTCGTTTTTTAGTTTATAAACATAACCATTGCGTCTAATGTTTTTTCTCTACACTTAGAAAACTTTCTAAGTATTCTAATTCTAGTTCTAAGCAACGCTTCTTTGTACTTATTGTAAATTCATACAGAAAAAAGCACTTGATGAGTCCGCGACGTGTAAACGATGAAAACCAGTGGCGTGCGTTGATTTTGAAACTTGATAAACGGTAGTGGCATACGGCCACATCTAATCTAAGTATATAAATATTGTTTTTAATCAATCGAAAAATCTGAGGAGCTCTAACAACACTAGCGATTCGCCCATTAGCGTAGATTTAGTGTAGATATGTATTAGTTAATTATATGTTAAGTTATATGGTAAGAACCATCACTGTATCGCATAAAATGACAATCGTTACTAACCAGGAGTGTCGACAGCAGGACAGCTGGTAGTTGCCTGTGTAAAGTCAGGCTCATATAAATGTACCGCAGCCGGTACGCATAGTTCCCGCGCGTCATCCCATCCACAATGCGGGTCAGTGCCTAATAGACAACCAGACCGGCTTTTATAGCGGGAACAGCGCTCACTGCCGATTCGTAGGACTGCCGTATTGCTGCCTATGTAGACTGACATCTGTAAACAAAAATTTAATTATCACTCCCGTTTCTATGTGAATGAGTAGCAAAGACTGAGACAGTTCATTCTGACTACCATTATCCTTGATGTCTTCAATAAAAAATGCTTTAGATAACACTGTTTGCCTTGTAATCCTGTAAAAGGCGTAAAAGTAAGAGGCGACTAAAAGTAACAAAACGGCTACCGCAAGTCCTGGGGACCTAACCACCACCTCTAAAGGAGTGGATTCGTCAACCTGCTTGGTGAGCATGCCGTTTTGAGGGCATACATCCCACATACACAAGACAATATGCATGAGGAGGTCCATGTACAGCAGTGGACGATAAGAGTGCTGGTTAGTGCATTGCGGACTAATAACATTGAATAACAAAAACGGAAACCGATCACTTAGTGGCTATCATTCAGTGAATGTTGGTATGTTTGGATAAAACTGAATCTTCAAAAAACCGTATAATGTAGGCATAGTTATAGCATAATTGATGACACCAATGCCTATAAAGAATCAAAAATATTCTTAGCATTTAGACGTGCTTTTATAAATTTACTCATAACTATATTTAAAATATTATGATTTAAAACAGAAAATATAATAGCTTAGTAATTCACTAACCGTATCTTTCACAAACTGCATTGTCCGCACTTCATATCCTCCATTTTCATCCTGTAACCGCCATATCTCGACCAAACACGCCGCTTTATACCTCGGCAATACCGCCAATTTCAACACATCATTGTTTTCCGTGGCCACAAACACCACTAGCTGCTTCTCCATACCAGTCGAGTGTTTCGTAGTCGTGACGTCAACGGTTACATGTGTAAACCTCTGGGATACGGCTTTGTAGACCGGCTCACCAGATATAGGTTGAACCGATTCGTACATGAGGTGGTAGAGATGGTATTCTATCGCTTGCAAGGGTCTAGAGGGAAAATTAATAACAGTGAGTAATTTGGGCCGATTTTAGAGTAGCACCAACCCATCTCTTGCCGTAGGTGCCGTACAAGGCAACTAAGGGATAACAAAGCTGCTACCACAAGCCCTGAGTAACTATAACTCCTCTAATAAAACAGTGGACTCGTCAACCCGCTTGGCCAGCGTGAGGTTTGAAGGTTATATATCCCTCATGCACGAGACAAATTTTTTTATAGATTTTTTTTTATAGCTGCAGACGAGCATACAGTGCACCTTATGGTAAGTGGATACTGTCGTCCTCCGTGATACATGCCAACATCAGTCCAGAATGACAAACGTTGGCACGCCCCCGTGGAATGGATTGGAAAAATGGGAAGGGAGAAGATGGGATGGGAATGGACTCTGGCATATCTCACTCACTACCGAAACACGTACGTACATTGGGAAAATACGATAAAGTAGGAAATGCAATACATTTCAAGGTAGTCTTCTGTGAGAGAGGGGTAACGTGGCCAGTCGAGTGCGCCCAGCGGCTGTGAAAATGCACTCTCCCCCGACCTTCACTCCCTCTACCTACAATGGTTTTTACGTAATTTTAGTGCTCTAGAAACAAGATATATGTAAATAATATTTCTTGTTAACAATAAATAATAATTGTTAAAATAGTTGTCGCCACCGGAAGACGATAAATCGATACACGATAATCGATCGGTAGTGATGTACAATTTACATTACAAACGTTAGTAATAAATGTACGTTTTCTGTGTAATACTGACCTAGTATTAGTCATGCATCGAAAGTGTTCCCTCGCTTCTAAAGAGGGCGAGCGCATCTCCCACGTGGACGTAGGAGACTCTTGCACTTTGTAGGGACCTTCAAATGCTGCCTGGATATCGCTCATGTTGTAAATGCATACCGCGCTACCGGCAATGCTATTTCTGTAAACCAATGTAAAACTCTCTTGGATGTTGTAATAATAGAATTTGTTAAATGTTATTCTGTCAGTTTGTTTGTAATTGTTACCCGAGGAACGCTCCGATCGACTTTTTCTAATATGCCCTGTACAGTTTAGAAACAGTACAGTTTGCAAGTTTAGTACGTGCCTGATTAATAGATAAATGGTTGAAGAATAGTCGAATGATAAAAAGTTTAACACATAAATATATTCAGATTCCAGAATCCTTCCAGCCAACTAAAATTAAATGACAATCTATCTTTAAACTTACGTGGGCGTAGTGAACGTAGCCACAAGTATCTTCTCCTGCGGCAGATACTCCACGCTCTGCACCTCGTCGTAGTAGAAAGGCACATCCCCAGGCACCGGGCATTTGAGGCGAGCTTTTAAAAAGGTACTCCAGTTGTCTTTCATCAGCAGGTGCCCGCCGGAGTCGTTCTTGCATACTCGAGCGATTCGGGAATAGATTATCTGGAACGGAAACAGTAGTTGAAAAGTCTTTTCGAAATTACAGATTCAAGCAAACAATATAAATATAAAATCGTTTATTGAACATCTTTCTAGTCTCGGTTCAATTATGAAATTAGGGTTAAAAAACCTCAACGAATTCTTCAATATTCACTTTACAAAACCTTCCACATACATACATACTCTCTATTGCAACAGATTTCAATCATCTTCCATCAATAACTTAGAGTGATGTTTAGTAGCACTTTGGGATAAAGAATAACGAGCCTCTTTAACTTCCACTGCAGGACTAGAGCCTCGTCATGCGCATTGCCTTGTTCAAGAGGGCTCCATAGCCTTCAAACGCCACGCTGATCAAGCGGGTTGGCGAGTCTACTCTTTTAAAGGTTATGTAGTTCCTAAGCGTTTGTGGTAGCGACTTCGATATCCCTTAGTCGCTTTTTTCCATACCCATGGATTCCCATACCCATACCCATAAGAATAAATACTTTAGGATAAAGTAAAAATAAATTAAAAAGTATCTTACCTTTCCACAGTTCATAAATTCAACAGCGACCTCTCTGAATACGAAGTAAACGAAGAGGTCATCTTCAAAGCTACCCACAAACTGGGGCTTGTTGAGCCAATTCAGCTCGTACTGAGGGGTGCGCAGCGTGCCAATGTATCGCGTGGCGACGCCCCGACTCCTGTGATGAAAATTAAGAACATATAGGGCATGTTCAGAAAGAACAATGTAGGCGAAAGTCACCGGCATTAATCAGAATGGAACCAACCCACAATCATACTTTTCTTTGTAATAAAGAATTTTGTGACATAAAAATTAACTAAGTACATTGTATTTTTTTTAATCAAAACAAGTTGAGACCTTGGAAATAATAACACTTGTACTTTATCACAATATAAAACAAATATAAAAACAAAAAATATAATAAATATAAAAATATTTCGTTTTTAATATAAAAATATTTTAATGCTCCACCTTAAATCTTAAAACTTCATGAATATAGGTTGGATTCTTATTGTAGCCGGTCAGTTGTGAATTTTACAGAAGGGCGTGTTTTTAATAACGTCAATAGAGAGATAAGGAAGTGTTGTTTTTTAATTAACAGACAAACAAATTCCGTAATAGGAACATTAACCTGCGACATTCAAATCAGTATTGACTAAAACTTTACGGTTTTATGTACCTATGTACATAAAACCAAATCTTTGCAACAATGGTATTTAAGAGAATCGAAGATATTGATGGGCGACTGACCTAACATCAAATATATCACCATCTGTAGCAGTGCCAGTAAAATCGAGTGCTAGCGTAATTTTTCACCCAAATTCTAAACTACTCAAAATCAAAATCATTAAATTTGTAGGTATTCTTAATTGTATCCACAAATAAACCTCAACACAAAATCCAATACCTTAAATAAATGTCGAAAACGATGCTTATTCTTTTGTCTCTGTCGACTGCATAAGCCGTAATCGTGTATTTATTACGAATGACATATAAATTGCGTATATCATATGTTTAGACAGTTCGCCCCGCCCTTCGCTCACTCAAACATATATTTACTGGTACCTGTATATCGTGGCGTCAGAGCTGGTGAAATCGGTGGGAGTTCCAGCGTAGTACTCTCCGCTGTTGGCTAATATCGCCGTCACATTGGAGTGAGGATCGTGAGGACAGTTGGCTACACCGTCCACCCACTCCGAGACTGTGCTTATTGACTCAATCTATAAAAAATAACATAGATACATTTAGTAGCCGAAATAGCGAAGAGACCAGATCTTTTGAAGTCATACTTAATATATGAGTGATTCGAATTTTACCAGAAAGAAGGAAGTAGACGATCAGATACTCCACCTGGTGGTGAGTGGTGAACTGGATATGGAAAAACAGTTAGAAATACTGGGAATAACGAATATAGCGGAACGAGGACTGTCTACCTCATAACAATTCCTATTCCTTCTTAGGGGCGATAGGTGAAGATGAGGATTAAAATAATGAGAAATTTATTGTTTCTCCATTATACTCTATTCAATGGGACAGGACAGTATAAAATGGTTTAGGGTAGGACCGGGTGGGAAATGAGCTCTGACATCTCTCACTCACTACTTCTTCAAGTAATCAAAAAGGAACATACCTAGTTCTACATAAAGCTTCTAAAGTTAACATATAATTTCTTACCTCTCTCCAACTGCAAACAGGACTAAAAGCATTTGTTCCACAAGCGAATATCTTGTGTCCGTACGACAGCAGTACTTTGACGTAGTTGCGGCAGTCTTCGTCAGTCTGGCCCTTGTCTTGACATAACTTTGAAGTATTGGCCGGCGCCGGCCAGTCAGCGCGTTCTAAAGAACGCAAACCTCGAAGAGAGAGGCGATAGAGAACGTCTCTGGAAAAGAAATGATAATAATTCTGTAGCTTTGGCTTAATAAAATTCTACTTGTAGGTATATGTTCTTTTTATTTGGATCTCTGATCAAGTTATTAAAATCAGAGACGATGTTTTGATAAGAAAATGGCTATACGATATTAATTAAGCATTTTTGGCTTGTTAAAACACATTCAATCATTATCTTGACAATGTTGAAGTTACCTCTCACTTAAAAACAATGTTGCACTGTCTTACTTACAAGTTAATATCAATAAAATTGTTTGCCGTTTACAGCCAATAAACACTACATACAGAATTAATTAAATCACACATAATAAACATTTATAAATATCAATAAACTATAGAAGTTCTATTAAGCTATTGGAATTATAAATGAATTAATCAACTCGATATCGGCCTATAACGACCCGCTATAGGGCACATGCCTTCCCTAGTAAATCTATAGAGGGAGTATAACAGATATACTCGTATCCATATCTATCCCACGCTCATTAAAGCCAAGAATTATAATAAAATGAAGCATTTCAACTGGAGGGGAGGGTCGAGGGTATACGCTGGGCGCACTCGACTGGCCACCTTATACCTGTATCACAGAAGACTACCATAAAATACATATACTGCATTTCCCACTTCAACCAATTCTCCCAATGTACGTGCGTGTTTCGATAGTGAATGAGATATACCCGAACCCATTCCCATACCATCCTATCCTATCCCTCTCCATTTTCCCAATCCTTCCTCGAAATCCATTCCTGCATCTTCAAAGGTAAGCAGCGCATCCAAGGGCGTGCCACCGTTTGTCATTCTGGATTGATGTTGACATGTATTATGGATAGACGACAGTATCCATGTACAAGATGGACTGTATACTACAAAAAAAACAACGCCCAGGCTAACAACGAATGAACACGTTTGAGCTACAAACTATAAATACGTCCTTACAATCCTTCATAAATTAGAACTCAATCAAATAGCTGCTAGATACCAATTTTACGAGTGTACTATACAGTGGTATATTTCGCACGCAAACTGCATATTGAAACTTGATATTCAATATCAAATTTCATTGCATAGTCAACGATTGCATACATTGTCGTTACCGATAGGCTTGAAATAGGATCCCTACGACATTGATTATATAATAAAACCAATATAAACTAGTGTTGTAAAAACGTGCGTCGAGCGCTGAGTGAGCGCTAATGAACTTCTAGCGTAGGCTAACTTCTAGGCTAGTCCAAATTGTCAATGCTTGTTGCTCTTAAACCCTTGTAGTTAAAAGTTGGGGTCTAAAACGGTTAAGATTAAGGTTCAATAGCACTAACATACCGCGTCAGCGCTCGAGCGCTGAAACGTTCAACGCTCGTTTTAACAACACTAGTATACACTTATCTCTGCAAGGTTCGCGGTGAAAGGGCTGACGGTTGTGTTTAATTAGTGCTACATATTATACATGTTAATTTTAATTGTTGCGATTTCTTACGAAGTTTTTTGACTTGTTTGTCGCGTTATAACTTTCACGCCTGTAACAACTCAATTATCTATTTTTTATTTAACTCAATTACACCTTATTGTCATGTGTCCGTGAATAAATTAATGAAATGTTTGTACGTGTGTCCTAGAGCTAAAACGCTCAGTTATAACATAAGCAAAATTTTGTACCTAAAGATATTTCCAGACGTTTCTAACACAAAGTTATTCATTGCCTAATTAATTGTTAAGTTAATTATTTGCTTAAGTTCTGAAAATTGTAACAAAACAAAAAAAAAAATACCTTATAAAAATATATTATTAGTTAATCATAAAAATATAATTCATACAACTAGGTATATAAAAATCAAATCTAGTCGTAAGCATAATATCTTAGTAGTAACACGTACACGTACACAACGCGCACGATCGCACACGCACATAATAAATATAATATATATAAATATATATTGTTTAAAATTAGGCTACTCTTACACGCCCCTGGTGGAATGCTGGATAAATAAATTATCGCTAAAGTTATTCAATGTACATGTCCACAATGAACTTAATTTAAAATATTACATTTAAACTGAAAAAAGAAGTCCGTTATTGGCAGTAAGATTAAACATATTATCTAAGTATTTATATCTAATGCTCTGTACATACATTGTACGTACACTACATAATTTGTACACATAAAAATAAAAAATAAAACAAAAATAAGTCATACGAGTAAGTCATGAGTTTTATTATAAACCATCTACAGAATTATGAGCTCGGTTTTTTTTCATTTCCACTTAGACAGTTATCAAAATGAAAGTCTGCGTTTACACAAAGCCTCGATGTAGCAAGTCTAACCACTTGATCAAACAGTGCTGTTTTAATAGCTGGTCAAATGTTCACATCGTAATGCGTATTGACTCGTCGCAAACAGTCGCGTTTCCAAACGTTTGAAGCTCGCCGCTTCATTTACACTTACTAATGTTGAGAGTTGAGAGTGATCCAAATTTTCAAGTAATGTCGGCCACGAAAGTCGCAGGCAGTTAACACTTATTTTATTTATTTTATTAATGAGGAAGCCAACACGATATGTACATTAGACACATACTTGGAAAACACTATATGATAAATACACTAGATTTGTGTATATCATACTTGTATGCTAACTCAACATGCCTATAGTCTTTATTACGCACTGAAAAATACTTAAAAATCTCAAAAAAATGCAAGAAATCAGAGAAGGAGAAGTGTGGTAATTTAGTGCCATATCGTAAAAAGGGTAAATAAATAATTAATGGGGAGGTAGGCCAAGAACCCATACCTACCAAGATTGTATTGTAGGAAAAATGAACTTTAAATTTTATTTAAAAGACGGTTCTTAAAATTATCTATATCTACTAGTTTGAAAATTACATTAGAAATGTAACAAAAATTGAATTGATATCAGCTAAAAATATTTATTCAAGAATATTTTTGAATGATGACAATACATACGGACACAGGAACTGCCCTTGTTACGTGATCACCTAAATGGCATTAAATACAATCTTAGCCAAGATAACGTCATCATTAAATGTCACTTCATAGTTCATAGTCATTTGTCATAATCGCACGAATCTAACTTTACGCGCGAAATTAATTGTTCCTCATTAATTTCGCTATTTGGCCAATGACCTCTCTTGATCAATTTAATTTAATTCCACTAGGTGTTCCGTTTTTAACCTGTTCCAATAAGAGAAACTCATTGATCAGTTTTATACTATCTTGAGAGGTACGAAATGTATTGCACCTGTTTATACCCTGTTGAAGACAAGAATTTAAAGTGACAAAGGACATAATGATAATGTAGACAACACAAGGATATAAACACCGAGGAGCCAAACACAAATCAAAGTAAAGGTAACTGTTCTTGTCACCAGGTATGATTCAACCTATGAAGCTATATGATGACCTTCAACTGGTTCTGTTTTGTATCACTAGCCCTGTTGGATCAAGGTGCACTTAACTAATCAAAAAAGAATAGACAGCAGAGATCAATTGACGTAAACAGCGACTAAAGCTTGCACATTTTTTGTCAAAATGATTAATTGCATGTGTCATGGTTGGCTAACTCTGAAAACTGACAATATGTGCTCATGATTTTGAACATTTGTTATCGTGGTTATACGTTCATGATAAAGACAGTCTCGCCGTGATCAGGGTTCATGTAACTGAACCGAAACATCAGCTATATGAAATAAAAATCATGAGTAAACCTTTTATATAACAATTATTTTTAATATCCGTTTTTTTTTTAATAGAATACTTGGCAAACAAGCGGGCGAGCCACAATCATAGTAAGTGGTCACAGCCGCCCATAGACACCTGCGACAGGGTTCTTGCGGGTGCGCTGCCGTCTTGCAGAATCCTGTTCACAGCTCTCTTGAAGAGCCCCATGTCATCGTAACGTAACTCTATGTCATCCATTAAAGAATAAATATGGGTTTGTTTATTGGAGATTCTCAAAAAATACTTTGATTCTAGGAATATACTCGTATATATTGGCTGTTATTTACCTACACTACGTAAGCTAAGTTATGGTCACTAGTAAATTATAATAAACATGAAGAATTGATAAAGATCTAACAACAACTATCAATTCTATGAATTTCTAAAAAGTTCAATCAATAATAATAATAATAACGTAATGTAGCGTAATATTCTATGCAAAATCTGCTGTCCAATGCAAAGTCGGAGCGAACTGCTAGTTATTAAGATACATCAGTAAACATTCCGTTAGAAACCTGCTCCGTGTAATGATAAGAGGAGCGACTCATATCGCGAGACAGGTGAGCTAAGTTTGTCTATCTACAACCCGACAAAATTATATTTGCGTGCAGTAAAATTCTGAGCTACAATTTTTTGACATTTGACGGGGTTATGAATAATTAATCATAATGATTAATTTATAAATTAACTATTAATTGACTCACTATTAACTATAGTTTTACTTAATCTTACCTATCATTGCACCTATCGCGCCATCTCTGCATAGCTTAAAGGTTGACTGGGAAATAATGCTTCCGCCTTTTGTCACTTTGTGAAATATATAATAAAATAATTAATGTGTTCACTTTCTCTTTGAATTCTCTATTGATTGAATCAATATTATGTTAATCGTTTTTTATCTTACAATTGTAGAGGATGTTATTGTATATTATGTTGGTGTTATAATATTAGACTGTTGATTAATTAAACGACAATTCTCTAACTTACTTTATTCGTATTTAATCGTATTTATTCTATATTGGTTACACACGTACATTAAACTGAACTACTTAGTTGGGAGCCTGGAAGACGTGTGGCGACCCACAGGACATATGTACGCACAGAAAATTGCTATGGAAAACTAACATAAATAAAACAACGTGTGATCGTGTGTCGAACACTGTGTCGCAACAGAAACCAACATCAAATGTCGCCAAGCCAAGCTGCAGATATAACCGCAGAACCAAATATCCTCCGTCCTCGCCCGTGTTATGTCTATACTATACGAACTAGTTTACGTAATACATCTGTTTATTTTTTAAATCCTCAGCTAAACGACTCTCTGTTACTTGGTTTTCATCATGCAACAATAACGGCATCACCTACACACCCAGTTAAGTTGGTCGAGCTGTATTTGGAAAGCGCAGCGTCAACATTAAAACAAAGATAACATTTAATAAATTGTTGTAGACTAAGATTTATATCGGTAATAAATCTACTGTGTGTGCGTTAGTCATTCTGATGAAAAGATTATAAAGGTGTGAACCGATAAACTTAATTATGCCTATTTTAACGGGTTTTCATAGCACATATGTGTTATGATAATTGCAATGTCGGCACGAATTAGTGGTCAAATTTCTACAGAAATTAATGTAATGATTTTTCGCATGTTTCTTTTAAGGTAATGAATGATTTTTTTTTATTAAGAAACATGACATTATCATTGAATTTGCCAAAATTAAATAATAACGTAAAGTATCGACCAAACCGGCTTTCACACAAATGCAAACTCCTTTTCAGCTTATTGTGAACTTATTCAATAAGCGGTTAGGTAACGCCAACTGCAAATGTAACTTTGAAAAACAAACTTATTCATTAAGTAGGTGCAGAGAATATGAAGTATAAAACCACTGTAATAATTCGTTTACGAACGTAATGTAACGTAACGTGGTTAAAAGCAAATAAGTAAATGGTTTTCACTAAAATACACTAAAATTTTACAGAATAAACACAATAATGGAAGTATGGCATGCATAATTGTCCATAGATACGAATAAACTACAACGTTTGGTGCTTGTCAAAACTCACCTTGCGCCCACGATCACTTGATCCCTTGCCACATCGAACAGCAGTTGCGAAAATGACTTGGCGTTGTTGTCTTCGAAGATATCGCTCTCTGACGATAGAAGATCTGTGAAATTTTTATTGGTTAATATAGTACAGTTGGTTATTTAAATCATACAATATGTCGCTTCGTATCGGAGGATGAGAAAATAGTATTCATTTTCCATATATTTATTAATTGCGGAGAAATTGGCTCTACAAACTAAACAATGGAAATTACATACCTACTATAAATCAAACATCGAAACTATTGTTTGGATTTACTTGTTAGCGCATCACAAAAAAATACTGAATCAATTTCGATGCTACTTTCACTAAGAGATATTTTTGAGGCTTACCTTACAATCTTACAATATTCACTATTTATTCTGAATCGAGCTTCACACGGAATCCTGTTATATAAACCTTTGTCTAAACGGTCTTAGCCTCAGGCAGAATTAAAAGTTAATTGTGCAGAATTAAAAAGTTAATTGTGCAGTTTGGCAACTATTTTTTTATTTTGATTGATTGTGAATTAGCTACTTTCCACCTCAGATACCTTCCAGTCATAGAAAACGAAACCTAGAGCGGTCATGTACGGTAAATATTACTTTAGTTGGTTAAACATCGCAATATGTTTAATGACTGGTGCGGCAAATATTTAATGACTTTACGATTGTTAATTAACGTGGAGGCAAGCCGCGTGCTTCAGAGCCGGGCAAATAAGCTTACTTATATGCAATTCCACCTACATCTTGAAAAGTACTCGTTAATGTATTCAGTATGTATTATGTTCATTGAGCATAATGTACTTTTTAAGATTGAGACTTTTTAACTTTGTTCTAAATTCTAGCTTTAACTGTAAAATGAAATACTTTGCCGTTTGTCTAATAAATAATTTTGTATTTTAAGAAAAAACAATATTGCAGAATTATACACTGGTAGGTAATTCCTATCATTTGAGTTATATCAAATCATGATTTATAAAACTACCAAGAATATATATTTTGAAAAATAATAAATTTAATAAGAGAACATTTCAATTGAAAAGTTTTCTATCCATTAAATATAACGAAAACAAACAAATTTAAGAAGAAGAATTTAAGATTATGCTATCTAATCTCAGGAGGCAAAAGCTCTTTGGCATCAGGGTTCTTTGGCATTTTAACTATGGCCTGTACCTATTGTTCTAATTGTTCTAATCGCTACATGGATTATACGAGTTTAATCCATGAAGCGGCAGTATATCACGTTCAGTATGAATTACTTTCTCGGAATTTATTTTTACGTCTTCAGAAGGATCTTTTGCGGATCCAGAAAGAATATTCTTACTTTTATTTCGGTCAAACCTCTTTCCAGTCCCCTTTTTACTTTTAAACTGTCCATAATAATAGCGCCTCCTGAATTTACCGCATGTTAAAATCCGCATAAATACCACATTGAATAGAGGACAAGCACAAACGTCAGTCTGTCTGTATTTACGAACTATAAAATCAATGGTTACCTTGTCTGTTTATTATCCTGAAGTCGTCCTTCGACAGTTCGCCTTTACTAAGGGCTCCGAGGAGTATTAACGATGCAACTTTGTAGATATTGGGCCACATAATGGCGGCTTTTAGTGCAGGCACTTCTGTAAAAGAAAAAAATTTTCTTGTTATCAAGTTTACTCTTACTTCTTAATCATATATTCGGTGCTATTCCTAACATTTTCTTAAAATTGGTACTTAAAAATTGAAAAAAATATCAACCAGTTTAAATCATTTAAATTAAGTTTAAATTTAACCAGTTTATATCATTTTAAAGCCGTTAATTTTATATCGTAGGCAAGCAGGTTGGCGAGTTCATTCTTTTAGAGGTACTAAGAGGTCCTCAGAGCTTGCGGTAGGGGGCTTTATTCTCCCGATTCTCAACATAATTACCACTTTCTAGTGCAATACATAAGGGGTTAAATAACTGATAACTAACAAATTGACATTCACATGCGTGTCATACCATGCATATCAGATTAAATAAAATGAGATGTCTCCCCTTTACATTCAGTTAAAAACAAAGATTTTTTTACAATTGAACATAACATTGATATTTCAAAAGGAATCAAATCCGGAAGCACAGATTAAATTACTTAAACGTGACTGTGTAATCTCAGTAATCAGAGTTAAACCAATCAACCACCAAAGATGTTGATTAATAGAATACATTTGATAGCAACATCAAAACTATTATCATTCCTTTGAATATACTGTCCTTTTATTGATTCGCCAACGAAGTAAACACTAGTAATTTAATACAGAAACAGATACAATTCTTTAAATACCTTTAAGACATCGCCTATGAGTTGATAACATTTATCTCTTCATCCATAGCTAAGCATTGAACTTATAGGTAAAGTCAATAGAAATTTAGGGCTGGATAAATAGAAGATTTCTGTTGTTAGGATCAGTCACCTCATGGCACCTTATGCAGTTTTAATAGAAGTTAGTTTCCAACGGCACGGTCTATGTCTAAGCAATGAAAGTTCTTGGAAACAACTTATTCATCTGAACTTTAGAATTTATATACTAAATGGATTCCTACTGCGTTTTTATACCCATTACGATTTGCCTGTTATTTATAAAAAGAAAGATGAATAATCACAATATTATTCCTCACTTCTAAAGTCACCTAAAATGCATCAATTCTAAGAACCCAAATACAGAATGTGTTCAAACGTAATCAATCGTAACGTGTCAGATTGGCACTAAGGCGGAACTGATGTAAACTATTAGAGCTCCTACAGACCGACCATATTAGTAAATGTCTTATACATTTTATAGTCATGCTATTATAGCACAGACAAATGATATTTTTTACTAGATTTTTTTTTAAATATTTTTTTTGTTTTGTTCGCACCTTTGCCCGCTAAAAATCCAATGTCGACCGGAAAAACTTTATATGTGTTTAATCGCTTTGTCTTACAAAACCCGTGGCGCTCGTCTTATAAAAACAATCACGTAGTTAATATTATATAATCTGTGACGTCATGTTGTAAAATGAGCGGTATGCGCTGAAGCGCTAATGAACTTTTAGAACCTTAACCTTAACCGTTTTAGACTCAAGGCTATAAAAACCTCAAGATTAACGCTTGGCCTAAAGGCGCACGAGCGTTTAACGCTCAAGCCTTGAAGGTTCATTAGCCCTGACTCAGCATTTATGTTGCCAGGTCTGCGGGATTTCTATAATTTAAGCAATTTTTCCCGGAGGTATATTGTGCATATTTCTGCACAATATGCATGCATTAATGTAATGTGTAATGCGTTTGTTTGCAATAAGCACCAACAAATATTATGTTCCTCTTTAAGAAAAGTCTGAAAGTCTGTAAAAGTCTGAAATATAATAAAGTTTTTTTTCTTATAAACAAGACATTTTCATTCACTTAATGTATGGTGGGGTGCGCTAATACCCCACGGTACCATTTGTACGGTACCATCTTCACTAATATTGGTACGGTTCTATGGTTATAACGAATGAGCAGCAATTTTCAAAACTTAATTTTCTAACAATTATTACTTTATAACTGTCTCTCGGTACATTTAGCGGCACTATTAAGATTATATTAATCTCCGTGTGTTTATCTTGATTTTAATCCCGTTCTAGCTCACCGCAGTTCCCTTAATTGCTCTCTCAAGTACTACCATTTACATCAAGCTGTTGAACAACAAACTCATGTTCTTGAACTGTAATCTTTAAATGCCTATTATCTGCCTTTACCGTCAATCTGCACGTCCATTTGTCTATGCGTCTGTCAAGTCTCTATCTAGCATTCGCGTTCAGAGAACGTTCAACCTGAGTTTGTGCGAATGACCGATTTCACATTGACAAATCCGACACCGGACCGGTAACGGCACCGGCAAAAATTTATTGGACGGACGAATCTATTCTACACGAATTCTATTTTAATGCCGCTTGACAATCTTCGTCTTCCTAATAAGCAGGACGAGATGATGATTAAAAGAGAAATATTCAAACACACAGAGTTCTGGTGGTAAGTGCATACCGTCGTCCATGGATATCCATCACGAGTCCAGAGTAACAAACTTTGGCACGCGCCCGGATGCGTTGCATACCTTTGAAGATTTAGCACTGTAAAATACTTTCCAGCATCGAGAAAGTACTCGTATTTCCAGAAAGTAGCTGTAGATAGTAAGCTTTGTACTACAACACGCGCCGGTTTTACGCTCGGTGCTGATTTCTATACAAATGTTGGTAAAAACTAAACACCTACAATTTTTTCTGGCCGACAACACCGCTATATAGATCAGCTTGATTTTGTTAATAACCTATTTGAGCGTTAAAATGTAACAAGTAACAGTCTATATGATTTCACACTAAAATATAGTCCAACAATAAACTTTATATACATTACATTACATGTGGGCGTCCTAAGCAAAACCAACCACTTTATCATATCTTGCTTCAATGTAATTGAATTCGGAGGTTTTTCTACATATTTATTATGATATGTAGCAATTATTAACGACCAATACCGAATTTTACGTGGATCGCCATTTTTCATAATTGTCGTGTTCATCTCATTGTGATAGTCTCCTGTTGTATCCGTAGATTAGTGAATATGTGGGCACATATTCAATTTCTTAAATGATTTATTATGATGACTTTCATATTCGTTTTCATGATGTTCACCTTCTTCACTCTATCTGAAAGAAATGGTTTTTCTACAACGTTGTATTTGCGGGTGGCGCCACCTAACCGCCAACTAAATAAGTTGACAATGAGCCGTAAAGAAGTTTGTATTTCCGAGAACTCTCAATACTATAAGTTAGTGGCCGTAATAATTAGAGTATATGCCGCTCCGATATTGATGGCGAATTAATTCAATGTGAAATCTCCGTACAGCTGCAGATGTTATCCACCATTAATGAGTTAGTTTTTTTGCTGCACTTGGAGTTCCCCACGCAAAAAACGCCTCGGCTGTTAAGTAGAGTAATCAATAAATCATAGCCGCCCATGTTTTTGTGACTGACATGTTTATGGTACCTCTAGGTGACTGAGAGGCAGACGGAACACGTCATAGTTAGTTAGACAAATATGTCACTCGTTGCGTGGCCGCTCAATATATGCGTGTCTTCTACCAAAATTTAATACAAGTCCAACGGATGTATCTCCTTACTATTCTGGCCGTACTACTGATTCTCTTACTCCTAGATAATAAGAATCTGTTGGTAAGAGTAGGTAGGGCAATAACCCAGTGAACTGAGTGAATCTACTTCCCTTCACTTCATATCCTGTACGCAAATTACAAATCATGGCACGCCGATGGTTTTTTCTTCAAAATGTTCATATTTATAGGAACAATTTGCATTAAGGAATAAATGTGAGGAGTCCAATCAAAAACGGTCCAGGTTTCAGCTTCAAGTTTCCGAAATTGTCACATTTTTCCAAGTGTGGGTGTAAAAAAATACATTTGGATTTGAATTGTATATTATTTGACAGACATGTATGTGTATCTACAATTTCATGCTACAAAAATTGCTATATGACATTTCTGACTCATATACATATTTTAGACAGAAATGTTAGTAAAAAAAAAGGTTTATGTGATTTATACTAAACACCGAAATGTTGTCGTTTTTACTAAATTTACATTCTTTATACTAGTGTGTCTTGTTTCTCATTTGGCCGAATTATAATGAATAATTCATGGATACATTTGTGAGAAATATTTTAAAGTTTTATAACAAATCATCCCTATATAACTGTCAAGTGGATCTGTATTTTTCTAGATCGAATTTTAACGTTCGATTTTATCGAAATTTATGTAGGTACCTAGGTACTTTTTTGACTTCGAATTTCTGTAAATAATCTAAGCATGTAATAATCTAACCTAACATTTTCTTTACGTGATGTGGTTAGATATCAATTTTATTTTTTGGCCAACACCGCCTATCTGAATTCTTTATGCTTGGAATCCCACAAAGAGTCATATTAATGTAATCTGAAACTATGTAGACTTTATTCTCTCTACACTTAGGTACCTACTTTGGCAATCACCTGTTCCAGCACCATGTGAATCTCTCAAGTGTTAGACAAATATTGACATGACAGTAAACAATATTCATGAAGTTAGTAAGTATATAAAAGAACAGATGTTATCAGTGAAATCCAGCTACATAGAGAATTTCGTTATTACGATATTGATTCACACGTGTGTAATGGACTGGTTGATCGATTATTATTTATTGAATATCTTCATGACGTATTATTATTATTTATTACTATCTTTATTATATTAATTTTAGTTTCTAATACCTTAGAAATAATGAGTTAGTCATTAAAAACTAAAAAGCTAATGTCTAATCTTTATATTCACAATTTAATTATTTATCAACTTATTCCAATTATTCTTGTAATTGCCTCTACGGTTTTACAGTGATTGCAGTTTTTAAGTAATAGAGAGGTAGTATAATAACCGTTTTTAGAAATTAAAAAAAGTTTGTATTAATTTACCTTTTAGAGGATAGAAAATTGATCGTAAAGGAAATATCACTTTAAATAACAACATAAATAGCCTAGAGGTAGTCACGTCTTATTCTAATTCCTGAGATCTTGAATACCTACAACTAAATTTCTACTAAGTACTAGTAACTACTAAATCACACCTCGTTAAACTTGAAACCTTATTGAAACGGCATGCAAATAATTTTTTTTAAATGCTTTAATCTTATAGCAAATGTCTAAGCTCGCAAAACAAAACATCTACAATTCTGTTTAAACTGATATGCCCAACATGGTAGCTGATACAAAAAAGAAACAATAGAAGGTCAAAGGACATATAATTAAATAGATTAATAAAGCTTAAAGATTAATTGATCTTTAAAGCTAAAAATTTGGTCTATAAACTTTTAGACGTTCGCAAATTTTTAAGTAATAATACTAATAATACAGCTTAAATAAGGCTTAAAGTTCATTTAAGTAACACTTAAAAGTTTATAGACCAAAGTTTTATCTAGACACTTGTGTCTCAACTTTTACTATATTATCATATCACTATGATACTATAAATATCTGTGAACTCTGAGTGAATATTTTGTAAGCATTTATATTATCTATGAACTGCAGCGGCTGCTTACGCGCATACTTTTGCCATTTATTCAAGCATCTATGGAGGAAAACTCATATATATAAAAGGCCAAGGATCCAACCAATTTACACAATAGCCCGTTAATAATATAATACGTTCAATATACACTTAATACTTAATCGATTCGTACACTAAACCGAGAAGTCGTCAGAAATGCCCATCGCTATGATTTAATCGATCTGTGAAAGTAACAAATTAAAAATCGATTGAATTCGTACGGTCGATATCGATACATCATAGCTTCAATATTTACGTAATGCATGCCAACATACGGCCTGTCTTATAGATAACACATGCCCGGTATAAATTCTGTTTGAAATAAATTTATGCGTCAAGTGGGTTCAATGGTTCCGATTCGACCCACATATGAAATACTTCATTTTATAAGGGCTATTTCACATACGGAAGTTAGACTAATTGCAAAGAATCTCTAAAAAAAGAAAGAAAAGAATTAATTAGGAAAAGTCCTTAAAATACTTAATTTTATATTCCAATCAGTTTTGTCTTATTATTATTTTATTTTAAAGTAAAAAAATCCTTAATAATATAACTGACTTCTAAAATTGGATCTGAATAAAGCTTCAACTGTTTTCCAATAAAATTAATTAAGTATGGGTGGGTATTTGATTACATAATTTTGACATCACAGTATTCTTATAGAAGACTGTCTTGCGAAACGCACTAATCAAGTCGGAAATAAGACCACAGTATTCTTATAGAAGACTGTCTTGCGAAACGCACTAATCAAGTCGGAAATAAGACATGCAAGAATTTGGTTGCCATCCCATTTGATTTAATTATTTATGGAAAGAAGGCGACAGACGAGCTGATAGTCCACCCGATGGTAAGTGGATACTGTCGTCCATAGACATTCGTGATAAATGCCAGCATCAGTCCAGAATAACAAACATTGGTACGTCCTCGGATGCGCTGCCTATCTTTGGAGATTTAGAGGAATGGATTTGGAGGAAGGTTTGGGAAAATGGGGTGGGATGGGATATGATGGAATGAGAATGGGCTCTGGCATATCTCACTCACTACCGAAACACGTACTTACATTGGGGAAATTGGATAAAGTGGGAATTTAGTACATTTCAAGGTAGTCATCTGTGAGAGAGGTGTAACGTGGCCAGTCGAGTGCGCCCAGCATCTGAGTGCATTTAACGTGCACCCTCCCCCTCCAAAAACATTTACATTGGTTGGCATTCCATTTACATGGGAATCCCAACCAATTCCATTCCGTCCCAATTTCATTTATGGGGTGGTATGGATTCCATGCAGTCTCATTCCGTGCCATCCCGTTACTCTCATGCAATGAAATAGGACAAATGGTATTCAATTACTTTTCCAAATGCTGATTCCTGAATCTAAGACATCTCATTTAAACACAGGTCTAGCTAGTATAAGGAAACCTATTTATGATTCTATAATTAGATGGATAGGTTAGAAACATTGTGATATCCAATAACCAGTCAATTATGTAAATAGCAAAAAACCAGTTTGCTGCAAATATGTAAAATCGGCCTAACACATGTAAATAAAGGTAGGCACTCACTGTACTGAAGATAATTACAACCTATTTAGAATCGATATCTCGATTCAAGAGCTCCTATAATAATAGTTCAAGTGGTCAGGTGAGCAACCTTTGAATTTAACACAAATAAAGATAAGGGAATGTATTTGATATCGCTACCTACTTAAAATCTGATTACTTATGGAGGTAAGTACCAACATTACGCAACTATAGACACAGTATTGATACTGTATTATTATACAGTCGCCCACACAAGTTGCTTGCCATCTGTTAAAATGCCATATACAATGGATGTTTCTGGTTGTACTATGCACAATAGACAGTTTAATAAAATTTACGTTGACACATCATTCTAAAAAAAATACTGGCTTACTCCAAGTGTTATTTTAGATTTCGAAGAACCTATTGAGGACATTAAGACTTTCTAATTTCGAAAAAAAAATCACATATAAATCCAAAACATCAATCAGATGCATTCTTAACGGATTGAAATGTAATTTGGCAGGAAAATAATCTGAATCTAGATATATCTTGTAATAATTATAAATTTTCTTTATTAGTTATAAATTTATTATCTTGTAATAGTTAATATTTTTTTTATTTTAAACGAGCTAAATCGGTTTAATAGTTCCAAAATTATGACAGTGTAAACTTACGAAACTTACAAGCTATTGTTACACATACAACTTACACATACAAGCTATAATATATTAAAGACCCATCTATTATTTACTCACATTGCATAAAATTATAAATTATTTGAATTTGAATTTTTTTTTTTTTATGTACGAAGGCGGCAGACGAGCATACAGTCCACCTGATGGTAAGTGGATATTGTCGCCCATAGACATCCGCGATACATGCCAACATTAGTCCAAAATGATAATGTTGGCACGCCCCCGGATGCGCTGCCTACCTTTGGAGATATAGGAATGGATTTGGAGAAAGGGTTGGGAAAATGGGCAGGGATAGGATAGGATGGGAATGGGCTCTGGCACATCGCACTCACTACCGAAACACGTACGTACATTGGGGAAATACGATAAAGTGGAAAATGCAGTACATTTCAAGGTAGTCTTCTGTGAGAGAGGGGTAACGTGGCCAATCGAGCGCGCCCAGCGGCTGTTGGATTGCAGCGTGCACTCTCCCCCTCCTAAATCGTCCGATAGGACTCCTTGTAAATACTCAAGCGCTACAACTTTTCTGTAAACACTTTTCTAAAACTTATGGATGTCATCAGTTCTTCACTCTTATTTTGTCTACAATTAAAATATTTATCTTTTCTCATTTTCACAACACAATATAATACAACGTAATACTTAATACATTATGCTATTAACTGCCAGTCAACCGAGGGTTAAGTAATAAATAACGTTTTGAACTTATTTATAATTTAAACCCTCGAACTTATTGAAATGGGGATCTTTTTGAAAAAAAGTCAATAAATATAAGGGCATAAAATGTTGCGTAATGCGAAAAGTTTGCTTTCGCTATTTTACGAACGATTTTGAAAAAAAGCTTCATACAAAAGTTTTTTTTTAATAGTTTACAATTCGTTATTTTGATCCTAATGTTTCAACGACCTCAAAACCCCCAAAATTCATTGTTTTCAAATTTTAATGTTTTAATTTTAATTTTAATCAATTTTATTTTTAATAAAATATTTTTTTTTAATGTTTATGCCTCCATGTTGAAGCCGCAATTAAGAATTTTATAATTTTGACTTCAGAATCTTGTTCAGCCATCCAAAAAAAAAACCCATACAAATATTAATGCCTATACTACGTTTACTATATTTCGAGAAGTGAGAAAAAACTATTTTTATAATTGTTTATGTAAACCATTATTGTAAAAAATTCATAAAAGAGAATTTATCTTTTTGTACTCAAATATATTTATGAACGATAGTCTGAAAAACTCGCAATGCTTAGACATTTTTATTTTATTAACTAACCCTCACTTCGCTTTGGTTTATTAAATTTAAAACAATCGGAATAAAATATTTTCCTGCGGTAAAATGGAGCCTATATTTTAAGTTAGACCTCTAGCAATACATCGGTGAAAACTGCATTCAATTCCATGCAGTAGTTTTTGCGTGATGCGTGTACAAACATACAGACAGACAGACAGACAGATAAAATTTCTAAAAACTGTTGTTTTGGCTTCTGTTGCTCTAATAAAGACCTCCATATTAGTTTTTTTTTTCAATATCTATAATGTACAGACATCGTACATGTACCTGTTACAATTTTATTATATGTAGGTATATAGATTACGTGTTTTTTTCAGTCAGATAATTTTTCTATGTAGTGACTATGTTCTATGTCACGGTAATGACGACATTTTATTATATTTCGTAAAAGAAAACTATAAATTTCAATTTATAACAAAAAGTATAATATTATATACAAATAATAAAATCTACATATTTTTAGAATCAATTATACTTTAATATATTGCATAAACTATTCACCTTTAACGCACATTTTGAAATTTTCAAAATGCTTTCTTAGATTAAAAGTTATGGTTTATTTAATGTTGTGCTCGGACGGTCGGACGCGTGGAAGTATTGAGCGTTGTATTAAAAATTCACAACCGCTATGCTATATTTGTGCACAGGGGGTACTTCAAGACGGAATTACCAAAAACAAAATCAGCATTATGTAACATTTTATGCCCCTTTTTATGTTCCTAGCGATTAGTGCCGAAAATGTAACAAACAATTTTAAAACGTTTACCGCCTGATACGGTATCTGCAGATTGACCCGAATTGATACGCGTGTTTACTCATGTAGTAGTAAAACTCCGTCGCTGATAACATGCTACTTATGTTATTGGGTACTGCATTAAAACTTATTGAAGCAAAAAACTTAAAGACGTTAATTTTTAACCCTCATCAATAAATAAAGGGGTTCTCTGTGTGGCCTTGTATCTCTTTAGTATAACCATAACCAAGCCGTTTATTGTCCACTGGACATGAGTGGACATGAGCCTCGTCATGTATGGACATTGTCTCTTGCACAATGGATGTATAGCCTTAAAGCACCACGTTGGTCAAGCGGAGGTAGTTCTTCAAGGCCTGTGCTAGCGGCTTTGTTATCACCTTAGTTGCCTTTTACGACACCTGTTACCACGATTTTAGGAAGCACATGGTTGACGTACATTGCAATCCTTATCACAAAAATCGTATTTCTCATCATTGATTAGGTATTTCCACACCACAAATAAACTTATAGATAAAATCCTGTACTAATTGAACGCTACGTGCCTGAAAGCGTGTACGCCACAGCGAATACAGTGTACCTACCTACACTAATATTGTGAAAAACATAACCATAGTACAAGTAAACAGTATGAAACAATGGATTCTTACATACGGAGAAGTGTGTGAACACAAGAAAGCCACTGTTCGTTGTATAGAGGTGGTAAAGACGTTGAACTCGTATCACAAGTGCTTGGGACTGGTTAGGATCACGTACCAAGGTTATGAAAATAAATATGAGCATATTCGTATTTGCATAGCTAAAGTTGATTTTTCTTCATTATTGACAGCCAAGCTGTTAATAAAAGATAGCCAAGCCAACAGATAGATAGTCAAGGATATCCATCTATTCTTGACTTAAATTCATACGATTGTAAGTTCAAACACTTGCCCGTCAGTTTCTATTTATAATTAGGGAGAATTAGAAAAAAAAAATCTGGGGTCACGAATTTCGATTTTCGAAAAATCCAAACTTTATCTCAACCAAGGGTGGCCAGCATCCAGCATGAAATTAAAACACCATTCAGTTTCGAAGTATATGAAGGGTCTACTCGCAAAAATTCAAGAAATTCAAAATTTAAAATACCACGGGTAGCGTGTTACCACCTTATAGAAGCCAGGCCAAGTTATATCTATTTATATCTATTGTATGTAAGTAAGTACAATTTATTGCACAGCAAATACTGTCAATGATAGAAAAGTTTAAATAAAAAAGGCAGGCCCCCATCGCTGAAGCAACGTGATCTCCTCCGGGATTTCCGGACATCCTTTGGGCGGGAGATGTATGCGTATTACAGAAGAATAGTAGATGGTGCACATAATATAACTGTAAGGGTTTTTAACATTCTCAAGAGGGTAGACAAGTTTTTAACATTTGGAAAGGTTTTAAATTGAGTTTCATTAAAATCGATGCATTAGATTTTATTTTATACATGGCCAGATGCGATCAACTGAGAGGTACAAAAAATCGGTAATTCGGCACACGTTTCTTACACAAATGTTTACAATAATAAATTACAAGTTACATAATGAAGTCAAAGCTATTGACCTTGGGCATAACCTTGGGTTCGGTTCGGTACAACACTTGGCCACCACGTGTGGAATACTGTAATGGAAGGTACTTGTCGATTGTACAACCAACAGCATACGTAATGTTGCACTTTGCAAGGATTTTTTTAAACTTCTGCTTGTACACCGTGTATAAAGAAAGGGTCAAGTCAAAGACCCTTTAAGTTAATAGTAGAGTAAATCTTTTCTTGCCACTGTTTTTAAGATTTAAGTCTGCCGCGACGATTTTTGGTACGTGGCTATACTTTAGAATAACTAACTGATGAACATCATCAGTTCTTTAAGTAAAGGCTGATATTTTATTTGGAAACAAAAATAATAATTAGACTACTTTTTACTTCAGAACGACTTGGGGCTCTCCATTGCTGGATATGAGTTTCCCCCATAACGAGGATGTATCATAGAATTTTCATTTATTAATTATTTAATGCTTAAGTGGTTCCTAAAGTGGTATTAATAGATTAAATTAAGATGAACCATAATGTAAAAATTACGGACAAAAATCTATCTAATGCAGATTAATTTCTATTTAAATGTAGAGGAAATGAATTTTAAACAGCTTCTCGGTGCGCCTTTCTTAATTTCAATTATCATATACTTCAGAGAATCACAATGAGATTAACATTCAACACACAACAGAGTTCAAACAAGTAGCTTCATTTACTGAAAGATTTGATTGAATTCTCAATTCTACTCGTTAAGAATATGGAAATCTAATGAAAGAATATTGTTAACCTCGTATTACTGTTTATACAAATACAAAATACCTTAATGCGTGTAATGATTAATGATATAACTAAATTACAATAATGATAGACTGCCTATCGATTAGTCCAGCACTTATAACCACGTCTGTTATGCAAAAGGTCCGAGGGTCAATTCCTGATCGCACAAAAGTTTGTTTATAGATAAATGTTATATGGGTAATCTCCCCATGGTCATTCGCGATAAATGCTAAATGACAAACTTTGGCCCGGCCCCGGATGCATGATGCGGATGGTTTGGAACATGAAGAGATATAGATGCGATAGGATAAGACGAGATGGGAATGGACTCTGGAATAACTCTGGACTCACTCGGGAAACACGTACGTAATAGGGGAATAGGATAAAGTGAGAACTTGGAAGTCGAGTGCGCCCAGCGGCTCTGGGATTACAACGTGCAATCCCCCCCGTTTACGTGTCTATAAAACCGCGACACAGAGAATTATTTTTGTGTGGCATTGAATGTGGTTTATTTTGTAAAAAAATATTATGATACAAACTCATTGTTATTTAAACTTTATCTTATTTAGATTAGAAAAAATAGCACATATATTACCTATAGACTCCATTACTAAAAACTCGTTTAAAAATTCATGTGCAATAAATAGCAATTCTTGTTTAAACAATGTTCTAATACTTTCACATGGCCATCATTGATTACAATCAGTGTGTCGTATCAATCATTAGTTTGGCCTCATACAAATTACATGTACATTGTATGATTCACTATTGTATTCGTGGTTAAAGAGCAATTTGCATTTATTTGGCCCGTCTTACAAATCTTGTAACATACTATTATGAGTCTCGACAATGAAGTTATTTGAATACATAATTTCTCTCCCTTTTGTTCTGGTTTGTTGTTTTTGTATCTTCAAAGTATTTTTGTAAACAAAAGACTAATATTATTTTTGTTGGTTTTTCTTATTAGTATTCAGTAAGCGTTTACAACATTAATACATATAGAAGACGATTAAAACACCTTTAACTTTAATAATCTAACTTTTAAAAACATCGTTGTGCTGGGTATTTTGCAAACAAATACACAACTCTATCCTGCACATGTTATAACTTCTCGTATTACCATACATTCTTATGAGGCTAAACTTATTAACAATAATAAAATTCATAGGACGCGCATAGGTAAGTAGCGCCGTTAATAGCATAGGTAATAGGATGCATGTTTTATCAGACACTAGCTGTGCGTTGCATGCCCGGCAATTTTTTGCACATAATATATAGCCTATGTCCGTCCGGAATAATGTACCTTTTAAATGGTGAAAAAATTTTTCAAATAGGTGCAGTGGTTCCGGAGATTACTCTCCACATACACACAAACTCACAAAATTCGCACTCTTTCTTTATTATATTATTAGTATTTCGAATGGAAATTGATATAGTACGTCCACTGGGAATTGACAACATTCCACTTGAGAAAAAGGTCTGGGGCTATCTTTTGTTAGCAAAAATTAGAAATAATTATCACTGAAAAATATGACAACAGACAGTAGAAATTTTACGTTGAGTTAGTATTGAAGTTTGGGAAAAATTAAAAGGTTCAAAATTGTTTTTAGGGGTTTTATTATTATTTTATCTACGCGTTTACTATTTACACTAAATATCATTCAGTCTGATGAGCTGGGATCTCCAAAATTGATATTTATGAAGAATCTTTTTTTTTTCAATTTATTGTTGATTACGAGTATATATTATAAGTACGTTGTTAAACATAGGAAGAATATAATTGTCAAAATTGTTAAGCTGTCTCAAATGACTTGGTCTTTGTTTTTTGAGCAACAATTTTCTATTATGTTTTCAATATATGTTTTGTAGGTTCTACCATAACAACTTACTCTATAGCTGACAACAGACTCAGGCTGAGCCTTTCTCACTCAGCTGAGTCACTCAGCAATGGCCAAGTATGAGAGTCAGAATACTATAAGGTAATTTATATTTTAGTATTGATATCTGATTTATTATGGATCTCAATTTATCGCATATATATGTAGTTAATATATGTATATATGCTTTCCAAGTGAATCTGTTATCAACTACAACACAATGTTTCACATTTACAATTCTGTGTACTTGAGTGTAAGCAGTCACGCTTGGTTATATACGTGGTATATATAAGCTTTATATTATATGGTTGGTTGTTTCGGGAATTGCAGACGCAGCTGTTCGGCGGTAAAGTCATTTTATTATCGGCAATCAAACAAAGAATAGCCAACTCACCTAACTCGAACGGAATGTTTCCAATTCCTAGTGAACGTACTATACCTGTCATTAGATCCGAAGTATCAAAAAACGCGAACAAAACAGTTAGGATTGTCACATAAATCTAATTTTATGCAATATTTACAAATCATTTTTATTAATATATGAACTTAAATTGCGTGTTTTCACTAGAAGACAAACTACGAAGTCACTAGCGACTTCCTTCGGTCACAATATTTCTCAATTCTTATCATAACACACAATGTTCCGCAATATCTCACAACATTATACAACGTAGCAAGTTTTAAACGAAACTTAGATAGTTAATTAGTTCTCTATATATGCCTTCGTAATTCAATTTATACATAATTATATAATTTCAGTCTAACATTGTATGCAGGTGCAAATACCAATTTCCAAGACAGGTCCTAAATCAAACAGTGCAGGTAAATATTAAAGCAGGTTTCACTGGTGCAGGGTGCAGGCAAATTCATTGAACTGTGTGGGCTCACCACAACACAACTCAATAAGTAACTTAGCGTAGGAACAAAGTTTCGTAAATCTCTGCCTACAACATTTAAAACCAACAAGATTAAAGATAAAAAATTAAATAAAAATTTAAATGCTATCAATGTTTTAGACAATCGTGTCTGAAATTTAAAAAAGTATTGGGTTAAAGGTAAAAATCTTGACACAAAAAATAAACATCGTTATAAAAATTAAAGACAAAAGTAGTCAGAATAAATAAAGTTGTTCGCAAGTTACGAAACATGATTTCTTTAACTTACCTACCATAAATGTTATGTGGGTGAAGTCTCGACGAAATACACGTTCCGATATAAATGAACGAAGTCCATTCTCGTCCTGGATTTCCAGTTTAGGCCATTGTTTAATTCATCACTACGCTTTTTGTCCCAAACAGCAGGTATAACTTGTCCCGATCACTGTTTATATTTGACACAGAACGAGGTTATTGCCGTTTGCTCTAACATCTGGATTTTACTTGACGGAGATTTCACTTCGCGCTTAACTATCGAACTTAATATAACACTGAGTATACACCAACAGAATAAACGAGTCTTTTAAAAGTTACAATAAAGTTGGTACACTAGCAGGTAAGCGGTACCCAAGGAAGCAAGTGGCAAGGCAAGGCAGGATGGAAAAAAAATAAAAGTGGCAACCTCCGCGCAATCGCAACAGTGTGCGTGAATGCGCGCGCGCTCTCAACTGTTGTGTTCTTAGCGAGCCGAGTTGCCAGTATTATAAATTAAACACCCATAAAAAAATCCCGAATATAATGTGCGGATTTACAAATAATGCAAGTTTTCAACCCAATTTAGTTAAGTGTACAATTCGTTGTTGAAAACACAGTTCTGAATTAATTTTTACATTGATTTATACGAATAGGATTTGATAATGATGCTTTCCTATCCTCTACTCTTCTCTTTTTTCCATATCTTGATTTCTAATCTCTAAAAGCATCTACTAACGTGCCAACTTTTGACTGATTATGACTGCTGGCATGTACCCCAAACGGATTAACAATGGTCATGTGGACTACCTGCCCATTTGCTACATTTTTATATTGAAAAAAAATCTGTTGATTTCTTTTCCATATAATATCATAATTTATGAATAGACCTGAAAGCTACTGATAAATCTTCAAATTATTGCCGGTAAAAAGAAGTAACAAAATCAATGTAAGTCAAAATTACCGAATTTCGCATACAGTTTAAACCATACAGTCGTCATGTAGGTAATGCGCATCCATTTGTGTGTTTATTTACGGACATCTAATTTTCCATCATCAAATTAACACGTAAAAAAATACCATACAAATAGCAAATTTTCGTTACATGGCAACTAGAAAGTGTTATGTTGATTTCGTCGCAATGTATAAATACACGGATGTACACGCACACATAGCGCCAACGTTTGTGATTCGCTAAGAAGTCATCGAGCGTTCGCCTCCACCCGCGCACCAACGTCCTTGCGGCCACCGACCGCTGCTATGGATACCCTATCATCTACCAACCAAGTTATAAAACACCTTACCTACCGATACAAAAGTGCCATTAACAAAATATAGAATAAGCAAGTGTTACATACACTCAATTTGCAAAAAATTTCCATAACGCGTTCAACTATAATTAAACCAACCCACATTATAACCATTACTACAATAAGCGGATTTAATTAAATGTACGCTATTTTAGTAAATCATAAACCTTAAATCGCGTTGTGGCTTTTGAAATTTACCACAAAGTGTAATATTTTCATAAGAGAAATAATACATTGAGACAAAAAATACTGAATGAACATCAAATCGAAGTTTAATGGTGGGTTTAGGTTTAGGTCTAGCTAGGTTTAAGTGATTATAAATGAATAGGAGTTCGTCGACTCTGTGATGAGGATGACTTTCATAGCAATGATTTCATGATTTACTGTTCATTTAGGTTCATTTATTTGTTGATCCTTTTAAATACAATCCATTTTGTATTCTTTAAGAAAGTATTATTGTTTTATTATTAGAATGTTGGCAACTTAACGACCTTTTGTATACGCCATAACGCTCTGTGTCCTTTGCATTTACCAAATCGCATTGTTAACATTGAAGTGTAGCTATTATCTGCGAGGAATGCTTAAAGAATTATGCAATATTAATTCCGTGTCGCGGCCAAAATAGAAATCTTCGTACATGACATTATATGACGTCCCTTACCTTATAAAATAATGCGTTATATTTGTTTTTGTGTAATCTTTATGTCCTTGCCTCATATAACATTTTAGTGCACGTACACTAAAATGTTATGTGCTAACAGACACTTGATATCATACGCTGATAAAAGATAAACTTTAATGGTCTGGGTAGATATTTATTGGTTGCAAACCTGTGATGAGGGTCATAAAGGTGTCCCGCCGTTCCATTCGGTCCTCGCGTCGCAAGCCTACAAGAGATGACGAAGGAGAATGTGTCGGTCGCGACTCCTGCTCCAGCCGCGCCGTTCGAGGACGCCGATGGTTTCATCCTAGTGAAAAGGAAGAGTCATCGACGTGGCGATCAGATTAAGCGCGGTACCGCTCCCGCAGCCTCAACACATCTCAAGGCTACGATACCGACTGTAGGTATCTACCTATCTCGCCTGGATGAGAATACAACGCTGGAAAACATCAAGCGGCACATCCAGGAGAGACTCCAGCTGCGGCAACTAAATTATAGGTCTAGCAATTTTAAGACTTATAAGGTCCAGGTTTCTACAGTTCATCAGTTAAGTTTAGTAGGTATATTATACATGAAAGATATTACATATGCTATGGGCCTTTGTTACCTGAAATAAATAAATGAAAGCAATTAAGTGGTCATTTGTGAAATAACATTTATTTTTATTTATTTTTACAACAAACAATTCCCAACAATTACAACAATTTCCCTTAAACCATTGTTAGTTTGACTTGGAACCCTGCTTCAAGGGATCTTATGAAATTAAAATTCATCTGTACTTACTCGTAATATTCAGTTAAACTCATCAACCTTACAATGTTGCACATAAAAGCATTGATAAATAGGTACAGTACATTATTAAAATTTTATCACCGAGATATATTGACAGGCTAAATTGTGTCTCTAAATACTCCAAATAGGTAAAACCTGTGAGTTATGTGCACCTCTATGCATGTGTGTATATATTTTTATGTGTGTGTATGTACTAATGTAACACTATTACACTATTTTTTAAAGATAACCTATATAGACAATAATATTATTTATACATAAAATTATATCATTAATTTCAAAACTTCGATTAATATTATCAAATCCCCATACGCACCACTGAGTTTCATAATCACTAGCTCGGTGTTAAAGGAAAACATCGTGAGGAAACCCACATTTTAAACAAATCCCCGAGAATTTAAAAAATATCTAGAGCATGTGTCTTGTGTCTGATTAAGGAGCGGGCCCCGCTTCCCGGAGGCCTTGAGGCCTTGCCCGATCATTTAAAAACAGTTATACTTATCTAAAATTTATAAAATTGCTCGCCTTAAGAGGGCCTCCGCTCTCAAAGAACCCTGGGACTCCAATAACCTTAATCCCACACTGATATCCACCAATCTGTACGGGGTACAGGTGGTGGATTATATTACGAAATCTCCTCGTGATTAGTAATAAAGGTCTGTCCTGAAGTGGAACATTACGATACGATCTTAATAACTAACACAACATGAATACGAGTATACTCATATATTTCACTACTATAAACATACTAACTTTCGTAACGAACATCCCTGTAGTAAAAAATAAAATACTTAAATGAGAGCTACATATATAGACACAAATAAACGCACGTCACGCTCACAAGGCTTGCGCTTATCCGTGAAGGTAGCCTTGCACCACATCATTCCACTGTATTATATTTCAAATACAATTTACAACAATTTTATTGCAGATCTAATCCGGCTATCAGCTATCAGCTAACTCTGGCTATCAGCTATTCTATACTCTAACGAAGTCGCATTGCAATAATTTTATAGACTACTTATGTTAATTT
The DNA here is from genome assembly GCA_943735995.1 of Sesia bembeciformis. Classification (NCBI taxonomy): domain Eukaryota; kingdom Metazoa; phylum Arthropoda; class Insecta; order Lepidoptera; family Sesiidae; genus Sesia; species Sesia bembeciformis. Next base: position 5,767,466 of record OX031044.1, on the reverse strand, counting down.
CCAAGTTGAATGCAAATTTCACATAAGCGCAGTTGTGCGTGACTAACCAACTGATTTCTATAACACTTAGCACCTTTGCACCCTTACACGCTTCTCGTAGTTTCATTGCAATACAATTATTGGACAAGTCAGATGAGAATCGCAATCAAACCACAGAAAATGATAAATCATTGATCAACCAAAATCAACCAGAGATATATAGCATTACGGCCCTAAAAGTAAGCCATTTCTAAGACGATCAAACTTACCTCCTGTCAATTCAATCTGTCATTCGGCGGCAGGATATAACCAAGAACGTATTTTGGATAATGCGCGCGCCACAAGCAGATACAAATCTTTTTGCGTCCAGTCTTGGCTGACCTCATGTCAATGACCGAAATTCTTCCTGCTCGTGGCGCGCGCTTTAGTTTAATTTTATCAAAACTCCACAAAATAGGCAAGGTCGTTGATTAAGTTACGAAGGCAACAAACCAGTATTGATTAACCTACATAGATTACATTATGTTTATAAACTTTTTGGTATATTCCTATATTGATGGAAGTTCATTTTTTATTTAGATTATATTTACATTTTGACTGGAAATATATTATGTCAAATAATACTTATTTGTGTGTAAATATTTAATTGTACAGATTTTTGTCTTTATGTGGGACACAATATAAGAGAGAAAGAGAACACGATATAAGATATGAGACATAGAAAAGTACTAATTCACAGAGAAAAGAAAAAAATACAGAGAACAGAGAAACTAACGGTTTATATTTTAGCTATTCTGCTTTTAAATCCGCCACGCGGGCGCTGAAAGTATTTTAAAACATTCTAAAATGTAACGTATGCCTAACAAAATTCACAAAACAAGTATTGATATTCTTCAATTCAAGTAATTCAATGTATAGTATAATTTATTATAAGTATATAACTTAAAAGTATATAAAGTATAAGTTAAAAGTATACCTAGGTATTATATGTGTATTGTATTATATGTACTGTTTGTAGTCATTTTTAATGATTGCACGATGCACCGCCCTTCATATTTCTCTTTAACCAAAGGTTGACTGGCAGAGAATGCCACTGGACATTAAATCCGTCTTTTGTACAGTGTTTGTTTGTGCACTAAAGTTTAAATAAACAAAGCAAAATAACCAAACTGAATGTTGCTTTCTAATAAAAATAATAATATGAATAAAAAAACTGAAACATTTTTATTTTTAAACATGACTAATTGAAGATTGTTACATTGTATCAAATGTAAGAAAAAGTGTAGTTTAAAGAAAACGGTTATTTTGCAAATATTAGCGAATATCATATATTATATGAACGACACGATAACCCATAAAGACTGCAGATAATATAAATTATTTTGCCCACTTTAATTAATTGTATCCGGCCATTACAGATGACAAAATATCTATGTAGACATCCTGACAACGGTCTTATACATATTTTAATTAGGCGATGGCGATATACTAGTTTTTATACTGGCATAAATTTTATTTTATAGAAAAAAGGCGCCAGACGAGCGTAAAGTCTACCAGTTGGTAAGTGGCCACTACTGCCCGTGGACATCCGCGATACATGCCAACATCAGTCCAGACTGACAAAAGTTGGCACGTCCACGTTTGACAAAAGTTATGACCTTTACGAGTACAAATCGTATAAATTGTTTTTGTTAGCTTTTCTTTTAAATATGTAGGCAAATTAAGGTCACTCGTCCTAAATTACTTCCCGGGTCAACGTGCTTTCGACTGCACCGCACTTATCACTTGACCTTGACCTTAAGAGGTTGCGGCAGCAATTATCGTAAGTGTGGCATTTATAATATATGGGCCATACAGAATAATTAATAATTTTTACTTATAAATTTGCATTGTTGAATAGTTGATACGTTTACACCACTATAGTTTACATCATTCAGTTAGTTTACTGCTAGAAAAGAAAAGCGAAATTGTTGGATAACGTTGTTTCAGATCTATTATTTTTTTAAATTCTACTTTTCTTTCTTTTATAATTTTTTGATTCACGCTTTTTGGACCGATATTTGTGCTATTTTTTAGTGTCTGTTAGACTGCACAAACAAAGTTTGTATCACATATACTGCACAATAGTAGTAGGTCACCTGTAGGTGGGTCAAAGATGCGATAAAAGTTACGATAAGTTTCAAAATATTGTCCACATTTCTTATAAGGCATGCCGCTCATTATTATATCATAAAAGGGATACACACGAGGCCACTACAATAATTTACATATTTGCATGTCGGTATGAATTGCGTAGGTATATTAAAATGTTAGTTATTCGAAATGTTTAAATATGCATAGGTAGCTAACAACCACCTACTTAAAAAAATTCAAGATATCTATAATATGTGAAGGTTAAATTAAAGTAACACCCAAATTTACTAAAATAGTGACAAAGTGGAAAACCCCACACGGCAAAGGAAGGGGAGGAAGGTCATTTAAACACTGGGTAGACAAGTAGTAGCTACGGCAGACATAGATTGACAAAATGTAACAGAAGACAGAAAGTTTTAGAAAAGGATGGTGAAAACTTTTACCCATAGAAAGGGCCATAAATCATCTTAGAAATTTACAAAAAAATATATATTAATAAAGGACTTTGAGTTGTGTTGTATGTCGTGTCGTACGGCTTTAGAATAGCATCAACCGTCACAGAAGTGCGGTCCATCCGCATTTCCTCGATACGGAGGTGTCGCGCACTGTTCGGTCCAAAAATCACTTTATACCGCGAACCCGTAGGTTGTGGAACGAACTGCCTCAAGAGGTCTTTCCATTAAGCTACGATATGGGGTTCTTCAAGAGAGCTGTGAATAGGACTTTGCAAGGTCGGTGGCGCGCCCGCATACCCCCTGGTGTTGCAGGTGTCCATGGGCGGCGGTAACACTTATCATCACGTGGGACCGCCTGCTCGTCCGCCCACTAGTCTATAAAAAAAAAAAACCTATCTCTAATAAGTGAAGTAAGTCTAATAATGAAATAAATGACAAGGGAAATAAGTCGCTATCACAAGCCCTGGGGAACTACACCACTTTAAAAGAGTGGACTCGTCAACCCGCTTGGCCAGCGTGCCATTTTAGGCTATACGAGTACGTCCCTCTTGCACAAGACAATGTGCATGAGCAGGGCCGTGTCATAACAGTGGATGAAAAAAGGACTGGTTGTGGTATTTACGGTTAAGGAACCGTACGTCTGAAAGAAGTTCGTAAATAATTCTATGGGGCCGCTTAATAGTGTTCACACGGGCGTCGCGCACTCGTTAATAGCTAATCCACGACCGAGCGTCCAACGGCTATCCGCCCGCGGCTGGTAGCGCCCACTAACAATCGGCATTATTTTTTAAAGCTAACGTCTGACAGTACGATTGACTAATCTATTGTTTCATTAATCGTTTACAATAGGTCGTATAGTTTACAATAGGTGTGCGTAACGTCGAAATAATAGATTTTGATTTTGCCATTTCAATTTTTGTCTATTGACGACAAACTGGAAAATCTTATTAGATTCCTGCTGCCGTAACAAAATACAGATAATGAAACTTCGTGCGTCACACAAATCTGTGATGATGGACATCCCGTATCAGTAGATAAAACACGACATCTGATACCAACTTGTTACTATTTGATGTTTTACGCGACCTTGATCATGATGTATGATACGACACGTTTACAAATCTTATTGTGATTAAATTACTAATGATTTGAAAAAAATCTTCTATGAAATTGTTTTCTTAGCAAATATTGGCTTCAGTGGATTATAGATCATATTACCTAATGTTTTATTTTAGTAATAAATAAAAAAATATCTCCTAAAACATAAATGGAATAAATAAAATAAATAAAAATAAAATAAAAATATCAAATAGGTAGTAAAATCAATGTAACTGGAAAACTATAAACAAAATACCTCAAAGCCAGATCCAATGCAAGTTACAGAGGTACCAAAACATAACGGCACAACGGAGCCCACGTGGGTAGGCCTGTCACTTATTATCGCTGAACTCAACATGGCAGCTATGGTGTTCATTTTTGTCATAACAGCGCCTTTTGTGCGCGCTTTTATCGAAACAAGGACCCACACTGTGGTCGGACGATAAAAAATCTACCTACGCAACCGAAAACCGCAATTCTGTTGCAGCGTTGACATAATAATGTGATAATGTAACTAGCGATTAGGCCAGACTTTACGCGGATGATGGATATATATTTTTCACTTGAATTATTTAAAAACAAAGATATCTGACAAACAAGATTCAACATTTAAAAAAAAAAAGAACTATGAAATACAACCTCTACAATGTTTGGAATGAAAATGTTTTTAATGGGTTAGAAAAGTATTTAATGTTATCATTGAAATCGAATTGGTTTCGATATCAGCCTATTAATTAATTATAATTAATTGTTGATTCAGTGATTCATTTAAGTATAATTCATTCATTGGGTGATACAGTGGTTTATTATATAATTGATTCATTTCATAAATTCATTCGCTCCTATTTAATTTCATTCCATAATTGCAACTTCCAGCTCCAATACAATTACTATGTAATTGATACAGTTTTTATTTTACAATACTATAGTTACAATTTTAAAATATGTGACTACAGTGCGTTTTATTAGTATCAATAAACCTACTACGAGTACACTTTTACTACTCCCATTACTATTTTATCACATTGCGCGCTCAGATTAGACCGTTTCTTGTAATCTGAGAGCACACAGGTATCAACATGGTATTAGCTACATGAGTGCCTTTTATGCAAAATAAAATGATCGTTTCAATAAAACCGTCGTTGTCGCACATTGAGGTTTACCTTATTGAAACTTTACTCTTTATAAATGAACGGTTTTATTGTGCGTGTCTACATTTTGTCCGAGGTCAGTATGCAGTTACATAATTTAACGTCACTACGATATTATCGGCTATTTAAATTCTTACACAAATGAAGGAAATATTTAGATTTGTTTCTCAACACGGCAATAGCAAATATCACCTATCAATTTTCTATCTTGTAACATCAAATTTCTTTTAATCAATTTCTGATATAAGAGAGAATTCTTTGGATCATTTGATGACTATTCTGAATTTTAAATATACAAATAAATGTTTTAGGGTATGCATAGGCAAATATGCGAATCTGACTATTCAACTGGTAAATAATTAATTAATTATCTACGCTAAACGACGATTCCTGGACGATCGCTAGTGTTGTTAGTACTCCTTACATTTTCTAGTCGACTAAAAACAAATTTTACATAGATACTTGCATACAGTCACTAGCCACTACCGTATATCAACTTTTAAAATCAATGCACGCCACTGTCATTAAATACATTAAGGCAGCCCACACATGTACAGCACTCACAGATTGTGTAGAATACAGTAAAGAACTGTCATATGAAACCGGAAGAGCTGCTTTTTTTATTTATCCTGAATTATCAAATGTGATTTTATTTGTGCATAAGGACCTTATTGTTCGTATGAAGTTATTGATGTAGGATAAGATTTTCTAACTTAAAATTTCGTTGTATCAATATTCTTTTTAAATAGAAACATGCTTTAACATCCGGTTTTTAAGTTAAAGTTATAATAACTATTTAATGTTTGTTAAATAAAATCACCGTAAAGTATTAAATGTTTTTTCTCAAATCATCAATCCTACCATTAAAGTTTCCAAATGATGATGATTACAAACGTTTACGCAAGCAAAAAGCGCCCCAATTCAAAAGTTTCCCATGCCATGTTACATTTATTTGATAATGGGAAATGAAATTTGTTTAACAGGTAATGATGTTTTTAAATTACAAAGCACTATTGCGTGAGTAAAATTATTATTGTTGTAACGCGTATTTTCAACATTGATAGTCTATTTATATTCCTGCTTTTGTAAGGTAATGAGCGGCAGTGGCGTGCATCTCATACAAGCAGACAAACAAAGTTTACTATTTGACTACTGATTATCTACGCTAAGCCTACGTATACCTACGTTACTGTTGTATTACTCATTAGCTCACTACATTACATTTTCCAGTTAGGTACTTATTCTTAACTAGTCTCAATCGCAATGAATGCCAGTGATGATCAGCTGATGGGGGAGAGTGCACGCTGCAATCCAACAGCCGCTGGGCGCGCTCGACTGGCCACGTTACCCCTCTCTCACAGAAGACTACCTTGAAATGTACTGCATTTCCAACTTTATCGTATTTCCCCAATGTACGTACGTGTTTCGGTAGTGAGTGAGATATGCCAGAACCCATTCCCACCCCCTCCTATCCCTCCCCATTTTCCTAACCCTTTCTCCAAATCCATTCCTATATCTCCAAAGGTAGGCAGCGCATCCGGGGGCGTGCCAACATTTGTCATTTTGGACTAATGTTGGCATGTATCGCGGATGTCTATGGGCGACAGTATCTACTTACCATCAGGTGGACTGTATGCTCGTCTGCCGCCTTCGTACATAAAAAAAAAAAGCTGATTTATAAGTAATTTATTTATTTATTAAAATATTGAAAGCTTACATAAATTGCACTACGATTATTTATTAATGACCACAAATCACAATTTATATCACATTTATTATTTATATCACACATAAATATTGTATATACAATATTTTTTATGTGTTTAAACAATACTTCTTTTTTATTGTTTTCATTTTGTCGTGTAGCCTAGGTACTAACAAAATTAAAAACAAAAGGCAAGAACTAAGGTTTTCCAATAGTGTGTATTATTCGGAAACCTAATTATTATTATTAGAAATTACAATCTAACTTAAGGAAACAATAAAATAAAAAATCTTAAATTGGCACGTTAAAGTCAAAGCAAGTTTCGAAGGGGTGGAGCAGTAGCGTCACCAGCTCAGAGCGGCAGGAGCGGCGGCGTTTGACCGCTGCGACGCCAGCCAGGAGCAGCGACGTCAACCAACTGTTGTAACGCCTACCAAGGGGGGCGGCATCAGTAGCGAGTGGCGACGCCAGCCAAGAGCGGCAGCGTCAGCCAGAAGTGACTGAGCAGAGGCGGCGGCGTTGAAAAGCGGATGATAGTTGCGCATTTTTAGTATTACCAGTTTTAGCGGTCAAGATGATGTGCCGGGGTTGCTCGGCCCAGAGACCAAGGCCTTGTGACATAGCTGACATGTGACAGAGTTCTCGAGATTCAATCGACGACTAAATGAAAGTTTTTTTTCGGAATGGCTAAATTCTTGTGGCCCTAGTGGCCTTTCAAGGGCATGTATAGTTTAGGGCAAGCGCAGAAGGCGCTCAGCCAGGAGTAAAAGTGTGTGTGGAGCAACAAGCTTCAGGGATCCCTCGCCGGACTGCTTGATCAGATTTAAGATGCGTGTCGTAAGACGGAATACTATGGTTCTTTTTTTCAATTTATGAGATTTCTTTTCCTAATTTATAGATTTTTATTGCTGTTATTTTCAGCCAGTATTATTTTATACATTTATTTATGACAAAAAGATAATAAATGCGATTTTCATAGTATGAGAGATTTTGTTGCAAAAGTCGGTTAATATTTGCAAAACACATAATTAAATAATGAGATACAAGTTAATAATGAGATTATCGTGAATAATAAGTGAAATACAATAAGTGATTCAAATAAGATACCTACTTATATTCTAAATAAATGAAATACAAAGGTTAACACGCTAAATTAAACAGTAAAATATAAGTGGTTTACCTAACGAAGATAATAAATATAGTGTGCTCTTTTTTTAATAAAATATTACCCATTCCTATGATAACAAATGAAAGGCATTAAAAATAAGTTAAAAAAATGAAATTAATAAAAGAAAACATTTGCAACACTGAAAAGATATAGACAACAGAAAAATATCGAACAATTACTGGATCGATCCTAAACATAATCAAAATTTAAGGCCAGATCAAGGAATGATCAACAATCAATTGATCATTTTGAAAAGTTAAAATAGGGATTTTTAAAGATTTCACTAAAATGACAAAATCTGGGAAAGTAGCACCAAAAATAACTCTCCTTGTCTCAGAGAATGTTACATTTTCAAGGAGATTTACCTTCGTCACTAACTACCCTTGAAAATGTTTCACAGTAACGTTTCATGTTTCAATTTCATAGTAATGTATGAAGTTCCATATTAAAGTAGACATTATCTTTTTTGGGTATAAACAAAGTAGGTGCTATAATAAAATTAAATGACATTAACACATTGTAATCAACTTAAGCACACCTTTCGCTGTAATTAGATTTAACTAGTGTTTACTTTCGTGACAACCATATTGCTGTTGTATCAGTATCATATTAAGCAAGCGCGACTCGGTCTGCGTCAGCGCACGATAACGTGTGTTGAGATCGTTGTTTACATTGTACCTAACACTGTGTTAGGTACAATGTGTTGTACATATGTACATGTGTTAGTAACACATGTACATTCGCAAAACCTGTCGTTTACGCTAGCATTAGATTATTTTTTCTGTAGTGTATTTAATTATCTTCTACCTACCATACCTTCAACTTAGACCTAGTTCAGACACGGCAGAATTCGTATTGTTATGGCAGCACAATTGGATCCACGTAAAATTTGATGGCTGTTCAGAAAGAAGCGGTGATCCGGCGGATATCCAGCAGTCGTTCGTCGGGGCAGACAGATACGCCACAGAATACTGCCTACGAATCCTACGAAGAACAGGCAATTGTAATATTTTTAACGTAAATCATGAGTAACATTATATTATATATAATACATATTTGTAAATTAAAAATAAACAAGGGCTTCATTTCAAATTAATGAAGATTATACTAAATTTCATTGGATTTTTTTTGTAAATACCATCAAAATGCACTTGTGCCTGTTTTTAACACAGTACTCGAGCATGTGGGTTTTCTCGCAATATTTTGCGTCACCTCTGAGCTAGTGATAATTCTTAAAATCGGTACTTTAAGTGGAAACTCTGTGGAACGGGCAGAGAAATTCTCACGAATGAGAATCCGAAATAAACTCCGCGTTATCATCGCGCTATCGTTTAAAAAATAAAACCCTATTACATATGAAACAGACCAATTACAACAGTGGCCTTTTCTGAAGCTGCTAATTCATAGATAATGCCATTGAAAGAGTTTACTATATTTAGTATTAGTGATTCTGATTACTCATTAAAATAACAACAATGTTGTTAACAACAATAACAACTCACTATTGTTGGAAGATTCGTATATGTAAAACTATTTGTAGTGGTTTTAAAGATCATTGTTTACATTGTACACTTGATATTCACAGTTCCTGCGAACTGTATCTGCATCATTGCAAACTTTGGAATATGAACGCGTGTCCATCTTCCAAGTTATATATTCAATCAATACTGTAACTGATTGTCTGTTCATAAAATGAATCTTCATTGTGGAAGCACCACGCTAGTGTATTCAGAGTAATTCGATTCTACTCCTTTTTTCTAGATGACTACATATTTCTATTTCTAGAATTTGTTCTAACTTATTTATATTTCTAGATTTTATTTCTAGTGCCATAGATGACCGGTAAGCCGTGGGCTGTCGGCAGTGGCATAGCATCGCACCGGGCGGCACTTTAACCGGGGCCGGCAAATTTAAAAAGTGTCATCTAGGAAACGTCGACTACAGAAAGTAAAATTTTAGTTATTTAATTTCGAATAAATAAATTTGTCGTCGCCTCACGTTGGATTTAGTTACTCAAATTTATTTAAAACTTCACTAATTATATTTTTTTAAATTCCTCGTTGAAGTCAAATAAAACTTAAAAAAAGAAGTAGGTAGGGTCTGAAATAAATGATTTCTCTGCTTGTCTTTTCACTATATTCGCCATATATGACTTTTTCTTATTCCCCAGAATCAAATTACTACTTCGTGACAGACGTTTTGAGTCCGTTGACGTAATAAAACAAAATTAGCTAAAAGAGCTAAAGGCCATACCTGAAAATGTCTGTAAGAAGTGTTTCCACGAATGGAATTTTGGCTGGCGAAAGTTTATTGCGTCAAATGTGTGTATTTCGTAGCCTAGGCTCCCAGGCTACGAAATATATTAAGACAATTAAAGCAATATTTTTTGTTTTATTAAAAAAATCCCGAAACTTATTTGACAGAGTAGTATAAACTCCTTAGCTATCCATTTCAGAAAGACGTATTCGAAAAAGTTTTTCATCAATAAATTTTAAAACTACAACTTTTAACTTGGTACAGCAGCGTCCCCTGGTGAGAAAAAATCACAACGATTAAAATTACGATTAAACGTTTCCAAAAAAAACGCTTTAAATTCCGTTCAGCCGTTTCAAGGAAATGACGTAACAAAGGGGTACACAAACAAAACCGGAGGTGAGTAAGGGAACTTGAAATTTGGAGGTATAATTTCCAAAGTTCTAAAGGTTTCAGCATCAGATGCTGACGTTTATGTGTATAATATACACCTATTTAACTATTCACTTCAGAAAGACGCATTCGAATAAGTGCATTCGTTTAGAAATTATAAAGCATTGCAACAATTAAAATTAATTACAGTTAAACGTTTACAAAAACCGCTTAAATATCGCTCCAACCGTTTCAGAGAAATGTGATAACAAAAGGTACCCCTTACACAAAGGGGTTGTACAAAGGTACAAACATACATACTATACATTCTCTTACCCCAAATGCATATACCATCTCCGTTCCGTAATAAAGCTAGTGCCAGACGAAGCCTTAAACAACCGCTAGTGTGACGTATATTTGTAGGAATACAACTGTATCAATTCCTGTTTTGTTTATTACTCTTGCAGCTGCACCAGAGAAACATGAGATAAAATGTTTCATTAAGTTCAATGTTAATGAGTACACACCTTACAGCACCGAACAATGACATGACTTGACCTTTTGTTTAAATTGAGACCCCCTAATGTCCTTGAACGCTAATTAAATGACATGTTTATATCAGATAAGTTGCATGTTTTATCGGCAATCCAGATCATGTGATCTGGCCAAAATGGTAATCTGATTAAGATCAGATTATTTCTGATCTTAATCAGAACTTTAAATTTAATTTTTAAATAGGCGAAAAACTACTCTTCTTTTACTTTTACACTCTCTATCTCTGTTTTCTTTTTATTACACTTTTGTACACATAATACGTAATAGAGGATTAACGAAACTGATTTTGTTTTGTTTAATAAAACGTTTATAACAACAGTTGTTGTTACTAGGGATGTTCCAAATATTCGTAAGTATTCGGAACATCCCTATACTTACAAGTATTCGGAACATCCCTAGTAACAACAGTTGTTGTTACTAGGGATGTTCCGAATATTCGTAAGTATTTGTTTTGGCGAATACACTAATTATTATCAAGTACCTAAGTATTTATATTCGCCATTTTCTGAATGAATACTCGGATACTAATCTATTAGGGCCTCACCTATGAAATTACCGTAGGTTCATAGTGGCCACGTTAAACTTAGTTATCTTGCGTTTGGCTTGGATTCCAAACTCAAATTAATTTCAGTTTAAAGCTTTGACATTCTTTTTAAAAATCAGTTATTCATTTGTTTTTCCGTCAAATGACTTTTGCTTAGATATCCGTTGTGTTTGCGATCATGGAAAAGTTAAAAATCCGTGTCATTTTCGAATATGAGTTCCATAGTGGCAGCAACGCAGCACAGCACAGTTTTTGATTTGATCGTTTCCGTTCTGGAAATTTCGACCTCAAGAACAAGCCTGTGGACGACCGGAGACCACAATCGACAATCACAAATTGAAAGCAATAGTGGAAGCGTTTACATTTCAAACCACGTCTGAATTAGTAGCAACCTTCGGCGTAAGTGACAATACGATATTGATTTATTACCATATGAGCTTAATGAAAGTCAGCTGCAAACAAGCGTCGAAGCTTGCCTTACTTTGCTGAACCGGCACAAAAACGAAGGGATTCTGAATCGTATTGTCACTTGTGATGAAAAGTGGCTCCTGTATGATTATCGTAAACATACGTTACAATGGTTGAACTCAGGAGACAGCCAAACAATGTCCTAAATGTCTCTATGATAACGCTCGCCCACACACTGCACGACAGAGTTACAAAGTTACAGGACCTTTGACTGGAAACTCTCAGTCACCCACCGTACTCGCCAGACTTTGTCCCTACTGATTTCCATTTTTTTCCATTCCAATTTGGATAAGTTTTTACAATAAAAATTCAACTCCGATGAGGCAGTGAAAAACGCCTTCAGAGAATTAATTCATGGATTCCCGCACCAGGAGTGGGTGCTATAGCAGAAGCATCAATCAACTTCCATTAAAATGGACAAAGTGCATTGATAATAATGGACAATACTTATCGAAGTATTGTCAATTCATCGTAATTAATTATTTATTTAATCGTTATTAAATATGTATTTTTAATACAAAAATATATTTGAATTTTTCCATGTAATTTCCATATATAACAGCAATTTCATAGGTAAGGACCTAATAATAGTAAAAGCTCGACATCAGTATTAATAAATACAGATTATCCATAAAAGGAAAAAAAAACCCTTTAAAAATCAACGTTTATTTGAAAGTCAGCTACATACCTAACTTTAAATTCAACTAAGTAATTACTTATTAACTTTAAATTGAACTAAGAAATTACTTACTAACTTTAAATTGAACAAAAAAATATTAAAAAATTAAATACAAATTTCACAAGTGCGTGTGCAGTAGATTAGATACGATCCGTATTTGATTTCGCATTCACGAATATTAAGTCAAATTATTTATTTGTATTCGCGAATAATGTTTTTTTTTTTTTGCTATTCGAAACATGCCTAATAGCTACGTTTACTGTCTTCTAAGGGCTGTGTATATCTGTGTGTCTTCTAAGTACTCAGCCCTCTGCGTTTCCCAAATCTAGCATTAATTACTATTGATATTACACCATTGCTATTGATATTGACATAACACAAGCAAATAGTTGTTCTAGCTGTTTTAACATTCAAACGCGAACTTCAAATATATGCCAATTTCCTTTGGACCCTAACTGTGCATATGCGTACGTTTATGCCCATAAACGTACGCATATGCACAGTTAGGGTACCATACCATTAATACTGATACCATCTCGGATACCATTAATACTGAAAAATCTATTACGGTGTATAAACCGTTATACTAGTATATAAATAGGGGTGGGAAACGTTCGGTAAATTACACGTTTAACATCTTAATCAAGGCGGTTTTATAACTCCTTAGGTTTTAATAAACTAAACTACAAGACGATAATCATTGCATTAAAAGCTGTAGGGACGCCAGCTGCTTGTAACTAACTCTAGTTACCTTCATTATCCCATAAAGCGAATATTAAATATGATATTTATATGGAGCTGGCGTCACAACGGCTCGCTTGATATGGTAAGTCTACCACTTTCTATATAAAATCTCCACTTTAACTTAAGCCGCGGGGACAACTGAAACTATAAACTTCTATGCAGATAAATCACATTTGTGAACAACTAGCGCCACAGTCGGAGATCAAAGTATACTGGTGTTAATAGTTTCACTCGCTTCTGTTCGCCTCGGGCACAGCATTTATCGTCCGTAGGTGTTTTAACGATGGCGCTTTCTTTATTTCGTCAGGGCGCTAACGTTTTTATAGACGTATAAGATGAAGTAAATCTGTTTCAATAATTATGAGCATTTTTGAGTGTTATTATGATTATCCATCGGATATTGTCATCCATGCACCTTCGATATTATGAATATATTCACGTGCATCATATTCATAACATGAGTACACCGGAAATAGTTATGTTTTTTTTTTATAGAAATAAGGCGACAGTCCACCTGTTGGTAAGTGGATACTGTCGTCCATAGACATACGCGATACATGCCAAAATCTTTCCAGAACGACAAACGTTGGCGCGCCCCCGGATGCGCTGCCTGCCTTTGCAGATTAAGGAATAGATTGGGAGAAAGGGTTGGGAAAATGGGGAGGGATAGGATGGGATGGGAATGGGTTCTGGCATATCTCACTCACTACCGAAACACGTACGTACATTGGGGAAATACGATAAAGTAGGAAATGCAGTAAATTTCAAGGTAGTCCTCTGTGAGAGAGGGGTAAAGTGAAATGGACAAAGTATACAAAGTGTACAAAGTGGAATGGAAATTTTTAATCATTTTTTAAACGCTATCGGCATCTCACTACTTACATCAAAGGCGCCTTGTCACATCATTCGATTCCACTAAATTCCTAATTACGGGTTGCAAAAAAAAAGATCTTTGAATTGTTATAATATACCTACTTTGAGATTCTTCTAGGTTCGAGTCAGTACTTTAGCTCTTTACCCTGGGAAACATTTTCCTTTTACTGACTGGATGCCTATGTAATTATATCAGACGAAAACAGTTAAATAATACTGCAGTCTAATGTTGTTGGACATAAATGCCCTGTTAACATGTCCAAATAAATCTTAATTTACTTTCAACATTAGTAACAAGTAAATAAGCCTATATAAATGAACAAGGAAACAATCAACACATCAACACGAGCGATTTGAATAATCACGTTTTTACAACAATATTGATTTGAACCTCTAGTAAAACAAATTATTTTATCCATTATCGTGATATCAATACAGTAATTGAACAATCATATTATTATTACCTTCACGTAGGTTACTCATGTAGGGAAGTGAGAGATAATGTGTTTGGCCGTGAAGAGACCACCGACGTGTATTACCTGTGGTATTACTGGTGACTACCGACTACTCGGGTCCTAAATAATTATATTACCAAGGCCATGTCCGTTGTTTTTATATTATAATTTTTGTAATTTGCAAAAATTAACAATAGTCGTAAAAAGTGGTCTAGGTTTTGGATTATACATATAATAAAATCGTAACAAACCCGTTTCTGTACATGAAATATGCTAATTTATTTACTTATTAAATTATTGCAACGGGCCAGGCGTATTACACAGTAAATTTAATATTTACTGATATAAAAAAGTCCAGGTGGACCGCCGACTTGAAGAAGTCCTCCGGTAGTGGTTAGGTGAGAAGAATCGAAGGTCGTGGGTGGTGGCGAGCCCTGTGAGAGGGCTGAATCCAGCAGTGGAGTTTTTGCTCGGAATGGCCTAATTCCTGTGGGCCTAATGGTCCTTCTAGAGTCATCGGAGATGTATGGGTTAGGGCGAGCGCAGAAGGCGCTCAGCCAGAAGCATAGAGTGTGTGCAGCAACAAGCCTAAGGACTCGGAGGAACGGACCTCGGGATCGCGAGTCGGTGAGAAGCGCCCAGGCACGTGCCGATACCTGGTAAAAGTGTTGGCTGAAGGCCGGTGTGTGTTCACGGTGTAGCGAGGGGGACGTCGTCATCAACCAGCAGTGGAGAGACATGGACTGACGGTATAGGATGGTATTAAAAAAGTCGTTGCAATTTACACTATGAATAAATAATACAAAAATCAATATATTTTCTGAAATATTTGTCTGTCTATCTAAACAAGCATGGAATAAAACAAACGTGACCTCACCTTACCTGTCTTTTTTATATTTCAATACTGAATAAACTACGGACACACACGGAGAAAAAATCTTAATTCTTAAAGTCTTAAATTCTTAATCTGTTACTACGAAAATCTAATAAACTAAATCCGTGTCATCGTAAATAATTTTTTTATAGTATGTCTTGAATAATTTATAGTATCGAATTTGGCGATATAAATTATAGGATTACCACCGCCCCGTGTGGCATTCAAATTAGTTAAAGGTTATGAGAGAAATTCGTCATGCCTACTCGTTCCTACTCGTATCGTAAACTTCTAAATGTGATTCTGAAACCTTGTCGATAACACGCTAACCTGTGATTACAATATTATAGGAACTGCCTGGAGCCTATTATAGGAGCATACCACCTGGTGTTGCAGATGTCCATGGGCGGCGGTAACCACTTTTCATCACGTGGGCCGCTTGCATCGTCCGCCTACTTTCCTATAAAAAAAAGATTTTGTAATATGTATAATATACAAATTCACAAGTGATTAAAAAAAAATGGCCATAAAAGTGGAGCTACAACGACAAGTCAAATAAAAAATCTCCTCTAACCCTTCAACCCAACTACACTAGAGACTGGCAAATGAAAAGTGAGACAGGATGTTGAAAAAAATAGGATATCACTAAAAACAGAAAATAATTTTGATAAATACTTAAATTCAATTTTAATATTGATCTCAAAAATTCAAACATACAAAAGTCAAATAATATAACAAGATGACACGAGGACGTTATCAGCTAGGCCTGTAGCCCCTGACCATCAAATTGGCTGCAAAACGCGTCCTGTCTATAAAAAAGGTGTACCAAGTTTTAACAATAACAGAATATAGAATTGTCATTGGGTTTTTCATTAATCTTCTACGTGTCGACGCAACTTAATACTATCAGGAGAGCCCATAAAAGAACGTGTTCAGAATCACGTTATTAATTTTTGATCGAAATCATTTTGTGCACAATACTATACAATCAAAATTTATATTATGCGTGCTTAGAACGTGAATGTAAACCGAAATAACTTTAATTGTTTATTCTCTAAACGTTTAATAGAACAAGCATAGAATACAGAGAGATGTCATAAACAAAATTATCGTGTTTTAAAATTATCATTTGTCTAGACAGATTCTGTGATGCGCGATAATAAAATTTATAAGCAGGTGTTTGCAATCATAACGTGGATCATAATGTAGACCCGCAAACAAAATGTGCGTGAAATTTAAAATGTTTATTTAAACTACATTATTTCAACTGAAAGAGTGGGAATCTGAATACACAATCAATCAATATTATCAGCCTGTATAGTTCCACTGCAGCCTGTAAAGCCACCCCTTGTAGTCGGTAAGATGTTCAAGCCTTATAAATCCACGTTTTGATGTTATTACTGCTTCAACCGCCCGCCCTGGCAAGTCACAGAGTCGCATTAACACCTTACGATTTTAAGCGTTGTGTACTGTGTGGCGTTGAACACAGAATACAAAGTATAAGTATTAGGTCCTTACCTATGAAAGTGCCGTTTTATATGGCAAAAATTCATTTTTTTTTATGAAAATGATATATTTAATTAATCAAAATACTTATCATCCATTATTATCAATGCACTTTTGCCATTTTAATAGAAGTTGATTTATGCCTTTGCTATAGAACTCCCGGGGACTTGAATTGATTAATTTTCTGAAAGCGTTTTTTACTGCCTCATCGGAGTTGAATTTTTTCCCTTGTAAAAAGCTGTCCAAATTCCCAAAACAACATATAAATCAGTATGGACAATGTCAGGCTAGTACGGTGGGCGACGGAGAGTTTCCAGTCGAAACTATTGTCACTCTGAGACTATCTGTCGTGCAGTGTGTGAACGAGCATTATCATAGAAAAATATGTGATAGCTATCTTATCCATCATCGTTCGCAGTACGTCACAGCACACATCTGCATTGATTTTTGTGCCATATCTCAGGAAGCTGTAGTGGATAATACCGGCACACGGCCACCATACAGTCACCATGAACTTCTTTGGACTCAGTTTACGTTTGGGACACTGTTAGGCTGTGTCTCCTGGGTTCAACTATCGTGACGGACGTGTACGATTATCATACAAGATCCACTTCCCATCACAAGGGGCAATACGATTCAGAATCCCTTCATTTTTGTATTTGCAGCTGACTTTCCGTTTATACTTTCCAAGCTTCTTCACTTTCCCGATTTGAAGCAAAAGAATCAATATCGTTTTGTCACTTATGCAGAAAGCTGCTGCTAACTCTAACGTGGTTTGAGATGAATCCACTTCCACTATGATTTTCAATTCGTCATTATTGACATTAGCCTTCGGTCGTCCACAGGGCTTGTTCTTGAGGTCGAAATTTCCAGAACGGAAACGATCAAACCAAAAACGCATCGTGTGTTCGTTCGTGTTGTTTGGTCCGTGCACATCGTTAATAGTGCGGACCGTCTGTGATGCGTTTCTGCCACGACGGAACTCATATTCGAAAATAACGAGAATTTTTAACTTTTCCATTTTTGCAAAAACAAGAATATTTAAGCAAAAGGCCGTTTGACGGAAAAACAAATATGTAAGTGATATATTTTTTTGAAAAGGGAAAGCTTTAAATTGAAATTAATTTGAATTTGGAATTCCAAACCAAACCCAAGATAACGAAGTTCAATGTGGCCACTATGAACTAACGGCAATTTCATATATAATCACATATAGGACCTAATATATAATCACTGGCTCTAAAATGGATCAGGTCTACGAAAGGAAAAAAAATAATCAGTGGCCCTAAAATAGATTGGGTCTAAAGAAAGAAAAAGCCCTAAACTATAAAATATTTAAGATATCTAGGTTAACCTAGACATTCCTTATTATTACAGTGTTCGTAACGTATTTCCAGTTCTTCTGCTTCTTCTTTTTGTACCATCTTCTAACGGGGGTAGGCATTCAGCATGGCTATTCTCACGCGAGAGACTGCTACTCGGGACAAAGACTTGGTGCTCATCCCGAACCATTCTCTAAGGTTTCTGAGCCGAGATGTTCGTCTTCTGTCAGATTTACGGCGACAGTTAAGATAAGAAAATTATCATATTTTGGTCACGTCATGTGCAGTGAAAGATACCATCTTTTGCAATTAGCAATGCAGGGTAAGATACACTGTCGCCGTATTTCCACTAAAACATATCAATTTCTTTTTGCAAACTTAAACAAATCGTTGAATATAACTAAGCTAATAGCTATAGTGTTTAGTATTTCTCCCTCCTACTTGCCACTTTCTGCTAACTTTGAAATCAAAACAATTAGCTTATATTTGATAATTTACTTTCTAACCTTTGTTATAATACCATAAAACTTTAAAAATGAAACTGCACAAACGAGTAACATTGCACCGAACGATGGTTCTATTATTCATATGTACCACAGTGATCAAGTTTCCCTGAATCAGGTCGTTTCACACGAACTTGTCATCTTAAATTTAAGTATCTTATTTTTCTTCACAAAGTAAACATAAAAGAAATATAAAAAAAAAAACAGAATTAGCTTGAAAGTCGTTTCTGACGAAAGACTTCTGTCGTTGGTGTTCATGAGAGGCGGTAGCCTCTTGCCATTATGTGCCGTTTGCCTCCTTTAATATAAAAAATATCAAAATTTATTGAGTAACTCTTATAGGGGAATAGCAGATTCAAATAACAAATCTTATGATTTTTATTTTGAAATATTCCGTTACACACTGCGCTTTGTATAGTTAAAGTATGTTTGCTATATAGGTATACCAAATATACCAATAGGTAGATATTCTTAAAAATGTGACTACGGAACTAACAATTCATGTTCACGTCACACTTTGCTCTCATTCTACGCACTGACTACTTTCCAATCTCAAATTGGTAGGCAAACGTATGAACTAGAAGTGCGAGCAAAAAACTCCAAGCATCAAACAAAAACTTGCTTACCAATTACCTATTTCCATTAGTTAGACGCCTTTCTATTTTTTTTTTACTTTTTACGATGATAATTACCTAATTATCAGAAGTAGAACTGAATGTACGAAGTACAAAACCTATCTATTTTTTCACTTATAATATAAAGGAAGTTTCCATACCCATACTCTCCAAAATGAAGACGATATCTGTGTATGTGGGGTTTCTACAAGAAAGCTGTGAATAGAAGTTTGCAAGGTCGGCGACGTTCCCGCATACCTCCTGGTGTTGCAGTGGTCAAAACACTAACCACAATGTAATCGATTCATGAATGAACAACAATTCGAAGACAGAATGAACGAAAAATCGAAAGCGTGTTACATATATATGTGATATACTTCAAGCGACGACGATGGTAACCATGTGATGCTGATTTCCCCGAGATTTTTTTTGTATAATCTATGGAAAACACATTCTTTAGTAAAAAAGGGTCAATCAGATTAAATATGAAAACACTTTAATGAACTTCTATACTTTATCATAAAGTAAAAAAAAAATACAATTGTCATAATTACAATTATTATCACCCTCAGAAAAATCGAACTGTATTTTTACGTATTTCAATAATCGTAGAATATTATATTTTAGAAAAAAAATCTCTTCACAGTGACTCAGGCCGTTAGAAAGCTTGAGCATGTTCCTTTTTTATCATTATCTTCAGTTAAAGGATATCGCGGAGATAAACTAGAAAGCTAAGCAACGGGCACGCTGTACGGGACAATATTGATGCATTCCAACAGGGCGAGACGGGTATCCTTGTAAGGAAGGCGCCCTGGACGCACTAACTGTAAACCGGCTCCGTAAACTAACCAGTGTTGTAACTTGTAACGCAGTGTAAGAAAAAATAAACTCGTCTCACCTCAATTAGTATGAGTACCTCATGTAATCCTGCAATTAAGTCAATAAACATGTGGATTTGAGGAAGTCACAATTTAGAAAGGAACCGCGCTACTGTGTTAGTTACATTACTAACAGAGTATAGTGCCATTACAGTTCATTACTTACACTCATATGTCAATAGCAAAGATAGCAATAGCTCCTTCAAATATACTCAAATGTATATCTCCCTAATAACTTATAAATAAATAAAAAATGGGTTTATTATCTTATCTAGTTATGGAATAATAGAAGTTAGACTAACACATATATTTATTTCAGTTATAGACTTATATTCAATTACCGTATTCTAAAAGCCCTCATACGAGTTAACTCATACGTAAAAGGGACAACAATAAAACTACGTATCTCCTCTAATTGCCGACAATCGCTGTGGCACCGGGCACGGTCAATCGCGACAGATTCGTAAAAAAACGAGGATGTTGTGACACAGGAAATTAAAAGCTAAAACGATTACAACTATAAAAGGAAGTGTCTCTCCATCTGTCCGTTTGGCAATTGGCACTAATGGCAGTGTGAAAGCGCTAGTCGCCAGTCAATGAGCGGATGTTGATGATGTGTTTAGCGAATCGTGTAATGCAAGTCGCAATGAAAATTAAAAGGTGCTCGTACTTGTTGCCTTAATCGGTTTCTTTGAAGATTGATACTTTAAGAATATTAAAACAATACCTAATAAATAAAATTCAGGAACATCAGAGCAGTAATAGCCTCGGTATATATATACTCGACTCACAGTCATGTGAATGTAAATTGAAATCGTGGGCCCGTACCACAGAACTTCTTGTTAAATAAGGATTTTTAAACCCCATCAAGAAAGTCACTAAGGACCGGCTACCGGCTTGGTAGTAGCACATAAAAACAAAATTATAGGTACTTATACATATTATGACATAACCGCATAAATTAAATGGAGTAATATGCCAAGCTTCTTTTGACTAACACTGAAGAAGGTAATAAAAGATCAGATTATAGCTTGATGGGTAATGTATAAACATTACCCCTTAAGCTGTTTTAAGTAAATGAAAAATCATTACCTACACATAACAAACTCCAGTAAGAGGATCGTAAGTTTATAAATGCGTCGCACATTAAATGCAAATGTTATTTTTGTATTTCATTTAACTCGTTGAAAAATAATATATTTACGTCAGTTTTCAGGACTTTACTAATGACACATAACAAGGCGCAAATGACTAAAAATAACAAGCTAACTATGAAGCAGTAGAACGTGCTGTTTTGCAACAGTTTTTCTTCTGAACGTGATGAGCAGAGCAATGCCGGTTTCAATTAGCGGGACGTCTAATGACATAAAAGGAATCATTGAGGATCGGTGGAAATACCAGATCTTGGGGTTCGATTAAAAAAGTTAGTGCCAATGTGCCCACTGACGTTGTACTGACTACACCACATCGATGGGTCCTACGTATAAAGGTCAGTATTAATATATCTAACGATTTGTCTGACTAGTTTTCGCGCTATGTAAACTGATACACAATAAGTTATTTCGTCTGCCGGTTTTAGAAAAAAATAGCACCACCCCACCCCATCTCATCCAATGTTAAATAGATGAAAAACAATATTCATGAAGATATTGTGACTGCTACTGTCAAAATTGCTATCCTAATAATAAATGCAACATAAACACTAATTAATATAATATACAGCTTATATTCCTGTGTTTTTATAATCAAATCAACAGACAATCAAAAACAAAAGTTTTCGAATTTTCGGCGACCTTCGTTGACCTTAATTGTCACGTGCCCGATGCCGAGAAAAGATAATAAGTACGTGTTAAAAAAACCTTGTTAAACGAATAATTTCCCGTTTCGTCAAAACGTTTCGTTTCGTTTCGAAAGTAGGGCGGCGATGACAAGCTGCAGTATACTGCAGGCATATCACCATTCTTACCGCTCATCGCGCATCCTGCTTATTCAAACGGGAGAAAGAGAGAAATAAGATGCAAAATCAAGGTTTGAGGTACAGAATATGCGGGTGAAGATGAACGATAATTATAACGATGCTAACGAGCCTAATGATAGGGTAAAGCGTGACTTTTTGTGTGTCGAACCATTTACACACGATCGCTGGAATTTAAGTCCCGGTTGGAATAAATGTATCACAGTGGGTAGGTGTATGTACTGAGTCAAACTGAAGATTAAGTTGCCGTCACGACAGTATTAGCCACAGATAGAGCACGGTCGCAATAAATAATCCTCATATCCATGTCACTGATTTCGAGTGATAAAATCAATTAAATGAAATAGCCAAATAATTCCAGTAATAAAGATAATCAACAATTTTCTTTTTGACTAACTTTCCACACTTACTTCCAACGTTACTTTCCACACTTACTTCCAACGTTACTTTACTCCAACGCTTTTGTCATAGAAACCTCATTACGTTTTAATAACTAATAGCTATATTAACATTCATGGCTATATCGCGGTGGGCCGAATGGTGTCAGCCAGATTGGCTGTGTGATGGCTGTCAGGTTAAGAATGGCACCACCCCGTCTCTTCTCGTGCATGTCGTAAAAGGCGACTAATAAACAAAGCCGCTGCCACAAGCCCTGAGGACTGACAAACTACACACCTCTAAAACGTGAACTCGCCAACCCGCTTGACCAGCGTGCCGTTGTAAAGCCATACATCCCTCATGCACAAAACAATGTACGTGAATCCCATATCCAGCAGGGGGGAACAAAAAGGTCTAATTACGGTACCTCCAGCATTAGCTGGAGATAGAGATAGCTATTAATTTAAAAAGCAGAGATTTGTAGAAACTATTACTGTAAAGGTAACCAAAAGAAACGTTCAATTTCAAAAAGAAATCAGAGTTTAATTTCAGACATCAGAGTCTGAAGTCCAAAATGTACAGGCCACCTCTAGTTATCGGGAGGGAATTTCAGGCCATAATCCACTACACGATCTGCGGATTCGACTCTTATTTGTAACTAATTCTCGAGCATGCGGGTTTCCTCGCGATGTTTTCCTTCACAGTCGAGCTGCTGATGATTGAAAACTTAGAACTTTATGGAAAATTAAATTTGTATTGAAAAATTCAAATGGTAGGTTCAACAGCCCGAGATTCGACTTCACACGCTCATGAATTACTAGTATTTTTATCTATTTTTTATTTTTGTCCCTTAGATAAAAGATAAACTCTAAATGAAATGTGACTTTAAGGTACCTCTATCTAATCTTGTAAACAGTAAAAAGTGGTAGGTATGTAAACAAGTACTTCCCGATATAATCTTATCATTAAAAATACCTTATTTCCTCCACAGTGGGGTACATTCTCAGAATGGCAATAGTAAACTTTTTCTCGCTCATTACCGGCATTATCCTAGGTTCTAACGGACAGTAATATATAACACAGAAGGTGTAATCTAAGAGAGATCTGAGTATTTGATAGTATTTTAAAGCTTGTCTATATGTACGTGTGTACACTGAACCTATTGAAATAATTAATTATAGAGAAGTAAAAGTTTAAAATAGCACCACCCCGTCTGTTCCCGTGGGTGTCGTGTTGTGGTGACTATAACTAAGCCGCGATATAACAAGCGTTGAGGAACTACACCACCTCTAAAAGAGTAGACTCGCGTGGACTGAGTGTGGAGAAGATAACGGTCATGAGTCCCTCTGAAACTGAATCTTACATTTCAGGTATTCAGGAGAAAGTGGATCGTATAAGATAGAAAAAAGTATTCAAAGCATTTTTACACATCTGCGTTGTAAGATGGGCAGTCATTCAAGCTGAAAACGATATGAGGATATATGATCATAAATATGTCCGTAAATGAAACGAATACAGTTGTTGATAAGACGATCCAATTTGTTAACATCTCGGTTGACATCAGCGTAATCAATTACCGCTAGCAAAAGTGATTGCACTAGCAGTCTTAGTGCCAATCGGAAGATTTTTTTAAAATTCATACAGAGATCGTAGTGAGTAGGTAACCTTTCGACACATTTTGTTGATATGTGGGGGCCCAGGTCAGCGAACTGTCAATGATTAATCAACGACGAAGGAACTGGTGCAACGAAACCCAGATCTAATTTGGCTATCTTACGAGAACCGCCTAGAATAATTGTCTAGGATTTAGTTAGGTTGACGGCAACTCCAAACCTACTAGACTAATCGTTTTTTTTTTTTTTCGGATTGACTAAATTCTTATGGCCCTAGTGGCCTTTCAAGAGTCACCGGACTTGTTTAGTTTAGGGCGAGCGCAGAAGGCGCTCAGCCAGGAGCAAAAAGTGTGGTTGCAACGAGCCTAAGGGCTCCCCCGCCGGTAAACCGGCGGAAGGAACAGACCTCGGCTTACGGCGTTGCATTGGGGGGATACCGCGGGGTCGCGAGTCGGCGAGAAGCGCCCAGGCACGTGTCGATACCTAGTGAAAATGTTGGCTGAGGGCCGGTGTGTGTTAACGGTGTATCGGGGGGGGACGTCCACGTCTCCGCCGGCGGGGACGGTATCTGTGTGCAGTGTTCGAGTGCAGTGTGAGAAACGCATTGGCAGCGGTGATCGGGTCGTCGGGATCGTCCAGGATGTGTCGCGGCCGACGATAGCGGGGAGGGGCACTCCTGTCCGGTGTGTAGGTGAGGGAGAAGACAATCAGAGGATTGGGATGGTGTGGAATAGCGTCATAGTAGCGTCGGGCAGAGTCTTTTATGTATTTGACGATGGAGGGAAGCTCAAAGTCCTTGTGGAGGTCGACATTACGCAAGTACCATGGTGCAGCCACGGCCTTGCGCACGAATCTGTTTTGGAGGGTACTAGACCAATCGGAAATGTGACAGAAGTCACAATTTAATTTGTCAACCGCGTCATTTCAAATATCAACCTCAGCCTAAACATATAATTGTAAATTATCTGCGTACAGATGGTAACAGCATTTGAGGTGAGTGGTGATGAGATTAATAAAAACCGAAATCATTAAAGAAGATAGCTTACCGCCTTTAGGGACTCCCAGAGCCAGATCACACCAATTATAAAGAGTCTGATCAGCACGAACAGCCTGCTGGCGCCCACGAAGTTAAGACTAAAACCAGTTCCGGACAGATGAAGAGAACCCTAGTCGTGAGAGGATGGCAAGGAGAATGTCGTGGTCAAGCGTTAGAGAAATCAATTAAAACTAGCACAGTGAATCGCCCACTCTCCATGCCCTCCCTGACATCATCGACTAATTTAAGGAGTGCCGCGGTGGTACTGTATCCAGACCTAAAACCAGATTGGTAGTTACTTAATTTGTTGGTGTAAATGTAATATAATACCTACGTATATATTTTATTTTTATTATTAGGAAATATATCAAAATTGCACAACTCTGTTTGGGCGGATATAGGAAGGATTTGTGATTATAAATTCATGAAATCCACCTTTCGGCTGCTTTGTTACTTCCTTATTTATTGTTCCACCCGCCTTACTACATAGTTTAGTTAGCAGGTTTAGCCTTCAGCCATATACATATTAGGCTCAAAATTGTGTTTTGAATATATGACAATTCTAATGAATAACCTGTGAGGGCGGAGTGATGCATATAGCTGCTATCTATCACCTCGTTTTGGTCACACTTTTTTAATGACATAAAGACAAAGTTAATTTGTAAAAAATTAGACAAATGAAACAATGTCTGGATACAACTTTGGCAACTTTTTCAGAATTTACTCTAAATGTGTATATGTGGAATTTAGTCCTATATGAGGACAACCTCGGGGTATCCATTCTCAACTTTCATCGTTCGTAAGGTCGTGAATTCAGCTCCTGACCATCACCTTTGAGTTTCTACTTATTTTTCTATCACTATCACTTCTTTTCTAGCGCTTCTGTCACTAGCGCGGCAGTGAAGCAAGACATCGCGAGGTAACTCGCCTGAGTTTTGAGAAAAAATAAGAATTGCGTTATCCATCAATACGCATTGGGACTGCATTGTGGATTATGTTCTTACCCTCTTATGATTACTAGGGGAGGCCTGTGCCCTGCAGTGGAATATATGCTAATATCGAAAAATATTTAATAAACTTCTTTTCTAACATTGAGTTATATTTATATCAACTAATAATAGGTAATATTACACAATACTTTTATTAATCATTTCATTATAAATACAAGGCAAATCCAGGGCAGGAAGAGACCTAAGAGGCAAAGGACGACATAGATACTTACGCTAGTGGCACGGCAAAAGCATTGTGTCACTATTTTATTCCATACCTACTGCAGTTTCTATAATACGGTACAAACAGCCATGATGATTGCCAACCTTCGCCAGGCATTACGAGAAATATATTTATATTTACTTATATGCCTACACAGTAACCAGAGCCGTACAATTACATTGATAAACGATTTTAGTTTCGACTATAATATTATCTTCGTTAACATCATTCAAATTATACAGTTTCGAACTGTTGCGAACGTGCCCAATAGAAACAACTGCCTACGCGTTCCCTTCACTGGTCTCACTTACCTTCTACTGTTTAAGTAAGACGAATGGTAAATAGGCCAAAGGAACAGGTGACAGAGAGTACCACGAAAATACTTTAAAAAATCCTTAGAAATCAGTTTTTAAAACATCAAAGTTTTTCTGTCTGATCGTCAAATGGCTGTTTTCTCTGCCTCCTGAACTAAATGTTTCTTTTCAGTTATGTATTATAATAAGAGTATATATGGTATATCTCTATATAAAATATGCGTGTCTGTAAATTTTTTTTTATGGACGTAAGCGGCAGACGAGCATAGAGTCCACCGGATGGTAAGTGAATACTGTAGCCTATAGACATCCAAAATGATCTATTAGTCCAAAATTACAAACGTTGGCACGCCCCCGGATACGCTGCCTACCTTTGGAGATATAGGAATGGAATTGGAGAACGGGTTGGGAAAATGGGGAGGGATAGGAAGGGAATGGGCTCTGGCACATCTCACTCACTACCGAAACACGTACGTATATTGAGGAAATAAGATAAAGTCGGAAATGCAGTACATTTTAAGGTAGTCTTCTGTGAGAGAGGGGTAACGTGGCTAATCGAGCGCGCCCAGCAGCTGTTGGATTGCAGCGTGCACTCTCCCCTCATGAAATGTGTATATTATTTTATGTGTGTTATTATTTTATTTCCTGTGTATTGATTTTCTGTTTAATTTGGTAGAGAACTCAGTAACATATTAGTTCTCCTTTTATTTTTGTCAAATACTTATGCAATGAATTTTAAATAAATAAATAAACAGTGCCACAAGCATAGTAGTTTTCTCTAATTTAAAAATGGAACATGTCTATTGACGCGCTGTGATTTGTCATAATCACCAATTTAAAAAGATTCGTCTCGTTCTCAGCACATATATTCTCTAGAGATATTCTGAGAGACCAGTGAAAGGTCATATTATAATGGTCAGTATTCTGATTGGTCTCAATAGGCGACAATAACTAGGCTAGTCAATGATTCCTGCCTGCGCCGGCGCCGGTCCAGTAACTTGTCAACATAATGCGTCGAGTATTTTAATTGCGACCCAATATCGAGACGTATTTTACATTCTGTCCTACCTGTCGATATTTACATGTGGACAAGACTGGAGATACTTGTTCCTCTATCATTTTCCGGTATCTGTCTTATAATTAAGGGACTGAATTACCTTAGAGTAATTTATTGCTTTATTAACGATTGGAGATAAAGACAGGTGCTTATAATTCTGTTCTATTCCTTTTGGTAACACAATAGAAAATTGATTCGTTGGAATATCAGTAACTTAATTTGCTTTGAGATAATGTCTTATAGAATTGTTTGGCTTCTCAAAATAAATATAATAAATAAAAACTTTTATATGTACAAGGCCTGTCTGACGATTACGTTCCTTTTCTATGCATAAGTATCTTTGAAAGGCGTTCATTTAAAATTATACTAGGGAACAAGTAACACACTGAAAAAGAAGTTCTATATTTATATATAGCGCAGTCAATGTCCGTTTGTTCGTTTAGAATTATTTCGGAATTTAAAAGTCTCAATTTGTGGCGGTTTTCGTCATTTGTAGTTTAGAGAACAGTACATAGTTTTGAAATGTATTAAAAATAGGTTAAAATAAATTGTGTTCATGATGAGTAAATTTTTTTCAGGAACTTATAAGGCGAGGATCCCGAATCCCTCCCCCCAAATCACTCGATAATTCATCAAACGTTCGCGAAACGAAAATATATTTATAAAACCGGTTCCCAAATAAATAAAAAAAATCGCTAAATAAAAGACCTAAAAATAAAAATCACAGAAATTTTTGGACCCTCATTAAAATTAAATTCTGGATACTTACCTAACTTTTGCCTTATTATCCTTATTATCATAGTTCTAAGATAGCACACATGACTCTATTATGAATTATGAAAGTTAACATTCTCAGTCGCGGCATACTGCTATTAGTTAGTCACATTGTTATTAGATTTTCCTACTGGTATTATTTAGATAACTTAATAAAACATTCAATAATTATGAGAAAATTAAATGTCTTGTTCATACAAAACATAACAAAAGTTCCATTATTTTATACATAACACATAAATAGGTTTCATAGTAACATGACACTGCCCGCAGTAACAACAAAAATGACCTAGGATACTAGGATTCCCTGTGTCGCAGGTCCCGAATCCCAAACAAATATTTGTGTT
This sequence comes from Sesia bembeciformis, assembly GCA_943735995.1. NCBI lineage: Eukaryota > Metazoa > Arthropoda > Insecta > Lepidoptera > Sesiidae > Sesia > Sesia bembeciformis. The sequence continues at coordinate 5,738,431 of OX031044.1, read as the reverse complement.
CAAACAAATTTTTGCTCAACCAAAGATCCAATCTCTTGCATAACAGGCAAAAGCAGTACCAATGTTATACACTAATCACAAAAAGTCGATCGATTTATTTTTTCCCTACTCATCAAGGAATACAAGGAATAAAATAAAAGTAGCATCGAATAGGAATAAAAGGTAAACAAATACCTTTATTATACGCGATATAGAATATAAAACGCTATAAAAATATAAACGAATATATACAACAATACCTACAAGGCCGAATGTCACTGGCTACCGTCTAATTAAGCTGAAAAAAGAATGCAATCGCAACGGGCAGCGCGTAGTTTTAACTTTTTAAGGGCCTTTAAATAAATCCTCTCGTGTTTACATGTACATGTTTACTCTGTACCTTAAGTGAGCGTTTGTAAACTGATATTGATGGATTTGGTATCTTCGATATCGTATCGAAAAGTATCGTATAATCTCGAAAATTACAAAACTGTTAGTTATACCTACCTAGTATGTACTAGACAATCAGACGACTTAAAAGTATTTTATATTTATCCATCTCTCAATTAATATTAAACTAGATTATGTAAATTGTAAAGGTATTACTTCATTTAAGTACAAGTATTAATCAAAATCTATTAAACGTAAGCTGATTAAAAATACCTCGAAGTTACAGCTTCGTAGAACACAATCTCTTACAATTTTTAATGCACTCGGTCGTACTCATTATACACAAATATCCGTCCCTTCGTATGTCAATTTTATTAATAGAATTCGGCCAGTCCGGTATAACGTTATAATGAATTATGGGCGTCAAATATTTGAACATTTGCATACACTGCAGACTAAACAATTGCCCCGTGGAATGTAATATTTTGTTTCGCAACACCAAGGTTGATTCGAAATAACTCCACGACTGGATGCCGAGGATTTTAATGATCGCCTACGTCGGGACAATCTGCATAATTTTCCTTGGCAGCTGATAAATTTAACTGAACAATGATTTGAAATCTGGAATATGTATGTAACTCCAGTGATCTTTGCTCTGTATAGCTAACCAGTTTTCTAAGAAAGTAGTGAATAGTATCCTGCTACATGCAAGTTTGATAAAATGCATAGACAAGAAATACATAGACATTTTCTCTTGAAGATTACAACTGTAATAATTGATCAGTTAATCACCCGCGTAGAGCTAATCTGGTAGCCTCCTAAAAATTAAAACAAGACGAAAAGGAAAAAAATATTTTATTGACTACAACAAATACAGCAGGAATAAGAAAAGATAAATAAAAAAGTCGATTGTTCTGTCAATCGGTGCTTACTAGGCATATGGCAGCCTGAACTGTGACGCTGATTTTCAGTTTCAAAACTATCGTCTTTATGAGAAACTAGCGACCCGCCCTCGCTTCGCTTCGGTTTATGTTTTTTTTTTTAAATTTCAAAATAAAATATAGCCTATTTTAGACACGGATAATGTAGCTTCCTATTTGTGAACGAATTTTTGAAATCGGTTCAGTAGTTCCAGAGATTACCCCCATCATACAAACACACAATTGCACCTCTTTATTATATTAGTATAGATATAATGTAATACATCGAAAGAATAAAATCTAGGCCTTGTGGACGATCAATTAGTTATCTACTAAAACAAGTTAATAGGGGGAAAAAATATTGGAAACTGGATTCAAAGTGAATACTAGTTTCTTCTTCAATTCATACGGGTCTTGCTGTATTCACATTCTATCAACACAATATAATTAAATAACAGTATAGTATCTTAGAAATTAGTCGACAAAGTAAAGTTACTGATGTAGCTAAAAAAATCAGCAAGTTGAAATGAGAATAAGTAGCCTATATCTATCGAAGAAACGACGACCGATGGACACGACACGTCGTCAAATGTAGACACGTATTGGGAACACGTAGAAAAAGTATCGGGAAATGTAGCGAGAAACGCCCTCCAGCCAAGAGGAATATAGACTTTAAAAAAATAGCCGAGAAGAAAGGAAGATAATAGATGAGAAGAACATAAATTCGTGTGTGGTGGCGGAATGTTGGAACGCCTGTAACAAATAGTGAAGTGACAGGCTGATGTAGTGATATGTTATGTACCTATCTACAATTAAACACACTTAAATCTACATATATCAACGCTAGGCGGGGGTTTGAAATCTCTTTTCCCCATAAACATGAAATTTGCCTCGAGGCTTCGTCTGTGTGCGTAAATCGCATTTTGAATGGTTTTAAAATTTTACTGCTGTTACCTATCGACATACTACGACAAATGCCGCGCTATCAGCCGGTAACATCCTGTGGATTAATCAACGTAATATATAATTATCACCAGCATCCGGTGCGTCCCAAATGCTCGAAATGCCGGCATCGAAGAACAAATCACATCACATTTGACGCTTGCAGCGATAATGTTACTTATTTTTTTAATTACTCTATCGGTGTTCAATGCACATGGAAGCGAGCAGAAGCGTAAGTGACCTATGCATTTATTTTATTATCGAACGGTGCCATAACACGATATATTTTTAGCTTAACGATAAGGACTTTAACAAGTAATATATTTTGATTAAACTTAACTCTTATATAACATTAATCGAGGATACTGTGTGCGACAGATAGACACTTGGGTGATCTACGTTTTTGATACAGAAACTAGGTACTTACCTATTTCACAAAGTATTTACTTGTAGTTCCCTCACTAACTTGCAATTTACCTCATTCTTTAAAAATTAATTAAAAAACAAACTTTGTTTGGGTCTGGGTGATTTGTATTCGTCTCGATATGTCTCTGGTTCCACGACACACGGAATCCCAGTGAGGCTAATTAACTGTGGCGTTATCCATTTAATTAGACTAATTAAACTTTATTGACGTCATAGGTGACACTCTAAATCAGGAATGGGAAGATGTTCGCGTTTCAGGAAGCGTACACATCGGTAGTGGAAGAACCAAACGATTCATAGCATTAGCACAAAATCAGGTAGGTTATTAAAACCAGTAACTCATTAAATTTCTCATGAAGCCAACCATACTTATAAAAACAAAGCAAAATACGATATCATATTCCAAGTTTCAGTTCTTCAAAAAGTCAATGTTTGTTTATGCTTTCTATTGTGACTTAAAATACCTAAATACACCCCTATCAATGACTCGAATGATATGAGCATTATGTGCAATCCAAGGTCTATATATGTACCTAAATATTCAAGGTCATACATACCGTTCATGATGCTGAATTAAATGGTATGCAAATATATAATAATACCTTCTTCTTTTTCAAAAACGCATATCGCTAAATTTCCTTATGTTTAATAATGATTTACTAGTTGTTTAATGTATTTACTCATTTGTTTAATAATGATTTACTAGTTGTTTAATGTATTTACTCATTTGTTTAATAATGATTTACTAGTTGTTTAATGTATTTACTCATTTGTTTAATAATGATTTACTAGTTGTTTAATGTATTTACTCATTTGTTTAATAATGATTTACTAATTGTTTAATGTATTTACTCATTTGTTTAATAATGATTTACTAGTTGTTTAATGTATTTACTCATTTGTTTAATAATGATTTACTATTTGTTTAATGTATTTACTCATTTGTTTAATAATGATTTACTAATTGTTTAATGTATTTACTCATTTGTTTAATAATGATTTACTAGTTGTTTAATGTATTTACTCATTTGTTTAATAATGATTTACTAGTTGTTTAACGTATTTACTCATTTGTTTAATAATGATTTACTAGTTGTTTAATGTATTTACTCATTTGTTTAATAATGATTTACTAGTTGTTTAATATATTTACTCATGTGTTTAATAATGATTTACTAGTTGTTTAATATATTTACTAATTTGTTTAATAATGATTTACTAGTAGTTTAATGTATTTACTCATTCGTTTAATAATGATTTACTAGTTGTTTAATGTTAAATAATGATTTACCAAAAAATCGTAACATTTTATGCAAATTAACTCAATATTATGGGCATCATCATTGGTTTCAATCTTCGGAGGTTGATAGTTTTTCCCTGTACTTTTGTGCCATGCTAGTAGTGAAAAGTTCAATCTGTGCACACACCAAGTACAGACAATAATACATCATTTTCACTCCTTAACCGTATTTAGGACGATAATACGATTTGCATCAAATATAAGTTTTTCATTACTAATTTCGATTTCATTAAACATTGACTTTATATTTCTTTTTTGGTTGTGTCACAAGTGTTCTTACTGGTTACTTGCATATACACATACGTGGAAACTTACTTTTAGCTTTAAAAATATTAATATGTTGCATTTGTTATGAAGTTTTTAGCTACAAGTTATCCTAACTAAAGGGTAATAAATAAAAAATGCTACGAATGTCCACTGGAGAACTTATAACTTCATTTCACGAGTACATCTTCGTCAGACCATCAGTATAAACCATCGAATGGAAGCGTCCTCTATTCAATTCAATTACTAAATGACCCCACTTCACAGCTCGACGGCGCGCGGCGCCATATATTCAAATTGTTTTAGCCTATGGCAACTGATTTGCAAATCGATTCGAAAAGGTAATTTTAGTTATGAAATTATTTCGCGTTTAACTGTTCGTTTAGAGACGTAATGGTACTACATTAGAGACCGTGGAATACGTATCCTTACCTATTCGATTTAATCTATCATAAACTCAGTAATACTAACTGAGTTTATATACTCAGTTTTGATTTAATCATGAAGGCTACTTGAATTCATATATTGATTGCTAAAAAACCTACAGATATAAGTAGCTGTATCTTAACATTTTCGATAAGTTATATTGTGAAGATAATTCTAAGGCATGGTTTCTAGCCCAACTCCGAGTATCAACCGTGCATGCTGCCAGACGGCAAAACTGGCCGCTGCAAGCCCTTGAACCAGTGCATGCGAGAGGAATTCAAGAACGACTTCATGAAGTTCGCGGACTACATGTGTGTTATAAAGGGAACGTAAGTAAATTTCTTTGGAAATAGATTGACACTTATATTTCGTCTCCATCCCAGTACCTATCCATATCCCAGTCTTGTTAGCCAACAACAATCACAATTATCATATATATTTAACACTGATCTTGAGCAATGCAATACCTATTATTGTCGTCAGATCGGTTGGAGCTTGTTGTCCAATCGAAGATGAAGGCCTATCGACCGGCCTCGCTGGAGAACTGCCCGCCATTGCTCCGAGAGAAGAAGACAACGAAGCTGTACTTAAAATCTCGAGGGCGGAAACTCGAGGTCAGCTTCTTAAAATCTTGTTGAAGCTAAATTTAAATTTTGTTAAATCTAAAAAGCCTATTAAAAAATAAGAAGCTATAAAATATATACTTTTAGAGAAATAATTAAATGAGCAGTGGAAGATACTGAATGGGCACCAAATCGATGGCAGCAAGTTTAACGGTAGGTTACCTTTATTAGGAATAATCTTTATTGCTTATAAATGTTTATTAGATGTGCACATACCTATACTCGTATATCTTTAAATGACAGAATACAATAGACGACACAATAGGTTCTCCGGTGGCAATAAAGATACAGGAATCCCGTTTCACGGGACTGATGACATTCCTAGTAAATTATTTATTTCAGCTATTCAAGAATAGTTATTTTGTTGATCATGATTTTCTGCCCCTTTAGTATTTTTGCTAACTGATTTTTTGCAAACCGTGTTTGGCTATGAAATTTTAACATGAAGTATTAAATTTCTTGTAGTAGGTATTAAATACCGTAGTTTAAAATGAAAAAGCATGTCGGTTATCTCGCTTTTCAGTATCTTTCCATTAAATTTCTATGTCTGTACCCACGTATACAATATCTTCCAGGCTGTGGTCTAAGCACCCGTCCTCAAGGTAGAGTACTGGGCGCGCGGCCGGCCAACCCCCGTGAGTGGCCCTGGATGGTCTCCATCACACCCGAGGGCTTTAAACAGTACTGCGGGGGAGTACTAATCACTGACCGACATGTGCTCACCGCTGCACATTGCACCAGAAGGTTATTTACATAAATACATAGGTATTCTTTATGTATATACTAGGTATACATAGGTATACTCGCATGTAAAAAAATACAACTCTTTCCCAATATGCGTTATATGCTAGGATCACATTTATAACTAACTCTACTGGAATATATTAATTGTTTATTATATTTCTTTTCGCGTGTATTTCATGTTGAAGTCTAATGTCTAACAATAAATCTTTATTTTTGATTGAAATTTAAAACAAGCATTATTTTTTTACATGCATACGTGGTTCACTGCAGACTTCTACCATGATTATTTAGATTTTGAATCTCACGTTATTACTAAAACGCCGCAGATACTTATAAATTACTTGCAAGTAATACCCTAAATCTCAGACATTCATCTAACGCCAATACGAATGCGATATCCCGCAGTATATTGAATATAAAATAGTACCAAGTGGTACCTATTCATGTTTCCAACGGGGAGATGAGTTTCATCTGGATATATGTATTAGCTAATTTTAAAACATTTGGTCTTGGTTAAGACTGAACTCTTGCAATTCATTTCAATTATTCAGCTAACTTGGCGGTCAAGGAAAATATTGTGAGCACCTGCGTGCCTGGTATTACGATCAGCTACAATGAGTCTATGGGCCCTTCTCACCGCCTCCTGATACTTTATCAGAAGGTATCAAAAAGTTAGTTATACTTTATCAGAAAGCCAGTATTAGCTAGATTTGATTGGCAGATAATTTATCTATCAGATTGTTAATAGTTACTTCATAAGATGCTAAAGTATTAGGAGGTGGTGAAAAGGGCCCCAAGTCCCTCCTCTGCTGGATATAGGCCTCTCCCAAGGCTAACAACCACACACAATCTTTTAAGCTTCTCATACAGCCACTACCAGCGACAAATTATAATGAATAACTCACGCAAATCAAAACGAATCACTTAAAAATATCGGGTAGTGTTTTACCATTTGCATGAAGCTCAGATATGTCACTCTAGCTCGGACATAAATACGAAATTCCGATAATAAACTAAATTCATAGTAAAAACCTGACAAAATTATTTCCTGACTTATCTATCTATCACGCTATCTTTCGACTTTCACATGTAAAGAGAAACCGAAAGATCAACAAAACGAAAACGAAAGAGCAGGCACGTCTTCATCTTATTCACGTGTTCATTCAGGTGGAACGCAAGCGAGCTGTACGTGCGACTCGGCGAGTACGATTTCACACGTAGCAACGACTCGCGATCATACAACTTTAGAGTGGTGGAGAAAAGACAGCACGCAGAGTTCGAGCTCGCGACCTATCACAATGACATCGCCATATTGAAGCTCCACAGACCTGCTGTCTTCAACACCTACGTTTGGCCGATATGTTTACCGCCGGTTGGGATGCGACTGATCAATGAGACTGCTGTTATTATAGGTAAATCCTTATTGAAACTGTTTAGAAACTGCAATAATCTAAAATTAGACACTGTCCAAGACAAAAGCAGAACATAAAATTTTCGAGAATAGAGTTGTGGATATATAGAACGAATTACAAAGAAATCAGACTATAAACATTTTTTTAAAAAATGCCTCAATAAATGGCTTTCATTTTCGAATGTTCGTGAGTCAAATGATTTATCTGAGCTGCCAGTTTATTTACTTTAATTTAAAAATAATGACAGACGATTATTAGTCGTTAAACATGATAAGGGTGTGCGCAGTTCTGCAAATCTGCCATACACCTACATATTCAATAAACATATTTAGAAACTCTTTGATAATTTTCGAAGGTTGGGGCACGAAGTGGTATGGAGGTCCGATCAGTGACGTTCTCATGGAGGTGTCAGTGCCAATGTGGGAACACCAGCGGTGCGTGGACTCCTTCTCAGACCCTGTCTTCGAGGAGTCTCTCTGCGCAGGCGGATACGAGGGCGGGAAAGATGCTTGTCAGGTAAGAAGTCATGATAATTTTACATCATTTGTAATGATGCAAACAATCTTTTATTATTGACAAAGAATACTACTTATTGAATTTCACTTTTGACATAGTGATGCTGTTGCGAAAGCTAGTGTACAAACTGCAATGCCGTGATCTTTTTCCCTCGACTTGCTCTTGCTAGATGTATGAATATATGACGTTATCTTGTAATGCCTGGAATTAAGGAAAGTAAAAATGCTTGTTTAATTCTTTTTCTTTGTTTATGAAGAGGTACCAAATAATTCTTTATAGGCACCAAATATTAGCTTATAGGTACTAAATTACTGTGATGCATTAACCTAAATATCCCATTTGGTCATACCCATACTTAAATTGTTATACTTCATTTTTTTCAGGGTGATAGCGGCGGGCCCCTCATGTACCAAATGTCGAGCGGACGCTGGGCGGTGGTCGGCGTGGTCAGCTGGGGCGTGCGCTGCGGGGAGCCCTCGCACCCCGGCATCTACGCCAGGGTCGACAAGTACCTCAACTGGATCGTGCAGAACGTCGAGTTTTAGACCTTCATCCACGATACCTCAAGTACAAGTACACCGTGCAAAAATGTACCTACCTATCAATTCTTAATAACACAACCCTTCTAAAAAGTTTTACGAGTTTTAGACAGAAGTCAACTCAAACGAATAGTCTAAGACCGTCATCCATCACATATACACGGGGTCGCAGTTGGTTAGGAAAAAATAAGCACTTATGTACGAAAAGACCTTTCATTAATTAATTAATAAATGATTTATAATCAAATATTAAACGGTAAAATACATAATTAGAATCAAATCATAAGTGAGGGGGTCGTGTGGTTATTTTACTTAGTTTTTGACCTTTTCAGGGGTCGCGACACAAAAAGGTTGATAAACCATGGTCTAATCTATTAGTGTTTTACACGATCAAATGTAAAAATAAGTGTTCTTACACAATACCAAATGACCATATTCGACCTCCTTTTTTAAGATCAAGCAACTAAATCTTAGAAATATTCTTGCTAGTTATGTTTCGTAGGTGTATTTTATGCCAGCATCTCCACATAAAGAAGTCAGTCTAGAATAATTTAAAAAGTGTGGAAATACGTACATAATTTTCAGTCCATGGAAATATTTATGATCCAAGTTTTCCTTTCAAACGGTATTTGTTATTGTAATTGTGATTGTACTATAGTGCCTACTGCCTAGTGTTGCAGCATATTTTGTTTATAAAAGTTTTCGATTCTCGACATCCTTGTTGAATCAAAATTATCCAAGGCGCCTTTATACCAAAATTTTGCGAAATACCCAATAATTTTTTGAAGCAATTAAGTACGTATAAAACATAACATATAGGTAACTAAATGGTTTGCACCAGCTCCTCTCGATGTCGCGTCGTATGACACTGAATTGAAAATGAAAACAACTTTATGAAAATGGTGTAGAATATTTATAGCTTGTTCGGAAGCGCCAGAACCCGCCTGCGCTACGCAAGACGAAGCGGGGGAATGGAGAACGGCGCAACAGCTCTACACGTAACAAATTTATGTAAGATTGATCTTGAGATATCAATTCTTTATTTTCAAGAATAAATTATGAATATTATATATACTTATGCTGTATTGTATGTGCTGTGTATATTGTTTACTTAGTACCAGCCATATTAATTCATTAAAGAGAGAGTTGACAAACAAGTTATACATATTGTATATAAGACATGAAACAATACCTATTTATTGCTAATAACTATTTAGTTACTCGAATAAAAAATCTAATAATTAAATCCAGTGGCTTCTGCGACAAGTTTACTTAAATTAGTATCATAGATAAATTTTGTGCTGTCTTTATCCGCTTTCCTTTTTCGGAAATATTCGTAAACCTTGTACACAACACTTTTAACTTCTCGTCTAATCGCTCGACCCATCGTGAAATATTTCGTCTCGTGTGTATCTAACCTCACCAGTGTGCGGTAGAAATAATGCGTGTTATTGGTTCGGAGTTTGACGGCCGACTGTCAGCCTGTTATTCCTATAGGCGCCCCGCTGCGCTGCGCAGCTACCTCGAGCGGGTTCTAGCGCTTCCGAACAAGCTATAGTGACGAATTCACGGTACCCCAGGGCTGGTTTATAATAAAGTCTCAATCTGAAAAAATATTAGATACCAAAAACAATTTCATTGTAAATATTGAAAATTAAAGGTATTAAAACAACAATGTATTTTAATACGAGTACATGTGTATTTGATTATGCTACGATGCTACATGCTACATGTAGCATTCTATATGCTACATGCTACGATTATTTCGAATAGTTGAACTTTATGAATAATGAATATAATGATGAACGATCAACCGTTTCATTTTTCACAATTACACGATTAGGAAAAAGAAACAAAATTATTAATTATTTATTACAACAATACTATGTACCTAACTTATTTGAAAATCTTAGATTACCGAATATGTTTTGACATGAATGATTCAAAGTATATCATGAAATAGGAGAAATACGTATACGTTTTACAACGTATATCTTGACATACCTACATTTTTACGTCGCCATCAAATAAGTAGGATTTAAAAAAATATCGAACATTAAACAATCCATAAATTGGTTTGTCAGATCTTAATTTAAAGCATAGACATGGTTATCGTGTCCCCGCACTCCTCTATAGCCTTTAACATATCCACGATTTGCTTTTCTTCAAGTACGGGATGGCAGGTGACGGCGAGACGGAAAAAATTCTTGTGGTGACGCAACGGGGAATACGCTATCATCAGTCGTGAGTTCAGAGTCAACAGTTCCTTGATTTTCGGTGTAATCTAAAAGTAAGATTAATAGATAAATGTACTTATATTAATATTACATGACATACATTTTTTCGGCGTTTCAGATAAACATGATTTTTTTAGTCTCGATGTTTCCTCGTGATGTTTTACTGCCAAGCTAATGATAATTTAAAAATCTGTACTTAAATAGAAACTCAGTGTTACGCGCCGAGGATTTGAACTCCCGACAGCACGATAGAGAAGTGAATATAGGTAGGTACTCCTAAACTATAACCGCTCTGTTGGATAATGGAATTGAGCTGGTTTATCTTTAAAAACACATTTGTCTTATATTTGTTCAACCAAAAATCGAACCTAGAACCCTCTACACAGCTGACAATGGACACGGACAAGTATAGTGGCTAATAAATTAAAATAATTAACTATTTTTGAAATGTTCAAAATGTGTGTTCCAAATAATATCTACCTTATTCATCAATTCCCACCATTTCTCATCTTCATCCTTTCCTCTCATGAAAAGGGGAACATACCAGAAGCATATGTTAGGACACTGCAGCTTCTGCGACACAAGTCTGAAACCTGATCTTTTACCTATAATGTTCAGGCTTAATTGTGCAATATCCATCACATGATCAATCAATTTATTGAAACCAGAGTCCCCGCGGGCTTTCCACATCGTCCAGAGTTTAAACGCATCGATCTGGAATGAATAATGTGAATAACACCTTCAGAATAAAACTCTTCTCGTCAATAGGTTAAACTCATAAAAAAGTTAACACTTACGAATCTCTCCCTGAGGAACACCTAAGTTGATAAATTCTCGATAAAGTATAGACAAAAATAAATTATTAAGTATGTAGGTACACTATTTCTTTTTGGCTATACAAAATTAAGTTAATCAAATACCTGTCTATACACAACACAATAACTACATAAAATGTGATGATTACTGATGATAAATACATTCAAATGCCTTATAGGTGCGGATAAAAAAAAACTAATTACCACATGTACTTCTTGTTCTTAATAAGTTTCCATGGTATGTTCCTAATGGATTCGTAAATCTTCGCGCACCGATTCAAACTCCTAGACCACGCAAATTTGCTCTTTATGGAGAAGACAGCTGAGACGAATCTAGGGCACTTTTCACCGATAAACCGCCTAATGAGACAAGGTACCTTACTCAGCTGGGAGGTTGACCTGTTTGCTGATAGTCTAAATAAAATTAGGCCATTTATTTTAGCAAGCACTTACTTTATAACTTCTTTTTATTTGAATATACAATTTTGTTGTTGGCCGTGTTTACTTTTAAGTCGTGTTCTTCACTGTAACTAAAATTTATATGAAAAAAAAATGAAATGAACTAAATAAAAAAAAAATGATGACTAGTTTGAGATTAAAAGTCTGAATTCATATTCACTCATTTACGGTGATTGTGATTATATATGATTAAGAGTCTTATTATGATTACCTTTCTGCCACATTGGACGCTCTTGTCTCCTGTATCGTAGCTAACGTCGTAGAATTTGTCCTGTTGGAAAAGATACTGTGCTGCTGCAGAATTAGCCTCGTGTAATAACCCTCGTTGCCTCACCAGGAACACTGAACACTGCAATGGTGCGCCGGCCATCTTATGCGGGTTCCACGATATTGAATCCGCCCTCAAAAATTATAAGAAATTTTCTACACTACTTAAACTGTTTGAGTGACTTCATGGGCTGGCTCTATATAGGTTGACACCAGACTTACTTCATCTAGTTTAATGAAACATTGTTTAATGAAATTACTTCATCTAGTTGTTTTTTACGATATCATGTTCAGACGTGGCGTACATAATAATATACATAAATATCACAGTGAATATCGTTTTTAATTTGAAAATGTCAGGAGCTATAACAACACTAGTGATCGCCGACGGTTCACCCGTATTAGCGTAAATACGTTTAGCCTAGATAAATAGTAAACAAGTTCAAACAAGTTCAAACAAGTTCGCTCTACTTGTCTGCTTAATAGAGATGCACACCACTTGTTTACAGTATTACAGTTCCTATGGGTGAATCCACTGGCAAAAATGGATTAAATACAACTTGTTATTAGTAACATATATGACATTTTATGCTCACCTTTCAATCCCTTTAAGTTTGGTTCTATATTTCTTTGATAGCATTAAGGAACCGCCCCAACAAGCCTGAAACACCACCAAAAGACTAAATGAAATTCTAATTTTGCAACTCACGAACGCGCGTCAACCTTGCTTGTATCGGGTTCTTACCTATGAAATTGCCGTTATATGGAAAGATTCAAATATATGTTTTTATGCGAAAATTTATATTGAATTAATCGAAGTATTGTCCATTATTATCAATGCACTTTTGCCATTTTAATGGAAGTTGATTGATGCCTCTGCAGTAGAACTCCTGGGGACGGGAATCGATGAATTCTCTGAATTGTTCACTGACTCATTAGAGTTGAATTTTTCCCCTGTAAAACGTTGTCCAAATTACGAAAAAAAATGGAAATCAGTAGGGACAAGGTCTGGCCAGTACGGTGGTTGACGGAGAGTTTCCAGCTCGATGCTCCTTGAAACTGTCTGTCGTGCAGTGTGTGGGCGAGCGTTATCATGGAGACGTTTGAGACATTGTTTGGCTGTATCTCCTGGGTTCAACCATTGTGACTTATGTTTACGATTATCATAGAGGATCCACTTCTCATCACAAGTGATAATACGATTCAGAATCCCTTCATTTTGTGCCGATTCAGCAAAGTAAGGCAAGCTTCGACGCGTATTTGCAGCTGAGTCTTATTAAGGACACTCATACGGCACCCACTCCGAGATCCTTGTCACTTACGCTGAAGGCTGCTGCTAACTCAGACGTGGTTTGAGATGAACCCGCTTCCACTATTGCTTTCAATTCGTCATTATCGACTTCAGTCTACAGTCGTCCACGAGGCTTATTTTTGAGGTCAAAATTTCCAGAAGGAAACAATCAAACCAAAAACGCAACATGCATTCATTTGCGGTGTTTGATTCGTACACATCGTTGATATTGCGTGCTGTCTGTGCTGCGTTGCTGCCACGACGAAACTCATATTAAAAAAGAATGCGAATTTTTAACTTTTTAAGGATCGCAAACACAACGGAAAAACAAATGAATAACTGATTTTAAAAATAATGTCATAGCTTAAAATTAAAATTAATTTGAACTTGGAATTCCAAACCAAACGAAAGATTACTAATTGTAAGTTCAAAATAGTCACTATTATATGAACAAACGGCAATTTCATAAGTAAGCCCCTAATAAATATCCGTAAGCGAAAAGTAATTTTAGCATAAATATATTTAAAAGTATATTTTCAAAGATGTAGGTACAGGTTTTCAAAGATGGTCTCTGTTTACGTGTACAGACACGCACCAATATAAATAAGGCAGACGCGCGATCGTGAATTACAAAAACTATCACTCAAATTAATTTGTTAAAATGTACAGCAAAAATAAGTTGATAACTCCACATGTTTTTAAATAAGCAGTTTTAACCCATTATATCTATTTGGATTTATAGAATAATATTACAAATTCATAAAATTCAGTATCTTGACAGAAAATGGTTTCAGTAGGTACCAAATAAATATCTCTGCATTCAATGTAAAAACGCAACTATTCCGACAATTAAACTGCTAAGCTGGAAAACAGTTGATTTTGACTTATCAACTTACTTCCGCCATATACGGAAATATAGGATACAGTTTCATACATCTACATGCATCCAGACGCTATATTTCTCGCACACATCAGCAATTGCGTCCAAGTCATCAATAGCTCCTAACACCGTTGTCCCAGCAGTTGCGTTCACCATGAGGGGATACCTATCGGTTGTCTTTTCCATTCGAATTGCTTTCTCCAATTCATCAACTAACATCTGTCCATGCTCGTTGGTTTTTATGGCTCTTATGCTTTCTGTACCGAAACCAAGCCAGTGCGCTGCCTTCTTTATGGAGTAGTGACTCTGGAATTAATTGAACGGGAATTAAATGAATGACAAACAAAGTTCATATTACATGCAATGCATTATTTATTATGCGTTAGTGACCCGTCCTAGTTTCGTTCAGGTGGCTCGTACCACTGACTTCTTTTGAAAAATTTCGTTTTTTTTTTATGTACGAAGGCGACAGACGAGCATAGAGTCCACCTGATGGTAAGTGGATACTGTCGCCCATAGACATCCGCGATACATGCCAACATTAGTCCAAAATGACAAATGTTGGCACGCCCCCGGATGCGCTGCCTACCTTTGGAGATATATGAATGGATTTGGAGAAAGGGTTGGGAAAATGGGCAGGGATAGGATAGGATGGGAATGGGCTCTGGCACATCTCACTCACTACCGAAACATGTACGTACATTGGGGAAATACGATAAAGTGGAAAATGCAGTACATTTCAAGGTGAGAGAGGGTCTGCGAGAGAGGGGTAACGTGGCCGGTCGAGCGCGCCCAGCGGCTGTTGGATTGCAGCGTGCACTCTCCCCCTCCTATTTACGTTTTATAATTTACACATATTGCGGTTTCTTAGGTAACCTAGACTTAGCGTATTATAACCATAGCTGCACTAATTTAGCATTCTATGAGGTAAAGAGTTTTCAAAATCGAGTTACTTTTTACGTAAAAGTGAACAAAAAACAAATAAAAAAAAACAAATTTATAATCCCTATAATACTATCATCGAGTTGTATGGATTTTAAAAGAACAAGAATTTATTGTTTGACATTTTTTATGCAGTGTTACCGTGAAAGTATCTACAGCAAATATAACTGTTCTAGTTTTCTCATATATGAGACATACCACGTGAGACAAAAACACTAAGACATAAACATTACGTACATCTTCCGAACTAAATATTGCAAGTTCCGGTAGACTTCTCATGCCCTTAGTCTTAACTTCGGGAAACGCTCTGTATCTAGCTGCAACGACTCCATACAGCATCGAAGTACTTCCTCCAGGGCTGAAGATACCGTCGCCCTCAGGAATGCCGAAGATATTGAGGATATGATGGAGGACTTTCAACTCGATCAGGGTGAATGCTGGTGCCACTTCAAAAGTATACCTATAAAGTACGGGAAATAATTAAATAGCAGCAAAAAATTCTCAATGAGCAGCAAACCGATCGTGGCAAATTTAAAGGTGGATTATATTCTTTGGTGAAGTTTTGTTAGGAGCCCCGCCAAGCGGCTCTCCGTCAACTTAATCAGACATTATACAGTAGACCACAAAACGTTTTGTAGGGCAGTGGTGGATTATCGAGTTGACTTCTGCTTCACCGTGATTGACGTGTCGGATTACAAGTTGCTTCGCCGGATTAGAACGGCGCCGTATTATCAGGAGTCTACTATATTAGTAACTCTTAGTTATTTAATTGTTATGTCGACTATGATTTGCTGCTCGTTTAAATACAAGGCGTGAAGTAAGACTAAAATTGTGTGGTTATTAAATTAATGTCTTCTAATTAAACGTTTTTGAAATAGGTACGTGCAGTCCTCCACGTTTAGTATTAAATGGTTACATTTAATCAAATAATGCTTGTTGATAGATCAAGCGCGACTTGATAATAAAAGAATTTATATTGATTGAATCTTCCGGGCTACTTGGCCGAGGTCTTCTGGAATCTCTTGTTATGGAATCTCTTCTCTTTCTTCCAAACGTCGAGTTGCGCTCGAGAAGCCGAAGAGATAACATCTCTCCGAAAGTGAACGCAGCCGCCACTGAAGATGTCAACCGCAGTTGTTGACGAAACGTTTGGAGTACGTTAGTACATTTCATTGTTCTGGATTGCTTCTATTCACATTATGCCAATATTGGATTGGCTTAGTCGAATGTTTCAACAATTGGCCTTGTGTAAATGGTTAATTATGCCAATATTGGATTGGCTTAGACGATTGTCTTATTGGCCTCGTGTAAATGGTCCATAAAGTGTAATGCATATCCCACTTTATTTCCCCAATGTATGTACGTGTTTCGGTAGTGAGTGATATATGGCCATAGCCCATTCCCATCTCACAGGATAGCAATAGGGTTGGATGCAATCCCTCCGCATTTTCCTAATCCATTCCTAAATCCCCAAATTCAGAGGCGTGCCAACGTTTGGCATACTGGACTAATGTCGGCATTTATGTCCGAAATCCATGGGCGACAGTATCCACTTACCACCACGTGGACTGTATACTCGTCTGCCGCCTTCTCTCCATAAAAAATATTAATCCGTCCCAACCTAAGAAATACATGTAGGTACCTATGTGAAATTGGTAGCAATTTGTCGGTTTGTTGCAAAATCATTAGAATAGATAACATACAAACCAATTTTCGTATTTATAAATTTGTACGGATGTAAGATATGGCTTTACTGATGCAAATGCAATATGCACCAAGGGGCACAGGTACATTGCATGTGTTCATACGAATGTAAACGGCAATTTGGGACAGACAGAAGGCAAACAACTTTTAATGCTTTAAAATTCTACACCTATTCCCAAGTAACCAGTTTCGTGCGAAGTTTGTTCTGTCCGTTTGAACAGAGCGGCGTATTATATGAAATTGAAATGGTTTAAATAAGGATGTTCTCATTTAAATCGCTGAGCACGTTTGTTCTCACTCGTGCTCGTGATATTTTTCTTTTTTATTAAAGGTGTAAAATTAGACGGTTAGTTTTTGTGAGGGAACTTTCGGAGTGCTTCGATCGGTGATGTGTTACCACCAAGAGCGAGGCGTCATGTCGCAATTTATTTACAGAGATATCAATTAAATTTGTACAAAAGTAATGCTTAATGTATGGTTAAAAAGATAAATTAACAAATATTGTTAAAAATTTACCAATACAGATATTTAAAAAACTTATAGGACAACATTTTAGGTTGTCCTATAAGAATACTGCTTAGGACGTAGAACACTGCTTTGACAGTATTAACAATTATTTGCATAACGTAACTACCGAAATTTTAATTAATGTAAGATGATAATGTAAAGTTTGATAATGATTGTAACAATCATTATGTAAATGTACATTAATTTAATTAATTAATTTTTGCATGTCTTTTAAAGACAGAACATAATGGGATATAGGTAGGCGTGTATTGAAACAATATTTTTGTTACCTGTGTTCTTGCAAACTTATATGATTATCATTATTGACTTGCCGATGCCAGTCGACAACGAATGGCAAGAGTAAAAAGTAAACAAGAGCATTGGATGTGATAAACCTTTTGGCTGTTAATACTTTTGTATTGGCGTGACAAATGTAAACCTACAAGATACTAACTGGCTAGTATTGAAGGCCTCAGCGATCCAAGCTCCTGAAAGCCCATACTGGTCAAGACCTCCGTACAGTTGATTCTTGAACGTAGCCTTGTTAGTCTTAACGCTGTACTGCAAGACTTTCCTGACGCATTGTTCTAATTCCTTATCCGACACTCCTTTTGATATATCCAAGTCCAGAATTTTCTGTAAAAAATAGAACCAATGGACAGTCTTATAGTCGTATAGATGCCTATATATCGGATATAGGCATATGCGATATATAGGCATTGAGCTTAGCACCGGATGCAATTTTACGAACCGCTTTTATCACCGGAAATTCGAATCACCTGTGAATTACTAGAGATTTTAATCACTTTAGTCAGACGTCACAAGTCACAGCACAACTTAAACGAGAGATCACCTATATATGAAAATAGCTAGTTTAATAGCTACAATGGAGAATAATATTACGGCTTTATTCTTACTGTGAACCTGTGTGTACTAGTTTGTTTCTGTGTGTATACACATTTTTTAATGTAATTTGTCTATGTGTGTCTTAAGTGTTTTATCTAGTAATCCTGATGAGGAGATACTACAGAAGATGGTGAAAATTAAGATTTTCGTATTGATATTGTACATTATGTGTTCATCCAACGCAACCAAGGTGCGATCTCAATCATATTCCAGCATATCTTAATTGATTGAACGAACGTGTCATTGAAATACAAGTGTAACGATAAGTACAATCAGCTCGTGCAGCATAAAGTAAGTACTACTCGATTTATTGCACTGCTAATGAGTTATTTATCTAATTAACTTAAGAACAAATGCGATAACCCAGTAGTTGTAATAGTAATATACCAATTTATAAGTATAACGTAACAACAACATTGATGCGTTATCCAATTAGATCATCATCAAACGCCCTTATAGTATCCATCCACCGCTGGACATGGACTTAGTCTTATAAATGGGGGATGTATGGCGTGTGGTGTCGGCTGACTATAGAATAGCACCACCGTGAGTGTCGTAAAGGCGATTAGGGGATAACAAAGCCACTACCACAAACGGTGAGGTACTACACCACCCCTAAAAGAGTGACCTCGCCAACCCGCTTGACCAGCGTGGCGTGTTACGGCAATACATCCCTCATCCAATTAGATACAACGTGTCATAATCTTATAATTGTAGTTACCTAGGTACCTACCAATAAAGGGATATATATGACGGTAGAATTAACTGGATTAACCTGGTCTGCCTCCATTCTGTCTTTAGGGGACAGACTGGAATTTTTAAAGTTCGCACGGTCCCCTTGATATTAATTTTAATACAGATTTTTATTTTTACAAACTCCTTTGTACTTGAAAAAAAGTGTATATACTCATAACAGTTCATGCTCACATCACAAACTACTAATACTTAAAAAACCGTAGATATATGTTTTTTATATTTTTGCCCATCTGAGGCCACTTTCAAAAAGCCAGAGACCTTACTCGTATCTGGTCCCACTAATCACTAACCATAAATTTTAGAATATTGTCTATGTTGTATCATCCTTATATAACGACGTCCCACTGCAGGGCGCAGGCCTCCCCTAGTTCACCAGTTCCAGTGCCGATTGGTGGATCACATACTCCAGATTTTTTCTGATTTCTGGAGCATAAGAGTTTCCTCGCAATGTTTTCCTTCAGCTCCGAGCTAGTGGCAATTTTCAAAAATCCGTACTTATGTAGAAACTCAGTGGTACGAGCCGAGGATTTGAACTCACGATCAAACGAATGTGAGTCGAGTATAAATACCCCTAGCTAGACTATCACCGCTCTTATTGTCTATGTTTCTAACTCATAATTAATTCCCGATTGGAAGGAGTTAACACAATACAATACTAAATTTCACCCACGTTCCTATTTCTGTATGATCGGGTGGTTGACTGGTAGAAAATGCCATATGGCATTAAGTCCACTATTTGTACAATTACATACACAAACAAACAGTCATGCACAGAAATATTTTTCGTAATGAAATAGACGCGTTTTTGTTGAAAAAATATGTATTGCATATATAATGTTTTTGAGCGCGAATTCGTTCGCGTGTATACTCGAGTGTTAATCCGAATTAAAATCAACTTATTCGCTAAGTTTCAATGAAATCGGTTCAGCCGTTACGACGTGATCGAGTAGCAAACATTTCAACTTTCGCATTTATATCAGTGAGATTTTTAAATGTGTTTTTAATTTTTAATTTAAAAACTATCCTCAATTACAAGCTGTGGATTTTGTTTAAGTAAATGGATAAAACTTACCTCCAAATCCTTGGGGTGTTCAAATTGAATTAACGGAACATCTTCAGAGCTCTCTTCTCTAACAATATTAAGCACTTTATCCAAAAATAAATGACCGTTACTCATGATTAATATTTCAATACCAAAGATGTACAATATACGTGCCTACTATAATACAAAAGGGCTTAATGAATGTAAATAGGTGTTGTCAAGCCCATAAGCCAAGCGAGACTGCGTCTGCGTCCGCCGTGGATTGTACATTCTCCACATATTTATTTAACAATATTTTGTTTACAAGTACTCATCATGTGTTCCGTAGGTAGTTTCCGTACTAAACAATTGCGATAGCGATATCAACTTATATCGTCCCACTGCAGGGCGCAGTCCTCCCCTGACAATGGCGAGGGGGTTTCGGGGCATAGTTTACAGGGGCCAGTGTTAATACACGCCACAGATACGAACCTTTCCAAAAACCTCAAACATGCGTTCATTTTCCTCGTATACCTTTTTTTCGATAGGAACTATAAATGGCGACATACAAAGGTTTTAAGCGTAAAGATACGTCTATTTAACCCGAACCTGTAAATGTAAAGATCGTAACAGGTCGATGTCTGTACAATATAGATATTGAAAAAAAAAACTAATATGGGGGGGGGGTCTTTATTAGAGCAACAGAAGCCAAAAAAACAGTTTTTAGAAATTTTGTCTGTCTGTATGTTTATACACGCATCACGCAATAACTACTGCATGGAATTGAATGCAGTTTTCACCGATGTATTGCTAGAGGTCTAACTTAAAATATAGGCTCCATTTTACCGCAGGAAAATATCTTATTCCGATTGTTTTAAATTTAATGAACCGAAGCGAAGTGAGGGCGGGTCGCTAGTAATAAATAAATATAAATAGTTTGATTCTGTTATCGTATACACTAAACAGGTATTTGTTACAGGTTATAATAACAACGAGTAGGTACGTCATGGAAAGAATGGGGAATTGAAAAACCTTCATTTATTCCGGTTTATAAATTTATACACTCCTACATATAATAATTGAACTGTTTATCGTAAAGAAATACCTAATTATTTTCCTGCCTTGCCCTACAGAGCGGTATAAACAGATAACATTTCTTTTATACTGATAACAGAACAAAATAAATGAGAAAAAAACTGTAAACTGTAAAACTTGTATATGTATGTATTTTAAACCGCCGCGCGCCGTCTGGTATCGGCCGTGTTTAGAATAGCACCATCACACCTATTCGCATAGGTGTCGTAAAAGGCGATTAAAGGATAATAAAGCCCCTACCACAAGCCCTAAGAAACTACACCACCTTTAAAAGAGTGGACTCGCCAACCCACCTGGCCACCGTGATGTTTTAAGGCTATTCGCAGAACAATGTGCATGAAGAGGCCCATGTCCAACAGTGGACGACAACAAGGCTGGTTATGGTTATTTAAAACTTTAACGTTCACATTATTTTTTTTAACTTATGAAGACAGAAGGTCTCACAGAAGACTACCTTGAAATGTACTGCATTTCCTACTTTATCGCATTTCCCCAATGTATGTACGTGTTTCGATAGTGAGAAAGAAATGCCAGAGCCCATTCATATCCCATCCTATCCCTCCCCATTTTCCCAACCCTTTCTCTCACTTCCTTAATATGCAAAGGTAGGCAGTACACCCGGAGGCGTGCCAACATTTGTCACTTTAGAGTGATGTTGGCATGTCTCAAGGATATCTATGGCCGACAGTATCCATTTAACATCAGGTGGACCTGTATGCTCATCTGTCGACTTTTGTCTACAAAAAAAAATTAAGAAGTTGATAACGAGCTGCAAAGAAGTTTGTATTTCTTCTAACTCTCGATTCACAAATACAGTCGCTATTGTACAACGCCTCTTGAATTGTAAGTCCTAAGTTTTATTAGATTTCATGAAATGGATGTTTTTAATTTTACAGTCTGTTGTAGTCTGAGCTGTCTGTAGTAACAGAACACGGAAGTTAAAGCTTAAAAAAAGATAGTTTTGAGCTTAAGGTCTCACAAATATGAATATTAAACATGCGCAATATCATTATTTTTATAATAATAAATGCCACATTTACCCAGTCGTTGGTATCATCCACTGTCTTGCCGTGAACCTAATTATGAATAATACACATTTCAGATTACCTCACGCAACCTAATAGATTTTTGACAATATCTCACATTATATTGATGTGATAACTATCTTTTAGGACTTCACAGTTCAAATTCCCGTTGCTAAAATATAAGTACCAAAATGAATTTTAGAAAGCCTCGCAAACATTCCCGAAAAAATTCTATGGCCGTTATTACAAATACGGAAAAGTGGAAGCATTGTGGAAGAAACGTTATTCAAAAAAAAAGGCAGTACATTGAAGAAGATTCAGACGATGAAGAAACAAGATCCGAAGCATCTATAAACTGGGAAGAACAATTCATTGTCGATGAGAAATTGAGTGAGACAGATCAAGATACTGAAGTGCATCTAACGGTGAAGCAGACCCTTTTACTGGCTACTTTGGTACCCGATGAACTACTACTATTGAAAAAGTAAACTGCTAAATTTCGTTATGTTTAGTTCGTCCCAAGTGTGTCTGTCCTAAGTCGTCTTCACGCTTTCATGAGTTCATAATTAACAGTTCTCAATGAGTCACCTACAAAAAAAAAGTACAAGTTTGGGATATTTTTTAAAAGAAAATAAATTAAAATACAGAAAAAAATAAAATGGCCTGCGACCAGTAGTCGCCGACCACCAATATAATTTTACTTTACAATAGATGTCGCTAAAGTAAATAGCGCCATAGCGAAATCTAAGCCTTTTAAAAGTCTTTCAAAGTTCATACTTTCTTCGTAGATATTACTGATGGGAAATCAATGATCACTGACGGGAAAGTGATATACCGTTTGTCAGCTGCCTTTTTTGTAAGGGCGGAAAATTGAAATGACAAGTTAAAAGTTGTATCTTTTCATATTTTTTAACAATTTTAAAATGGAAGTTAATAAGGAGAAAATTAGATATGTTTTACATTTTTTTTTCGACGAGGGTATGAATGGTTCTAGTGCTCGAAAAGAGATTTGTGTTTTTTAAGGAGAAGATGCTTTATCTAAAACTTCTACAAAAAAATGGTTCAGTCGATTTAGGTCTGGTAATTTTGATGTGAATTGTGTTCCTCGCTGTAGTCGTCCTATTAAGGTAAATGCTGATGTTATCATTAAAAAAATTGCAGCAAATCGTCACATAAGCAGTCATCAAATTGCGAAAGAGCTTAGCGTTCACAACTCAACAGTTTTGGATCACCTTCATAAACTGAATTTTGTAAATGACAGAAACTTGGTAAATAGAATTTCCATATGCGAGATGTTGTTAAACTGAAATGATATCGATCCATTTCTGAAGAGATAAATAGTGAAGGCACTCCATAGCTCATCTCGGGTCGCAGCCCTTGTGATATAAATAAAAAATATTTAAATTAAAATAAAACAATCCTGGTATTTCATTACTCACTAATAAACATTAACCAATGGATTTTATAAACTAAAAAAAAAACTAAACAAAGGTAATTTACCAAAAACTGTTTATGATTACAGATTTGAAGAGACAGAACCAAATCGTTTTGTCGGGGTTCTATTGATGGCAGACGTTTCCGGATACACCGCCCTATCAGAACGTTATTGTAGTACTGGCGAAGGTGGCACATGCAGACTGACTGCAACACTTAACACCTATATCGGTTCTTTAACCGAAGTCATATATAATCATGGAGGTGACGTTATTAAGTTTGCCGGGGATGCCTTCTTAGCTCTTTGGAAGACTGACAAACGTTCCTTTCTCTGTCACACCATTCACGCCGTAATAGCCTGCGCTTTATTAATTCAACATTCGTATGGATCATACGAAACAGATGTTAAAGTAAATTTAAAAGTTAAATTAGCAATATCCGCTGGAAACCTTGTTTTTGCAACTATTGGTACTGGTATAGATATGAACTATGTTATTTTCGGACTACCAGTACAGGAAGCTAAAATAGCTGAAAGCCTCTGTACTTCTGGCGATGTAAGACTGACGCCTACATCTTGGGGCCATTGTTATTCTAGAAATTACGACCACATTGTTCATGAAGATGGCCATGTTACAATAAAAAGTATTCTCTACGATCCGCAAGAAAAAGATGTTTCGAAACCATTCCTTGGGTTTGGGAACATGGTCAGAAAAAATATTAACAAATATTTTAACGCCATTGAAGATCTTCCAGACTTTGTTTGGGAATCAACCAAAAACGTTACTATTACAGACTTGATGCGAAATAACGAGACATTAAATGTCCGTAAAACAATATTATTATCAGAAGAAAGAAAAATTGGAACAGAAATCCGAAAATTCATGATACGTCCTGTACTTACACAAATTGATGGCCATCAATCATTAGAATATCTAACAGAAATAAGAGAAGTTTCGGTATTATTTATAACATTTAAACCAATGGAATGTCCTTTTATGCAACTAATAACTATAGTTAACAAATCCTACCAAATTACATGTGAAATTGTTTATAAATCTATGGGATGTGTCAATAAAATAATCCTCTTTGACAAAGATGTCATGATATTAGTAATCTTCGGTCTGCGAGGTTTTAAACATGAATCTGAAGCACAAGCAGCATTAAAATGTTCCTATAGTATTAAAAAGTCTATTGCATCGCTTGATGGCGTCAAAGAGGTATCAATAGGGATAACAACGGGTCAAGTATACTGCGGTGTAGTTGGCCATCCGCTACGAAGAGAATTCACTGTCATTGGTGCTGTCGTTAACAAAGCAGCCAGGCTAATGTGTTATTTTCGGAACAAAATTACATGTGACGAAACTACTTATGTTAAAAGTAAAATGTCAAAAAATGCTTTTACTCTACAGCCGAAAACTGAACTGAAAGGCATTGTACACTCGGGTAACATATATGAATATTCAGAAGAAATAAGAGTTAAAGAAATAAACAATATTCCTATGATAGCCGCTCTATTAAATAGGAGTGATGAAATGGACTACTTTGAAAAGTGGATCGATGACTACAAATTAACATACAGAAATTTTGATGCCCTTCTCTTGACAGGTGAACCGCGTATAGGTAAAACTAGATTGTTGGAGTGGATGGCCAGATACGCTAGAAACAAAGACTTGCATGTATGCTACATTAATTTAACTTCTATACATTCGGCAACTCCTTTCTTAACATTAAGTCAAATTATCAATCAGATCTTAGGGATAAAAGAACCTATTATTGGATTTGAAAAAGAAGAAAAAATTGTCAAATTGTTACAAGAATACGATGAAAATCTTTGTTATTTAAACAACATTATCAAAGTACGTTTTGCCTATCACGAAGGAGTTTACTCTTTAAACGAAGAAAATCGAAAAATTAAAGCTATATCTATATTTAAAAAAATAATCGCTTCCATAACAAAAACTTATATTGTATTATTAGATGATTTACAAAATTTGGATTCAAATTCGTGGGAATTTATTTCAATAATGTTGAATACTATGAAAATATTTACAGTATTAACTCTAACCCGCGGCAAATTCACTTCTTTTCAAGGGTGGATTTACGATATATTTTATAAGGATAACATAAAAAAAATAGTCTTAGATAGATTAGACTATGTTTGGATTCCAGCGCTGGCTTGCCAGATTTTGGACGTTAATGCTGTTTCAAATGACTTATGTCATGCTCTTAAATCAAAATGTAAGGGTATTCCTGGTGTTATTGAGAATTTTATCCTTAACCTATTTTCTAGTGGAGCCCTCGAAATTAAAAAGATCGAAGGAAATGAATTAGATAATTGGATAAATAAAGACTATGAGTTTCCTGACTACGCATTGTTACATCCACAAGCTTTTTATCCAAAAGATCAGTTAATGCTTGACCAGTTTTTACAAAACGAAGTTATACATGAAATAAGCATATGTGTCGTCACACAAAAAGAAGAATTGAAAAAGAATATGAATGTTCAGAAATTAGATACTTTCATTATGATTCAAATTGATTCACTAACACCTTATCAACAATTACTCCTAAAGATCGCATCTGTTATTGGCAATATTTTTTCGAGAGATCTCTTAGAAAACATTATGTATGAAAATAATACTATTACCACAGCTAAAGCAATAAAAAGATTTTTTGCAATGCGAATTCTCTTGTGTGCAAACGTCAAAACTGGATTGAATAGAACGATATCTGCAATAACTATTACTTCTGTTAACATGAAGGGTACAAATTTATCGTGTGATTGTGATTTCGAATATGATCCTGAAACTAGTGAAAACCTTCCAAAATACGCATTTTGTAAAGTCATGAAATTCAGAAATAAACTTTCTAGGAAAACATTTTACGAATTATTACCTATGAATCAGAAAAAAGAATTCCATTCACGTATAGTGAGCTATTTAGAAAACAATAATCAGAAATGTCCAAATTGTGGAGGTCAGATCGTCGTAGTCAATTCAGAACGTCAAATAAATTTAAAAAATCTTATTACTTTCCAAAATATTAGTACTTTTGATATCGATACTTTGAGCCAAAACTCGAATTACGAATATGAAGAACTTACGCACGAATTGTCATTATCGGCTAAAGCACAATATGATAATTCTAAAAGAGTTAAATCAGAATCCTATATCACACAAAATGATCTACCCGAATCTTGTAAAGTAGTAACAAAACAAAGTTCTTTGCAATTCAGAGATGCAAATAAGAAAACACGTTATTTTTGTGACAAAAGTTTCGATATGAATTGTCAATCCTCTAAAAGAATTTTAAACACGACATTAAGTTCTGGAGAATGTAAAGACTCAAGTATTTCAATAAGTAATATCAAAATATTTGATAATTTACGTGGCGTGACCGAGGCTGACACAATCGAGGATTGGCATTCTCTTGGGATCATTGACAATCAAGATAATATAAATGCAGCAGAAAATAATAAATTTGAATCAATGGTCACTTTAAATATAGAGAAAGGCCTTTCACAAGTAAACTTTGATAAATGCACGTGTTTTGAAATAAATTTAATAATTTACGAACAACTGATTGAGCATGCAAGACATGCTGAAATGAAGACTAAAATGATTGAATTTTTAATAAATTTTAGCTCTGCAAATTTGCAGCGTAATGATGTTAATACTGCACTTAATAAGCTCAAAGAAGCAGAGCATTACATTTTAAATGAACTGTCAAATGAAAACACAACTGCATTTGACAAGCGAAGGCTTTTGGGACAAGTATACACATTAACAGCGGCCGCTAAGTTGTTATGTGGCAATGTATCGACAGCAAAACAAGACATAGAGCGAGCCATGCGTATTTATCGCATCAATCCTCAAGTATCTGAATTGTTTAAATTGAAAAGCGTAGCTACTAAATTATCACTTAATAAAATACGTGAAGCGACCATGACACGTGATTCTGTTCATTGCTTAAATGTCGCTACTTTAGTGTATGTTACTTTAGGGAATGATTATGTTGCACGAAAATGTGTCCAACGCGCTCTCAAATATTTACAAAAAACACAATGTAGTATTGTTGATATATGTGAAACGCTCGCTAATGCTATACAAATAGAACACATCCGTGGAAATTTAGAAATAACATGTGACATAGAGAAAACAGCATCTCAATTATTAAAAAAAATACCGGAACCCATTAAGGCAGAAGAACTTTTCGCCACCGGCAAGCTATTTACGACGATCTTCCGAGCACGAATGGCAAGAGCTCAACTCGCCGCCACCATTCGTTCGGGATTTCAGGCGTTCATAGTTAGTCGATATCTCCGTCTTATTGATATATCCTTAGATATTTTACCTGATCTCTTTTATATTTTGCTGGCTCGCGGACGCATAGGGGAAGCTGTCGATGTGGTAAAAGAGGCCCTATTATTTGGTCAAAACCGCCCGTCTCTCACTTGTGAAACTTGGTATTATGCACTTTGTCTGGACATGATATTGGACGCCGGTTTTCAGTTGGAATCACCAGCTGAAATAACTCGCTTCGCTGTGCATGCATTGCAAAGTGTGAAGGATCGATCTGCTCGTCGGCGGTTGACTGTTGGTTTATGGACATACTGGTTGAGAGTGGACCCCGAGGGCAAAGCAAGACGATTTGAGTCTGAGGCTTTAAGTTGGGCAAATAGCTTAAACGACGACGGTTCATTGTCTACACTCATAAGTGCGATGAGACTTGCCGAGGGAATGATAGTCAGCTTAGCCACTAAAGTGGACGACTTACGGAAGGTATTCTATTTTATTTATATACATAACGCACCCTCAGTGTAATCATAAGTGATCTCAGAAGTGATAACTTTTCAGTACCTACAGCAAAAAAACTGTAAAAAAAACTTTTTTCTTACGAGATTTTATATATAATACCTATAGCATTAATATAATGAAATCCTAATGATCATTATTTTTATGCTTATTATTTTTAAGACTTATTTTTCAAAAAACGACTAACAAAAACTAAAAATTTTTACAAAACGACAAATACTAATTTTTGGCCATAATATTCTCAAATTTGGGGATTGAATTATGAAAATAAAATTAGGTAGGTATTTTAAACTGTTCTTTTAAATAATGGTAAATTCTAAATTTCAACATAATGCGACGTACGGCTTTATTTTAAACTGAGGGAGCGATAAGCGATATAATTTGAACCTTTACGAGAGTATTTATTTGATCTAGGTGGTAGATTTGATGGAACTGCGCTCATTAGCAGATCGGGAACTTGCTAGGTTAGAAAAAGATGCCCAAATCTGCCGCACCGTTTACCCACGTTGGATTTTAATGAAAGCCAATTCTTTGAAAATGTCAAGGCGCAACAATGCGGCTTCTATTGCATTTAATCAAGTGAGTTGGTAAAAGATATTTTTCACACATGAGTATTGTAGACACTGATTCTAAGACAATTTTATAATACAGGCTTTGGAAGAGGCACGACGAATCCATAACCAACTTGAAGAAGCTCTAATCCTCGCTGCCACCTCCAAATACTCAATATGGCTCCAGCAAGCCCGTACTGGGAACTTCATTAATTGGCAAGACGCTGCTGAACACGTTCACATGTCGTGGCCTAAACTGCTTTACAATTACAAAATTACCACTAATAACAATCTATCATCCATCTCTAAAAATTCACCAATACGAAGTTTTTGCAGTAATAAATCATAATAAAATAACTCAATAAGTACCTATTGCATATAGGTACATAAATACTTAACTATCCAACTAGCAAAAATTTGTCCCATACAAGATATATACTCGCACAAGTAAGTTAGTAAGTACCTACAAATATTTATTTATTAAAGTATTCTAATATGTACTTTAGTACTCATGTACCTATTGTACGAACGACAAAATTGTGTCTCACAAGTCACAGCTCACTCGTGGAATCCTAATGCCTATTTGCCTAAAGCTATAATAGAATAATAATTCTTATTGTTAGTATTTGTAGTTTTTTATCACACATTTAGAAGTATGATAAAGAAGTGTGAAGTGTGACACACATTAGAAGTCTTCTTCATTAAACGACGCGACGCGACATCCTTGCGACGCCTCCTCGATATATTCCTTCGCGACATTAAATTTGTGTCGCATCGTCATTTTATCCCACAATATTGTCTAGGTGTAACGTGAGAATAGCTTGAAAAATAACTCAACGTGAAGACAATAACTTGATTTTGGTTTTGGAACTTTAGAAAGGATCTAGAGGACAGATATACATAGACTTAGTTACAATATCTAAAAATACGGGCATATTTAGAAAAATGTTCAGATCTCAGAAATTTAGATAGTCAACGAGCGATTTTTTTAATTTTTTTATATAATATAAAACCATTGGCATAACTATTGGTCCACACACATCAAATAATAAAACGCAATTGTTTTTATCACGTCATTGTCCAGTCTCGTCGAAGTAGGAGTCGCTCAGTAAAATGATAGTGAAGTCTACTGGGGACAGAGTTCGACTCCTGGGAAGAACACGATAAATGCAGTCTCAGGCTTTTATTTAATTATCGCAAACATTATGCACTAACACTAGACACTTTGAAGTTTAATTAACTATCACTATTAAACCACTAATCACACACGAATACACAATTTTTACACCAAAAAAACAAAAACTCAACAAAAGTTCCCGCCAAAAGTCTCCCTCGTTCCAACAATGGCTAAGTTCCAATACATGCAATAATAGCTCCTTTTTTATTTTTATTTTATTATTAACAATTTTACAAAGATTAAGTATATAGCTAACATAATTGTATCTAATAAACCATACAGATTTGTCTAAGATACAAGTACTGCTGGAATCAGTAGTCGAGACATTAAAAACCTACCTGTGAGCAGTGAACAAATTATAATTTGGACAAGAAATATGTTCTTAATTTATATTTTAAATTATTTTCGCTGATATCTTTTTTAAATTTAGGATCTAATTCATTTATTAAAATGGGAACAGAGTAAGCGCTGGTACAGAGTAACAGAGTAAGAACAGAGTAAGTCTTGATAATCTACATATAGTACATCCTTGTTTATCTTCATAATATAAAAAGAGACGCGGAGCATAATTGGAAATATCAAAAAGCGATTTTTGCGCGTTTAGGAACACACCCCAAGTCAAATGTCATAAGTTCATGCAAAATAGATAACAATTTTTTTTTATCCATCCTTATCATATTTTATTAAATAAATGTAGGAACTTAATTAAGTACACACTGTTAACGATTACCAATTTAATGAGTGATAATTTCAACAGTACTTATTTTATTAAGGTTACTTGTTGTTATTGGGAAAATGACAGAAAATAAGTTAATTTTCGTAGGTTTAATCGTTTCGCCGGTTTATTTAAAGGCGGTATCCTTAAATTCTGGTTATATTGCTGTTGAAAATGGAAAGGTAAATTGATTTTAAAATGTTTTTTTCTCATGCTTAAAAATAACACCTGAAACTTTTCAGAAGTTTCAGGTATTTGATCCACATTTCTATATGATGTTTTAAAAAAAATTGGTTGTTCTACATACGGTGTTATAATAATTGAAAATGATAATGAAGAACTCGGATATTTCACTAAAATCATAACCTCACAATCTTTTACAGATAACCAAAATAGGAACAATTGAGCAGTTTGAAAATCTAGAAAAAGCTGGGTTATTTTCTGGTTTCAAGATAACGAATTTAAGTAACGATCAGTTAGTTATACCTGGATTTGTGGATTGTCACACTCATGCCCCACAGTTTCCCAACATCGGTGTTGGATTGGACCAACCATTGCTTGAGTGGCTCAATAAATATACATTCCCATTAGAAAGTCATTATAAAGATGTTGACTTTGCTGCCAAAATTTATGATCAAGTAGTTGTAAGTATTTTTTACATAATACTGTATTCTAGTTATAAGCCATTTCTTTGTCTACTGCTGGACATAGGCCTCTTCATGCACACTGTCTTGTGTATAAAGGATGTTTGTCCTTAAAACTCCACACTGGCCAAGCAGGTTGGCATGTGTCTATCTTTTAGAAATGGTGTAGTTCTTCAAGTATTGTGGTAGCGGCTTGGTTATCTCTTAGTCGCCTTTTACGACACTCATGGGAAGAAATTAGTGAAGGAATTACATAATACAATTATGTTAAAATATGAAAAGATTCCAAAGTGGCAGTATCCACTTACTATCAGGTGAACTGTTTGCTCGTCTGCACCCTCTTTTCTATACAAAAAAATATATAGTGAGAATCAATGTCACAAAAAAAGTAAACAGCCTAAGGTAGACTTTGTATATACATATATTTTGAATTTGCTAATTTGGCTACTAAATAAGAAAAATCTTTATTAAAATGAATTTGTAAGATATATGCTTGAGAACATGAGGTGAGAAGCTGTTGCTATCTCTGTATGATGTAATTGATGTATGATAGTGCTACTGTTTGATAGTGACATCATTAACACAGCAGTAGCATGATTATTTTGAACACAATTAAATTAAATAGTGCCAATTTTATATAATTGTAGAATCAGACGTTATTTTGCAAAATTCCTGGCATCTTTTACTAGGTAAGACCTATCCAAATAATGCATCTTTCATTTATTGGAGTAGCAATTTTATTTATTAATTTTATATCTTTTTAAAATAAGGAAATTAAGTATTATATGGGGTATTTTATATCTATGAGAAAATTAAGTAATATTATTAAGCATTTGCATGAACTGTAATATACATTTAAAAGAAATATGTGAATACCATACCCAACCCTTTTCACATCAATTGCTGGACATGTGCCTCCCTATCCACACTGTCTTGTGCATGAGGGATGTGTAGCCTTAAAATGCCACTCTAGTCAAGAAGGTTAGTGAGTCCACTGTTTTAAAGGTGGTTGGTGTAGTTCCTCAGTGCTTGTGGTAGTAGCTTTGTTATCCCTTAGCAGGTGCTACGACACCATAGTATGAGATGGAGTGGTGCTACCGCAGTGTGGTGTTGTCGGCTGACTTTATGGGAATACATACATAAATTATTTCAGAAAAGATTATTAAATAATGGCACAACCACAGCTTGTTATTTTGGATCCCTTCACCTCAATGGAACCATGGAACTTGTGAAGAGTGCCATAAAGAATCACCAGAGGGCGCTTGTGGGCAAAGTTAGCATGAATGTGAGGAATGATGCTGGCTACTTTAATGACACTAAACAGGAATTGGAGGATGTTGAAACCTTTGTTGAAGATGTTTTATCATATACAGTTAGTATTCAATTCCTTTTTGTTTAATTTATTAATATATTTTTAGCCTTTCTTTGCTGATATCATCTTTACTCTCATTTTAATCATATCATGCAACTACATTTGTCTCTATCAATACTTCATTACTTAATTTGCAACAATATTAGCATCAATGCCTTCCAGCAAAGGCCATGTCTTATCCCTTCCCCCTATTCCAGTCCTGCACTAATGTTAATCCAGGTAATGCATCCCACCCTTATAATTTCAACAACTCAAAGATTTTTTTTGTGAATAGTTAAAAAAAAATCTGTAATTTGATAACCCCAAATGGCATAAAAAACACATTGAACATTGACCATTTACATGTTTTGCATGAAAATGGTTTTATTGTTTCGTTTCTAGAGATTACTCACCAGAACTTTTAATAATAATTCCAGATGATGACATAAAACATTTTTTTCAGAATGGATTGGTACTGCCTATAATAACACCAAGATTTGCACTAAGTTGTGATGACGAACTTATGATTGGATTGTCAAGTCTGTCTATGAAACATGATTGCAGAATACAGGTATGTCATGTACTCTCTGCAAAAGTTACCACAGCATGAAACAAATTACAACTACTATGCGCGCCGGTAGTTCATACATATCAAATATATCCAAGCTGATTCCGTGGAAGAAATAGCATTTCGTGATAAGGCTACTGATCTGTAGGTGATCTGATCTGATGTGATGTAGGTATATCTTGCAATAAAGAAGTTTTATTTATTCACTCATTGTTTTGTGTTCATTAGCATGTCGCTGACTGTACCATCTCTCGCATTTTCCACAGAGTCACATATCGGAGAACTGTGAAGAAATAAAACAAGTATTGAAAACATTCCCCGATTGTCACAGCTATGCAGAAGTTTACGACAAGTGTAAAATTTTAAACAGCAAGGTAATAAGAATTAAGTAATTTTAATTTTTTTCTGTACATTAGAGACTCAATTAATCGAACTAATTGCTGTTATAGGTCATTCGGATAATTGAATTTGTAGAAAAGGTTGCAATTTTTAGGTAAATAATGTTAGGTATTTATTTACTTAGACCAAATCAAAAGGAGGTAAATACGCTACTTACATACCGCGCGTGGTCCTCGAAAACTGAGTCCAATGGACATGCTTCGTTACCTATAGTACAGCGACCTCCTTACACGTGATACGCTCACACGGTGAACACAGTTTTGTAATGGAAAAAGAAATCACCCAATTACATTTAAAATGCCTTCCTGTGCATTTATTTAGTGCACAAATCACTCGAGAAGCAAAAACACGACATGTAGAATCACTTTTCACGCGTAAGTACACTAAAAAGTAATAATTTGTAATCATTTGAAGTTTTTAAAATTATTAGTTTTAATTCGTTTACCGATTGAGCGAGATAAAACTATACGAAACATGTGCGAGCGACACATTCAGCTTGTCTCACCCTTGCTACTGTCCAAGCTCATCGCTCTATCTCTGTCTATCGGTGTCTTACAACGTGACTTCAATTATAGCTGTACGGGTTTTTGTGTATGTAGTTGTGCATTCGGGTCTATTTCCAGTTGGCGCAATGTAAGAACGTACCGTATCTTCCCCTTTTTCTTTGGTCTAAGGGTAGTTATTTCAAAAGTTCGAAACCATATTCAACTTTTTAAAATCAACCAAAAACGCAATATATTAAATTTCTTTCTAAAAGTTCGATTTCTCGATCGTTTTTCGATGACTTCATAATGACGATCAAAATGACTACTCTCATTTTGACTATCAAATTACATACAATATTTTTACATAAACATTTCAAAATAGAATTGTAGATATTGTAGATTATCTGATATTGTAGAAGTATCTGCTCTTTATGTTACTTATCGTTAACTTACGACCAGTCTCGTCGTTTTGAAACATACATTTGAATGAATGAATAATTTATTGACTTAATAACAACACACTACACTTATACAAACATTGGAATCTACGAATTACAAGTAGTTGTTACTATGCCAAAAGGCCTCAACTCAGCATATGCTACAACAAAAGTCGCAGTGTTAATTTTCCGTTGCGGCCGCAACGATGACTCGCGGACAGGCCGCACTGGGCCACAGTATGTCCCTCCGCTCCCTCGGCACACAAGCCACACACGTCACATTTAATTAAATAAACTCTAAAATCAAAATTATTTAAAACCTATGTAAGATAGTCCTATCGGGAATAATTCGGTAATGAATATTATGTTTATTTATGTAGCTACCTATATATACTATATGTAGTGTGTTAAGATTATGTACTTTATGTATTATGTTAATATTGTGTACATGTCGCTGTCACCTAGCCCTCAGCTTTTTGTTCGTATAGTAAGTTTGATTGTAAAAGTGAAAATATATTTCATTTGACGAAAAGGAGGCGGGATGTCCTTCCAGCATTTGGTGGAAGCGAATTTAAAGCTACCTCGAAATGTTTAGGTGCAATAAGGAGCTTTACCCTTATATTAAATTTGGTTATATTATCTTTAAGTGATAAAATTGTTCTTTTACGCTTTGACATTTTGAAGTGTCGCTCAACACGATTGACATCAAACCACACGAGGAACTAAAATAAACAAATGAGAGGGGTGATATTGCGTAGCCACGCGCACAAATATTACCGCCTTCGTAAATTTGTAAAAGTCCCGGCGCAGTTGGCAGTCCGTACGGATAATCGCAAATCCATATAACTGAGGTCCGGATAGTGGAGTCTCCACTGTAATTTTATTTGATACAGGCATGTGACAAGGCAGTTTCATAAAGATTAAGAGATATTCGAATGGGAAGAGTGCATATAATTATACCTTTTTAATATAAAATTATTTCGATATAGATTCCTCCAAATAATGAGTAACGTCACGTGATGGCATGACGCAAGAACTTTATAAATGTAGAAAGCATATAATTATGTGCGATTACCCTCTAAAAAGTAAAAAATATCTTGAATGAAAAGTATTCTGCATATAAAACATACATGACTGTGTAAGTTTGATTAAAATCCCTCAAGTGGTTTTTGCCTGTGACCGAATACTGAAAGATTTTATATAACAAAGTAGTTACAACGTAACGTAATGAACTATGAAAGTGTGTTTGGATATTTGTTTCGTTTTAACTCATCACCTCTTCGTGTTTGTTCATAATACGAAGAGGGCCGACAAGGATTATTTAATTAGTACTATTCTGCCCTCAGAAAAAAAAGGTGCATTTTGATATTTTTTTTATTTATATCTTTATTTTATATTATATATATTTATTTTATATATATCAATAACCATAACCATTGTTCAGTCTCTTTGTTCATTTTTAATTTCCGAATATAATGTTACTTATGCTTACGTAAAAAATGTTACTAAATGCTTTTCTTCTGGCCATACTGTACGTTTTTTTTTTTAAATGTATAGTTTTTTAATTTTAAATAATGTTTATTACCTAAATTTTATGACGTCATTTGTCTAACAGTGTATAATGGCGCACGCGATACATTTAACTGACGCTGAGATTGACTTGTTGTCGAAAAGGGGAGTTTCATTCGCACACTGTCCTGCTTCCAATACAAGGCTCAGATCCGGACTCTGTCCGGTTAGGAAGTACCTAAATAGGAATATCATTGTCGGATTAGGGACTGGTAAGTATTTACACGTATTTTACTAGCTTTTGCATTTAGCCATTGTGGTAAACGGGACCATTTATTTACCACCAAGTGATCCCACTTACGATCAAATTGGTCATACCTAACACCAAGTGAGTAATAATATTAATTGTTTGATAATAATAAGTTGTCCCCACCAGTGGGGATTGTCAGAAAGGACAACGGAACAAAACCGTCAGCTACTAGTTATAAAAAAATATTTCAGATGTGTCTGGTGGCGATAACGCATCGATAATGGACGCAATCCGTAGAACGATGGATGTGTCAACACATTTGGAGTTGCAAGGAAACGAAGGTTCTACTCTTAACTGGATGGAGGCTTTCTATATGGCAACATTAGGCGGTGCTAAAGGTAACATAACAGTTGAAAATTTAAACATTAATATACCAAGAACCATTCCATTTAGCCCTTATCACCAGCTTATTAAGGTGCCTAGTAGCTTGAACTGTTGCTTGTTGAAAATTTCCAATGTTAAATGCTTATTGAAATATATAGAAGCAAATATATAGGTACTCAAATAATTCTACACTCCCAAAAGAACCAATAACATCTGCACAGCAAAAGTATTCAAATGGGGAATAATTAAATAAGCAGCAGAAGTACTAAGTGGCAACAAATTTAAAGATGGGTTTAGGTTTAGGTTCTCTAGTGACAATAAAGTCTACTTTTCGTTGTCATTCTTAGCAATTTAAAATTGTTTATTTCAGTTATTCAAGAATTGTTTGTTTTGCTGATCATAATTTGCTGTCCATTTAGTAGTTTTTTTGCTGCTCGTGTTAATTACAAGCCTATTCCAAATCATTGTGAGCACCCCACGCGTCAATATTATCTCAAAACTCAAATGTCAATTATTATTATTATTATTATACAAGCAAAACTTCACAATTACCTTCACAACTGAGGTAATCAATTGTATTTAGACATCCAAAGAGTGTAATGTACCCCTTACATGCACGCCATGAATTATATCAACGAGTTGAAGTACCCAACTCTTCAAAAGTTTCCACATGGCAGATGAAAGAAAAATAAAAGACAGCGGATTAAAGAAGAAAAAGGAAAAAAAACATGAATTGGTACTCTATATTGTAATTGTTTATGGTTCACTGGGTCGCTAGTCCTCGCTTCCCTTCGAATTATAAGTATTTCTTTTACAAAATTTCAAAATAAAATATAGCCTAGCCTATATTAGACACAGATAATATAACTTCCTATTTGTGAAAGAATTTTTGAAATCGGAGATTACCCCCAACATACAAACATACAATTTTACCTCTTTATTATATCAGTATAGATAGATATAAATATAAAAGCTGTCCCAAAATTCACGCAAGAAATAATTTTGATGAAAAACAGGTTTTGAATTAAAAATTGTAATTTTTTTATTGATTCATAAAGTAAACAGTATGTACAGTATATACGTTATGTATATACTGTACATATATATATGTATATACACATGTATATACGATCACCCACGGCTTTGCTGGCACATACGCACTCTTTTGTTGAAATTTTCCATGACCGTTTTGCATAAATGCGGCTGAATTTCGTTGATACAGCGCTCAATTTCCTCCTTCAAGGCGTGGGTGGTCGTGAGCTTGTTGGCATAAACCTTAGACTTCAAAAGACCCCAAAGAAAAAAGTCCAACGGCGTTAAATCGCATGATCTAGGTGGCCAATTGTGATCACCAAAACGGGAAATTACACGATCCCCTTAAACGGACACCCGACAGATTCCTCATGATGGTGGAGACATTTTGAAATTTGTGTTGCTTACATACCTCGATCGCCTTGTTTACGTAACAATGACTTCAGATTGTAATGTAAACATATATATTACTTTGAAAATTTTATTGTATTTAGAAAACAATTTCACTATAATTCACCCCTCTGGCCACTTCGCAAAGACACTTAAAATATTTTCGTAGAATCGTTTGTGAAGGGGGTCTGTCACGGGAGCCAAGTGGATGGTGGCTTCAACTCTCGTCACACTACTTATATAAGGTGAAATATTTCAATATGCTAATCAGTACACCAAAACTATTATCTAACTAAAAATTAACATGTATTCAATGATATTTTTTCTGTAATTAATTTACTCTTATGGATTAACAAATTACGTAGTGCATACGTACTAAGAGAAGAGGGCACATTCAAAGGTCAAAGACCTAATGTGGATGGCGTTATACACATATAAGTAAATTAATCACCATTTATTATTTTTAGTGTAATAAAAAGCAGTGAAATACATGTTAATTCTTAGTTAGATATACTAGTTTCAATGTATTGATTGACAAATTAAAATATTTAGGACGTTATACATTGGACTGAAAATTTAACTTTCAACATATTACCCACAGCTTTGAACCTTGCCGATAAAACCGGCAGCCTTGAGGTGGGTAAGGAGTTCGATGCCCTGGTCATTGACCTTTACCGCGGAGCTATAGACCGCTACGAGTACCCCTTGGACAGTGACAACTCGGATCATATCAATCTTCTGGAGAAATTCATATATCTTGGCGATGATAGGAATATTGTTCAGGTTTATGTTAGAGGGCAAAAAGTTAAAGACATTTTGTAAATTGTTGCATTTTCAGTACTGATTATTGAGGCTTTGAATCTATTATTATTCCCAATATATTTGTTTTATATAATATGTGGGCTTCCAAGCTAAAAAACTCGAGATCTTAGGTTCTAGTTTCTGAGATAGCATTTTTAGCATGAGATAGCATGAAAAAAGTACGTTTCTTGATTTGAATTGTATATTATTCTAATCACGTACATACAATCTAATGCCGAAAACACATTTATATGACATTTCTAACTCGCAACCATCAGTGTGGCTAGTTTGTAATTTTTCTTATTGGCACCAAAATTATGTTTTGATATACGATTCATACTGAACATTATAGCCCAAGTTCGGTATGTCTACCAAATCATGGGTAAAATTGTGAGAAATATACGATTTTCTAGAAACGCACGTTTTATACTTTGGAACTTTAGAAAAAAAAAATCTTTGAAATATCATCTACCCTGTCTCTTTCCCTTTATAAGAGAATAGTCAGACATATATTCTAATTTCGAAATCTGTCCATGCCCCCGGACCCCTTTTGCTTGGACGCCTACATATATTTGCTTAGAGGTAATGAAATTTCATCAAATAGAAATAATGGGATCACATCGAATATACAAAAATGGGTTAAGATTCACTCTTATGCCATTATCTCGCCACTCTACTCCCCAAACCATTCCAGTCTTCAGGGAAGAACGGGATGCGATAAGAATAGTTTCCTCCGTAATTAATTGTTTAAGTGATACTTGACATAGATATTGTGTGATAGTGACTGTATAAAATAAAAAATAAACTACCCTCAAAAACGTTTTCTAAAAACATTTTGATTCACCCTCGTATAAATGATGTTCTTCAGATTTTATACTACTCAAATGTCTAATATGAATTTTATTCGGTTTTTTAAATAAAGATAAAGTAAAAATATTAACATTGTTTCATTTTGTTAAAGTGTAATGTGTAGTAAAAAACCAATAAACACGTTTTTAAATTTATTTATTTCTTGTGTAATATTCTTTAAATTTATGTAAAAATGTGCAAATATAAACAGAATTCACGCAAGCGAATAAATACCGGAATAATACTAGTAGCAAGTAAATGTTATAATACTCAAATTGCGATATGGACTTACAATAATTAAAACCTTAATTCGCAGATCCAAACACTTATAATTTTGTTAAGCTTTGAGATCTATTGAAAAATTAACTAATAATTTTAAACAATTAATACAAATGCAACTAGTGTAGTAAAATACTTATATATGTCGGTGGAATGATTAGACATTCATATAATTAGAGTGTCAAATATACATTATAGTAATAAAAACAGTCTTAGCAAATAAAAAATCTATCTTAACATAGCAACTTATTGTATTGTACAAAATTATATTTAGCTAATGTTAATTTTGAAAAATAGGACGCATTTTAATGAAGACAAATTATATAGGCTATTAGTTAATTTATTTAAAAAAAAGTGTTGCCGTTGGTACCACATAGGTACTGTCAGATCACATGGGTTTGTCAACGAGCATGTGATGGGCAACAAAAATCGATGGTGGAAATTTAAATCGATTTAAGAGAGAACACAACTTTCAAGGGAGCTAGTTCAGTATTACAGCTAATGTTTTGACCTTAACATCAATTTTTTTACTTATCCTAGAAAGTATTCGTTTATCCTTTTACACCAACTGAAATTGCCACCATCAAATGTATTTTTTTTTTCAAAACTTACTAAGTTATACTACGACATTTATTTATCACCTACTTCTATTCTCTAAATCATTGAACACAAGAACTTGGATGAACAAATCCAAGAGATGCAAGCCAGGTTATGCATTCCCATTGACTACAACGTAAAGGTACTTTATGAATTTATATAACCATTGAGAAATCGACAACAGGGTATTTTATTTTTTAATAATAATAATGAAGATACTAAAAATCAATGCGTGAAATCAAAATCTTGAAAATTGACTATTATAGGGCTCAGAAGCTACAAGTTAGAAAAGGAACGCTCCACTGTGCTGACGTCACTATAGTAGTACCATTACAATCACGTATGAATATAATGACACTACTGCAGATAGTGATACAGTATTTTTTTTATAGGGAAGTAGGCGGACGAGCAAGCAGTCCCACGTGATGGTAAGTGTTACCGCCGCCCATGAACTTTCTTGAAGAACCACATATCGTAGCGTAAGGGAAAGCTATAGCCTGATAGCGATAACTCTCCATCTCAAATCTACATATATATCTACTTTTTTGTAATGAATGTGAAAAAATCTTTTTAATATTTTCTCTAGTTGTCGAATAGCCAAGAAATATTGATTTTAAGTGTCAACTACCGCATTGTCGAAATTTCCCCCGGCCACAGCCGAAAACATCGTATTGTTAAAACTAATAAATCTACAAACTAAAAAACAAAATTATCTTGAGCTGCCTTTTAACATAGTTTTGATCAGATTAATCTCTAAACAATAAATTGCAATATAAATAAAAACAATGTCTTATGACTTGCATTGAACGACTAACCTAAACAGTCTTAACAATCTAAATCTCGATATATTTAACAAAAATAAATGTGCTATTCAGTGTTCATAACATTGACCATTAATATAGATATTTACAAGTTTATAACAAAAAAAGTGGATCCACAAATCTTAAAATGGCAGATAAGGTACATTTAAACTGAAAAACAAGCTTTATTTTGGAAAACAAAACGTGGGAACTTAGTAATAGAAAACTAAACATTTTGAAATGTCATAAGAGATTACATAACATTATCTAGCACCTATGAGATTATATTTCTAAAATTATTGTATTAATCTACCGAATGTCTCAAGATAATAATAAATGGTTCTAATTGGGAAACAAAGCAATTTGCACTGTACAAATACTTGCAATACCTCAATGTCTCTATTTATTTTTATTACACAGGTATAGTATCAAATATCCTAATAGTAATCAACTCCGATAGTTAAAGGTCTTTTGTAAATAAGAATAAAAATATTACATAGATATGTCAGTCTTTCAAAATGTGGCTCAATTTTTGGCTATAACTTTATGTATTTATTTGCGTGACTACTTTTTCACTTGGAAATTTGGCATTTTTTAAATTTCTGCTTTTCTAGTAAGGGATGAACAAAGGAAATCTGACTTAAATATAACCGAGGTAGAACGAAATGCAGAGTGAAATGGAAAACGGATTCATATACGACACAAGATTTCAATCTTAAGTGAAAGGTCCTTATTACACCCATCACTCATTAAACTAATGTTCATAATATTTCGGAAATATAATGTTAATGTAATACTAATTTATAATTAACTTAACTACAGATATATTATACCGGAATGTATTTAGTCACAAACGTGCGACACATTGTGCTACGAAGCACCTCACAACAGTATATTTTGTTCGTTCCGTAACTCAACTATGGTTTCACTCATAACCTAATTTTTGCTAAACTCATTAAGAGTACACTCACTATGTAACAAACATACTATAAGCTCTTGGCGACATCTTGCATGGCACACACCATAAAGCTAAATTCAATATATTTTTAAATATTAGGACATTTGTGATTTACACGTTTGAAATACTTTTAAAACTAAAATTTAGTAAGTATAAAAATTTATAATGAATCCAATCTAAACAGTTACTGGATTCATAAAAATGAGACCGTTACAATATAAAAAATATATATTATGAATAAAGGCACCAATCATTTTTGTGCAATTTAGTAATCAATTTCTTAATAAAATTTAAATATGGTACGCCAATAATTTTACAATATTGTTGCACAAAAGATTATAAACAAATTGAGAGATTATAGGAAAATCTTAACTGTTTGCTTATCTTTTGCTTATATTCGCTACGATAATTCGATTAACTAATTGGTGTAAAGTCACTGACCTCCAGTACGTATACACTTTCATTTATTAGATATAATTCGAATACATCCAAGTAATTTAGCTAGCGTTAAAAGTAAATTACTCGTATAAGCCACCCTTACGTATAACATCCAATGAGTAATTGACAAGTTCATAAAACTTTCGAATCCCCATGATTTCTCGTTTATTTCCATTGTATATTTTAAACGATAACATCTAAATGTATGGTTTAATTTGAACACAAGTGTTTCGAATAAAATATTTTATTAGTTTTATAAGACAATAAGTTTGTCTACCACTCGTACGCCAGATTATTTTGCAATGTACTTGAATGGCATGTTTTGGTTTCTAGACACTATTTTGCTTAAATGCCGATAAAATTTGAGCTAAACAAATGCGACCACAGATTGTTCGTGTAACCACCTTACTGCAACAGTACCCAAAGTGACAGTGGAAAGTCCAAAAGAACAAAAATTGGGATGATGTTACTGACGTGACTTGTCACATTAAGACTGAAAATGACATAGAGTAGTCTTTCCCAAAGTAAGCGATACTACCCCTAGGGGGCGCTAAAAATGCCGAGGGGGCGGGTTAATATCGTCAGATGAAATTAGAGGACATTGAATAAAGAAAGTAAAGAAATTGGTAGAAGCAAGAAGATAAAAAAAAGTTGAAAACCCGAAATATAAGTTCTAGATAGAAATAGTAAGATATTAATAGTATTCGCTGTTAATTAGGCCTTCAAAAAGTTCTGATCTGAGTCCATAGTCGTTTCCAGAATTAGTAAGACTAAATCGGTCTTTTGGTTATGAATATTGATGGTTTTGAAAAATTATTCTCCCGGGGAAGTAATTCGCAGTTTGTTTGTGCACTTAAAGATTTCTAGAGGGGCATTAGAAAAGAAAAGCTATTCTCTTTTAGAGGGGGCGGAAGGTCAAGCATTAGGTTTGAGAACGGAGAACAATCATTGAATGCACCATAAAGTATATTATGTTATATGTGAATGACGACACCATCGATGGTACACAAGCTTTGCTCCTCCCGATATGGCAACTTCATAGTGTGATTACCTCACAGGGTGGCTACCTCGCGGCACAGTG
Organism: Sesia bembeciformis; assembly: GCA_943735995.1. Taxonomy (NCBI): domain Eukaryota; kingdom Metazoa; phylum Arthropoda; class Insecta; order Lepidoptera; family Sesiidae; genus Sesia; species Sesia bembeciformis. The sequence continues at coordinate 5,694,102 of OX031044.1, read as the reverse complement.
GTTAGATCATAGCAGAGTAAGTTCTGTCTGGGGCTCACTTTACAAAATGGGAAATGAAATAAATAAAAGATTCATGTGGGAAAATAAACGCTTGTTTGTATAGACACCATGATGATTGAAGTATTCTGTGGTATAGTTAACTCATGGTGTGAGTGCTAATTTTCCTCAGTCCTATCATACGAAAGAAATAATAGATTCCTTTGTTGAACGCTTGTTTGTGTAAACACCATGAGGAAAGTGAATGGTGTGGTTAGCTCACGATGTGAGTGCGAGGTGTGGTTACCCGGCACAGCACCGCGGGCAACAGTCCTGTCAGGCTTCACTTTACGAGATGGAGAACGATAGGAATAACGGGAGCGTAAGGAATAACAGGATCAAAAGAAATAATAGATTCGTTTGGGATAATATGGGTGACGTTTCTGTAGTTAAGCACCATGATGATTCAAGCGAAGTCTGCTCATGGTGTAGTCAGCTCACGGCGTGAGTGCAAGGTGTGTTACCTCGCGGCACAGCACCGCGGGCAGCAGTCTTGTCAGGCGGTCACTTTACGAGGCTGGAGAGCGAGCGGGATCTCAGTGTCGGAGTGTGTGAGAGCGCGGCATGCGGCGTTGCCGGCGCACAGCCGCGAGCGCCGCGACCGACGCCGCGAGCATATGCGCTCGCCACCTATTACGCGACACATTTTGTTAACTACAGTACACACAGTAAAGGAAGACAAATGTAAGTTTTATTCACAGAATATGTACGAACCACGTCGTGCTTCGAATGCGTGCCGTTTTCGTACTACAAAAAAATATGGTTTATGTTCACAAATGAATCCAGCACATTCGTGTGTAGACTACAAGCGTGACTCGTGCACCTTTGAATATAACCTACTTGTCGGTTTTATTATAGTACAGGAGGACATGAGTTCATTTGTCAAGTAGGGCTTTTTATTATAAAAAAAGAACAGGAAGAATCTAATTGTATAATATAAGAGATTGTCATAAATGTATATAAAAAAAAGCCTTGAGCAAAATAATCCCCTTTTCAGTTCTGAAAGTTTGACGAATTTACATAATTTCATCCTGTACAATGGACAGTTTCCAATAACTACTCGATTTGCTGAATTTCCTATAGAATCGAACAGGAGCAACCGTGCTGAAATGCGCTAATAGAAATTCTATAGAAAATTATCGTACAGCAGTTGTCGGAAACTGGGTTGTCTATTTTATTGCACGGGAGTCTTAACATTGGCTCATAAACATCTTGACCTCTACTAATGCTAATTTGAGAATACTGTAATTTTAATGTTAATTCTTTTTATTATGAGAGAGCTATACCTAACTCGTTTATTATAACATACGTTTCTTTCTGCATAGAAAAAGTGAATAATGTAGTACCTACTGCAATCAATTTTACATATAGAGTTTAACGAAGTAGGCGAGCACGAGTACATTGTTCAAGACGTTTAGATCCAATTTCATAAATAATTAAACGTAATTTCACGATTTCCAGTTCCTTAGTTTTACTATAGGATTATAGAAAAATTACATTTTCCACGTTGCGTAAAATTGTAGGCTTACTTGTAGGGAAAACGTGAATTTAAAACTATGCTTATAAGAGTTATTTCTTTTTAATACAATAAAGCCCAATTGGAACCCAAACTATAAAAAACTCAATTTAAAGAAAGAAACACTTCTCAGCTACAGAAATGTAAAACAAGTAAGTTCTCTTTCACAGTAAAACAGAATTTGAAAAACGTGAAATAAAATCGTCTGAATATCAAGATACAAAATAATCTTGATAAAAATTGAAAATAATTAAAGAGCAAAATGTATCTTAGCAGTAAATGCTACTTTGGCTAGTGATACAGAACAAACTAAATGGCTTATTATCCAATATCAAATTGTGTTTATTTAACTACTTTTGAGCATACTACACGTAGATAAAATTTTGCTCTCCAATTTATTCTGAAAGCTGCGATCATTCGACAATAAATGAATACATATCGTTTGTACACCGAATGACCCACATATAGCTATGGTATGCAAAATAATGTGAGGGAATACGATGTCATAGCCAGGAACATGAGCTCAAGATGTGATAGTATCTGAATTTATTGATACTTAATAACAAGGGCTTGTTTGTCTCGAACGGTGTGAATGTTTTAATGAGTTCACTATTACCCTCAATTGCCAAGGACCCTTTGCAAAGGCCACATTGTTTACACGCATACGAGTAACACGTCATTAGCCTGGCTTACAATTTTATAGTTAGTACAATAATTAAATATGTAAATTATTTTACATACATTAACTTTATAAAATTTTCTTAAATTGTAAATTGAGGCGTTTATCTACGAGGAGTGAACAGTGAATCCATAATGTAACCTAACTACCTCATAATCAGACATCTTAAGGCATTAAGAACGATAGGATACGTTTATTTAGAAAATCTGTACCTGGTTTATCGGAATGTTCATGTAAGATCATCTGATCATGAATACTATGAATAACAAAAATCATGAAATACTAATTGAAAAAAACGCCAACAATATTTCGTTAGGATTACAATCAACTTTTGCTATACCAAAACGTGGGCCAAACGAAAGGTTTTTATTATTTAAGTTTTTAATATATTTATTAGTCTGTACTAACTGGCAGGGATGCGATAAAGCATGTTCGTTTGAAAGGAGCTAGTTATACAGCATAATTAATATGTATTAAAATATTATTAATTTTGTTTGAAACAAAATAATCTATAGACTAAAATCATAAAATAAACGTTTTAGCCTGGAGTTTAATCTGGTCTCTGTTCTAGCTACGACAAGGTAGTATCATATTGCATTAAAATGCAGTGGCGAATGGCATAGCTTGGCTATGATAGACTCGTGGGCATGATGATTCGCTTGTGACAGTGGCGCAACATTCATACTTTTGTAGTGCTTATGTCACACAACATCGAAGACGAAACATGCTGAAAAGCATTAACATAACGTGGATACATCGTACGATACAAGCACACATGCCCTGTGTATCTGAAAAGTACCCATAACGTAGGTCTGTAGGTGCTTTGGCAGAAAAAATCTAAATATTTTCCCGAATCTTTGTGAATGTTTTTCACATTTCTATTTCTATGTTTTTCGTGATAATTTCTCGTCGCTTCTAAAGACGGAACTTACTCGAAGTAATAAGAAACCCTTTAATTTGAAAATAAATGTATAATATTATACAAAAAAAAACTAATTTCCTTCACCGCTACGCAAAAGAATTGAAAAAAGTGCAGTGGAATTAAACGCACATATTTGGATATAATTCATAAAAACAGATTTCTTCAATATTACGTACATACAATTTAAAGGAAAAAATAATGTGTTTGGCAGTTCTTCTTACCACTTAACTTTTACCATAAGCTTATAACAGTATTAATAACTAATAAATAGTATTAACTATAATAACATTAATAACCTTTTATCGAAATACATATAATATAACAAATCGTACAAATACAACATATAAGAACAAAAATGCACGACATCCATCATTCAGGAAAGTAAACCATGCATATGAGAAGGTGACATGCAATGATTATAAACGTGGTAAAACAAACGACGTGATCGCATGCGCGGCTCCAAGCTATAAGCGAGCCCCCATATCATAAATACCGTGTGAGTAGTAAGCCTGCGAAAGTTTTATTCTCCTCAACGCGTATAGCCCTGTGAAATATAGCCTGTTTTGTGGAGACCTTTATTTTGATGTCTCAAGCATATCCTGAAAGTACCCTTAACTTGAGCCGTGGGTGTTTTTAGGGGGTAAAAGGGGCGAAACAATTTTTTTGCAATTATCTTGAAAATTATCATTTCTTTGAAGAAAAATATTAGAGAATTTTTTTGTAATTTATAAAATTTTGCACTAAAAATTGCACACACGACTATAATATTATATATGATTTTCAAGTATTGTATATAAAAATTATATTATAAATATTTTACTGTTGAAAAATAGTCTAAAAATATCTACCGAAGAACTAAACATTACAGATCATAATATTTAGTTTGAACTCTCATGTGACCTTAGGGGTTAAATGGCTGGCATACAAAGAAAAAGTCTACCCATACAATTCTCTACCTACTTTCCTATGTGTTAGTGTGTCTATGTATAGTTTTACTGTTTAGTGTGTGTTACTGTAAGTAAGTTTTTCGATCGACCACACCAGCCTTTGAGAAGTTCTCATAGTAATCGCATCAGACGTGTTTATTAAAATATTTCTGGTGGAATTGATAAAAATAACGCAAAAATGGAACGAAAATGTTTCATTTGTTGAATCCTTTATCAGATGGTAAAACTGTTGTAGTTGAACGTGGTATACAAGCTTTGAGAGACGCGAGTAGAGAGAAACAATGGAAATTTAGAATATATTCGTGATATTACTTCCACTGAAGTGCATATTGACTGCCGCCGAAACTATGTCCGCGAGTGTCATTGTCGCTTTTGTATTAAAAAGAGAGCATGAAGGGGCTGATCTACAAGTACAAATACAATCTACAAGTACGTTCAAGTCCACCTTGGACTAGATCATGTCTGAGTAGACAGTCTTTGTTTGATTTTAAAAAGTTGTGTATTTTCGTGGTGACGAGGTCTACGAAGGAAAAGAATTAAAGAGAGATGAAAAGAAGTAGAATTTCATTGGTATCAAGTCGACACACGATTTCAATAATTCTATAATTGCTAACGCTGATAAAGTTGGTGGTGATTTAGCAATGACAGTTAAAAATAGGATTATTTTAGAAGATTTAGTTGCTATTAAGACCAGGTATCATTAGCAATATTATCGTAATTTTCTCCGTTCCAAAGAAACAGGTAGTGTTGATCGACCTATCGACCATCGTATTGAAGTAGCAATGGAGTAGATATTTTCTTATATTGAAGACAATGATGACTGCCAGTTCGCATTAAAGGAATTAACAGATGTATGCACGGGATATACTCCAAGTGAGTTAACAATTAACAACAAAGCTGCTGAACGAAAAGTATGGGGAAAGAATTCTGATATCAAGGTTGATGTCAAGCCTACTCGGGATACCATATGAAAAGAAACATGCGCAATACTCTACTCCCGAGGTGGTGTGAAAAGACGTATTTTTTTAAAAGCAGATACTGCTTCATTACCCCGCACCTTTTACTCTAAAACGATTGATTCTACGAAAAAAAAGTCTACAGACCTTCTTTGTGTAGAATTTTATAAACTACATTTTTTCTCATAACTATTTTCCTCAAAAGATTAATAATTTTCGAGATATTTGCAAAAAAACAAGAATACGCCCCATTAAAATCCCCACGGCTTAAATAAAGGGTATTTTTTGGGATATGTTTAGGACATCAAAATTAAGGTGTCCACAAAAATCCAGCTTCATCGCATTTTTTTTTCGAAACTGCCCTTTTTGTGCCTAATTTTACTAGGCTATACTTTTAATAAATCACTTAAAATAGTCATACGTAATTCCTTGACATTCTCATTTAAGAAATTACTTTTTCTTTTCAATAAATATACAAAAACAGAGCCGACTGCTTGACGACATGCGCGGCGCAAAATTTGATACGTACTAATATATGTTATATGTTTCCGAACTGATGTATAAGTACGCAAGCGTCTCTTTAAATAAAAACATATAAAACCTTTGCAAAATTAACCTATTATTTTTAAGCATTCCACAATAATATTATACATCGAATCCTTAAGTCTTTACGACTAAAATTGTTCAATGTTTGACAGAGTGGTAGTCTGAAATTCAGAGAAAGATATAGAATACCTTTTATCACGGAAATAAATGGATTAGTTTTACCAGGAGGAGCCAATTGCTTTTAAAACCATTTTTATCCTCCGTGCCGTTCTGTAGCCACCGTTGAAGAATTAAACAAAAGAGCACAATAAAACGTCAAATATCATATCTAAGCGGGCGAAAGTAGGAGAATAAAACTAATCGCGAGCGTGTTAGTCCTCCGCACCAAAGCGAACGAACAAAGGCACAGTACCGGTGCGAGGCTCAAAACAAAAACTCTAGGCACGCGACAAGCACGTAGAGAGCGGTGCTCTCTTGTCGGGCCTCCCCGGCGCAGGTGCGTGCGAGGGGTGGCGCGGGGGCCGGGGTCGGGGGGTCGGGCGTACCGGCTCGGGGCCTCGCCGCGTCCAATGACGTCGCCGGTTGCAGGAACCACTCGGACCGTGTCCGCATGCGCGCCCGCTGACGCTCGTGCACCTACGCACCACCCGCCATATTGTAGCCGCGCCCTTAGTTACGTTTGTAATCGCTCCTATTTGACGGTGCGCCCTCACATTGGCTTCTGGCCTCTCCAGAAAATTAACGATGTAATTTGTAATTTACGATGCGTCAATTTCAATGTCAGCATATGCGAAAACTGTAATCAAAGTATGCTGCCTAACAAAAACTTGGTGTTTGCCGGTTTTCATACAATGCCGCGTGACGGAGTGACGTGCGACACAGCGTCAGTGCGTAGGCACTCTGTACTGACGTGCATCAATACGGCAGCCGAGTACCGACTTCATACTAATCGATGCGGCGTTAAAGTCGCATGCCGTTACGGCATGAGACACCGTATGATAACCGCTTTAGACCGAAACCCGCTATCAACCAATAGTATTGCGTAAACTTTATGTTACCAAACATCAAATTAAAGATAAATACACAGTTAATGCTGAACAAATTGCCAGCATAGCATAGTTCAATTAAAGCATTGGTCTGTTTAAAAATGAGCGTTACTAAATGGAGCCAACAATTAGGATGCACCGTCAAAATCTGACTTCTACTTATACATCGAAAGAAAAAAAAAATATTCGATAAAACTTTACTGTGCTACGCGCCAATGCATGAAAATCACTTTCAATTCTGGGCAATTTCACAAACATAGGAATACGCGACGGAAATCTTAAAAAAAACCATATACATGCTATATCCTTACAGAGGTACGAGGGGAGGTCCAATAGTCCGCGGAATGAAGGGGTTGTAAATTACGTAAAACAAAGTAACTATTTTTTCCTTTTCAAGTTCAATACATTTATTAGATGTCGAAAATAATGTAAATATGCCGTCAAAAAATATTGTTTCTCTTTGCCCTCAAAATGGTCCGAAATCGCCTCCTTACCTATTCATCATCTTGAAATTTTGTTCCAACTCCTTTTTTAAATTTAGAAATCACCGGGGGCCTGGTTCTGACTGTGGACCAACGATTCAAAGCCACACCTGAATAAAGCAGCCATGGCAACATTGCTTTTGTGAACCAGTGCGTTGTCTTGTTTAAGCAATACAATACACCCCTTGTCAATTTACCACACCTTTTTTCGTTGGTGGATTCCATTAGTGTTTCTAAAAAACTAAAGATCGTTTTTTAATTCCGGAGACTAAATTGACAAGTACAAATGTTAAACATGAAAATAATGTTGGTAATTAATTTGCGTAGTGTGATCCTTATGATTCCTATAATTTGAATCGTAAAATTTTAAATGTGTTTTTTTTTGTATATTGTGTGTATTGAGGGCAATAATTAAATTTGTTACATTCAATATATTGGAAGATAAACTATTGTCATTACTGAACATATTTAAGATATTTCACCACATTAATATGTAAAATTCACTCTGTGCCAACCGTGTCAACCTGATAAAAAAACAAACGCTTCGCTTAAGCCATGACAATTGCCATTTAGTTTACCTCATTCGGCCTTCAACCTACGGAGTGCTGGGATATTTCGTGGCTTTTCCACTGCGTACGTGCGAGTTTGCTTTGTTTTATTGTTACGTTTCTTCGTATTGAAAAACCCATAGTAACAAGTAAGATGATTGCGATGTTCAACCACCAACTTCGTCGCATCGGCGTAACGAACATCGGCAAACTCGACCTTTTAGCGCAACGGAGAAAGAAATAGTGCTTAATGTGTATGTATACGCCGAAAAGAAATGGAAATACGAAACGGCGAAAAAAAAAGATTGCGTTAATAAAACGGCCGAAATTTTAATGGTACCGAGACATTGACTTATTAACTCTAATGGTCATCGGGCCCGCGCTTAAAAGTGTCCGAACTAAAGGGGAAACAAAAATGAAACAATTCCGCGATTTCCGCGTGAGTCTTCGTTGAGGCGAACAACCGATGACAAGTCTATAAATGCCGTATTGTGTGGTGAAAAATTAAAAAAAAATACGCATCGAAAGTGAAAAAATAAGATGGAATATCATATTTTCAGTAAGTATGACTGTTTATTTATCATATCAAATTATTTGTTTTACCTTTGAACACGTCATTTCATTTAATATTGAATTATGTGTTTGCTACCAATTGCAAAAGTTATGGCTTGTCCCACACGCACTTATTTTATTACATTACGCGTAAATAGTCGGAAAAAAACAGACGTATTTATATTCATTTCCTTGAGAATTCCAATTGTGCGGGACAATATTTCTCAAGAGAAATGCGAGTGCCATCGAATTTATTTTATTTTTTAAATAGCTCCAACATATTAGAATCAATTAGTGTTTGATATTACATCGTTATTATTATAGAGTAATAGATTAATCATATTCGTTTTCAAAAGTGCATATTTCAAAATAGATGGCATATGCATATTTTAGTTTGCAAAAAAAATGTCATCCATCACTCATTATTTATTTAAATGACTAATAAATGTATATTATACAGACTATGTCCGTTGGACCCAATTTCTTTGTCTCATTCGGGATCAAAAATATTACTTTACCATCTGTTTTTTTCTGTTTCTTATAGCCTTTTAACCGACTTCCGAAAAGGAGGTTCTCAATTCGACACGTATGTATGAATGTATGTCTCCGTAACTACTGAACTGATTTATGTTCGTGAGTTTTATGTTCCCGCAATCATATCTATGGTGGTCTTGTTGGCACATCTATGCTTCAACTGGACAATGAACGTGCTACGCAAAATTAAGCAGTATGGTAGAGACATACGGCTTAAATTTGAATAGTTTTATTCCGTATTATTTATTTACATTTCATTATCGCTAAGTACGATTGTATATATTAACTCCCGACGTTTTGTTCATGAATTTTGTACTCCCGCCGTGTATCCTCCCTCCCTATCCCTTTGTAGTTCCCTCCCTATCCCTCCGTTCTGCGGACTTTTGGACCTCCCCTCGTAGGGAGGTAGGATCTATGTTAGATTTTTTTGTTTAATTCTTGGCTAGAATAACTAAACTCAAAATGTTAATTATAGAGCTAGCAACCTAATATTCCAAAAAGTGTATATTTAATTGAATCGAAAGTATGATAATAATTTGATGAAACTATAAATTACCGGCCCCAGTTTAGCTGTTATTTTGAATGAAACACGCTGGTTAATACTGTTAAAATGAAACAAGAATGTTAGTTAACCATTAGTATCTCTAACCACTTTTATATATTAGCACAAAAATTTAGTTCCTACGTCACACATGTTATATACGAAACAATATGATTACTACCAAAACCTATCCTAAAAAGTACAGCTACGTAAATTTGTCCCTTGTTAATGTAACCATTCTATACGAGTGTCGACTACCTCATTATTCGTAGAGATTTTTATAGGAAGTGGAAGCAGTGTATTTGACCATCGAACCATAACATCGCAGCACATATTATGTGCAGCTCAAAGCACTCGTGTAATCACACACAAAAAGTGTGCGTCCAGAACATTCTCTATGAAGCATTGTGTCCTTAACTCCTCAAATCAGTGTACCAAAGACTGAGTCAGTCATAGAACGTATCAGTACAGAAAACTAGAAACTAAAAGTACAGCCACAGACCTAATAATTGTCGACAGGGAAACAGTCATGCAGATTGTAGGAACACAAACCACTAGTAAATAATATATAAAGCGCCCTTCAAACGTTAAAATAATTTGTCATATTTTACGAGGTCCGAAATACGTGTTTGACAAACAAAGGCGCAAAAGTACCATCTAATTTGTCAAATATGACTTCAGTTTTAAAATAATTCTCATGTAGTGTCGTTCCAAACTTTCGAAGTTACTTATACTTTTGATTTACATACTTCCAAAATTTAAAAAAAATACGTTTGATATTCTCATTCATGCCACGTCTCTTTCTATATTACGAAGATAGAAAAAGACGCACCGTCAATAGATTGTCACAATGATTTTCACACTTTTTAAATCAGTTTTATTTGACAAACACTAACGGCCACCTTCAAACGTGTAGTTCATCAAACACTTCAAATACGTCAAACAAATTCGCACACTGTAAAATTGTTTGACAAACAGGTAAAATTTGTAAACTTATTTGAACGTTTACAGAGGCCTAACAACTGCGTGTCATATCAAAGGCGTTTATGTATTTACTAATGGTTCATGTCAGATAGATCAAAGTAAGACAGACTGTAGGTGGGCGTGGTCTACTGGATATGGGGTAAATTTTTCACCATCACTTATAGAAAACGTCCTTTAGTGAGCGCTAGAATTCAAACATACATTTTTATACAGCCTATTCATATTTAAAATTTCAATTTGGAGACGCATTTAGTCATACTTTCTAAGAAATTGTTAATTTTCTTCTATAGCTTATTGGACTTAGATACAGAATGAGTGGAACGGAGAATACGTTTCGAGACGTACCTGAGGGAGATAGGAGAGACTCTTGGTGCTTTCAGCGTACTTGTTGATGGCACGAAGCTCTTCGAGGGTCATATGTGGACTAGAGTTGCTGCGAGATGATTGTGAGGACGAGCTCACTGATATCTGAAAATATGTAACATAATGAATTAATACATGAAATATAGCACAAAAGGTGGGTCTTTTTAGCGATTGACGCAAAACAGTATATACCGTCACCATCCAGGGGGCAATCCGTGAAATTGGGCATTTTTGGATTTTTTTTCCATTCATCCTCTCAAACCGTTTTCGCAATGCATTTCTAAATCTCCAAAGGCAGGGGGCGCATCTGGGATCGTGCCAATGTTTGTTATTTTGGACTGATATTGGCATGTATATAATGGAATAGAAAATTATAGAAACAGAAACATTATAGCATTATAAACGGGTATAAACATAAAATATAGAGATGTTTTGGGGTAAATAGATACAACAGGTAGGTAGTAGGTTAACTAGGTAACATTCAGCGCCGGCTCTAGCACATGTAGCGCCCGGGTGCAATCAATACCCTGACGCCCTCTAGTAGACTCTTTGGAGGCGTCGCGAGCGGCGCTCGACGCCCCCTAAGAACATGCGCCCGTGTGCGCCGCACACCCTGCACCATAGGTAAAACCGGCACTGGTAACATTGTTTTAACATTTCATAGAAAAAGGCGGCAGACGGGCATACAGTCCACCTGATGGTATGTGGATATTGTCGTCCATAGATATACGCGATACATGCCAACATCAGTCACGCCGACAAACGTTGGCACGCCCCCGGATGCGTTGCAGATTAAGGAATGGATTGGTAAAATGGGGAGGGATAGAATAGGGTCGGAATGGTCTCTGGCATATCTCACTCACTACCAAAACACGTACGTACATTGGGGAAATAGGAATAAAGTAGGAAATGCAGTACATTTCAAGGTAGTCTTCTGTGAGAAAGGGGTAACGTGGTCAGTCGAGTGCGCCCAATGGCTGTAGAAATGCAGCGTGCACTCTCCCTCAAAGAAAACATTATCAAAGAATTTTACAACGAAAACTATACTAAATTATTATTTGGTATAGTTTCTGTTAAAGAGGTCTGTCCACGACGTTGGCTTAGCTAGCCACTCCGCCATAGACTTACGTAGGTAGGCAACGTAACATTGTGAAATTGTATGGAAACCAAGCGTGGCACGTCACGAGTAAATTATAGTGATGGAAAACGAGTCACCAATGAGACGAAACATCTCCCTTGTTTCGCTTCACCGCTTTTGACGAATTTTACAATTGATTATAACACAATTAGATATTTTTGTATTTTGTTACGACTTGCCAGTGACACAGGTGTCGAAACAAACAACGCTAGAAGTATTATCTTAGCGCCAATCTAAGCCACGCAGCGACTGATAGCTTGTTATATATCTTTCAATAAATAAATAAATAGCTATGCGTTGTTACCTTGAACACGCTCTCCTCGAGCGAGACGGAGAGTCGAGTGCAAGAGTCTAGCAGGCTGTGCTCGGGGATGACGCCCAATCCCAAAACGCCGCCCGCGCCTGCAGCGCCTACCACCCCCATCAGCGCCGGCATCGACTGACACTCCTCAGATTTAGACAGACCTGCCGCGTTCACAATGGAGAAGTTCACCATTTATTATTTCTTACTTAAAAAAAGGTTTGAAAAGTTACAAAATATCTCGTGTCATTTTTTAAGATATCTTTAAAAACAATGAAGTAATAAGCCTTTCAAAGTTGGATGTTGACCGAGCACCATATGACGTCACGATACATTCATCATACAAAGGATATATTGTTGAATAGTGTCTTATGAAACTCTACAACGTAGGTCTAAACATTTTCTTTCTAAAACATATGGAATATAGTTGAATTTCCCTTTTAAAGATTGTAAAGTAAGGGCTTTTAAGAGTGTATGTATGTATATTGTAACGTCACCATCGCAAGTAACGCGTTTGAAACTTTGCATATCTCATCAATGGAATTAAAAAAGAATTGTCTCCATGCGTAACATTTTAGCATATATTTTTATTTGAAATCCGCTAGCTCTAAACCTAGTGAACTTCTCCATTGTAGCATCATTGGTTATCGAGATCAAGTGGTTGATTAGTAGGTATGCACTAAACGCTCAATAGTGCATAAACTCAGGTGTCGAGCAAACTATCGCAGCCGGTCGCGTGATTGAGCTGCTCATCGCTATGACTCACGATCATGTGACCAACCGCAATCGATCAAGAAAACCATAAGCGCTATCGGTAGTACTCATCATACGTCAACATTTAAAAAATGGCTCCTATGTTTAGAAGGCATCTAGTCGCGGCAGCTCGCTCTTTCACGTGACCAGCTGCGAAGACACGACCAGGCTACACCGTGTGCCCAGCACCTAAGCCCTAAACAGACCACAATAATGTTAGAAAGATGTTAGAAAAAACGAGGTCACGCCCACCTTGAGGCTTATTTGGAGGCAAACATATTCCAAAACGAATAATTTCAAATTTGGCGACTTACAACAATATCTTACTTCAATGTGCATACATGACAGCGCCTACTAAAATAATATAAGTGTCGTCGTAACACGTAATTGTCGGAATTAGAATAGTTCAAAACGTGCACAATTTGATAGTTTGTTCCAACTCCTCCTCGCATAAGATTTCGCTTTTTTTTTCTTTTCGTATTTATTGATTACCTAGGTTAGTAAATGCACGAATCAAATAATTCTTTAAATTGATTTGGTATGAACTACGGAATAATACACAGAGAAACTGAATTTTAAGTTTTAGAAATTATTTCTCAAGTTAATTTTTTCATGACTAAATTGTCAGGATAAGTAAGTTTATCCTGAATTTATAGTAAATGCCCAAGATTTATTAAATTTGCCATTGTTTTCTTGTGTCGCGGCTCAATAGCCAGGCTATAATCTAAGTATACCATAGACTTACAACTATCATAGTAAATATATACCATAGACAAAAATAAAGTTCAGAATTGTGTAAGAACAAATATTTGACATCTAATGTTTTGCAAGGGATTATCAGTTTTCACCACTATTCTATCTAACTTAATGATTTTAAACGTTTGAGGAGATGAATTAAATGTTTGGAGGGTAAAAGTTAAGGTTAACTATTTGGTTTCAGTGGTGCTGTGAACGATACTTCAAAACTACCGTCTGTATCCCCAGATTAGTGTATGATGTTGTAATGATTAAAATTATATTACGTGTTACATTAGTGTGTATTATCTACTATTCATTTTACCCTTATTATGTGCTACCATATACCGACACTAACATATATATGTTGGTATGTAAAATGATTTCCATGTACCAAATTAACTCATGAAACATGAAACGGCTGGTGTATGTTATTCAAGTTATAATACTTATTCACAAATTCTTCTGGGACTCACCAAATATGATACAATATTGACAATGAATTGTTAACTTGTTTATTTAATAACTTAAGCGATTCTCTTTCAGACGACCTGCGAAAAATGTATGCGTTATGATAACATTTTCTAAATAGACGATATTGAGTAATGCAATGTTTTGACTTACCTTCTAAATTACATTTGTTTCCCCAACGGTCACATTCACACTGCAGCCAAGTCTTTTCCGCTTCTAAAGATAATTCCCCTGTAAACAATGAGATACTATAAATACTAACTTATCCGAGCAATGGGCTTTGATTAAGATTTTATGACTTCAAGTTTCGTTGTTAGAGATTATATTTAAATATAAACATCTCGCAGTTAAGGTATAGAAATAAATATTTCATTTTATTTCAAATTTCTATAAAGTTTAATAATTTGAGAAAATAAAACCAACAATATGGTTCTTTCCTCAGATAATGTGGCATGTAATTATAATGCTTAAAATATAGCTTGATGCCTGTGACAGCTGTCATCGAAAGCGACAACATAACTTTGAACAAGCGTCTCCATAATAATTTTATTTTGCAACACATATAATTTCCGTTTTTCACAGGGAAATTTTGTCACTTACAATGGTCCAACACATTTTAAATAATATATAATATAATTCACACTTAAAATAGACCCCTCCAACTCTTAAGATAACACGTTGATAATATTTACAGAAATATAACGGGTACGCACGTACAAGGTTATGTCAAATTGAAAAAAGCGAGGGATGGGACGAATCGATAAATATAAATCGATCTATTTAAAATTTATTTTTAACGGTCTTAATTTGTGTATTAATTTATTTAGAACCCACCGTAACGTTGGTAATAGGAACACAACTTTAATTAAAATTTAACTTTAACCTTTTGTGCCCAATTGTGTACTGGTATTCAAGTCTGTAAAGACAACTGAATACCACGAGGAAATGAATTTTGAAAAATTTAAAGTGGTTTTTAATCCTCCTTTACAACTTGTGTGAGCCGCATGTCATCATCATAAACAACGCCCCATACCACTCTGCACAAAAATATAAAGCGCCAACGACGAGTAAAATAGGTATCAGTAGGTAGGTAAAATAGGTACTCGGTAATTTCAAAGACCAATCAATGGCGCAATAGAGTTTCAAACGACAGGTACATACCTACGCCACCATGTATGTATTAGATTATAATGTAAGTAGGTGGTAGTACTTGTTACCTACATACACTTTGCTTTTAAACTAACGTGGATTTCAAACATTTCTAACATGGTTGTATTTTTTTTTATTGAAATAAAACACCTATTTTAAACAAAAAACAATGTCAGAAACTAAAACAAAACTGTATGTTTTGTTCGAAATAAAAAAAACTGTTTTGTATAGTCTAGAAAAACTATACAAGAAGATTGGGAGCGCGATGTTCACTTTGACAATATATGTGATCAAGAATTAATTATTAACGTGCAGGACTGCCCCAGCGACTCTGAATCTGATTATGACGTTGACGATGATTTGGGTTGTGCACCTTTAAGTGAATAAAAACATTTAACATACCTATTCCTCTTGTTTTATTTCATTAAAATCTATTCCGTTATAGATTTTCCAAATATCTATAATAATAGGCAACAACAACCGATAATTATGATCGATTACATCAATATCGTCCCAGCACTAAGCATGTCACAGGTATCCAGCTATATTTTACGCACTATAAAGAATTTATTATAGTTATAATAATAATTTGAAAGAGAACGATGTTTTAAGTATTATCATCCGTTTTAAATCCGTGCGCGGCGGAAATACGTTGATAGCTCGAGATATATAACCTTTTAAAAAAAAGTTCTATCATAATGTACCACTTTACATTTACAATGAAAAATTGTAACCTTTCATTACTCGATAGCTTCAGAGAAATTGATTTTAGCGTTAAGTGAAGTCTTTGCGAAAGCGAAAACACAAACATTAAACTATTAAATTATGCCCTTGGAAAACAGTTGATTGAGTTATCAACTTACTCTCTGCTACACACATAGCGCTACGCAAAAAAAAAAACTATATTAGGAAACACATATGTGATGGAAACATACTTGTAAACAACAGGTAGTAAACAGTTTGTATAAAGTATAATTTTAACTTAATATCTAACACGAAATCTTTCATATCAAAAGTGCTCAAGATATCTTATCATAACATTTCCGTAGTTCGAACCTTTATAAACGATCAAGGCTCATCAGCAATCAATGAATGTGAAAGTCACGTTATCTGTTACAATGACCCGGTAAACAGTTATTTTTATTCCTATTAAGAGAATTTACGGATATAGTAGTAAAATAGAAATTTGACCGGGACTTGAAACTTATTACAATTTTAATTTGTAGCCAATATCTTATCAGATCTACATATTTCGCATCTCATGCTTTAATTTTTAAATATCATAGGGTCAATAACTAATGCCGTGTACACCAAACTTTGTTGCATTGTGCTACCATTAATATTTGTCGTTACTCACAACCATATATCGATGATGGAAATCTCAATTGACGTAAAGTACAAATCACCTTAAAAGTCAATAAGACAAAAATAGCTGTATGATTTTTGCTCGTCTTTGAAAAGTTGTAATTTGCCCCCTTACGCCAATTGATATTTCCACCTTCGACATATGTGGATATACACAGTATATCAGTACTCCTCAGTATAATCAATAATCGTGGAATTTTAACTTAACGAAGAGTACGATACTATATCATAAGTCTCTACTGTTGGAGATAGGACTCTCCCAAGACTCGCCACCTGAGTATTGCGACTGAATTGATGATAAATCAGGTCACAAAAATCATGATGAGATTAGGACATGGAATTGGATATTTTTTGTTACTTGTTTCAAGAATAAGAGACAAGTTAAATTAATCACTTCATTCTTCTTTGAGCACGTTTATATATTACAATCGTTATACATCGTCGATGAAGTACCAATACCTCCAATCTTCTGTTTTCTGTAACGATACATAAAAATTATATATACAATACGTATGTCATAATTTTTACGCAACCTAAATCGAATTTTATATTTGAAGACAGAGTGAATGCGTTTTGTGGATGAATGCCTAATTCGGAAAATGGGTACAGAGTCTCGAAATGTCCACTTCGCTAAATAACCAATTTAATAAAGGATTAACTGTTAAAATGTCCAATTCACGAAAGGACTAATTCTGTGAATTGTTAAATAGGAGCTATTGGCATGTCATCGTTCATATTTTTAATCCTCCTTACTAGCATAAGCCTCCTGATCGCGATGGTGTCGCGGCGGCGGCGGGTCCCTAAAGGAGCAGATCCACTCGTCTTTGACACGCAGTATGCGGCCAGTCACCCGAGCGTAATACTCGTAGTTCTCGCGTCCGAACAGGTCGCCGGCACTGAACTGCTCGATCAGCTGTCGCATTATCCGTGTCGCCACCTGATACAATTTGGCGAGAATGCTTTTCAAATAGTAGAGTGGTAAAGGAAATTTAGCAAGCTGAAGCAGAACTTCAGAATAATTTACACAACGAACTGGGAATCTTGCTTAGGAAATAAATAACGTTACAAGCATGTAATTGATTGAAGAAGAAATTATTCAACCGTTTAACAAATGTTAAATGGTTTTATAATAATTTGCACTACAATATGAAGAAATACTTCATACGATTATCTAAAAACTATCTATTATCTACATAATGAAATAAAAAGGGGAAGATATTTCACTATTAACGACTACTGGGAGTTACGGACAAACACTGAATTGACTGTCGTATCATAATTGAATAATTTAAGGAGTATGTAATCTATAAATAAAGTATGAGTAACCAAATATTAGGAGAGCTGCTTGAGTCATACTCTTATCAGTGATGGTCTATAAGGGTAGCGGGCATGCGTGAAATATATTAAAAAGTGACGCATATATGATTAAGCTCTGCACACACTTCTACAAATATTTAACGAGGGTTCTGGCTAACTCTTGAGGTTACACATGACATTATCTACATTTTTACAGTGTGCCAGTCATAAAAGGATTTGGAAATTTTGCAAAAGAATTCTCTACATTATAATTCGTACTTGTGAGACAAAAATCGGTGCTACAAAATATTTGAAATCTACGCTCTTAAAAGTATACTGTCATAGGAAATGGAAAGCAAACTAAAAGCAATAATAAGTATATTTTGGGAATAAGCCGGTAAAAAAGCCTTATTGCAGCTACGAAATCGGGTACTTGGTTATTGGAAACTGTATATTTGTCGGTACTCACACATACTTCAGCCTTTAGCCGCATGTGTTAGACAATCCCAGTGTAAACAGTTAAAAGCTATTTACAGTTTCACGCCTATACATGGTTATAATAAAATCATATACATGTTGATTGCGCGTACGCACCTCATATGAACCTCGGTGTAGTCATTAGTGTATTAGATTTGTGAGATGATTTAGTCACATGTAATGTAAAAGCATTTATAAATATCGTTAAACAGCCCTAAATCCCTTTTGGGAACCTTAATTGAATAAATGTCTTGTACATGTAATTCAATAAATAAATGTGTCATGGTTTGTGACTCACATTCAAAGATGGACACGAACCACCCAGAGCCAACATTTTTGTCTTTAAACAAAAAGAGTGTCCAGTTGGGAATCGAATCTGAGTGCTGGGAGCAGGCAGGGCCCATTACCAACTAAACTATTTGCTGTGATTTTGTTATCACGAGAGATTTCTATCTATAATATTTTAACTCAATCTCCAACAACGATAAACTAAAATCGTAATAATGGAGATATATAAAAACTACATTCCACCACGGACACAACCGCGATCTAACTTTAAATTAACTTAGTACGCAATAAAGTCTATTGACATAAACTGATAAAACACTGTTTATTGACTTTGATAAGGAGATTAGTAATTATTTTGTGTTGCTGATGACGGATTTTGAAAAGACATTTAATTTACTGCAAATCTTACATTTTTCTTGCTCAAAAAGGATTCAATTTGAGCTCAAAAAAAGTCTGAGCTCAAGACCCAGCAAAAATTTTGAGCTCAACAAGCTCGTTATTTTTGACTTCATCATTAACAAACAAATCTTATGAGGAACCGTTCAAACGAATCGAAAATTAAAATGTCTGCAAATCCTTTTACAGCTACAGCTCAATAGGCAATGTCAATCCACAAAAGCAATGTTCTAGAACAAAGCGGTTTTATTTCTTCAGAATGTTTAACCATTAATCTTTACATACTCTTTATTCATGGTATAAATATTTAATCAGTGCGACTCGTGACATTAATCATGACCACATTAATCTTTATTCATTTTTTGTAACTCAATGACGTCTAAACGTCTGATTCGATTTTGTTGAAATTTGGCATATATGTAGGCATAAACAAAGTCGTAAGCGAAAGCTAGTGAAATATAAAAAGTTCGTAATCGTTTGAAAGTTCAGTTATCAAACACTTAAGCAAGGAGTTAAAAATATTTAAACATTTTGAAAAGTTGACAACTTTACAACTGCGATAAACACTCGTATAGTACATTATGCTTTCTAACGTAGTTGAATGTAACTACAATAAATATCCATAATGACAGAATTATCAAATCCACAAAACAGGAATTCAACCGAATATTATGCCTGTTAGTGTTAGGTAACAATTGAAAACAGATGTCCATATGAGATGATTACGCTGAAACACAATATGTTTCATGTGCTATAGTTAGTGTCAAATACAATGTGCACTACATACTCGTACTTCAATTTACATATCACTTTTCTCGTTTCATATTTCTCTACTTAGTTAACACAGTATACGGAGTGATTCAAATGGTTTTTCTTTTTTTATTGGTATGTTCACACGATACGATGTTTCTGCTGATATTGAAAAACGCGCTTCACACTAAACAATGTTCAAACGACCTATTCAAACTTATTACAAATACCGTGAAGCTATTTAAATATTCGGCATATAATGTACCATGTGAAATAAAGTAATAAATGATTACTTAATAATACAGTAGATATCTGTTGTTAACAAAATACTGATTGCGGTTAGTTAACTATGGGTATATATTGCTTGAGAGTAACGGCTCATTAATTCGTATAAAAGCGATACGGCTATTGTAATCGAATGAATCGTAATAGTAATAGTTGCAACTGACCTTGAATCTCTGAACATCCTCCATTGTCGCGGTCTTTCCATCGGAAACGCACGAGTGGAAAAAGGATGGCGCCACCGATACGCCCAGTGCTTCGGATGTCATGCCTGTACCTGGAAAAAATAAAACTTATGATAGACACTGTATTCTGAATGCCAAATAAACTTCTCTCTCCTTTAATAACAACAAAGGCATATTAAAACTTATGGATCATATATCTAGAATTTGAATTAGGAATTCCAAATTCAAATTAATTTCAATTTAAAACTATGACATATTTTTTTCAAAATCAGTTATTCATTTGTTTTTCTGTCAAACGACTTTTTGCTTATATATCGTAGTGTTTGCGACCCATCAAAGAGTTAAAATTTATTAGAATTTTTCCATGTAAAACGGCAATTTAATAGGTAAAGACCTAATATTTCAAAATACATTCTATATATATAAATTCTATAAATAAAGCGTAAGTCGAATGTCTTCAATCAGTGTGCCCTGTCAGTTATGATGCCATCAGTCTGTCGGTTATGATGCTGAAACGCGGATTCACAATAAAAAGCTCAACAACCGATGGAAAGGCTATGATTGGCATTTATGGGATAAAATTCAAAACAAAAGTGTATTAGATGGTATTTAGTTATTAGACATAGAACTAAATTTACCATCACAGCTCAAGGAATTAGTAAGCTGTAATGGTTATATGCGTAGGCTGTATCTGGAGCAGCACCAACGACGATGGTAGACGAATCCTTGAATGGAGACCACGGAAGCGCAGTGTTGGACGCTTTCTGATTAGATGATCAGGTAGACGCACACTTTGAAGAAGTCCCGATAGTGTGTGGATAAGAAGAGAAGCGGATCGTAAGCCTATATAAATATAGCTAGCGATGGAGACATAGGCTTATGGTATGGTATTTAGTCATGAACTACGTTGTAAGCCGTAGAAGCTAAATTCCCAAGACAAATCTATGTATATATTGTAGACTGCACTTACATAGTAATGTAGTATGAGTGAGTAATTATAAAAACAATTAGCTCTTAATTTTAAATTACAAAATCCAATAGCTATCTATATTTATACTGGTAAGAAAACTAATTTTCCACTTGACTAACGAATATTTTAAAATTGCAAACGTAATTTTAAATCAGAAATACAAAAGGCAACTGTAGACATGTTTTTGCTACAAGAAACTGAGTAAAATAGATACTGAAAGTGTTGTCGCAAACACTATACGAAATGTCACAGATAATGAATTGTTGCTGAAAAACGCAATATCAATTAAATGTTATTACTAAATGCGAGGTGCAATTACCAGCTCGTTACTAATGAGTGGTGTGATGTCACGTTCTCATAAGAATCATAATACTGTTGTTTGTTTTACAACTTGATAGTCGTTTTCTCGAACTACAGTCACTACGGGTTCCGTGAAAACACCTGAAACTTTCTTTTTCAACACTATTTTCCATGTAACAACCTATTTAGAAATTCAGATTTAGTTTATTTAAACTAAATAGGTATTTAGTAAACGTGTGTGTCAACCATGTCCTCAACATTTATTAGAATCGTGGTTTACTCATTTAAATAACTACATAATAATTTAATCCCATATAATATGATTTATAATATCCACTATATTTTGTCACTTTTCCGAACAATTTTCCATCAGGTAGACCGCCCCTACCTGATGGAAAATTCACCACCGCCCATAGACATCTGTAGCACAATGGGTGTGCGGGTTTTTTTTATAAGGAAGTACGAGCGTGGGACCCCACGTGATTTTTGTAATTTCTCAAAGAAAACTTTTTAGGTAAAAAAAATATATGACGATGATGACCACTCTCTAGTGGTCATCATATTTGGTGTTGGTCATATTTTTTGGTGGTGCCATCAAATGATGACACAGCTTGGTCAGTTAAATCCTGTACCGACTAAGTAAACATTATGTTATTTCATATTACCCACATTAGATGGGCGTATACGGTACGAAGTAATTCTCATTTAAACGCTAATAGCAGTTACCTACGATAAACCACTTTCAATAGTCAACTCTCACGTACTAGTTAACAATCTAATCTGTGATCCAATTTTAATGGTGAGCGATGCGTGAATGGAGCTATAATGTACGCAGTATATCACGTAACTGTCTGTTTCAACGGTTCCGTGTTTAGTTACATAGTATTATAAATTTAAAACACTGGCAACATCTTCTAAAACGCCATTTTTTATTGCATATACATAATTGTATTAATGTATCGTTGTATTTGATAGATAGATTATGATATTATGGTCTCTCCTACAAATTAAACGACCTTAACATTAGTTACAAATTAAATTCCTACATTCCTACAAATTAAGGCGATTAATTTGTAGCAGGATTACTTTATGTTGTCTCAATTAGTCAATTCTGGTTGAAATACCATAATGGTCATCCGGGCATTGTGCCAAGTTAATGAGTAATAATATAAAAAAGCAATAAAATCTCAGGATCTAAGATAAGCCTTTGGAACTCAAAAAATCATTATTTATAATGTATAATCAAGTCTTAATTATATATATCAACTATAAGTAAAAAATAATAAAAAAAAAGGAATGGAAATGAATACATTAATTTAGTCTTCTGGTGTATCAAGAACGATGTGATTAAAAATGTGGCATGAAACTAATCGTTATGCATTTGTAATTAATGTTCACTGCATATTGTTCCACATAGCATTGTGATGACAATTTTTCATATATTTCCTATGCGTCAATGCACTGATTAGCAATCATTAACGTGTTAGATCGCATGATAGCACTCATATTTGGTGGTGGCCGGTTCATTGTGACGCAGACAGAAAGAAACAATGTCTGTGCCATATATGCCGATGCCACAACGTTGTACCCCACAGTTCTTTCTTTTGTTATTCTCTACTTTATATGCCTATTCGCCAAAAGTTTAGACCTAGTTTGTTTCATGCACATGACCTTTTCAAGTTTTTATAAACATTTACAGGAAACTGCAGACTAAATCTGCGATGGTTTCCTGGAAATCATATCAGGTAGATAATAAAACATCCTCAGTAGCTTAGATTTTGCGGTTTCGCACGATGAGATCAATACCTACTTAGTTTTGATGACTATAAGAATAAGGTAAGCAGTGAGGACAACTTCGTTTGTATATATTTTATTTCCACCTCTAATGGTCGAGTAATTTTCAAAATATATAATAACAGAAATTGTTAGAAAAATGTTCAAATTACCAGTATTCTAAGTGAAACAGCACACTAAAAGTTGCTTTAAACGATTAACTTCGTTCGCGATAGATACTCTTCGTGTTGTGGTGAGGGTGAGTAAGAGTCAGGCGTTTGAAACATACATACATACATACATTTTCTTTAAAAATATATTTTACATGATTAGTTTTCTGAGCGTTCAAGCAACGTGTCTTACTTTTCGTAATCCGAGGAATACCGTCAACAAAGTTGAGACTACAGAAACTTTTAGTACGCGATTTCACCTAGAAAATGTATAATTTTAAAGCTTTTCTGGGACAAAACCTGTTATATTTTCAAAATTAAATAAAAATAACCGTTCAAAAATTTAAAGACCGATTTTAATCTCCACTCTAATCTGTTTAAATTTTTTTTAATCTTTAAAAAAACTTTTAATATAATAATTTTATATTTCCACAGGTTATTCTAAACAAACAGACTGAGAAACATTGCCCTAATATCTGTCATTAACAGAAACCAACAATGATCTACTCAAGAGCCCTATGACAGAGTCCTATAGGAATTGGAGAATCCTTCCGAACGAGATAGACATTAAAGAAACGCATGACCTCCTTTTTAATACGCTCACCGCCAGTATATTATATCTGAATCATGACATTATATACTAAAGCATTTTTGTCACAGGTCGGTGTATCATTATCATTAAAGATACACGTGCCGTTCACATTACAAGGGGCGGTGTATCGTACAGTAAACACAGATTCATACTCACCGTCAGTTTACGGCGAGTGAGAGTATCTATACGTATAGAATAGAGTTAGTGTAGATAGATACGTATAGATCTATAGAGTAGTGTATCTATACCGGCAGCCCGTAGCGCTACGCTGGCTCTGGAGAATACGCCAATATTTGTGGGTTGGAGAAATGATGAAAAATGACTTAACTATGACATACTTTTTCATGCAATTAATTAACTTCTTTAATTATTAATTATGAATATTTAAAAAAAAATTACGACATTCTTTATAGGGTATAATACCACTATATAACAACTGCGATAATAAAACCGATTTTGGGACCAGTAGAAGCCATTTTTGCATTAAAACAAAAATGCTATATATGTTCACAACATGTGCGGTGGCGCTGAGCATGTCAAAGAAGTCGTAAGATATTAAATAATCGCAGTGTAAACGGGCCGCAACATTAATTGAACGCGCCCACGCGAGTCCGATGTAATTGGCGAAATTAGTGTAATTATTTTTCGGGCCGAGGTGCCACTGTCGGCCATATTATAATGTACTCGATTTTAGTCAAGACCACACCCGTCTAACTGAAGAAGATAGGTTTTTTACATAACAGGTATAACTATTATGTTAATGCTTGTATTACGGTGAATTTAGAATGTTGCAATCGTCATAAGATTTGTATTATTATCTCAACCTTAATTTAGATTTCTTTTACACAGAAGACGGCAAACGAACAGGCAGTCCACGTGATGGTAAGTAAATACTGTCGCCTTGCGACTTCCGTGTTAAGTGCCAATCAGTCCAGAATGACAAACATTGGCACGTCTCCGGATGCTGTGCCTGCTTTTGGAGATTGAGGAATGGATTAGGAGAAAAGGTTGGGAAAATGAGGAGGGATATTGCTGTCCCTTTAATTATTGGTTTGGGTTGGGAAAATGAGGAGGGATAGGATGGTAAGGTAATGGACTCTATCATACATATCTCACCGATCACTATCGAGACACGTACATTGTACAATGTATACTTGCCTGCTTTATCAGCGTTGGAGGCCATCACCCGAAAGGTACCGAAGAGTAGCACTAAGAGCCTCTGCGTGCACACCGGTAGCGACAGAAGTAATCTGCGAAGAAATATAATGTGATGTAGTCAACGTTTATTACGCAAAACTGGCATAGTTACCTTTATGCTTGCTTTGACGATCAATTAGCCCAGTCAGTAGTGCCCCTGTCTGCTGTGCAAAAGGTCCCGGATTCAATTCTCGGTCGGACAAACATTTGTTTAAAGACAAGTGTTTGTTCGGGTCTGGGTGTTGCACGAGTTGTGTTCGTCTTTGTATGTGTCTCTGGACCTACGACACAGGGAATCCTAGAATGGGCCATTGAGTGTGGCGTTGTTACACATAGGCAGGCGGTTTACTCGCCCTTATTTGAAAATTGTGACTACCTTATTCATACCTTTGAGTTTGTGATTTCGGTACTACGTTTGTATTCGTCTCTGGGACTACTGACAAGGCGTGGGCAGTTTAATATGATGTTATAATGTAATGTGTTACTTAAAACATTTTAAAAACAATCACATCTATAGATCTAAAGTTATGGATACTATTATATAAGTATTTTTTTTTATTTATTATCAAATTTACAAAAACAAAATGCATAAAATTTTCATTTATTGTATATCTAATAAAATAAACAATAAAGGTTTGTCTAACGTACAAGGTCTCTGCAGTATCAGAACTTCCTCTGTTAAAAACAAACGTTACAAAACCGCATTAGTTGAACGCGATAACAAACCGCAATAAACTGTAATCCATTCATATAATACTAAAGCAGGAAAACCGTCAATTTAAACGTAACAAAGCAAAGGGTCATTGCCCCCATACTGTTAACGGTGAAACAACAAGTAACAATAAAGATAAATAGGGAAAATAATAACAGTGGACTCCGGCTGTGCCATC
Organism: Sesia bembeciformis; assembly: GCA_943735995.1. Lineage (NCBI taxonomy): Eukaryota > Metazoa > Arthropoda > Insecta > Lepidoptera > Sesiidae > Sesia > Sesia bembeciformis. The sequence goes on along the minus strand of OX031044.1, from coordinate 5,667,972 downwards.
AAAACCTAGTATTTTTCACAAATTTTACAGGAGAGCTCAAAAACATTCGAGCAGTCAATTTGATCGTTATTTTATTACACACAATATAAAATATTAGATATACTTAGGTACAAGTCATGCGTAAAATATTATCTCATGTTTTATAGGTTTTTTAGTGATTTATGAGCATCACGTGATACACGTACTAATTTTCGACATATTTATATCTCCATAAATACGAAAGCTATTAATATGGGTGTCTTTACATTGTTTGGACGCTAGCTTGTAATATCAAAATTTTGTCCAATAAAATTATTTTCTAAATTTATTCCTTACTAGGTTTTAAGGTGGGGCAGCCGATTTGATGACCTTGTATAATTTAAGCAATGACGGCAACGTGAGGGCATGTATGTATCGATCAAGGACCTACAGTGACCGTAGACTTTTTTAGTTCAAAGACAGTTTCTCCAAAATCAGAGTAACATTAATGTTATTAATATCTATGTGCTTACGCGATAAATCTTTACTAATATTATAAATCCGTTTATTCATTACTTAACATATATCTCAATAACAGCCTCTAATGTCCAACTGTAGGGTAGTTTTTTTTTTTATATATTAATGGAGGCAGACGGGCAAGCGGCCTACATGATGGTAACTGACTACCACCGCCTAATGTTTACTATGAACGTAACAGGAATCTGGCCGCAAGTGTGATTAGAGCTTATTGCTTTAAAACGCAACGTAGCGTCTGCTCATATGCCCACTAGTTGATCTCTGATGATCTCGTCTGCCCACTAGTTCCAAGTATTGTTTGAAATAAACAAAATACCTAAATGATTATAAAACTACGTAGTAATTAGAAACGCTTGATAAAGTTCATAAATTAGCCAAATTGGGTAATCACTTTCAACTGTGCAAACGGTGCAAACTTTTTGAAAATTCCTAGCCTATATAATTTTTGCCTATTTTAGCCTATTAACAATAATAACAATTTATTTGCAGTAATATGAGTACAATGCAGGTGACAATTTCATTTAGATGCTACACATTTTACTGTAAAACAGCGTGAAAACTATAATATAAACATAAATATATTTCATTTAAAAGACATATTAAGCTATGCCCTAAGTCTGAATTATCAAATAAGTATATAATATAAGTAATATTTAATCAAAGAGTGAATGTCAACACATTTGAAGGCTGTAGTCTTCAAGGATGTTTGTTACGTTTATCGATAAATGGCGGCATGCTGTCTTCAAAAGGGCACAGTAAATCGAGATTCGGGAGACAAACGCATCCAGTGTAGTGTCTTATCGCGTACAAATGTAAATGGCTGTCGGCGCTGTCGGAAGCGGCCCGAGCTAGAGCCCTTTTAATTTTTATAATGTGTTAATGCGACACGTTACATCTCAACGAAAACTACTACATGCTGTACAAAAGGATCGATAACAGTCGTGTAAAGTGAACGAATTGCTATCAATACCTATGTTGAAATTATAAGAGCAATCCAATTGTAATTACGCGTGGGTTTCGGGCCATAATCGCGGTCTGAATTCGGATTGTAGTAACACATGTCACTGGTTTTTTTTTTCAAATCTGGTGCACATTAATTTTCTCAATGTTTCCCTCTTCTCAGCACCAACCAATTTTGTAATTGATAGAAATTCGTACTTTTTAAGCAATCTATATACATAAAAGAGGATGTTAGTATATTGGAGAATAATAGACTTCGACACCGTTCGACCGATCACCATGAAAGTTGGCACATTTAAGTATCTTTTCATGGAGAAGGTTTTTATGCTATTGACTTTGTTGTAACTCGCCACTAGATGGCGCTGCAGCACATCAACTTCTATGGCAGGACAACATCTGCTGGGTTTTGCTAATATATTATAATAGTATGGGGAATGGGGCTAGGGTTTAAAATTCAAACACAAGATCTCACGCTAACAAGAACCTCTAAGATGTTCATTCAGAGCGATTGCTCTAGTTGTATAAAAGGGAAGGGACCCTTACTGGTAGTTTTTTTACTGTGGTCGAGCATATCGCATATTGATCAGACAAAGTGCAAGGCACACAATATACGCGACGCATCGACCTCGCATCAAAACTCACCGAGGGCTCACTGTAAACAGCCATTGTTCATTACATACTATGGCTACACTGTGTTGTGACAACTCCATCCTATATATCTCGGGTTGCAGGAAATCAGAGGAACTACTTTCACTTCACTTAAAATGAAGACTAGGAAATTTCGAGTAAATTTCTCCAGTGCCATTAAAAAACTATTAAAAAATAAAATAAAAATTATTAAAGAAAGTAAAATAAATTAACTTTGGGAGACAACTATTCAGTTTAACGGCCATATTTTTAATTTACAATTTAATAATAATTGGTACAAATTTATAGAATATTTGGATGAAATAATAACATTGTTTTCATCCGAATATTCAGAAATATAGTGGGTACAGACAAGACAGACTGAATCCAAAGGTATTATACAGACAATTGTTTGCGTAAATTCACTTCTTGATGCAAAACGCAATTAAGTAAATTATCCGTCCGTCCAGCGTTCGCACAAATACAAACTGTCATTATCAACTTATTCAATAAGCGGTTAGTTAGCGAAGCGCCAACCGCAAATATAAAGTTGTATAACAAACCTATTTATTTAGTTAGAACAATAAAAATGCACTTTAAAATGACTTTAATTATAACACGTATACAAAAGCAAAAAATTTCTGTAATCATGCCAACGCTTGGTTGCCCAATGCTATAGAATTCATTCAAATTCACTTTTCAATTCAAATTTCCTCATGGATAGTTCAAATACGAATAGATGGACTTCTTCCTACTATTAGAGTTCATATAACTCTACACAATCCATTAGCTTTGAAAAGTCATTTTTGTCTATTTTTGTTTCACTCAACTACTGAAAAAGCTTATTATAACTGTCTTCAGAAGGACCGAAAACAAGCGTGTTAGTGACCTAAAAAAACAATTGTAAAAAAGTGAATGTTAGGGGCCTGTCTTTCAAGTAAGGCTAAAGACATGCTAATACATGTAAATTAACATGTGTGGTGTTTACATTAGCATGTCACTTTGTGTGTGCATGTTAACTAATAATGAACAATAATCATTTATACTGTTCACTGAAACATTAATATTACATTAATGCACTTTGTGACATCACAAAACCTACATGTATGCCTAGAGCTGGTCTTCAAGTGCCTGACTACATCCTGAGTATTAAAACTTATTTTATTGTCTTGTTAATGTTGTTCTATGACTGTTTCAATTGCCATAGAAGACAGATTAATCCCGAATATGATTCATAGAAAACTATAGAAACCAGTTGTGTTGCCTGCGGTATGCTGCTGCCGTTTACAGTCTGCGATAGTTTGGAATTGTACCTTTACTGTGTAATACACAATTTCCCCTTCTTGCTTACCTCACTTGACACACATGATCAGGAACTTAAAGACAAGCTATGAAACGAATTTTATAAATGTAGCATATATTTTTGTAAAACAATATAATTATACTTATTTTTATATGTGATACTATCATGCCAAAAGGACCTTATTGTCAGTATGAAGAAACTATGACATACACTGCAATGCCTGTTTGAACATGACAATATACCATTTCAAATACAGTTAAATTCCTTTCAGTGTGCTTTATAATGCAATGCAACCAGTCCTTTCAGTATTCACTACTGGAGATGGGCCTCCTCATGCACATTGTTGTATGCATGAAGAATGTATGACCTTAAAAACGCCACACTGGCCAAGCGGGTTGGCGAGTCTACTCTTTTAGAGGTGGTGTAGTTCCTCAGTGCTTGTTATTAATGATCATCAATATAATAAATAATGAATTGACTTTTATCAAGTGCCTTGAAGCAAACATTTGCACACTAATCATTACATCATAAACTTTTATTTAAATATTGATACAAAGAATTGTATAAAAACATCATTTTAGTAGACTGAAATTTGACCTAATAATTCTAATAGTAGAATTCATTCATACTGACCTCCGTATTTCATCAACTTGCTGTTCCTCAGGAAGCTCCACTGCAGCAAACAGCTGTATCTCACCCTCGCGCCCAAATACTCCTCCAGGTATCTTCCTGATAATGTGGAAAAAAATATGAATCTACAATCTATAACTAATTTTCCTATCCTATATCTTCATATTCCAGCCATCTTTATATTCCAAACAAACAGAAAGAGCTGATAAGTAAAAATGAAACAAACTCCAAAGACACTTTCAGAGTATGTATACTGGAAGATGTTATATACCTACATCTTTCAGTTTGGTCACTGTCAAAAATATGTAGATGGTCCAGTTGCATTATTTAATTAGTACTGTACAGATGTTTTATATAGAAGCAACCTCCTTGATCTATACTCTAATAAGATACAAGTTAGTTTTAAGTATTATCTGAGATAAAATAGGCATTATGTAATTTTTGTTGTACTCCAGATTAGGTATATGTATAATGCTATGGAAGTCTAATATAATAAATAGTATTGCCTACCCTACAATTCATAAAAAAAACTTATTTAATAAACTCAAAGTGGTGCAATCTTTATCTTAATGTCCATGATAAATAATACAACTTATCTTATTAAATATCATTGTAATAAACATGAAGTTCTTTCAACATTTACTTTGGAAAGACAGCTTTTTTAATATTTTGAGTATTTTTGAGCAAGATAGATTCATGATACCTTAGGAATTTCTTGAGTACACTAGCAATGGTGTAAACAGAATAGTTGTCTACATTGACCAGCCGGCCCGTCTGCAGGAAGTGTATAAGCTTCTTCATAGCGCCCTGGTGACCCGGGGCACGGAACACATCACGGCGTAGCGGCGCCTCCTTATTTAGCTTCAGTATCAGCACCTAAACACCACACAGCCTTAGTGGACACACCTTCACAGAAAATTTGTATTTTGTGGTCAATATCACATTTTTTATACTAACGAGCAAAGGTCCCGGTATATCATCCTTACAAACTTCGTCTAATGGAGCTCCGAACTTCACTTTTTCGAGTCTTCTTGGATACGGCAAAGAATTAGGGTGCCCGCAAGATGTTACAACATTGCTCAATGTAGCAGCTCGCCGGTGCATCCTTCTTGCCCAGTTGCTCATTTTTCCCACAACTGTTATACTTGCCCTAAATTACAGTAGCATAACCTAATGAAATTATGTTTTATAGCGAATGATGAAAGCATTTGTATTGTACATTAATGTTGAAGTTGAAATCCGATGATTTACTGAATAGAAACGGTTCGACAACGTTCATTTTTATACTTTTGCACTTTTATAATATTTTCTTCAAAGATTTTCTCGTTCTAAATAATTTAAATCGATGCAGTTACACTAAATAAGAGTAAAGATGGAAAGTAAGAACAAAAGTACTCGCGTTACAAATCGCAAGTGCGAGTGAATGAGTGTCGAGTAATTAGAGAGGCTAGAATGAACCGAATGAATATATAATCGATGATCGATGTTGATGAATGAGAGCAATCAAAACGTTTTTAAAGGCGCCGATTACACACAATAAATAACGTATCGATATTCAAGCGTCAATTTGTAATGAGGCAATGTAATGACTAACGATAATGACCCATAGTGAAGACCGTATTTAATAGTTTTAGTACAGATCTAATATTTTTGCTGTATGTCTAAGATAATTAGATTTGTTGAATCATTATTGTTTTAGTTCTCATTCAGCCAGTGCAAAAAGCAATATTTTTAAATTTTGGAACAGCCCAATATTATCTGTCGGTCCGCCCGACCGACAGATATCCTGCGAGCGATTGAATCATTTATCGCGAGGTAATTCGATTTCGATCAGTCAATCAGATGGAAGGATTGAATTCTCTTTCTGAAAAAAATACTCTATGGATTTAATCAAAACGATTGACACACCTACTTACAGAAGCAGAAATATTAAATCTGTGGTTTAAACCGCAGTCAGCATTTTGTTTACATAAATTGTTTCCTAGCGTGTTACGGTGTTATTTATCAAAGTAAACCATAGTACCTAGTTATTCTAAAGTATTCGCTCGACCAACGATTGATTGGTTTTTGAAGAATTTGGTTGTTTGATAAAACCATAATGTCTGACTGGGACGAACCACAACAGAATAGAACGCCGGCACCGACATATCAAAACCATAATTCTCGAGTATATCGGCCATCTTCAGGAAGAGGTAGCAACAGAGGCCAGAACACCAACACCAACACCAACTGGAGAGCACGTGGGGAAAACTCACGCGAAGAGAATAATCGCATGCGACGAAACGATGACGGCAACAAAAAAGTAATAATTGTTCCTTCACAAAAAGTCGGTCGTATTATCGGCAAAGGAGGGTCTAAAATACGCGATCTTGAATATGAATCTGGAGCTAAAATTAAAATTGGTAATTCAAATGGTAACGATAGCGAAATAACATTGATTGGCCTTGACGATGCAATCTCTAAAGTTGATGATATGATCAAAGAGCTCCTTATAGACAGGCCTCCCCCACAAAAAGAGAATCTCAACACCAATAAGTCGAGCAGTAATTTGGGTGAATTAATGATAACAAATGAAAATGGAGTTAAAGTTGTTGATTGGGCAAAACTTAATGCTGCTCATGAACAAGCTCAGAATGAAAAATGGAGCAAATTGCCTCCTATTGTTAAAGATTTTTATAAAGAAGACCCTAAAGTTAGTTCCATGACATCAACTGAAGTAACTCAGTGGCGCCATGCTAACCATGATATACAAGTTAAGAGGACTTTTGACAATAAACCTGGCTTAAGACCCATCCCAAACCCAGTATTAACATTTGAACAAGCTTTCAAACATTATCCAGAAATATTGCAAGAAATATACAAACAAGGTTTCACAAAACCATCACCAATTCAAAGTCAGGCATGGCCTGTGCTTCTGAGAGGAGATGATCTGATAGGCATTGCTCAGACAGGCACAGGGAAAACCTTAGCATTTCTGTTGCCTGCTTTAATACATATTGAAGGACAAATCATTCCAAGGGAGGAACGTGAAGGGCCTTCAGTACTCATTCTTGCACCAACTAGGGAACTTGCACTACAAATAGACAAAGAGGTATCTAAGTACCAGTACAGGGGGATTAAATCAGTTTGTCTTTATGGTGGAGTATCACGCAGTGAGCAAGTAAAGATTGTGTCCAAAGGAGTAGATATTGTGATTGCAACTCCCGGGAGACTCAATGACTTAGTTTTGTCTAGAGATTTGAAAATAATTAACTTTTCTTACATTGTTCTTGATGAAGCAGATAGAATGCTGGATATGGGTTTTGAACCTCAGATTAAAATTTCCTTGCTTGATGTAAGGCCTGATCGACAGACAATAATGACATCTGCCACATGGCCAACTGGAGTTCGTCGCCTTGCTGAGTCTTATATGAAAGATCCTATCCAAGTGAATGTTGGTTCACTAGACTTAGCTGCAGTGCATACAGTTACCCAAAAAATTATGTTTGTTGAAGAGGATGACAAGGATGCTGTTTTATTTGATTTCCTCCATAACATGGATCCCAATGACAAGGTTTTAATATTTTGTGGCAAAAAGGCAACTGCTACACACATCTCCACAGAATTGTGTGTGAAAGGTATAGAGTGTCAAGCTTTACATGGAGATAGAGATCAATTAGACCGTGAAGCAGCTTTGGAGGAAATGGTTGATGGCACTGTGAATATTTTAGTTGCAACTGATGTGGCTTCAAGGGGCATCGACATAAAGGATCTCACTCATGTTATAAACTTAGATTTCCCACGTCATATTGAAGAGTATGTACACAGGGTGGGTAGGACTGGCCGTGCTGGGAAGACGGGTATAGCACTGTCTTTTATATCGAGGAATGATTGGGCCCATGCTCGAGAGCTTATCAAAATCTTGGAAGAAGCAAATCAAGATGTTCCTGATGAATTGGAACAGATGGCTCAAAGATTTGAAGCCATGAAATTAAAAAGGGAACAGTCAGGAGGCAGCAGCCGAGGAAGAGGGCGTGGGGGTAGCAGTCGCAGGGATCGATGGTAGATATATTTCTTTGAACTTGCCACCCATTTTTTTATTATTATTAAGGTCTGCAGGCTGGATAAATAGACAATTCTCAGACTGCTTCTTCTAAAGGTCTATTTTATACCAAGTGATTAGACTGGCATTTATTATTTGGATATATACATTAGTTAGTATAAGAAAGCAGAAGTTTTATTTTACACACTCTAAGAGTAAATAAGTTACTAAATAATGGACAGTGATGCTAAGGTCTCCATAAAAGTAAGTATTTTTGTGATGTTTGAGATTGTCTATATATTTATATGTGACCATGTATTCTCACTTTCAATATAAGCTTTTGAAGTTAAAATGTTTTTGTTATATCTATGTCCTATGGTAATGCAATAAAGATTCATATGGTAGTGTATTCCATCAATATATAGTGAATTTACCACTGACTGACTGAATGACAATTGTTCTCCCAGTTCCCGTATGGTGGGTGAGGAACTTTAAATGGGAAAGTGAACCCTTGGGAGTCTTGAGCACCAGAAAAGTCCGACTTCTTCAAGTTGTCCAAACCTCACGAAAAACTTAAGCGGTCAGTCTGTACGGTAGGAGCGCGCGGGTGCTCGACCGAATGTCATAGGGAACTGCCGGCAGATGCCAGAGGGCACCGCGAAAATTCCAAATTCGAAAAAAAAAATGGGCGCCATACAAATTTCAATCGCTGTTATTTTTGAAACGGTAAGTGGTAGGTGCTCGACCAAATGTCATTCGGGCCGACGTGGATCTTCTCGTGGCTGCAAAACTTTTTCAAAATGGCGAATTCAAGATGGCGGCTATTTTTCAAGTTTGTCCGAGGGGGGTGGAAATTGGCAACCGGGGGGTCGTGGGGGCCCTGATTGAGAATATCGGGTCGGTTTTCCAATTCCGCCATTTCCAAGATGGCGGTCGTCAATTGAAATTTAAAATTTCCATCTGCCATGAGTCCCGCAAGCCCGGAGGCCGAGCGGCGCGGGCGAGGCCGCAGTCCGAGCTCGCCCAGGAGCTGCACCGGGAGCGGGCCCGTCCGCATCCGGTGGACCTTCAGCTCGACGGTCGACGGCCTGCCTAAACGGTGAGAGGTAGTCATATGGTGCTCGACCGAATGTCATAAAGAACCGCAGGCAGTTTGACGAGAGCGCAATAAAAATTCAAGATGGCCGCCATACAAATTTATTTTGACTATCACTCCCAAACAGAGATATCGGATCATGGCTCAAACTAATATGAGGGGGCAAGTCGATGTCCTTCCACTGGACGATTTTTTTTCAAAATAGCGAATCCAAGATGGCGGCCATTTTTCAAGTTCCTCCGATCGGGATGAAAATTAATACCTAGGTGGTTCAGGGAACCCTGATTCAGGGTTTCGGATAATTTTTTTTATTCCGCCATTTTTCAAGATGGCTTCCATACAAAGCGGAAATTTCGATTTTGGGGTCCGAGGGCATTCGCGAGGCCGTAGGCCGAATTAGACAGGGGGCGCGGGATGGAATTCCCCCTCGTTAGAAACTCTGGTCTATGGGCAAAATTCCTAGATGGCGGACACAAAATAAAAAGAATTTTAAAAAAAACTTTTGGAACTTAAAATTTCTTTGCGGCCGCGTTTCAAAGTGGAAAATTGGGGAGGAAATTGGCTTCCGGAGGGTTCCGATTAACGATTTAGGGTAGGTGCCGAAATTTTTCATGACGGCCGCCGTACAAAATTCATTGGGCGACAGCTTCGAAACGGTTAAGAGATATCGGATTGGTGCTCAAACTAATGTAATTTATCATGACGATGTCTTACCATTGAGGGAATAATTTTTTTCAAGATGGCGGCCTTTTTCCAAATTCATCCGATTCGGATAAAGGGGATCTTGACTAAGGAATTGGAATTATTATATATATGAAGATATATATAAGATTATGAAGAATCTTATAATCTTATGAATATCTTATGAATCTTATGAAGGATTTGCCCTTTTTGAAGATGGCGGCTATACAGCTAGGTTGCAGGCCGAGCTCCGCGTAGGGCGAAGCCCAGAGCGTCGGAACTCTACCACTTTGTAACTTACGCGATGCCGAAGGCCGAGCTGCGTCTCACGAGGCCACAGGCCGAGATCCGCGTAGGGCGAAGCCTGGAGCGACGATACTACCGCACCACCAGCCGCGCACGTTGTGTAACTTACGCGAGGCCGAAGGCCGAGCCGCGTCTCACGAGGCCGCAGGCCGAGATGTAGGGCGAAGCCCGGAGCGACGGGACTACCGCACCACCAGGCGCGCACGCTGTGTAACATTCGCAAGGCCGTAGGCCGAGCTGCGTCTCACGAGGCCGCAGGCCGAGCTACGCGTAGGACGAAGCCCCGAGCGACTGGACTACCGCACCACCAGCCGCTTGACAATGTTTTACCCGGTTTCGTCCGAATCAAGATTTTTTTCAAGAGGCGAATCCAAGCGGGCGGCGCTTTTTCGAATTCATCCGATCAGGATAAAAATTGATATCTGGGGGGTTCGGGGGAGCCTGATTAGGGATTTGGAATTCTTATTTCTTTGAAGATGCGCCATGTAGGACCCGCACAACAATAACTCCATCGACCTCTCCCAGTGTGTAATCTACCCGAGGCCGAGTTCCGCGCAGGGCGAAGCCCGGAGCGTCCCCCCCGTCTCTGGGGGAGGCCGGCGCCCGGGGGTCGCCGCCGAAACCTAGTTCCCATTATACAATATAAATAGTGGGCAACTAAATTATTCAGTCCCTTATTATTAAGGTTGACTCATGTTGTAGGTGCTGGGGGAAAAGTCCTCGTCAACATTGGACAGCCGCTGCTCCTCCAATGTGCAGGTGGCATAAAGGCAAAAGCAGCCCGCTGACTGTACTTACCCAATTGAAACTAGACTCAATAGTTTGAAGTCTTTTGAAGACTCAATTGGCCCTTTGAAGGATAGTTTATTTGAGTTATTCTTAGTGATTACTGAACATTTTAATTGCCAGTTAACTCACCAATGTGTTCCTTGGATTCTTCCCTAAAAGAAATACATATAAGCTCTTTTTAACTATAAATGCTGAATGTATAAAAATGGATAGAATTACATCGTCATTTTGGAAACGCACTAATTGAATCGCAAGTTGAGCCTGCCCACTAATGTTCAAGGTCTACACCAGTCTAAGCATAGATAACCTATTTAAAACAATTTTAAAGCGCAATCACGTGACCTGTCATCACAGATGATCAATGCTAAGCATCTTCCTTCGAGGTGGCGCGTTCAGTTTTCTGTTAAGGAAATAGGAGCATAGAGTCGTAGTAAATCGCCTGGACCTGATAGGCTCAACATTGAGCATCTGTTGCACACAGGCGTCCACTACCTAGGATTTTGGCTATGTCTCTCAACCTTTGTATGGCACATTTGCATTTTCCACCCGATCTCATGAAAACGATTTTAGTACCTATTGCTAAAAATTAAACGAGATGCATCAGATGTTACCAACTATAGGCCGATATCACTGTCTACTAATAGCCAAGGTGCTGGACAGTGCTTGACAAGTAGCTGTGAAAGCACGTTAATTTTCATGGCGCTCAATTCGGGTTTCGACCTGGATTGTCCACTGACTACAATCTTATGCCTCAAGCAGACTGTACGGAACTATACCGATAGGAAAACTCCTGTGTATATCTGTTTTCTGGACCTGACAAAAGCCTTTAATCTGGTATCATAAAAATGTTTTGTAGCAAAAATTACAACAGGTAACTGATTTACCTAAAGATGTTATATCCATGTTTAGATTTAGGTATAATAATCAAACTATGTTGGATGGGGCAACAGCCTCTCTGAGGTGTATGGGTTGGAGTGTGTTGTGAGACAGGCTGAGCTCACCCACACTTATTAATCTATACATAAATCGGCTGATTGAGGAGCTCTGCAATACCAATGTCGATTGCTCTGTAGATTATGTTTGTATTAACAGCATAAGTTATGCAGATGATACAGTGCTAATGAGCCTCTAGATTAGCGCGTTCAGGTTGCTAGGAATATGTGAATCCTATGCGGTGACCTGTGGGCTTAGATACAATACAAAAAAGAGTAAGTTATTAGGTTTCGTGCTACGGGTGCCAAAGAGAAACTTACTGTCCCTCCTGTAATGCTCTGTGGTACTCATCTTAAAAGAGTACTCAGGTTTGCACGCTGTACTAAGGAAGTAAAGGTGACTCTTTTTAAATGAGGTGAATTTTTAAAACATTTTTTTGCCAAATGGACGCCAATTGTTTAATTTTTTTTTATTGAAAAAAACGTTGACATTTCGAGTCAATTTACTTTGAATCATGAGCAGAATCCACGATTTCAGTGTTCGAGAATACACCTATGAGGCTTCGTCCACGATAAAATAAAATGTCGTAGAGCGTCTCTTCTCACAGTTCAAAACGTGAGTTCAATCATTTATCAGCATATAACAGTAAGATTACTCTAGCTAGGTTGCATACACTGTAGAAACTTTAGCTTGAGTAAAGTGAGTGACGCTCTACAAGATTACGTAGATAAAGGGGCCTCTAAAAACGAACGGTGTTCAGCGGCTGACGAAGCAAACCAGTACTTTGTACTTTTTTTGGTTTTCCTTGTATTAAATAATATTATAACAATATCGTGAACATGATTTATAAATATCGGTAGTCGTTAATTACTAATTAGGTTACAACACTGGCCGCATTCCTTAAGTTGGCACGGAGCTCGCGCGCCTAATATACAAATAAATTTTCTCAATGGAAGGTATGTGCTCAAATAACTCTCAGAAATAAGAATTGTTACAATGTTTTGTATATATTTGTTCCGAAATCGTATACCAGAAGCTGCTAAGTATGTGAAGTGTAATCTAAATCGAATCTGTGTAATTGGAAGTGTAAAAGTATTTTAACCAAATTTTACAGACCATTTTATCATTCTGGTGATTTATATTTTTTTTATAGGAAGAGGGCGGCAGACGAGCAGTCCTAAGGTGGTAAGTGGAACTATAGACTGTGGATATCCGAGGTACATGCCAATTTCAGTCCAGAATGACAAACGTTGGCACTCCTTCGGATACGCTGCCTACCTTTGAAGATGGAAGGAATAGATTTGGAGAAAGGTTTGGGAAAATGGTGAGGGATATGATAGAACGGGCACTGGCATATCTGACTCACTACCGAAACATGTACGTTCGGTGGGGAATAGAATTAAATTGAGAAATGCAGTCTTCTGTGAGAGGGATAACGAGGACAATCGAGAGGCTGTTGAATTTGCAGCGTGCACTCTCTCCCTCCAAAATTATCTGATATTTCTAAAGGGACTGATATTATGGACGCTTAGAGTATATTCCCACATAGATTCTTAGGGTTGAACCTCTCGACTTTTCTTCCTGATTATTAAAATTATCAATGAAATTTTATTACTAAGTTTTATTAAATACGTCTAAATACACTGGTCAAGAACTAATTCATATTTAGTTCATACCTCCATGCTGCCAAGTGGTTTATTTAGGACTAGCTAACTAAAAAAAATTAAAAAAAATACAGTTAATTATCATATATTTCGTTTACAAGTTTTCAACCATACAGCAATTTAAAGCGTAACCCAAAACAGGTTCGCAATGCAAATTCAAATACTTATTTGAATATGTCGGAATATATAATTAGGTAACATTTATATTAAATATGACTTAAATACTAGTGCATTACTAACGTTTTAGTGCAAAACACATTGAGATTTTTCAACAAGTAGGAATAGAGAAAATCTGAAGCAGGTATTTTAAAAACGGACGACATATCAGTAATCAGTTTTGCAATAGGTACCACTATCACGATGTCTTTTTTATCTGTAAAAGCTATAATAAAATCGAATCGCTCGACTGAAACAACAACGTAAAATAAATAATACAAATATAATTCTAAAAGTCTATAGAGAATAAACAGAAATAAATTGTATATTACGTTCATTGAACAAGTAGGATTAGTGACTCAGACTAGTTCTAATCGCTTCATTTCTTTTAGTAGTTCCACGCCCATTTTAGCTGGCGAGCGAGTGACAATGACATTGGCTTTCTCTAAAGCTTTGATTTTGTCCATGGCTCCTCCTTTCCCACCAGAGATGATAGCTCCGGCGTGACCCATCCGCCGACCAGGCGGAGCGGTCAGTCCAGCGATGAAAGATACCACCGGTTTAGCCTTTTGACCCTGAAAATCGTATGCAAAACACGAATAGAATGTATTCATTGAAGGTAAAGCCATAGTAAAAAAGACGAGTAAGTTATATTCTGCACGAGTCACGGCTTGCTTACAATCATACTGTATTCGTACATATAAGTGCACAGACATTGACAGGGATTAAAAATGTGCCATGTCACTTCACAAACTGAATTTTGCAACCACGAGTAGCATCAGATTACACAATTGCAAGCTGTTGCAGATTTCGAATTATGTGAAGTCCTCGTGCTCTATTCGCACGGCTGCTTTTGCAGGAAAATAAGATCCACCAGAAACAATAAACATAACACTTGAATTTTTCCTACATAATACTAGTTTAATTTTCTTTCACTATAAAATTATAGAACCAATTAAAACAATGTATTTTAGACCCAAAATTGTTCAGTAGAGGTGTCACTGTTGCGCTTTGCTATTGCATGTACATTTGCAATTTAGGGAACAATCACGTCGATCGTTGATTTTGTGTAACTGCGCGTACGAAAACGGTACACACTCAAAACACGCTACAATTCGTGCGTTTTTTGAAGATAACACTTGTTTTCTTTACTATAGTATAGCGCACGATGCACTAGATAATGCAAAAGTATCACAGATCATTCAAAAGTGAGAAATAGTAATACATTATATGTGTTTGAAGGAATTCGTTGCATTTGTAATAAGTGCCTATTTGGTAGAAAGGAGAAAGAAAATGTGTCCATTATATGCATATCTATTATCTGTGTAGAATTTATAAAGGTAATCATGCATTCAATCTAATTCAATACCATAGTTCGAAACAAACTATAACATATAGGTTTTGTAATTAAAAATGAAGTGATTGAAGACATTTATAAATAAACATTTTAAATCTATTTAAAATCTAGCTAAATGAATTCTTCTAAAATTAAAATCTTCTAAAATATCAAAATACAGTCAAACTCAAACTAATCTCGGTTAGACACATTTTACCATTCATAATAAGCAACATATAAAAATATGATGAAATTTACATTTGACCGTTGACAATATTGCTATGGGAAATGAATAACGTCACTGCAGATATGAATTCGTGTTTTATATCAAAATGATGAAAATAATGATAAAAAGATGTATGTACATATAGATGATAATGCTGCAAGCAGTATCTACTCGTATTACAGCTAAAGTTCAGATAAGATAAACGGAAACCTGTGTGGACCACTTCACTGCATTACCTTACTCTGTTTAAGGACAAAAACAATAGGAACTTAAAACAAAAATAATTTAAAGCGTATTTAATAAACTATATAATTAGATAGCTCAAGACAAGGTTAAAACAATGCAAGTATATTACCTTAAGGTATATATGATGGCGTAAAACGGGCAACAATGTCTAAGTTGGACCATTTACTTTAGCAATGAGCAAAAATAAGTACATTGGTAAGTCACAAGCCACTGTGGTTAGCGGCAAAATTATTCGAATTTATTTACTGCACTGATGGCAAATGCGCAGTGTTCGAATGTATTTTCGTGTATCCATAAATAGCCGCGGCGAGTACAGTTCAAATCATATAAATTGACCTTTCGGCGGACGGATTACGTGGAAAAGCAAGCAGCAATGTACGTTAGTTGCTTGCTCGATCGCCCCTTTCAATTCGCGACGGTCACAAAGGACGATAGGAAAAACCCCACCAACAAACTAAAATTAGAGACAATGTAGGTACTTCTTATGAAATAAGTGAATTTTTTAAAAAATATTTCAGGTACAGATTTTCTTGTATGTACAGGTTTAGATACAATATTTTATAGAAAGAGTAAGTTAACAATATTTCAGTTATAATTCAGTAACCCAATTACGAATTAATATTAATATAACGCTATTATGTAAGTTTATTGTGTTCTAATCGCCCGGCGGTTGTTACACGACATTTAGTGCTACCAGCGACTAACAGCAGAGACCATAGACATAAATACTTTATTTAGTCTTTGGTATTTGATAGATGCTAGATAGATTTTTTTTTCTAACCGGCATTTCGGACTGTACAGTGGCCAGTCATTTCCGCCCCATCATGCTAATCATATCAATTTTTGATAAGGAAATTTATATAATTTGAACTTGAAGTGGCCTGTGACCCCAAACCTTGCCGAAACAGCAGATTTTTGATATCGCTAAAACTATAGCTATCATCATTCGCACTATAAGATTTGTCAAGTAGTCACTATATAAAAATTAATGGTGGGCTATTGCAAGACATATTTATAATTAAAATGTTGGTTCACGAAAGGTTTTCTGAGATTGTTTGGATTGCTTCTCATTAAATTCAAGCAATCAACTGAATTATTTGGAGAATTGAAGTTCAAATCAAACCAATTAATTCAAGAATCATAACACACAATGTGTAAGTATATATTATTATGTAAAGACTTATCAAGATGTTATCGATACTTGCAGTCGGATTTTCGAAAAGCCGAAACAATCAACAAGAGCTCGCAATCGCACATCACTAACAAATACGCTACCAAAGGTTATGCGAAGGGAGGACAGGGCAAAGGCGTCGCCAGCCAATGGCGGGGGGGGGGGGGGCAACGGCCCTCCCCTGCCCCCCGCCCTTGCGACAGGACATAATAATATTGAACTCTTGAAGATTTGTAAATGTATTTTCTAAGTAAAGATAGTTTACCATATTATTACTTATTTTTTAAAGCTTACATCTAAAATGTGGGCCAAAGTAGGTATATTCTCCGTTCGACATTTACGCCGCACTAAGCGACATAAAATTTACTACTAAAATGATTATCACGATTTTTTGCAATGTACTCGGTGATAATTATATTCGTAATAATTAGCGCATTTAGTGTTTCTTTGACCTGGCAATCAAGGCTACCTTTCCCCTTCCCCTATCATAACCCCTTCACACGACCCTACCACTACCTAAAAGTAAGAAGTATCCAAATGAAAATTAAAAAAAATACTTGAAAATACTTACAGTATTGTGCTGGGTGAGATACTCTGACGCTAACTCCTCGGCGTTACCTCCAATCTCTCCGATGAGGATGATGCCTTTCGTTGCAGGATCATTCAAAAAAACTTCCAAACAGTCAATGAAATCCGTTCCATTGAATGGATCACCACCGATACCCACGCAGAGTGTCTGACCAAGACCAGTCTGTAAATTTAATAAGGAAAATATGATTGTAAATTCCTTACTGATAGTACTTTGTTCTTTTTTATATAGAAAACGACGATATTTAGCAGACGATGAATATACGTGCCAACACCAGTCCAGAATGACAAACGTTGGCACGCCCCCGGATGCGCTGCCTACCTTTGCAGATTAAGGAATGGATTGGGAGAAAGTGTTGGGAAAATGGGGAGGGATAGGATAGGTATTTAATGGAGGTGTGTTAATTTCGTAAATTCGTAAAAGTATTTAGTGGTGTTATTGGACAATTGAGGTCAACACAACATTAATGTGACATAACAGATGAGGTAGTCAGTAGTGAACCCGCTAAGTGAATGTTAACGTGCATCAAATTAATATGAAATAGTGACTAAGTGGTAATAAGTGGTTTTATACAACAAAATGTAATAGTAATTTCTAAACGTTAATTCCACATTACACTGTCTCTTTCTCCCTTCAGACTCTCCCTCTCTCAGCTGGCATTCACATACAGCACACAACATAGCATGCATGTAAACATATAGCATAGGCTAGCATATGTGTGTGTATGTATTCACATACAGATGGGGACTGTTCGTTGCGGGCGCAAGGAATGCGGCTAATGCGGCACGCTCGACCAGATTAACATTTCGATAATCGATAGCTCTTCAATTACAATTCTTGGCGAGTAAAAGTGTTTACCCAAATCACAAAATGCACAATATTGTGGGGTCCTTCGAACAAGATGTTATGTAAATATTGAACAACACGTGTTGCTTGCATCCACAGCAGTTTACACGTGTTCTCTAGGTGATGCTAAAACTGCAGCACTATGACGAATATCGGGCGGCGATAGACAGGCTTCCTAGGTTACCAGGGCGACTACAACAAGCCATAGTAACACGTAAAAGAGTGGACTCGCCAACTCGTAATGAATGCATGGTGTGTTATGGCCTTCAAACATGCTAATATAATATAATAATACATACAGGTGTATGATCATATTAACCCACCACTGAGCACAAGTCTATTTCTTAACGAAAACTTTCTGTAGGTACTTCATGAATCATGAATACAGGTGAATACACAGCTGCATAATTAAAAATTTTAGATGTTATCTTGTGTAGTTGAAAAGTGCATTACTCGTTTTATGGGACTTTAATGTTGCTTAACACGAGAAAAAACGTTAAACGACATCATAATAAGAAATCACACATTTATGCTTAAAGATAGCAAGTCGATATGGGTGGAAATTGACAATAAATATTACATTTGATGTGCATAAACATGTATTATTATTGTGTAATAGACAAGCCACATTACTGCTGATATGTCTATATCTTGTGCTTGCTGGTGTTTCACCATATTATCTCTTTTCTTGGCAGCCATTTGTCGAGTCTGCTTTTCAAATTGTTTATAGTTAATTCAATTATTTTGTATCGAGTTATTTCATATGACCACAACTCTCGTTACAGAAAATGTTACGGTCTGTTTTTGTCTTGGCCAGGGTATTCTCTAATTTTAATATATTGCAGTGTCTTAGCGTTCGTTTGTGCTTATATTGAACATATCAACAAGTACAATGCTAAGTAAAATCTATTTACATATACTCCTATAAAGAAAATAAATAATAGTTATTGTTTTAATTTTATCCAAAACCCAAGTTAAATGTCATCAAAAAGCACCTCTGCTTTTTTTCTAAGGAGTGCAAAATTATGGTACAATGATATTTATACAAGGTACAAGTTGATACTGAAAATAACTTACAATAGTTGTCTGATGACAAGCCTCATACGTGAGCGTGCCGGATCGCGACACAACGCCAATGCAGCCTTGCTTGTGTACGGCGGCCGGCATAATGCCGATCTTACACTTCTCCGGGGCGATGATGCCGGGACAGTTCGGGCCTACCAATCGGGATTTGTTTTGTCGGAGTAAGGCGTGTTTCACACGCACCATGTCCTGAAAAGAGCATAGATAGAGAATAGATAGCAGGATCACATCACAGATGTTGGTGTAGTATTCTCACATATATTCAGAGACGAAATTTAACACATCTATTTTATGTGTAGCAAAGATTATCTTTGTCATACATATAGAAACTTATACTGTTATAGTATTGTATGTCTATATGTGTGACAGGTTATATGTGTGTTATAGTATATACAACTTAGCAATAGCTTGTGGTTTATGGTGAATAAGATAATAATGAAGAGTATTGATTCATAACTTATGTTAATGAATGTATTGTTACAGATTGGAATGTTTCTGAAAATTCAGAAGTAGAAAAATAAAAATTTAAATCAGAACAGTAAAGAAATCAAATAATATGTAATTCAAATACTGAAGTTCAAGAAATTTACAATAGGTACCTATTTGCACTGTCCCCATTGCTATGTCTTATTGGAAACATGTCATAGGTATTGAGGCATCAGCGGTTTCCCTGATGTGAGTGGCTAATACCCGCTAACACCCTTTACATAAGATTATTATGTTCAACGACAGTAACAAAAGTTTAAAATGTTTTGGAAATCATATATTTGTACTTTATGACAATATTTTCTTTTTATGTTTGTTTTATATTTTTCAAGATGCTCCAGCATCTTAAAACTACATGAATGTGAGTTGAATCCAAAGCTAAAGCTAAACTTGTAAAATGTTCTGTTTATTCCTAAATATAATAAGGATAATATTAGTATAAAATATTTATCCATTCGAAAATGCCCATTTATTTAACACTAGAAAGACCGGCATTTGTATCCTACCTAGAAAGACCAATGTCGTCATTTTGACGCTAGGATGTCCGTTGAAATTGATATGATATTATTGTTAGGTTTGATAGAGAAAAACGTGAGTATTATTTATTAACTTTTATTTATTTTAATCAGAGTCACATTTAGTACAAATTATGGTTTTTTTTGTATGTTTTATACATTTTCCACAGACTGGTTTCTTACAAGTATCACAAAAGTAAGACGTTTTATTTCTTTTACATTTTATATTAATTTGACAAGTTCGTCTTTTGTTTGACTTTGTGTCTTCTACCATTTCGTTTACATTTTCGGGATTGCAAAGTAGACGAGCCGGGCCTGGACGATTTTTTTGATGTTCTGCTCGTAACTCATAAACCAATTGGAGTATGAAATTATGCCGAGAAATATTGGTTTGAGTAATTTTTCTGTAAATAATCCATGAATTTATGACAGCTATGTCTAGAATATTATAAAATACATGCATAGGCCATCTACGAGTACCAGCTCTCACGGAGTATTTCCGTGCCATTTGATCCAAAATATCTACACCAAATTTTGTTGCGTTATAAAATTCAACAGTTTCAGGAATTTTCTTCTCGCCTGTGCCAATTTGAACACTCGGGTGTAGAGTACTGAGAATCATAACATTTTTATTTGGTTTTCCTTGATAAATAGTTAGGGTAGTATCAGTGTCTGTCTTCAAAATAAAGGAATCATAACGTGGAGTACGAATTATTTTACAGACTGTTGGTATTTCTCTTCTCGCACGCCTCATTGTACCCACTATGCTTGTTTTCTCGGCTCTCAGTTTATCTGCCAGTTTTATAGAGGTAAAAAAATTATCTGTAGTTATATTGCGTCCTTTTTTCGTATAGGGTTGTAACAGTTTCAAGATCACATGTTCTGGTAATGATTCGCTTGTACGATCTTCATCTCGGCCTAAGTACGGATATCCATTACATAGATATTTAGTCTCCACATCAACCAAAAGCCAAAATTTTATGCCGAATTTGTCAGGTTTGTTTGCTATGTATTGCGTAAAGGGGCATCGAGTTTTAGAAGGAAATAACTGTTCATCACCAGTCAAGTTTTCACCAGGTATGTAGCATAATTGACAATTTTCAATGAATTTATTCCAAATTGCTGATACTAGCGCAAATTTATCCGTTGTAAGTCGCGACGATCTTGTAGACCGTATGTCAAAACGCATATATTTCATAATTTCTTTGAATCTGTTCTTGCTTAGTGTTTCGCGGAATATAGGTGGACCCCAAAGTTTCGACCACATCAAATCTAAATCTAGTTGGCTAGAATTGTAAGCGCCGCGAGCATATAGTAATGCAATAAAGGCATCAATCTCCTCTAAAGAAATACACCAAGTTACATTGTTAGTTTGACGACGAGCCTGATGTACATAACCTGATGTGTCGAAGAGTTGCTTCGTCAATGAATAGGCGCCAAGCAGTAATCACTTTACCATCTTGAACGAATCGCTTTGCGTAGGGGGTTGGGCCTGAAACTTCTCGAAGCACGTTTTGATTACTGCGCCGACCTGTCTGGATTGTACTCTGGGTATGCGCTACACACTTCCATTCAGTCCCATCACTTGCAATCAAAGTATCACCTATAGTAGGAAGTGCCGATTATCGTGAAGAAGAACGTCCACCACGCCTACCTCGTCCTCCTCTACGGCTTCTTCTCGATCCGATACAGCGACGATCAGGAACCACACTAGTCGTAGACGTTTCTATTTGAATTTCTTCACTCGAATCTGAACTGTCCGATGACGATGTGTTTCTGATCGCCGGTATATAATCCGTATCTGAGGTATCAACAATTTCAGCATCAACACTATCTCCTCCCCCCGGTTCAGACTCCGAATAAGGTAAATTTTGAAGATTGTTCAATTGTTCCTCTATTTCAAAGTCAGATAATATATTTTTACGAGCACTCATATCGAATTTGTTCAAAATAAATACAGTAGGTGACGGTACACAATTATCCAGCTTACACCAGCTTGCACACCACTGAGAGTTTCAACACTGATCGAACAAACGAGCACAACAAAATATTTAGGGATAATGTAAACAAATATTTCTAAGTACCCTCTAGTATCATAATTAACAGAGTTCTCTGTATTGGATCATTTTGACGACAGTGGTCTTTGTAGGTATGACTCATTATATTTCAAAAACTAATTAAGATAGCAACTTTATATTTCAACAGGGACTATAAAACTACAAAATATTAAAAGTCAAAAACTATCATGTTTAAACAAGGCGTAACTTTAAAAATATGACGATTTTACTTCACAAAATCGTCAATTTGACGATTCCGGTCTTTCTAGTGTTAAAAAATCTCAGTGTATGGATTAAAGTAGATCGGTGTGACATCGTTTTGCATAGAGCTGGTTGCAAATGAATTAATTTATAAAAAGAAACTTACATGTTGTGGTACTCCTTCAGTAATGCACACAATAAGTGGTATTTCAGCTTCAATAGCTTCTAAGATAGCTTTTGCTGCTCCAGGTGGTGGCACGTAAATCACAGATGCTTCAGCACCTGTTTTCTCCTTTGCGTCTTTCACTGTCCCAAATACTGGCCTCCCTAAATGCTCTTGTCCTGCTTTCTTAGGGGATACTCCACCAACAATCTTTGTTCCATAGTCAAGGGCTTGCTGACTGTGAAATGTTCCCTGTTTGCCAGTGAAGCCTTGTACAATGACCTTAGTCTCACTTGTCAGGACTAAGTTTTTTCTGGTCTGAGCATATGGTGACCCCCCGCCACACGAAAATCTGACATTATTCAGTTTTAGACCATCTGAAGCAAAGGAACCATAAGATAAAAATGTTATAAAAAAAATTAAAAAATTCTGTCTAAGCAAAAATAAAGGTCGTTTAAAATATAGTATTTCTAAAAAAAACTGTTAATGCTTGATAAGTGCAGATAATAATAAAAATATCATACAAAAATTTCAATATAATGTTTACTTAACAAGATAACAGAATAATTAAACTTATGACATAGATAACAAAATGGAAATGAGCAGAATATTCCTTTAGTATGTATACCATTTTAATTCTATTCTATTTTAATGTGTATTTTACACACATTCTTATATTAAAATTATCTAAAACATAATATTTTTAAAGTGAATTTAATTTTAAATTCATGCAATTTTATGTTTCATTAATTTGTATGTTTTGCTTATAATTTAAAATTAAACCTTATGACATGTATTATTGATATATTAAATATGAACTTTCATTTTCAATTGCTGGAGTCTAAAGGTTAAAAAATAAAATACTAATTATTGGGCAAAGGTCATAATGGCTTATTGTTATAGCCTTCAAGTCCATTGAGTAAATTACAAAAGTTTACTTAGTATGTTCCCAATATTAAAGTGTTATCAAATCTGGGAATAGCCCAGGTATTTTTAGAGATGAAGGTCTCGGTGACATTAAACCTGTACTCTCCTGTACTATAAATCTAATGAACACGTACGACATTGATTGGTTCTTGCTAAAACAACTTTTGTAATACTTATGCCTATTGACGTCATATGATTCGGGGCGTTTGACGTAATTCTTAAAACTGATTTATTTATGTTAGAAGAATATGTGAAAATCAAATTACAAGGTTATCATAGTAGACAAGTGAAGGTAACGTAAATTTTTGTGACATCAAAATCTAGTCAGAGGCATTTATAATGAATGGTTGTTAAGTTGTAAAAATTTTAATGTGGCTTATGTTATTGATCTTTTACCTTTAATTCCATTAAGAATCCGGACGGAGACAGCCATTGTAAAATTTAAAGTAGGTGCGAAGGAGCACCGAAGTGGAGGACCAAAAAATATTTTGTGACATTGACAGATAGCCAATCATTACGTAATTGTTGCGTTCAAATCAATCAACCCAGTTATTTTAATTTATTTTTTAGTAATGTTTAATTATGACTCATTACGCACGTATTACGGTAAAGATCTAGCTATACATTTACCCCAAAAATACCATATTTATTGTTTTACATATTTATTGTTTACATCTATTCTATTTTATTTCCAAAAATATTATATTCCAAAAAGCTGGGCAAATGCCCAGAGCGCCAAAAAATACATTTAGACTAAAATTATTTGTTACGAAAAAATTACGATTACGAACCCTTAGGCTGTGGAGCGAAAGAGGTCAAAAGGTCTTTCCATTAAGCTACGATATGGGATTCTTCAAGAGAGCTGTGAATAGGATTTTGCAAGGTCGGCGGCGCGCCTGCATACCCTCTGGTGTTGCAGGTATCCATGGGCGACGGTAACACTTACCATCATGTGGGATCGCTTGCTCATCCACCCACTAGTATATATAAAAAAAAATGATATTGGCAGAATGTGTTAATTGCATCATTGTCATTTAGGAAGAAAAAAAGTTCTAACGTCGATATTTTGAAGATAGATCTGTCAGCAATCTGTCAGTGAATTTCTTTATTGTCAACGCAAAAATCAAATCTTTTTCTTTAGAATTGTCTGACGTGTAATTTGTTTTCAATACCTACTTACATTATTTTATGATTATTGTTATTTAAATGTAGAAATTTATCACGGTTACTGTTTTAAAGGCAATAAATCAGATAACGCCACGTATAGCTTACCTTACCGCGTTAAATTAGCCGGTTACCTTTGTTGTTTTTATTATTTTTTTGGGGAAAATGTGCGGTTCTGATAAGAAACTGGGTGAAATACGTGCTCTTATACTTGTTGGTGGTTATGGGACTCGTTTGAGACCTTTAACACTTAGTAGACCGAAGCCTCTTGTAGAGTTTGCAAACAAACCAATTTTGTTGCATCAGATAGAGGCCCTGGTTCAAGCTGGAGTTACTCAGGTACGTAATTGCACTGTAATTGCAATGTAATTGCATTAAAATTAGAATAAATAATTCATATATATCCACCTTACAAATCTCTTATGCTATACGAGTGGTTATATGCTATACTATAACAGAAACTTATAGCACAGTAACCATAAAAAAAACATTCATAATTTTTACTTTTAGAGCACCTTTTTTTTTTAAAATCTCTGTTTAACAGATCTAATTACAAATAAATAATTAGCCAATACATTACTCCATAGGTAATTCTAGCAGTGTCCTACAGGGCAGAAGATATGGAGAAAGAATTGACTGAGCAGGTTTCAAAACTTGGAGTGTCTTTGACTTTCTCCCATGAAACGGAACCTCTTGGTACAGCGGGACCATTAGCACTGGCTCGAGAACTGCTCAATACAAGCCCAGAACCCTTCTTTGTATTAAACTCTGATGTTATTTGTGATTTTCCATTCAAAGAGCTAGCTAAATTTCATAGAAGTCATGGAAAGGTATTTCATATTTCTTTTAATTTATTAAGAATATATATGCACTTGTAAACATACATATGTATAAACTTATACATACAAAGGGCCAAATTGAATACATGAAATAAATGCTACCAATATTGTTAATATTAGGTATAAAGTAACTGAGAATGACTACATAACAGATGAATCTTTTAAAAAATCTGATTCCTTTATATAGAATGTAAAGTATTAATTATAGTTTCCATATATTATTTTCTTAATTTTATTAACATTTATTTTGGCATAATTAAATTTAATCTATATAATGTCCAAGATAAATCTTGAGGTTTATTTCCACATGCCTTAATTATTAAGGATATTACAACTGGGCCTTGTGGAGTAAAAGATAACCATTTCATTCTTATCTATGCACTTGTTGTTGCCTAACACTGTAAATATAGGTATATAGAATAGAGGTTTTGAAAAATCATGTTAACAATGTGGAATTAATAGAGCAATTCTAAAAGATCAGCTTTTATAAGTTAACTTTTATTTTTGTATATCAATAATATATTGCAACCGTGTATGAGTTTAATAAAATAAAAAATATAATGAACATAAATATGACATATATAATTTTGAATTTCACTTTTAATTTCACTTACAATCTATTTAATCAATTGAATCTACATACATACAAAATATTCAAATAACTGTTGGAAATTTAACAGGTTTTAATTTCCCATTTGGTTATTTAATTATTTGAATATTTAATTATTTCAGGAAGGTACTATAGTAGTGACAAAGGTGGAAGAACCATCAAAGTATGGTGTAGTGGTATACAAGGAAGATGGACAGATAGAGTCATTTGTGGAAAAACCACAAGAATTTATCTCTAATAAAATTAATGCAGGTGAGTTTGTAAAATTACAATGAATTTGAATATTTATTATTACCAATCACACTCAGATGACATTGTTAAAGAAGAATTACATTGGATATCAATATGATAGGATTTGTGACATTACATTTCCCAAAAATGTAAGAATGGCTCTCTTAGTTTAAAAGTCAAACATGTATTTTAAAAGTAATAACTCTACCTATTAGAAAATTTGCTTTAGAACAAACTGACTCAAACAAATCATTTGCCTTACATAGTGATTTTAGTAGAACATGAAAGAAGCATGTTGATGGCAGCTGCCATATACATACTCTTAACACTCAAAATTACTATTATTTTGTATGACTTTTATTTATTATGTGCTCCATATTGACAATCTAAATCTGGTGTTTTCTTTTACATTTTCATTACACAAAAAGATACCATCATGGTTTAGGTTCTAAAGAGTAATATACAGGTTTTAGTACTTGGTCTAAACTATCACATGCTATAAATTTCAATTATTTAAAAAACTTTGCAAAAGACAAGTGATTTTTTAGACAAATATTACTTATTTTCCGCAAAAGACGAAGACGAAATACTTGTAGAGGAAATACTCGTAGGTATATACAGATATTTTTGTTTTTAGGAATGTATATTTTAAATCCGTCAGTGTTAAATAGAATAGAGCTCCGTCCAATGTCAATAGAAAAAGAAGTATTTCCGTTTATGGCTAGAGATGGTCAGCTCCTCGCAATGGAGTTACAAGGGTTTTGGATGGATGTTGGCCAACCTAAGGATTTCTTAACAGGTAAATTTGATATAAAATAGGATCTGGCAAATGAAATATGACACAATGGCATATTCCAAATTCTTCACATGGCCACAATTTTGATCAGTAAATTGAATTTATAGTGTACTACAAACATTTTCATACTTGTTGTTTCTTTCTTGTATCTAATGTTGCATAAGTAGGTTTGCGAATGCATGATCCAAAAATAAATGTTGAAATTAAAGTATAAACCACGAAATAATTTAACAGGAACTTAATTATAGAATCTAGACTAGACTAGATATAATTACATACCTAATTTCTTACTGCGTTTATATTTTAGTTGTATACTTGTTTTAGAACAGTAAATATAAAGTATAAAGTTCTTTCTTTCTGATTAAAATGAATATTAACAACTAGTCTTTTTTTTAATTTGCTGCTCTTTTGTTGTGCCATGTTACATTTACCAGATTATATTGAATTTGAAAAGCAATTTAAAAAAATGTTCTTCTTAGTTCATTGTTTCTTTATGTATTGTTTTTCGTACAAAGCATTTATGTATTATTTGAGGGATAAACCCAGTGTGATTATGTGTAGATGTGTGTATACCTATTTATATGGTATGTTTTGTGTAGCAATCATTACTTATATACATACTAAGCTAACCTATGTCTTTTTTACTAAGAATTTCGTTTCATGGGTAGAATTAAACTATAGTCACATGAGTCATACTTTGTATAATTTATCTTATCTCTTATGTGCTTATTTCTATGTTTGTGTTTGCAAAAGTGATAAATTGGGTTCTTGGTGTATTACAGCTGAGATTTTTTTAAATTAATAATCATTATGGGGAGTAGCGGGAGATTTATTGTTTCAGGTCCCGAAGAAATATTTTTTTAATATAATTACCATTTTTGCCCCTTTTAAGTCCAAAAATAAAACCCTATAACCTTGTTCAATTCTTTTGTTTTCTACCTACGGCAACAGGCCCACCTATAATTATCGGTACCTTAAAACGGTAGCAAAAACTCTAAAATCGGATAATTTCGGGTATATTAACGTATATTTAAGACTATTTACAATTAAAATTTAAAAAATCCGAATTACAATATCGTTCTCCAGGTATGTGCCTATACCTAAACAGCCTTCGTCAGAAGAACTCTGATAAACTGCATGAAGGCACTGGCGTGGTTGGTAATGTGCTTATTGACCCTACTGCAACCATCGGCAAAGGCTGCCGGATAGGACCTAATGTTACCATCGGACCGGATGTTGTTATTGAAGATGGTAAGTATTTTTATGAATATTATCCACTTTATTAAAACCCTTATTTAAGTTTTTTCTCCTAGCCGCTCTAAACTTATTTAATGAGTTAAAAAATAGCATATGTGTTACTAGAATAGAATTGTACCAGATTTTTGTATCATATCGTAAAGGTATATTAAAAACAATGAAAAAGTTAGGTCTGTATCTTGCCGTGTGGTGTCGGCCGGCTTTCATCCCTTCCCGTGGCGACTAATGCGATAACAAAGCGGCTATCACAAGCCGCCTCTAAAAAAGTGGATTCACAATCCCGCTTGAGTAACATGGCGTTTTAAGGCCATACACCCGTCATTCACAAGACTGCACAGAGAGGCCTGTGTCAAACAGTGGACGATGAAAGAGTTGGTTGCAGTTACTGTTCCTACAGTGGGACATTAATTCCACACTCCCAATATTCCTTTTCGGTCAAATTATCGCCTGGGTTAGGAAGACCAAATATCTCGGAGTCACACTAGCTAGACCATCGACTGACCTGCCGAGAACACATACAGACTCTCTGAAACCGAGCCGCCTTTATACTTGGTCCCCTTAACGCTCTGATAGGCAGGAGAAATAAATATAGATGAATAGATGAAATGGGATGGAAAGGAAAGAGTATTTGTATAGGTAGAGTATCCCATTGGCATTTTTTTTTTTTTTTTTTTTTATCTCCGAGGGGAAATCCTCATTGGATTCCTTCCGCCTTAAAAGTGATCTGTTCCTGGCGGAAGGATATGCCGGACTTTTACCGGCTAAAAACCCCTCTTTTCGTAAGTGACCCCTGACGTAGTGTCAGGGTCTGTATTTGTCTGTTTTGGTTTCTTGCATTCTTCCTTATTTGTATACAGTATACAGTGTATTTGCGTATACAGTCAAATTTTTTCACCTTCCACTTCTGATGTATAAGGTCAGAAGTCTTGGTGTGATCTTATATTATTTGTTGGACCCTGATGTAAAAGTCAGAGTCCCAGTCATATGTATTCAACTTCTGATGTATAAGGTCAGAAGTCTTAGTATTATCTTATATTATTTGTTGGACCCTGATGTAAAGGTCAGAGTCCCAGTCATATTTTTAAAGTTCTTATCCTCTAATTTGTGTCTTTTCGTTTTTTATCCTTTCGTTTATCCTTTTTATTTCGTATCCTTTCGTTCTGTCTTTTACGCGGTTTTTGTTATTTATTTCTATTTATTGTTCTCTTTGCAACGTATCGACAGAACTCTAGGAGTATGTGTCTTGTTTGGTCGCTGTCCATTATGCGAGCGAGGTTCTCCTTTTTCAAACTAGTGTCCATCCTCATTTCAGCCTCAAATCTCTTCTTGCCATATACAGGGCAATCAATGATTAGGTGCAATATGCCCTCAGCCGCGTCTGGGTCACAGATACACGCCGAACTCTCCTTGCACCGGAAGCGATTCAGGTACTCGGAGAATCCGCCGTGTCCCGTTAACACTTGAGCGATCACCGACTCCATTTGGATCTTTTTAATGATGCCATATGCCCTAATGGCGTCTGGAAAGAAGGTCTTAGTTACAGCCGCCGTCTCGCCCCCTTGGTAGCGCCGGTTCCACTCGTCAAGCGACTCCTCACGGATTTGTCGCTTGACGAATGAGACCGGATAGCTATCATATTCTGCCTTCACTTTTCACGAATTATGTCTGGGTGGAGCCCCCAACTTATCCCGGCGGCTCTAGACAATTGCCCATAAACATTCAGAGCTTTCTTGCAGGTGTTCGCAATGTGGGCTCTGAAGTTGAGGTTTTTGTCTACTGTGAGCCCCAGGATTTTAATCTCATCCCATTGGCATTAGAGATTTTCCACTCCTATGGGATTTAATGGAACGGGTTGGAATGAGTTATTAAATATGACATACATATATATTCGTGGTGATCAGCTGGTGAAATTTACGTCTGACCTTCGCCACAATCTTCAATTGAGCTCAGACCTTCCTCAATTTCACCAGCTGACCGCCAAACTTCGTTTGAAGATGGTATCTCATAATTATGATAATGATGCTCCAAATTAAGGTTATTTTTCAGGAGCTTGCATAAAAAGGAGTACAATCCTGCGCGGCGCATGTGTACGTCAGCACGCGTGGCTTGACGGATGTATCGTAGGGTGGCAGTCGGTCGTAGGCCGCTGGGTCCGTATGGAGAACTGTACGGTCCTCGGCGAAGACGTCATAGTGAAGGACGAACTGTACGTCAACGGAGGGCAAGTATTACCACACAAATCTATAGCCCTGTCCGTGCCAGAACCGCAAATTATTATGTAGACTGGATTGTTGTGCGAGTATAGTTTGTTGATTGTAAAATGTTTGATAACTTACAGTAGAATGTAATTTGTTTTTGTAGTCTGGCAAATTAAACATAAGACTGGATAGGCGCGATAAATTACATGAAATAATAGGTTATCACTCAAAATAGTGGGAGAAATAATTTTGATACTTGAATTCTATCTTAACATAATTTTAATATTGAATTCAAGTATCCAAATTATTCTTCCAACTAGTTTTAGTGATAACCTATTGTTTTTAATTTTCCGCACTTTTAATGTTTAGATTTTCTTTTGCTAGACTCCTCATAATATACCAACTAACAGACAGATATAGATTTAAAGAAAGGCTAGTCCAGGATTTCTGTACTGTTAGTATCTTACATGGACTAATTGTAGCTATATAATAAACTGCTAATTGTAACTATTTACTGAAATTCAAATCAAATATTTAAATGGACGAGAGACAGTATTGTATAGATACATTACGAAAACCTTTGGCCATAAGCTAATCCGGAAACATCCGAACGCTTCATCCACGTCTATGCAATAAAGTAATGAAGTATGCACGAAAGTAATAAAGTATCTCGTAATAAAGTATGCAATTAGAGGTAGGATAATTCATAGACTTGGATGACGCGTTTAGGTGTTTCCGGATTAGCCGATGCCCAATGTTTTCGTGATGTATATATAATAACTTTAAACTAATAAGGCAAATGTAACTCGCACAAACTATACAATTTGACCAAATTTGGTTAGGGAGAAGATTTAAAACTATTTTTTAATTACCCTCTATAATTATAGTCGATAGTAGACTGGATTCTTAAAATCTGTATTCGAGAGGTAAAGTATAACGAGTACCAAAAAAAATTCACTGAAGCCCAATTTTATTACTTCAAATCAGCTTTAGAGATATATATAATACATATCTATTTGAAACTATTGCTTATAAGATTTCTTTCTTTTATAACACAGGCTGTAACGAACCAATTCTCGAAACCTGTGAATGTATTTATTGTCGTCATGATAGTGGGTTAATTGACATACTTTTATTTTTTTTGTAAAAATGTAATTTTTTGAACTTTGTAGCATGTGAAGGTTTGGTAAAAACATTCGTAAAATGTTCATGTCATTTATCTCAGAATCAATAATTGTATTGTACGGTTAATGTCAACCATATACACTCATCTGCATTTGCACACTAATGATAAAGTCCGATTATTCAGATATATAATAGCATGCACAAAATTCTCTTGATATCTACATTAAAAAGTAAAACTGTAAACTTTACATACTGTCACAAAGGACATTTTGCATTTACAGCTGTCGTTTGTCTATTTTTATTTAGGAAAGTAATAGAGATTGGGTTTGTCTGTAAATAAATAAAAAAGTTATCAATGGAATCCATGCTTTAGTCTTCAGGTATATACTCATCCTGGTATATACTCATATATTTGCCTTTTGCAAATTCATAAACCCAAAAAATCTCAATTTAAAAAAACCGGACTTTCTACTCTTTACCGTTCGACTACAGATACCTACAGATTCATTGTGGGAACAATCTTCACTTATATAGGTAATCATATTCATGTCTTATTATCGCACTACAAGTTCGTAATTATGATTATGATTCAATACCGAATTGTAGCAAAAATATGAAATAGTTATAGGACTATATTTAAAACTTAAAGTTATCATCATAATTTGTACGAAAGCGGACAATTATTTGTATACTGTGAAAAAAGATACTATATGATTGTTCCTGAAATTGATGTGTTTTATCACTAAACATTATGTTTAGTGATTCGAGTATCTTTAACTTTTGTGTATATGTTTAATTTTTGAAGAAAATAAACCTATATTTTTTCCCCACTCAATAGCCAACACTAGAATTTCTGTGTTGTGGGTACGAAGACACATACAAAGACTTGCTATTTGCCAACAACTTAAAAATATTTCAAGGTATCCAATACTAATCAATTTAGTAATAGAGGTTACCTTCTACATGCTGATCTCGAACGTCTAACTGCTTGGTGAGATCATAATAGCATGGGGCTTAACGTTGACAAGTGCTACCACATGCAGTTTTCCAGAAAAAAGGTGTTAGAGCCTATTTATTATTATATAGGAAATTCACCAGTCAATAAACTTGTCTGCGTCCGTGATTGGGAGTAGTTCTAGATTCAAAACTTAGATTCAATGTTCACATCAACAATATAGTTCAAAAACCTTTTAAATGTCTAGGCTTTCTTCTACGAAATACTAAAAATTTTAAGGATCCTCT
The DNA here is from genome assembly GCA_943735995.1 of Sesia bembeciformis. NCBI lineage: Eukaryota > Metazoa > Arthropoda > Insecta > Lepidoptera > Sesiidae > Sesia > Sesia bembeciformis. The sequence continues at coordinate 5,635,003 of OX031044.1, read as the reverse complement.
TAAGATAATATTTCCACACAATGCTATTGTTTTCTCTGGTTTGGAGTATTGTTCGGTTGTATGGAACCCTCACTATAATATCTATATAAAACGCATTGAATCAGTACAGAAGCGGTTTGTATGGCATTTATCTTATGCCTACAATATGGCCGAGAAGCTACCCTGCTACCCAACTAGGTTAAAGTATTGTAAAATGTACTCTCTTCGGAATCGTTGACTGCTGCTACATACCATGTTTCTCTGCAAGGTGTAGAGGGGTACTACGGATTCGCCTACTAAATCTTGGCGCACAGAATTGGGGCCCCAGACCAGCCACATGCACTTATTTGCTATTTCCAGGCAGGTACTTATTTGCTCTTTATGAAGAAAACAGCTGGGACGAATCTTGGGCACTTTTCACCGATAAATCGCTTAATGAGACAAGGTATTTTCCTACGCAAGGAGGTTGACTTGCTTGCTGATAGTCTAAATAAAATTAAGCGATTTATTTTAGCAAGCACGATGACCCTTTCTTCATAACTTCTTTTTATTTGTATACACAGTTTTTGGCTGTTTACTTTTAAGTCATGTTGGCGTCGCCTTTAAGTAGAGTGACATTTATATAATTTACATTCTTGCATGTAACCCTTTCATTTAAATCATGTATGCTGTGTTGATGACCTTTAATAAATATATAAAAGACGAACGCATCACCCAGACCCGAACAAACGTTTGTCTTTAAATAAACTAATGTCTGACCGGGAATCGAACCCGGTGCCTTTTGTACAGTAGGCACGGGCATTACCAATAGGGTTAATCGATCTTCAAGTAAAACAATTTCCGATATTCCTTAGAAAATTATGTAGATATTAATCTTCAATGACGCAAGATCAGGCTAATCACTGGAATTTTTGGTTAGTATTTCCGCCATTAAAAACTATTTTCATCCCACTCGGGTCATGTAGTTATGAACAATTTTGGAGAAAATCCTATATATCAGTTGTAATTCAACACGAGAATGCCACGTGAGATGCCGCTCTTCGCTCTAAAGGTTTCAAATCCGCAATATATACAAATAAGAGTCCGCCTCTGTACATATACATAAGTTACATATATGCGAACAGAGACTAAAGCGCGCGCCACGAATAGGAAGAATTTTGGTTCAATAATATGAGAGGTCTAGTAAAGTGGTCGGTATACGACGATTTGATACATATGTCTTCCCAATCTTGGCTGATCTCATCTCCGAGACCGAAACTCTTCCTGCTCGTAGCACGCGTTTTAGTATAATTATTTTTTGTTTGCAAATGCTACTATCATATTTCTTCTGTATGAAGACTAATATTGTCGGGATATATTTTATCTAACAAATTTCAAACCAGTAGTATTGTTGATATAAACCCAACCTATCATATAACTGTCAGATATTATTGTTTTCAGAATTGTTAAGTAAGCTGTGCTTTTGGGTCTTTGTGAAAGTATTACTATAGGCTAAAAGTGCTTCTTATCTTTATAGAAAAAAATATTTGAATGTGATAGTAGTATTTACTGACGAGAAAATTTACACTAGTGCCACAGAAAATATCAAGAATAAGACCTGTTTTTGTTAAGTTTGAAGTGCTGAGGATCATGGGCGTAGCCACGGTGGGGCAGGTTGGGGCGCTTGCCCCCCCACCCTGACATAAGGATGATTATGTAACATACTTTTTACATCACACTCTCTATTTAAATTATAAGAAAATTCTTTGCTTTGCCCCACCCTGGATAAAATTGTTTGCTTTTGCCTCACCTTGGATAAAATTGTTTGCTTTTGCCTCATCTTGGATAAAATTGTTTACTTTTCCCTCGTCTTCGATAAAATCCTGACTACGCCCTTGCTGAGGATTGTCTTGTTCACTGAAATTTAAATAGACAGTCATAATCATAATAATATATCTAAGTTGATTCATTTCAAAACATTTATTTAATTTTTATTATGTCATTTTTAAAATGCCATTCATAATTCATAAATTTATATTATAATAAATTATAATTATTACTAAATATCTTTAAGTTTATTCTGTTTTAAATTATTATTTGAAAATGCTTGATGTAGAAAATCAAATATTCCAAGACACTTAATTTTAAAATTAATTTCTAAAACCATGTAAGAAAAATTTCTACTCTACAGTATACAATATGGTAATGTACTGCCATTTTTACACCAAAATTAATAGTAAGTTCTCTATTATAAGTTTTATATAACATATTATACTTTGAGATATTTAGATTATACTAAAATTAGAATGAGAAAAAGTAATAAAAATTAGAAATAATAATAATGTTTCATTTGTTTTCAGGTGTCCTCTTGCATCTGAAACAATATATCTAAAGTGTACAAAATCCATAAATTCTGAAAAAATGCATCAATCAATTTAGTAATTTAAAAAAAAATTAGAACTGTTCTTTCTTTCAATTACATATGAGTTATCAATCGTTAATACTAATGATACTAGAAATTATTTTATTAATAATCACTAAGATACCCACTAGACATTTTTCCACATTAATGCCGCATTTCAAAACGTGGCAACATCTTTCTGACAATCTAAATGAAATGTTTATAACACAAAAGTATTAGTTTATTGGCTTGTACACATAGAACGCATATTCGCCTTGAGCGCCGTTTCTGAGGAACCCGTATAATGAACACAGGCACAATACACGAATTGCGCTGTTACCATATATGACGAGAAAAAAATCTCAGTATTAGATCTCTGTGTAAAAAAAGTAATGACATTATACCCTCATTCTTTGTCTGAAGAAGATTATCCTGGCTCCGTCTTAGCTGGTAACGATCGTATACTATCGAAGGCGCGCAAGTGCACCTTACGGTGGGTCGCATCCGGACGCAACTAGAGCTCTGTAGTTAAAACATGAAATTCGTAGAACGATAGTAATTTTTTTTTCGGAATGGCAATCCTTTTGCTCCTAATGGAATTTCAAGTCACTGGACATGTATGGTTTAGGGCGAGCGCAGAGGTTATCTCCCGCTTATGAGAGGGTTGAGATGTGATATTTGGTCTTCCTAGCCCATTGCATAGTTTGACAGAAAAGGGATATCGGGAGTGGAGAAAGCCAACTCCTAGAGCTGCGAATGCCACCCATGGGAAAAGGGAAGCACATGGCTGCACTTTTCTCGGAGTTTATCTCAATCTTCCACCTCACAATCCAGTCACCTAGGGCAGTGACTACGTGTTGGGGACGTAGAGAGGCACGCCGTAGATTCCTTATCTGGTATACTATCTTAGTATCTGGTAGGTCATTGGTGTAAGAGGTAATAGAACGTGGGTGCCAGAATGGAGACCTGAGCGACTCCAGCTCTGATTGGGCGAAGACTAAACAGAGTACCTTCAACTCTGTAGCGAAAGGTGCGATTGGTGCTTCCTGTATTATTTTTTTTCGGAATGGCTAAATTCTCTTGGCCCTTAAGGCCTTTAAAGAGTCACCGGACTTGTATAGTTTAGGGCGAGCGCGGAAAGCGCTCAGCCAGCAGCAAAGTGTGTATGCAGCAACGAGCCTAAGGGCTCCCCCGCCGGTAGGATACTGCTAGATCGCGAGTCGGTGAGAAGCACTTGCCGATACCTGGTAAGTGTTGGCTAAAGGCCGTCTCCGCCGCGCACCGGTAGGGACGGTGTATCTGTGAAGTCTGAGTGTAGTGTAAGAACCGCATTGGCGGCAGTAATTGAGTCGTCGGGGTCGCATAAGACGTGCCGAGGACGACGACGGCAATTGGGAGGGTCATTTCTATCGGGTATATAGGTTAGGCTGTCAACTACTAGGGGATTGGGATTGTGCGGGACTCTGTCATAGTAGCGTAGGGCGGAAACAATAACGGGTACAATACCTGTATTTTTAGCCAGATTGCCCCCATTAATATTCCGAAAATATGTTACACAACTGGAGGCGTAACCGAGCGTATCAGCCCTTTCAACCAATAACACGCTACCTGATGTCGGACCAAATAGCAATTGACATGATTATTACTTCATCTCTATTTTTATTCTATATCCTATATACTATTATATTATTATTCTGTGTACTTCATCAGCCGATTGTTTATTTTGCATGCTCGCATCGTTTCATCGCTATTAAATTAGAGTAAGTAATTAATATTTTTTATCATATATATAAAATCTATTTAATTTATTTCACACATTCTGCCCGTGTCAAGTTTTCTTCATTAATAATTTCAAAGTCTAAAACATATCCTATCAATGTCCATTGTCCAATCCCGTCAAAGTAAGTCAGGAGTCACTCAGTAAAGTGATGGTAGGTTTACGGAGCACAAGAATTTGGAAGCTTATGAAAAACTCACTATGCTTTTAAATTGTTATTATTTGATTATTGTTTTAATTATTTGATTATTACAAACATTACGCACAAAGAACTTTAAAGTTTAGTATACTATCACCATTAAACCATGAATAATGGTTTACACATTTTTTATATTAAATCAAAGAACTCAACTTCACTTCTCGAATTCCCGCCAAAAAGTCCTTATACACATTTTGGAGACTTATTTTTTCTTGTCTTTGATTTGTTTGACAATGACAGCAATTTTGCGCCAAAATTAATATCATCTCAATGCCGATTGTCGGATTTTTAAATTATTATTGTTGAGTTATTTTTATAATAATGTCTAAACGAAACAGCGCCGGCTCTTCAAACACACTTTTTAATTATTTTATCAAAACCCCACCTGTTAATAAAAAGACAAAACTCAATACAAACGATGGCAGCCCTATGGATGTAGATAAATTGAAAAATGACGAAAAACTTGAAAGTAAGTGCCTATTTCGCTATTTCTAATATTTATTTTGATTAATTTAATATCATATGGTTTTTACTGTCCTGTAAAGTGCTCAATCAGTACTTTAAAATGTACTTGTAATTGTATATAGTACTCCCATTGCAGTGTGACTTACTAGAGCGTGAGCATTAGGTAGATATTGTCAATATGAATGATTCCTAACCTATTTAGCCTATAGCCCTCCTTTCAGAGAAAAAACCTGCTCAGTGTCTCCATTACACCACACTAAGTAAATGAACATAGAGGTGAATGTATGTCCAAAGTATCCATCGCCCTTTCAATCATTTCAAGATCCTCGGGGAGTCACCCCTGTTGAGAACCATGGTGTAATATTTTACTTTTGAAAGCAAAACTCATTTGTATTTGTAATAGGTACCTATTTTATAAATATGTTGACAGAATAATGTATTTACATGGACCTACACTATTGTTGGTTTGATGTATAATTTCCTTGTAGATAAGAAGCGTGAAAGACAACCTACCCTTTCCCCCGAAATAAACAGAAGTCAAAATGAGAGTGATGATGAGAGCCCTATTGCTCCAAAAAAGAGGAAACGAATCAGGATTAATCCTATGGATTCAGATGATTCTGATGTTGAGAACAAAGGTACCCCATAACAACACAAAGCTATAAGAAACCATCCTATTACTTCAATGATAAAATTTATTTTTATTGTAATCTAATTTATATGAATAATGATCATTTTTACAAATTTTTAGTATTAACTGTGCCACTTTGTAATTGTATAATTTTTCAGCAGACAATAAATTAGAGAAAACTAAGCAGAAAGTCTCCCTTGAGAAGAAACTACAAGAGAGTTTTAAATATGAATCAAACCAGTCTCCAAAGAGCAATAAACAAACTAAATCGAAGCCTGCTTCTAGTAGTAACGGGTAAATTATTTTTTTAATATTCTGCCTTCAGCAAAAAGCACAAGTGCATTTTGATAACATTTAAGAAAAACGCAAATTTATTTTGATAAAATTTTCGTAAATTAAAAATCAAGCTACAAACTTTTTGGTTTACAAACTTTAGTTTGGAATGAAACAAAGAATAACCATTGCTTATTCTCTTTGTTTATTTTTAATTTCTGAATATAATGTTACTTATGTTACTAAAAAAATGTTACTAATGCCCTTTCTTCATAGGAGGGCAATAAAACTCCCATTGTCCCTTTTTTTAAAATTAGTATTAGGTCTTTACCTGTGAAATTGCCATTTGTTCATAATGGCCACTTTGAACTCCGTTATCTATCTCAAATTTGGCTTGGAATTCCAAATTCAAATTAATTCCAATTTAAAGCTGACATTCTTTTTTAAAAATCAATTATTCATTTGTTTTCCGTCAAACGACTTTTAGCTTGAATATTGTTATGTTTGTGACCATGAAAAAGTTAAAAATTCGCATTAATTTCGAATATTAGTTTCGTCATGAGTTGTCATCGAATATGAGCTGAGCAACGCAGCACAGACGGCATGCAATATCAACTATGTGTACAGATCAATCACCACAAACGAACGAATGGTGCATTTTTGGTTTGATCAGTTCATTTCAGTTCTGGAAATTTCGATCTCAAGAACATGCCCCGTGGACAACTGGAGACCAAAGTCGATAATAACGAATTCAAAGCAATAGTGGAAGCGTATTCATCTCAAATCATGTCTAAGTTAGCAGTAGCCTTTGGTGTAAGTGAGAAAATGATATTGATTCATTTGTATGAAATTGGTGAAGAAGCTTGGAAAGTGGAATGCGTCAAAGCTTGTCTTACTTTCCTGAACCGGCACAAAAATGAATGGATTCTGAATTGTATTGTCACTTGTGATGAGATGTGGAATGTGGATCCTGTATGATAATTGTTAACGTTTGTCACAATGGATGAACCTAGAAGACAGCCAAACAATGTCCCAAACATAAGCTGTCAAAAGAAGCTCTGGTGACTGTATGGTGGTCCTGTGCCAGTATTATCCACTATAGCTTCTTAAGATCTGGTACGACAATGAATGCAGATGTCTACTGCAAAGAACTACAAACGATGTTGGACAAGCTCGCTATCATACAACTGAGTCTGGTCACCCGCACGACAGTCAGTCTCAAAGTTACAGGAACTTTGACTGGAAATTCCATCACCTACCAGAGCACAGTACTCACCAGACCCTACTGGCCTCAATTTTTTCGGAAATGGAATAACTTTTCAATAATAAATAGGGGAATAAATTCAAATCTGACACATAGTGAAAAACACCTTCACAGATTCATCGATTCCCGTCCCCAGGAGTTCTACAACAGAAGAATCAATCAACTTCCATTAAAATGGAAAAGTTCATTGATAATAATCAGAGGCCGGGCTTAGTGTGGTTGTGGTACTTGCGGTAAGAAAGATTAATACATACCCTTTTTATGGGCACCCTCGCACTCCCTCGCGAATAAGCGACTTATGGCGCCCGCGCGCTAGTACCGGCCGCGCAGCTACCACTATCGTTCATGTCGATACATTGAACTAGCATGGAGTAAAATCAACGACTGTCCGAGAACATAACATACATGCAGATATATTGTACAAACATTTAGTGGATTTGACTTTAGATACAATTTCTCAAGTAAATACAAATGACTGGGAAAGTTTTTCAGACATTCTATATCTGTTGATGAGCAATATTGGAATGAAGGATTATTGGAAAATACAATTGATGAATTTATCATACAACTAGGAGGCAGTAATAGCGAGGACCAAAATAGTGAAAATCCTGATAGCTCCAGTTCTAATTCAGACCGATGAATAATATTATATTACTATGTAACTTTAGATAGGTATTGATGAAAACAAAAATACTTTTTAATTTAGTTTTGATTTACTATCGATTATCCTTGCGCCCGCCACGAACGTAGTCCCCAACTGGACCTATATTGCCAAATATCAACAAATTTAGTTGACCCTTTTCGACGTGATTTCCTAACAAACATACAAACTTTCGCATTTATAATATCAGTGATATATTATAGGCGGTTTACTCAAAAGAATGAAGTAAAAATTGCAGGCACTCAATGTCGCCACCAAAATTAGAATCTAAAGAAACATCAGCAGGCGATGAAGGTAACTGGGCACACTGCAAGATGGAGTTTCTACAACCGGAAAATATTAGAGATGCCCAAAAGAGAAGGCCCGATCATCCTGATTATGATCCCACCACTCTGTATGTACCACAGTTCTACAAGGATCAGACTCCAGTATGTACCATTATTTTTAGTACTTTTTTCTTATTTTTGTTGTTTAATTTTTTTAAGTAATTATATTTTTCGTTGTCTTTTTTTCTCTTGATTGAAAAGAAGTAAAAGAGATGGACAAAAAATACAGATAAATAGTTGCAAATAAATACAACTTTTATTCTCTTAGTCATATCTACAATGGGGGCAAAGTATTTTATGTGTTGAGAAATTCCAATCATATCTATACTGATTCAAGCCTATGACTTCCCACTGCAGGACACACGACTCCTCTGGTGAATCACTGAAGGGTTTCGGATCATAATCCACTACGCGGCCCTAGTGCGGGTTGGTGGATACACATACTCCAGATTATTCTTTTATTTCTCGAGTATGCAGGTTTCCTCACGATGTTTTATCTCACCGTCGAGCTAATGATAATTTTTAAATTCGTACGTTTAAGTAAATCGGGTGATACCCTAGGAATTCTCGATTCTCGTGTGTGAGGTCAAAACTCAGCCCATAGACTTAAATTATCACTAAAAAGAAAACATCGTTACACTAAAAAGAAACAGGGTATGTGTAGCCGTTTTTAGCAATAAGTTCAATTTACATGTATTTTATTTAATAATTTATTCTACACATAACATGAAGTAAATAAAAAGGAAGAAAAAGAAAAGATGTACTTAAGACAAATTTATCTCCTGCGGAGATTTCTCCCCGCAGACCTGGGAATATGAAATATAGGTCACGACGGAGAGGCAGGCGTAGTGCGTACGGAAAATTTGTATGTATAATATTAATAGTACAATAATACTAATAAAATACATATACCTCAATAATAAATATTATACATATAAAATATGTAAGTTCATATTATAATATAATAATACATGTGTTATTATAATAAGTTCATTGCACATTCTGGTTTTACTGTGGTGGTTGTTCATAAATAAATACACCCAGCTGCATTATGTCCACATGGTTAGTTATGGCCCGAATGGCTTTTTAGTTGACCTGCCCGCAGGTCTACCCTAGTAATCACAAGGGGCGCCCTTGTGATTACTAGGGTAGACCTGCGGGACAGGTGCAGTGGCATGTTTTACGCGTTATATCCTAAATTGATTCAAATATTTACAATTTATCGCAGGCTCATCGTCAATGGTGGGAGATGAAAGCATCCCACTTCGATTCTGTATTGTTCTTCAAAGTGGGAAAATTCTACGAGCTTTTCCATATGGATGCAGTTGTTGGTGTCGATGAACTAGGGTTCTCGTATATGAAGGTGAGAAAAAATCATATACTCGTACTTAGACTACGTCATCACAAAACCAAAGGTCAACTCACATTGCTAACTTCTATTCTATTCTCTCGATCTACTTAATATAGGACTCTCATTGGCGACTATTTAAAAAAACAACATTCGTTACATTACTAATCGCTACAAAGAAAGTATGTCTTATCAGGGGTGGATCTTCATTCGAAATCCAATCACTGCGACCCAATGGAATTTTTTATCCACCTTTAATCCTTTATGTTTTCCAATATGATATCCATGATATACTTCAAGTTATCCAGCAGTCGTAGAAGCTTGTAGTTTTCTAATGCAGGTAGGTGAAAACAAAGTTAGTCTGTTAACCATTTAAGTATCCCATAAAACATTGCGATTGTGATGTAACCTCTGTTTCTTGAAATTTATGAATGATTGTAGTGTCAACCCATTACTTATATTTTAGTGTCAACCCATTACTTATATTTTAGTGTCAACCCATTACTTATATTTTAGTGTCAACCCATTACTTATATTTTAGTGTCAACCCATTACTTATATTTTAGTGTCAACCCATTACTTATATTTTAGTGTCAACCCATTACCCCCGTTGACTATTGAATGAACCATTTCTTGCAATTCACGGACGCGCGTCAATCTTGCTTGTGGATAAATGTCCGTATATGTGACAAGTAACTTTCGTTACTTTACTTTACGTCTACAATCTCACCACTGCAAGCAAGGCAGACGCGAACTCATGATTTGCAGGAATTATAGTGTTTTCCTGTTTACTGTACAAAAGCTACAGAAATCAATTATATTGGACAAACTTTTTTTAAAGGCAAACAAGATGAACTGGGTTCTGCTCTGAATTGTTTGTGTTCGTTGTAAGTCTGCAACACGATGGGAAATCATAGAGTATAGTTATAGACATGGTGTTATTTTATATTTCAGGGTGAATATGCACACTCTGGTTTCCCTGAGAGTGCGTACGGTCGCATGGCGTCCACATTAGTGTCGAAAGGGTACAAAGTGGCGCGCGTTGAGCAGACGGAAACGCCGGAAATGATGCAGGAGAGGTGTAAAAGAAGTTAGTACATTTGATATCAACTTCATTGCAATGCAATCAGCCCTTTCAGAATCCATCGCCGGACATGGGCCTCTTCATGCACATTGTCTTGTGTATACCGCCACTCTGGCCAAACTGGGCTGCCGAGTCCACTCTTTCAGAGGCGGTGTAGATCCTGCGAGAAAATACTTTACAGCATTATAAGTTGCATAGAAATATATGCACTACGTTTTGCCAAATCTAGATGTTAATTTGTCACACCCATGTTGAAATCCTAGAAGTCCCAAAAATTGAAGTAATTGTTAAGTAAGATGTAATAGTAGAACCCTTATGTCTAACGTCTTGTCTATCAATACCGAATGAATTTATTTGCATGTGATTTTTAAACAGTTTCTTATTTTCTTTTTACATACGAGTAAGGCAATGGTGTAATTAGCACTCTGCTAGTGTCAAGTTTTTCTTCGTAATAAACAATTTCATAATCTAAAACGTATACTGTCAATGTCCGGTCCCGACGAAGTAAGACAGGAGTCACTCAGTAAAGTGATTGTAGGTTTACTGAGGACAGTAGAGGACTCCTTGGAAGCACACGAAAAACACAGTGCTATGCTTTGATTTGATTAACACAAATATTACGTACAAAAAATCTTTGAAATTTAATAAACTATCACTATTAAACCACAAAACGTACAATTACACAATTTTCAATATAACAAAAACTCAGCTTCACTACTCGAGTTCCCACCAAAAAGTCTAATCTTAGACAGGGCGGCGCAACCGCTAAAACCTCTTACTGGTTCTACTGACATGGAATTGCTTTCATCATTTTATGTAGGTTTTTAGCTGTTAAATTCTGTCTTTTAGAATAAGAATTCTTGCCATTTACTTATTTATACTGGATATTTGTAACGGGATATTTCAGCTGGGCGGAACACGAAATGGGACAAAGTGGTACGTCGCGAAATTTGCCAGGTAACCGTGAAAGGCACTCAAGTGTGTGGATTGCAGGACCCCGGACCGACAGACACAGCTGCCAACTATATGATGGCCATCAGTGAAGAGGTAACTCACTTACCGTCAAGTACCATCTTGTTTACAACATTTCGACATTTTAGAAGAATTCAGATAACACTTATTTTTGTAGACAATAACACCTTCCTAACTAGGTACTCGTACTCCCCCCCCTCCCATTCCTTAATGAATCGATCGTCTCTGCCTGTACATCTCGAATTAGACCGTTTTCATGTTTCTATAGTTGTCTTTTCATTCAAGGACGAGTTGGGGGGAAGTAATCCGAAAGTGATTTTGTTGATAAAAATAAGTATAACACTTCCTTACAATAACGGTAGTGGATCCCTGACATTTACCTCTATACAAATAGATTTCAGGGCGCAGGCACATTCTTAATGGATTGTAATGAAATTTAGCAGACAAATGGTTTGATATCTTGGTCAAGTTCGTAGACGAGCGAAATAGATTCAACAATTCCAAAATTACGACGATCTACAACTTTTGTGTAAATATTATTTTTCTAAAACTTACGGAAATAGTGATGTGTGATGTCTCCCTTCTGACTAGTTCTGACTAGCATAGCGCCTGTCATGGGCCTTTTTTTAGATATACTTACCAGGTAGTCTTAAAAATATTATGAAATTTAAGTCATATGTCACTGTGATTAAGAGGAGAGGCTGAGCGGTAGCGGGATGACGACAGCAGCGTTTTGTCCATACTAACATGTTCCCTAATTACTTCCTGAATTATGACAATAGGACAATTATTTTTTTATGTGTTACATATATCTACCACGAGCTTACGTTTGATGTTTTGATTTTTTTGATTAGTTGTTTCTTGTAGGAGTTAAAACTCTCCAAATGCCCCGTTAGAATGCTGCAAAAAAAAACCAATGAGTAAATTTAACAACTCTAATTTAAAAAATGAAAACGTACCGACATAGAAAAACTATTCTACAAATCAGAAGAACAAACTATACATTTTTGGAGGAGGAAACAGGGAACCTCGATTTTCTCGAGTTATTATATAATAGGTACTTTTGAAATCCGCTTCCGCTCATGCTCCCCTCTTAAAGCTGTACATTAGTGAATATGATAACTAAAAGTCTATTTAAATTAAACCATTTTTATCTATTTTGTGTTATATATGTTAACGGAAATGTATCAAATACGGCATTATATATAATTCCTAGGAAATGTATATAATACCTAAAATCATCAGATGTAGAAAATAAATCTTACTAGACACATTTCCTAGGAGTTGTATATAATATATATGTTTCCTAAATAGAAATCGGAAATATTTTAAATTCAGGATAGCGGTGACATTGGGTAGGGCCTAACCAGGGGAGCAACTTTTTTCAAGGTCATTTTTGTCTGCGGTTAACCCCCGCCGAGCTGATGATAAAAAAACCTATACCCATTTTAAAATGGACTCGAAAAAAAAATTATACAAACATACATTATTTCATATTGTCTTAAAAAGTCATCAATTCATAAATGACTGTGAACAACTTTTTTTGACAGGAAAGTTTCGGCGTGAGCACTTTTGGTGTCTGTTTCGTGGACACGTCAATAGGTATCTTCCATCTGGGTCAGTTCAAGGACGACAAGCACTCGTCCCGGCTGCTCACTACATTAGCACATTACCCCGCTGCGTTGGTAAGTTATTATACAATTATATTTATTTTAAAATTGTTAATATATGAGAATTTATTTCTACATAATCTAACAGCCTAAAATTGTTAACTAAAAGACAAACACGACTCATCAAATATTTGTATAATGTCTTTGTTCTTAAATTTTAAACAATATTTAAGCATTTTAAACATTTTTAGAGTGATACACGATCTAGTAATCAGATTACATTTATAAAATGTTCCCGGGTTACTTTGATTCCTTAACTCTAGAATGAGTCATTCTTTTTTTGTATTTATATCAGTGGGAGACCCATAGTCGTTAAATGGGAAACCCATAGGAACGGCTCATGTCGTTTTTGATAATTTTAGTGATCTTTCAGAGTTTTTTTCTCAATGACTGTGTTGATACTTGTGATGACCCGGAAGATACACGATGTAGTTCAGCGCTTTAACTAATCATTCGATTTTTATTTCTTCGTAATATTGCGATTTAATATGTTTAATTACGGGAACGCGAGAGCATGTTTCGCGTAAGCATCCCTTAAACATCAACTGTATTTCGTGTGAGTGTGTGGGTTACGTGGGCATGTGTGCGTGCGTATGCGCTATATTATTTTTGTGTCATACAACATTATATAACTCATCTATTATGAGTCCAGCGACAACGAATACCATTATTCACTTGCTTACTATTCACAAGATCTAATCGAGAATCCAAGATCCTAGGAACATTGACGAAGTAGATAGAAGTGCTTTCAGTTAAGTCATTGATAACGCATAATATCAATTATTTAATTAAATTAATCAACGTTTTGATGAAACATTTATTAAATTTGATTCAATTTATTATAGTCTCCCTGATAAGTAAATTGTAAAAATTGAGAGCTTGTCCGCCAACAAACGGTGCTCACTGTTTGGGTGTAATTTGTTTCTATGGAAAATAAATTTAAAAATAAACTTGTCTCCAGTTGATATATGATCGTAAAACAACTAGTTCTCGTACAACCAAGCTGCTCAGCACACACTGCCACAGTGCACGCCGCGAACCACTCAACCTATGTCCTCCAGATAAAACGCTTAAGATATTAGCCGAGAAATATTACAAGACTAATGCGGATGGAGACTGGCCGGAGGGCATCAAACCTTTTTTACATGAAGGTAGGTCAAGTGTGTTGTAGTCATCGATCAACCAAAATACATAGATGGATATGTATTTGTGACAAAACTGTTTTTTTTTCGTAACACTCTTTCAAAGTCTTAAATGTATCCTATCAATGTCCAATCCCGTTGAAGTACAAAACCTAAGGACAGAAGAGGACTCCTTGGAAGCACACGAAACACGGAGTCCAGTCCCACGCTTTTATTTGATTATCACAAAAACCGCACACGAAAAATACTTTGAAGTTTATTAAAGAAAGAAGGCAGCGGACGAGCATACAGTCCACCTGGTGGTAAGTAGATACTGTCCTCCATAGACATTCGCGATACATGGAAACATCAGTTCAGAATGACAAACATTGGCATGCGCCCGGATGCGATGCCTACCGTTTCTTGATTTAGGAATGGATTTCTTATTTCCATAAGATTCACAACGTATTTACTGTTTCAGGGGATGCTTTAGGCCTCACACCAGCTGAAAACTGTTATCTTGCAATAAAAGCCTTAGGTGGATGCGTTTCCTACTTAACTGACTGTCTATTAGACATTCAAATACTAGGCATGGCACAGTTCACTTCTTATTCGCCTCCCGACGTGCTAAACAGAACCTTATCGCAAGAGAATAAGGTTAAAAATAAGTGGGAAGGTGGGAGTACGATGGTACTGGATGCTATAACGCTGAGGAATTTGAGGATAGTACAGGAGGAAGGATCTTTGTATGATAAGTTGAACTTCTGTTCGACGGCTATGGGCAAGAGGTTAGTATTTTATTCCTTTTCATTTCTATATTTAATGTATTTTTCAAGTGTTTCATTTCTACAGAAGGATGTATTTTGTTAAAATATAAACATTTGTCGAAATCGTAAAACAAATCGGACAAAAACTTTTTTGGATTAGTACAAAATGACGGACAGATGTTCTGCTTTGTATCTTTACAAAAAGGCAGTGACTATTTAGTTAAATTGACTGTCTGATCTTAATGGATTTATTGTCTACTAACGTTAGAAAGTTAGTCTAATGTAAATATGTAGATGGACTGTCTAAAGTGATAAGATTCACTGTCTATTAAAGATGTCTACTTATGATTTGTGCAATTAATTACTTTTATTTCCGTCATTAGTTGTACAAGTGTTTAAGTGCATCATGTTGGTTTCATTGAATCGATAGTTCTGTATATAAAAAAGATAGAAACTATTTGTTTTCTGTTTATTTGGCCTAATCTTAAAAACTATTGAGCAGATTTTCTTGTAATTTTCCAAAATTTTCAGTATTTATTAAGGAACGTTTCGGTGTTTTTATCGAAATCATTTAGATAATGTAGTGGATTTTGTAAGATAAGGTGATCAAATATATTTCTCTGGAAGAATATGAGATCCAAGGAAGCAAAGCAAAGCATTTATTTACAAGAAAATGCTAGTAAATAAATGTTTATCGTGAAGTATGTTGAGCGCTGAGGAGCTACACCACTTCTAAAAGAGTGAACTCGCCAACGCACTCAGCGTGGCTTTTTAAGGCCATACATCCCTCATGCATGAGACAATGTGTAAAAGAAGGCCCGTGTCCAGCAGTGGGTGTCAAAAGGACCGATTACGGTAACTTGAAGTATGTTACAATATTTTTTAGGTTATTATACCAATGGGTATGCGCTCCTAGTTGCAACTTGTCCGTTATAAAGGAGAGACAGGAGGCTGTTAAAGCGTTGTTTGAAATCCAAGAGGTGTGTCAAGACGCCAAGACCATTCTAACTACACTGCCGGATCTGGAACGACTTTTGGCTAAGTAACTATTTTCAACTTATTCTAAACTATTCAGGTGTCTTCGGGATCCATACTCGCTAGTTTACGCTCTTAACCTATGAACGCGCCTACTTCTAGTTACGTAGGATAATGATAACACTAGCACTGCATAATCACATACAAGTAAATTAATCACCAATTATTTTTAAAATAATAAAAAATCAATGAATTCGTTATTTTTTTAAATTAGATATAATAATTTTAGTGTACTGATTGACATATTATGATATACATATTACACTATTTTTGTAGGACCTTATACAACGTGACACCAAAATAACGCAAAACATATGAAATTGCTGTTTGTTCATAGTGGCCACTTTGAACTTAGTTATTTTGCGTTTGGCTTGGAATACGAAATTCAAATTAATTTCAATTTAAAATTATGACATTCTTTGAAAAAATCAGTTATTTGTTTGTTTTCCGTCAAACGACCTTTTGCTTAGATATCGTTTTTTGCGACCGCGGAAAAGTTACAATCGCGTTATTTTCGAATGTGAGTTCCGTCGTGGCAGCAGCACAGACTGCACACAGTATCAACTATGCGCGTTTTTGGATTGTTCGTTTTCGTTATGGAAATTTCGAGCTCAAGAACAAGCCCCGTGGACGACCGGAATAGTTTGAAAACAATAGTGCTTGCCTACAATTCGTCAATCATTCAATTGAACTTAGCCTTCGGCGTAAGTGACAAAATGATATTCATTCCTTTGCATCAAATCGGGAAAGTGTAGAAGCTCGGAAAGTAGGTACCGAATGAGTTTAATGAAATTCAGCTGCAAACACGCGTTGAAGCTTGCCTGCCTTACTTTGCTGAACCAGCACAAAAATGAAGGAATTCTGAATCGTATTTTCATTTGTGATGAGAAGTGGATCCTGGCACTCCAAAAATCCTCTCCACTGAACGTCACTTTTATCCCAGGATTGTACGTGAAGCGATTGAAATTAAGAAATATATTAATTTCAATCGGTAAGATTTAAACCTTGCGATTTACCGTCCGCGGACATTGTTAGTGTAGTGTCTCGCAGCTTTTCCAAATGTGAAGATCAAATATGGGTAGTTGATAAAACTGCTCGCAGCTACCATCCTGAACTACCCGCAACCTCAGTCAACTCGTGACCACGGTTGGTGTAAAAGGTAAACAAAAATCTCTGTGTTTACGTTTGTTTATTTTTTGTTTAAAGGTAACAACAATGTTCAGACCTGATTTAGAACATAAAATGTGTACGAAACGTAGAAGTTTTTAAAAAGTTACATAAGGTTTTGTTGTCGTATCTAAAACGTGTCGTATTGCTCACTACTTAGACACAGCGTCTAGGCGGCGTGCACTAGATATAGTAGTAAGAATCAATAATAGAACAATCTATTTTCAACTTTTGCGTTATTTCAGTGACACGTTGTGTATCACTAAACATTTAGTCCCTCGCGTCCTTATTTTACCATTTGCACTGGATCAAACTGAAAATCAGCACTGTACTCATCTAAAGCTGAGCTGGACGCCTATCCAGGCCAGTCATAGGGCACACGGACACCAACCCACACTACTGTAACATCTATTCTTTCACTTTCTTAAAATTCCAGCTTTTATGTGTCGTTTCGCTGTTCAAGCAGTAACTCTCTGGAATGCGCTTCCCACTGACATTAGGAAAGCACCCAATACAAAAGACGGCTTCACAGTTAGAGATCTTATTTTCTGCCCAACTTTTCACCCTTCCATTATATTTTCTGTCACTGACCGGGAGCATTTGCGTGTAATGTAACAATGCAAGATTCTATTTTGAGCACAATACGGCGCCAGCTCGACGCACTGACTGACTCCAGTACTGTATCATTACAGGTGTGCGCACTGTAATGCTCGCCTGGACGCATTCACTGATATGCTCGAATCTGAACTGTTACATTACACGTGAATGCTCCGGGTCAGTGACCGCCCTTATGTATCATAATATTACGTCTGAAAATATGTGTGCGTATATTAAAATATTATTTTAACTATACTCGTATATAATTAAAATAATTAATTGCATCCGTGTTCCAATTTGTGTTTGATCTGGTGGTTGACAGGTAGAAAATACCATATGGCATTAAGTCCGCCGTTTGTACAATTACTTGTGTAATGAAGTTTAAATTAATAAATATGTATGTTCGTCTTTTCCTCTGTAACTGTAGCGTCCTTGAACTGTAATCCGAAAAAACGCCTTATCTATCAATCTATATCAATCATTCGAATTGTTTTAGGGTACACGCCCTCGGCAATTTAAAAAGATCAAAATTACACCCAGACTCTCGCGCGATTTTCTACGAAGAGAAAATATATTCGAAGCGAAAAGTATTAGACTTTATATCGGTATTGAACGGATTCAACGCCGCACTGAAACTGGTCGATTTATTCTGTGACATGGAATCAGTGATGTTGAAAAGAGTCACTCAGTTTACACCTGATGGAAAGTTTCCAGATTATAGAGATACGTTGAAGTTCTTTAAGGTAAGAAAAAATATAAAGTCTTTTATTGCGACGGGTCACTATGGAAAAGTCTGAAACTATGGGAACCATGGCATCGACTTTAAAGTTATGAAAAACTGCATTCAAAGATTTGCATTCAATCGGGAATCGAACACGTTAATTTTCTAGTTTCTAGATAATCTAGATTTTTCTTTTCATTCTAGACACAAGGTTCCTTAGCAAGATTTATTCCTTGAATACTAAGTATTGAAAAATGTTAGAAATAATAATATGATATAAGTGAATCTATACTCTGTTCATGTTAAGAAAACAAGTAATGTCATCACTGTTAAGAAAACAAGTAGTGATTTCGTCTATTGGCCAATTACGAGAGGGAGGCATACCTCGATTGACCAATTAACGCTGTAGTATGCTACATGGGATGTATGACGTTTCTTCTTAATGCGAATAGAGTATAGTGTTAAGTCTGATGTTCTTAACACACATTTTAGGAGGCATTCAATCAATCAGAAGCTGAAAAAGAAGGTCGTATATTACCCGGGGAAGGTGTTGACCAAGAATACGACGCTACCCTGCAAACTATTAAAGATATAGAAGACGAATTGAAGGAATATCTTAAGGAGCAGGAGAAACATTTCCGATGTCGGGTATGCCTTTTTAATAACTTCCCATATGATAACAGTTTTAAATAACGGTGATGATTTTTCAATTTTAATATAAAAGTACTAATTCCTTTTATGCGTTTTTTCGCTTCTAAAAATTGAACTCGTTTATAAAAAAAGTGTGCAAATTAAAATAGTTTATTTTGCAAAAACGTAATTTATAAAATGTGTTGTTACAATAGATATCAATTATGTTTTACTCTAATATGGGTGCAAAAGTCAAATTTACATATTAGTACTTACCTACAATAAACATGTAACATTTGAATATTAATAATTACATTAACGTCGCTTTTCTATTTTTATAGTGTACGTCATTACGTTGTATTCATTATAACGTCATTTACGTTGTGAGAATAATTACCTAAAGTCAGTTTAACAGTTTTCTTTTACAAAATGACTTTACAAAATTCTTTTACAAACCCCCCACCTTGCCAAAGTGCTTGCCCCCCCCCCCCCAAATAGAGAAGAAAAAGTAACAGACTTTCTGCAGTACTCTACCTCTATTTAAATTATAAGAAAATTATTTGCTTTGTCCCACCCTGGATATAACCCTGCCTACACCCTTGGACTAATCCTATTACAGCTTATATGAATACTTATTACAGATGTATTATTATTTACATTATATTATTTATTATATGTTTTATATATACAAACTATATATGACTATATACATATATATTGTATTATTCATATATTATTATGTTTTTAGTTGAGTTACGTGGGATCGGATAAGAAACGCTATCAAATAGAAGTGCCGGAAAAAGCCTCGTCCAAAGCCAATAGTGATTATCATTTAGAGAGCTCAAGGAAAGGATTCAAAAGGTTTTCTACTGGTGAGACGAAGGTAGGTCATCCTAACCAGTCCTGTTATTGTTGGTGAAAATGATTAGAAATTATATTATAGTATGATTGCAACGCAGCCAGCCCTTTCAGTATCCACTGATGCACATGGGCTCACTCATGCATATTGTATCGTGCATGAGGATTGTAAGGCCTTAAAAACGCCACTTGACCAGTGGGTCAAATGGCGTTTTCAAGTCCAATCTTTCAGAGGTGATGTAACTACACCCGAGGAACTCCTCGGGGCCTGTGGTAGCCGCTTTGTTATCCCTTAGTCGCCTTTTACGACACCCACGGGAAGAGATGGGGTCTATAATGTAATTATAATCATTAAAAGTGTTCTTAGAATGATTGGATTACAAATGATTAGAATTAAATAAGTTAACCGAAAATATAACTTTGCAAAATTAATCCGTCCTTTCAGTGAATGAATGTGAACATTAAATCTACCATATAATAACTCGTTTACGAAAACAAAGAAAATTTGTATTGTTTAAAGTTGGTTAAATGAAAGTGTAAAAAAAGATATGGTGAATCCAATTATAGCTGTGACGGCTCCTTGGAAACCTCACTTCATAATCCAGAATGTTTTGATTAACGCTACCTGAGTTTTCTCTCTCACACACAAAAGAGTGAACAAGATATTTTTATTTATGTATTTATTTCAGACGACTAAGGCCGATACAATATATATCTTAACTTAGAATACATATAATATAATAAACTTAATTACTAATAGAGATTTAGTTGTGGCTCGGTCTCGCTTCCCTGAAGCGCTGGAACAGTACCCTCTGGCCAAAAGTCAAATTATCCTAATAAAATTTGAATGTTTGTATATTACCTAATAACTCTGCAATACCATACCTACTGTTAGCCTATGCCTTTTCACTGCTGGATATAGGCCTCTCTAGGTATGTGACAAACTGATGAAACAATCGATTTTTTTCTTGTTTTGTGGAAAATTAGATAATCGATATTTAAAAATCAGTTTTTATTAGAATTAATCGATTGTTTAGTAAAAATCGATTTCTAATGGATTTTGAAAGAAAAAGAATTACGACTTCAATATTTAACTTAATATTTTTGAACACGACATCGCAAAAAAGTATCGTTTACTGAATACAGTTCTGTCAGTCGCGACTCGCCATCTACACTAAACTATATATCATTTTGTCATACTCGTAGACAAAACTACAACTTTCTAGGTTTAATACTTCAAAAACATCATAGATGTCGCTGTTTTAAAAAATCGATTAAAACGTTTGAATTAATGTAATCGATTTTTTAAAACTAATAATCTATTAAAATCGATTCTTTTTTCACGTCCTTAGGCCTCTCCCGAGGCTTGCCATCTGCAATAAATCAATATAAATACGTGTGAATGTATATTAGGTAGCAAGGTTCTACAATGTTTCCAGGACCTCCTCGTCCGTATGATAGCAGCAGAAGAACAGAAGAGCAACGTGCTAAAAGACCTCAGTCGTAGAATTTTTGAGAAGTTCTCATCAAACTACGTGCTATGGGAATCAGCCATACAATGTATAGCCACACTGGATATATTGATGGCGTTTGCTGAATTTGCCAGACAGCAGAGTGGCGATGTTTGCTTACCGGATGTTACTTTTGATAACGATAAGAAGGTAAGTTTACCGTCCATTTATTATTTATATTAACATGATAAGTAGGTCATCAGTGTTCATCGAGATATTGACAACGTTTGCTGAGTGTGCAAGACGGCAGAGTGGCGATACTTGATAATGATAGATGATTGCTTGTTTGATAAAAAATATTTTAATTATTTATTAAGATAATATGAAAAATACATTATAATTTTAACCAATAATGGTTCGTCTGTTATAATCTTATGATTCTTCTCTATTTTTTATCTTATTTTGGTAGATAAATCTATTAAATGGGATTTATACAAGTATAATCCCTATAGAGCTGATTTTTTTTTATGTACTAAGGCGGCAGACGAGCATACAGTCCACCTGATTGGAGGCGGATAGTTCACGTCGATAGTTGCCAGCAGTTTTCCAACTACCCGCGTTTAGTTTTCATAATTCGGAGAGTCACGGCACAACATCGATACGCAACAAGTCCGACAGAAACGGAAATATCACGCGGGTAAAGCTGCGGTAAAAACGAGTTATGCAATAAAGATGCGTCATCTATTTAATAAAAATCTAACACTGACTGACTGACTGACAGACAACGCACAGCCTAAACCGGTGCGTCTAGAAACATGAATTTTTTTCACAGGAGCTCCTTATAATAACGTAGGTGAGCACTAAGAAAGGATTTTTGAAAACTCATCCCCTAAGGGTGTAAAAGTTCCTGAGATGTTGCCGATCAGATTTCTCATCGGTCACACGGCTAGTATTTACATAAAAAATAATTGTCGAGTGCATAGACTTAGTGATTACGTACTGTTCTACAACCGCACCTCCCGTCACAGAAGTGCGGTCCATCCGCATTTCCTCGATACGCAGGTGTCGCGCACTGCTCGGTCCAAAAACTATTTTATACCGCGAACACGTAGGCTGTGGTACGAACTGCCTCAAGAGATCTTTCCATTAAGCTACGATATGGGGTTCTTCAAGAAAGCTGTGAATAGGATATTGCAAAGTCGGCGGCGCGCCCGCATACCCCCTGGTGTTGCAGGTGTCCATGGGCGGCGGTAACACTTACCATCACGTGGGACCGCCTGCTAGTCCGCCCTCGTCTATAAAAAAAAAAAAAAAAAACAGGGTTAATGAGCCCGATACGTCGAATCTCTTGAGCAATAACTTCTATTCCATATATGTATCTTTAATATCACTTTTTTATCATATAGTACATGGTGGATTCAGCAAGTACTAACTGGTTAGTACAAACTAGCACTAGTTAACAAGTACTAGATACTAGTTGGGTACTTAGCAAGACATTTCACTCAGATCTATTTATTTTATTGATTACTGGTTATACATTTCCTCTATCAAATTTTACAATATATTTTAAAAGGAACAGTCGATAGCAAAATTTCAAAGCGCTGTACAATCTTTATTTATAAAAAAGTAGAATAAAACAATCGCACAATTGACATATATTAAGACATTTGACACATACTGAAAGTAATAATAGAAATACAAAAACAGCAGAAAGGTCGCCATGAGACTTATCGCAAAAATCTCCTCAGCTTGTTTCATGTTCTTATTGATAATTTCCGCAGTAACATCGATGCACTTCCAACCATTTGCGGGATCTATTGAACTCTTCCTTCTGTTTTTCAATTCGTCAATCACTACCCCCTCCAAGTAATAGTCGGATTCAAATTCATCGTCGATCCATTGGCTTCCGTAACCTATTGGTGTTTCCAGGAAACTTTGTAACTCCATTTTGTTCTAAAAAAACGTTCTTTTAATTAACAATTTAAAAATGTGCAACTTTTTTCTGTGTAAGGGGGATTGTTTAGTTTCCCTGATTTTTTGTAAAATCTTAAAAAGGTTAAACTTAAACTGAGGGTGTGATGTGTATTTATTAACATAAAGGTTACCTTATTAATTGAAGACTGGCTTCTAACTTTGAGAGACAACTTTCATATCACACTATTATTCAAACAACTGTGTCATAATATTGTGTAAGATATAAAAAAGAGAGTCAGTAGTCGAGGCGACCTCGCACCGCAAGGCGCTTGTTATCTTTGTAGAAGTAAATTGGATCCATCGACGACGATGGGTATATTATCCAATTGAAGATATTGCAAATTGTCGGCATAACGCACAAAAATAGATACGGTTTATACAGTTGCCTCGAATACATTGCTTGCTTACACTTACTACCAGTTTCAATGTAAGCTAGTAAAACTAGCAATATACCACTACCGTAGCACTTGCTTCGAAGTATTTCTTCGCCTATTTTCGGTTGACTTTGTTGAATTATTTATTAATTAAAAAATATGTGTATAACAGTGTATATAAAGTGCATACACGCAGGTTGGGTTTTGCTAGAACCTCAATAGTTTAGTAGTAAAACACCTTATTGATAGTTTTACACTGATGAACAATAATGAACATATCATTGACATTTAAGGTAGGTACATATCAACCTACAAGATGAGATTCTGCTATTCTGCAGCAAATAATAAAGGGTCACAATGATTCATTCCATGGGTTCATTCAAGAGTAAGATACTTTTATATTAGACGGGAGTTTTAGAGACGTAATAGAAGACCCGAAATCTTGAAGATTCCGCTCATGTAAGCCAGCAAGCAAAAATGAAGGGGAGACCCAACTAGAAAAGATACAATGTATCGTTCGGTGGTAGAAACAATAAACGGGAGACATTCATTCGACAATAACTAGGATAGGGAAAATACCAAGAGAATCTTACACTATGGGCATTATATTTAGACTTTGTAGTTTATATTTAGTCGTCACGACGCAACGCACGTAGAAAACTAATCATTTGATGAACCCGATGACGCTTTATAATTAAATATATTGTCGAATGAATTATATTTTTATAATATATTTCATCTGATCCTGACATTCAAAATACAAAACAATGAAGTACACATTCATTTTATTGATTGCTAGAGAACAGAGAGGCGTTTAGTTCATATCTTCAAAGTCGTATATCTCTTATTCGTTATAGTATAGAGTTGTACTTATTACATGTTATTACATGTATATGCAAGACCTATGAACGACAATAACATTTATCAATGGCCGCGAAAAAAAATGACAAACTCCCATACAAACTTATTCATTGCCTTTTGCGGTTCTAATTGAAGACGTACCATTTGCGATTCTCTGGGACGTCACTCAGAGGACTGTCAAGTCGCGTAGAGCATGCTTTACTCGTATAATATAAATTACATGAATCACCTGTATTAAATCTATTTCCAGCCTTACATAAACATAAACGAAGGTCGCCACCCGTGTATTCCCATCATCGAGGAATTCATTCCCAACGACACCCGGCTAGGTGTGGACAACGCTCGCCTGCTGTTGCTGACAGGACCAAATATGGGCGGAAAGTCTACGCTGATGAGACAAGTGGGCTTACTTACTGTGCTGGCGCATTTGGTGAGTGTTTTGTATAACATTAAAGTATGATTCTATTGAAAGATTACATATATGATATTATATACATAGTAAAGTGAAATAAAGATCTTAGTCAGTGTCAAGATCACCGATATAGAGGGGTAGATGGCGCAAGCTGTCCGTCGCTGCGTGCCCGAAGTTGGTGTTAAGGTGCTACTGCTCGCGCTACTCGTTCAGTTTTTTCCGATGCGTGACGCTAGCAAGTTGTTATTACAAAACACAAAAATGCCTAATTGCCTAATAGTAATGAACCGAGTCAAGAGAGATGTTTTGTTTCATCGGTGAATGGTTTCCCACCATTAAAAGTTTTTCACTAAAGTGACACGCTTGATTTTCATACAATTATTTCACTGCATCGTTGCGACCGGCTGCGTTTATGCGCTATAACTATTGAATTGTCCAACTCTTTTTTCGTTTGTTTGTGTGAATTTGGTTATGTGATTGTGTTTTATTCAATTATGATTTTGTTTTGTTCCTATTGTTATGTTCGTATTTGTTATCTGACTCCCAAGATTCAGATCTTTTTCTAGTTTAGCAGTCAAAGCTCATTACAAGCTGTATCATGTATGTTGAATACAAATAAAGAATTAGAATTTGTAATTTGAATTTATCCCTAATGTAATTTGCATGTCAATCATCAATTAATGTATTGTCGTTGATCGATGATACCAATGTCAAATTCCGAGGTGCATTAGAACAAACCTAATTAGGTTTTTTAATGTCATTCGTAACTATAATATAAAATGCGCTTATCTGTAAATGGAATAAAAACTTGCATTGTCTATCGAAGTCTATGGTCAAGACTCACACATACTCCAAGGTACGATTAAACGTTTACAAAAACCGCTTTAAAATTTGTTCAGCCGTTTCAAAGAAAATACGTAACAAAAGAGTACATATACATTCTCTTACCCCAAATGCATATACGAGTACCATCTCCGTTCCATCGTGGGTAAAACCTCAGTAGTCGGATTAAAGTACGAGTAGGAGGTCGTTATTGGGTCGCTTTGCGTTATTCCTTAACTCAAGGTGTTTCCTTTACAAAATAAATTTCAAAAATCTCCAATTAATTGCAGGGTAGCTACGTGCCAGCTCAGGGGTGTAGTGTGAGCGTAGTGGATCGCATCTTCACTCGGCTGGGCGCGTCCGACGACATCCTCTCGGGACAGTCGACTTTCCTGGTGGAAATGAACGAAACCGCTGCTATTGTTAAACACGCCACTATTCACTCGCTCGTGCTGCTCGATGAATTGGGTATGTATACACGTCTGCGAAAGGGGATGTACTAGAGCTCGTTAACCCGGTTTATTTAAAAAAAAATTAAAGCCGACTAGAGTCACGCCGTGAAGCCCCACGAACAGCCGTGAACGCGAGGGTGGATGGTTTTCGCGGACTTAATGCCTTACAGCATTATCTCCCAGTCAACCTTTAGACTATGCAGGATACGTCTCGTTTCCGGTCGAAGTCGGTAAACTGTGTTCGCGGCAAAGGGTTTTGAGCAAGTGCGTAAATACCACTGTGTACAATTGTGAGTGTATAGAGGTGTTCTCGAGGCACGCTGGTTCACGGCGTGTGTCTAGAGCCGACAACACGTTGCAGGTCGCGGCACGTCTACTTACGACGGCACGGCGATAGCGTCAGGCGTCTGCGTGGAGTTGGCCAACCGCGGCTGCAGGACGGTCTTCTCCACACATTACCACACACTCGTGCATCACTTGGCTTCGCATCCTGGCATTGTGCTGGGGCATATGGTGAGTTCACATTTTGTATTGACTTGACATTCCATTGACATATTCTATACATATAATAAAATCATAACAGAGCCACATTTTACATCAAATTCTTCTCTATACAGCCATTTTTACAACACAGAACAGAACACAACGCAGCCATTTTTAGAATTTTTGTCCGTCTCTCTGAATATCAAGCAAAAACCACGGGACAGAATTTAATGAAACTTGACATAGTTATAGCTCATGAGTTGGGTTAACATTTAGGGTACACTTTATCCCGATCCGTCCCCGAGTTCCCGCGGGAATCACTAAAGTTCACAGGAACGAAGTCGCTGCCACCGCTAGTACCATATATTATACTATCACATACTTATTATCTTGACATCGTGCTGGAGCACATGGTGAGTTCACACTTAACACCCGTCAGTTACCACCTTTTGATCTTTCATTGTCTTCTTTTTGTATTGATGACCTTATTGAACCAGGAATTGCTTGGTGTAACATCTGCCTTGGTCTTAATTATTCACCCACGTGAAACAAAGTTCCCAGTGCGGAATGGTGGATACATATGGTGCACATTTTTTTTCTGGAACATGTGAGCTAGTAATTTCTTTATAAATATCGTACGTAATTATAAACTCAGCGGTACGGGCCGAGAATATGAATTCCCGATCTTACAAATGAGAGTCGAGAATAGATATCGCCGCTCTTTAATAACATTAATATTTTATTAAATACAACTCCTTTTCTGGCTCACTTAGTAATGAATACCTAATATAAGAGAAAGGAATCTTAGGTATAGTATTTACTCCTCACCCTATTTCATTCCCCTCGAGGATAACTTTGAGTGAGGAAAACTCATCCTCCCATTATACATCCTATTTCACAATCCTTCCCCAGCATTTTCCAAATTCATTCCTAATTCGCCGATATTATGCAGCGTATCGGTGCGCGTGTTAAAGTTTGTTATTTTGAAGTGATGTTGGCATGTATCGTGGCTGTCCATGGCCAACACTTTATTAAAAGAGTATTATAAAAAACAATATTTATAAAAAAAAGGATGGACGGGCTGGTCTTTACATTAAAAAAAAATAATTTGAAGCTATTTCCTATTCTTTCTTTCCCAGCCCTTTCTAATTTGTCATGCCAATGTTTGTCATTCTGTACTGATATTGTCCTCGCGGATGTACATGGGTGGCAATATCCACTTATCACTCCTAACAAGTCCTTTTAACATACACTCCTGGATGCGGGCCTCTTCTTGCACAGTATCGTGCAGTATCTTAATACGGCAAGCTGGTCAGGCGGGAGATGGTTTGGTGAGTCGACTCTTTCAGTAGTTCTTCAGAGCTTGTGGTAGCAGCTTTGTTATCCCTTGGACATCCATGGGAAGACACACGGATTATCACTAGATGGAAATTGTACTTTTTCTTCACCTTCTAAATTATTGTGCAGGCCTGTATGGTAGAAACCGACGAATCAGCGCCCGACAACGAAGACGAAATCCCCGAGGAAACGATCACATTCCTCTACAAATTGTCCCCGGGCGCGTGTCCCAAATCGTACGGTTTTAATGCGGCGCGGCTCGCGGGTGTTCCGCGGGACATCACCGCGAGAGCCCACGTTATATCGAAGGGCTTGGAGAGGGAGGCCACGTGCGTAAGGGCCTTTAGGGATATGTTGAAGTTGCAGGACGATCCGACAGCTGTGAGGGAGTTGTTGGCTTCGTTGAGTATTTGAACTTTTTTGTTGATTTTGTGGTCTTTGCGGTTGATTGACTGTTTTAAGGCTCCGACACGCAGTACTGCGTGGATCTGAATGTATGGTGTTTAAAACAGCGATTCCCGAGATTCGGTCAGCAATTTATTTGTTATCGTACCGGGTTACTCACGAATTATTATTTATTTATTATAGCCGATATTTCGGTCCAGTTACATGAACCGTGGTCGCGGCGAGGCCGCGCAGGCGGGTGGAGGTGTTGTTGCTATGTCTACCCTCCGTCGTGTACGCTTTTCATTCCCCCGCCCCGCACTGAACTTATTTTTGTTGATTAAGTTCCTTGCACACTATAATAACAATATCACCACACACAAACACACACACAGAGGTGAGTTTGGAAATCTACTTATCTGGGTTTGCAAAGTTCAATCACTGGGTTCCGTGATTGAACTTTGCAAACCCTATTAAAATCCACCATATCGATATACTGAGTGACCCAATGCCCCATCTCGACGTACATAAGACCTTCACATCCAGGAACGCGATAGTCTTATTGGATTTCATTTCGCATGAAAACTTTCTGTGGACAGAATTTAAATGTTCTACGTAATGGTCCACCTGCCCTTACCTCGTACAATCGCGTACACGTCATCTACATATCTCTTGCAAATCTTTATAAAACTAGGAGCAGACTGGATGGCTGACTCTTCAATATATTCCATCCATAAGTTAGCTACTACTGGAGCGATCGGACACCCATTGTGTGGTGATGTTGTTAGTATAATGTGCAAGAAATAAAGAAACAATCACAAGAAGAATCACAGTTCAGTGTGGTTAATCTATGTGTGAAAAACGCGAAACTCTCGAAGGCTCAGTGTGTGCAGGTGAATAAAAAATGTACACGACGGAGGGTAAACAGATTTGTATGTCGATAGCAGGTTCATGTAACTGGACCGAAATATCGGCTATAATAAATAAGTAATAAATCACGAGTAACCCGTTTACATAAGATTATTTACATAACAATTATTATGTTCAACCACGATAACAAATGTTTAAAATCTTATGTAGCAGTTTAAAATTTTATGTAGCAGATCATTTAATTTTAATTATCATTTGTCGAGGTGCTTCCAAAAGCCCAAAAAGGCCGGCTTACCTAATAAATGTCAAAGTAATGGTTACGATATTAATTACGATAGGTAAGGGTTATCTCTAGGAGCCACGCCAGGCAGGACTTTTCTCGTGGCACCTAATTAATGACTCAATAGTAATCGATAATGTTACTTGCACACAGATAATATAATACTATCAAAAACTATTACCGTTGATTTGGTTTATACCAATACTGCCCTCCTTATAAAAAAGGCGCAAGAGCATTTGGATGACATTTCAGAAAAATGCAGAGAATTTTGGTAAAATTTTCATAATTTACTGTGCGCTTGATTTTATATTTTAATCGGTGTGCTGAACAGAGAGAAGCGGTACTCAGGGCCGTCTTTACCAGGGGGTGCAAGGGGTGCGGTGCACCCCTGGCGCCCCGCGCCCGGGGGCGCCTGTCGAGCGCTGAATTCAGTGCCGGCTTTACCTATGGTGCAGGGGGTGCGGTGCACACGGGCGCAGGGTCTTAGGGGGCGCCGAGCGCCGCTCGCGACACCTCCAAAGAGTTCAAAACGCCTACTAGAGGGCGCCCTGCACCCGGGCGCTACATGAGCTAGAGCCGGCGCTGGCGGTACTTCACCCCTGGGCAACTCCTAACGCTCTACAAAGCTCAGGTAAGACCCCATATGGAGTACTGCTCACATCTCTGGGCCGGCGCACCGAAATATCAATTGTACCCATTTGACTCCATCCAACGACCTTTTCTAAATGCCTCTTCTAGGAAGCTAGAATAGTATTGGTTTGACATTAAATAAGTCAGGCTTTTTGGACTTCTGTGGAAGTATCTCTACTGATTATTACAAAGTCACTACTGAGTATATTCAAATCTTCTTGTAATTAGAAAAAGTCCATAATATTTAATACCAAGAAGAAAAAAAACAAATGATATTCAGATTTCTGTGTGTAGATGCCTTTAATTTTAATAGAAGTTACAATTATTGATGTAAAGCAGTATTTTGGAGCAAATTCATTCTGTGAACTTAATTTGCGTGGCTGCTAAATTTTATCTCGTGATAAATGTATTAAAGTGCCACAATAAAAATGTGATTTTATTTTTGAATCTTCTTAGTGTTTAAGTCAGTATGATACCCATTTCATAGTTATTTTAAGGAAAAGATTAATATTTTAGATAAGTTTCTGTGATTCTGATTTATTTGATCAAGATATTACTTATGTTCCCACCAAAATGTTTATTAATAAATTTTAAAACAAAATGTGCGTATTATTTCAAACATTATCGACATTACAAAAACAATTTTATAAAGATACTATTCACCCGAGAACTATATTTCTTGCAAAAAAAATACAAAATCGGTAAACTATATTTCAAAGCTTTATTAATGTTGATATCAGTAAATACACTCATATCGATGATTAGTAGACACCTTTGATTTTTTTTAGATAAAAAATATAGCAAAGTTTTGAACATCCTCAACCCGAGAGCACAAGTGACAAGTTGCTGGATATGCCCATATCCAGCAGTGGTGAGACAGATTGGTGATGTAGTTATTTACTGAAATAGTTCATGATACTTAGTGTGCGAGTGTTGGATACATGTAGAATGAAGAGTACAGGCTTCAACTGACGGATAATCTGAAGTACGTATAAGTATTTGGATGTCATATTTGAGGACCACGAGTAAAAGTTCAGGCGGACACAAGTTTTCATTGGCTCGAATTGATTGGGGATCTTGATATTTGCTGAAATGAAAATCTCTTACATATTACTTTTATTTATTTTACATTTCAATTGTAACTAAATTATAAAACATTGCACATAATGCTATTTATATAGCACTTTCGACATTTTAAGGCCAAATCCATATTATGTTTTCAAAATCCGTTCAGGCACAATTTACAATCATCGCACAACACACAAAATAAAATTTAAAAAAATAAAAATTAGGAATGTTACATTGTTTTTAATCAGACATTACGATGCATTGATAAAACACAGGATATCACAGGTACATTCCCGAATACTGAAAATATGGTTTCCTTTCAAGATTCAAGGAGTCTACATATTTTTTTTCTGTAAATAAAATCATAGGTTCATTATTTTAGTTATATTTTACAAAGAATAAGAAAAGTGCAGAAAAAATCTTAAATCTTAATGGTATTTTCATTCTTCGTGAATATTTATATATCTGCCTTAAATCCTGTATACCAAACTATTATATTAAAAGTATTCTATTTGTAACAAAAATGACTAGGTGTGAATTACATTTCTGATGTCCATTGTATACTACTAGCAATATTTTCACACAATGTTAGGTATAGTTTTGGCCAATCGAGCGTTCGAACCAATACAAAATCCTTTGCAGCTCATTATCAACTTATTCAATAGGCGGCTAGCTGGCGCCGACCGCAAATACAACGTTGTAGAACAAACTTGTACTTTAAGTTAGAGTAACAAATATGAATGTTAAAAGTAAAGAATGTTTGTAATCAACGCTTGGTCGGCCAATGCTAACTAATCAAAAATGTACTAAAACTAAATCTACCAACTGTATGTACGACGAAAAAGTTGCTCGTCAACAAATACAGCCTCCATATACCGATATCATTCCATATTAACCAGACCTGTAAAAAGAATCCATTTAAGGAAAGGTGTTTATTCATATGAACATATGAATGAAAAATTTTAAAAGACCTGATTGTGAATAAGTAGTTTTTAAAAGTTCATAGAACATTATTTGAACTGATATTCAAAATTCAAACTAAACATGAATTTGCGATTTATATTGAGTTACAGATACGGCGGGCCATAAGCTCCTCGCAATAATTTAAGTCACCTGTTGAAAGTGAAACAAGAGTACTTAATCGTAAATCATTTGTAGTATCAATCTATCTCCATTCTTTGTATTCATTGGGTATATATAGACGAATTTGATATATATGTATATTACGTAATGAAATTAGGTTCACAATAGCCTTTTTGAAACATGACTACTAAAAGTGATATAATTTTTTAATTTGAAGAAAAGATTCGTCTTCAATTAAATAACTTGCCGAGCTTGTGAATAAATAATTTTCCCTCTTTTAAAATCAAATGGTGCCGTAATTACTTTGTAATTTATGTCATAACTGCTCTATATAAATATTCGTAATTGAACGCGACCTACTCGTATACTGTCCCAGAGGCGAAAAATGGACTAAGAAGCGAAAGGAGACGATCATGTACGGACTTTTTCATGTTCTCGAGTTTTACGGCTTACTTATTACACGAGTACGGGCTTGCTTATTATTATTACACTAGCTTAAAAAGTAGGTACTCGTGGCCTATTCTAATGCCAAAACGTAATAATTATATTGCATTTAAACTGCTTTTATTGTAATAAATGGCTTCCGGGAGATGAGACATGGCAAAAGTTGTAAGACCAGCTAACAACGAGCACACAACCAGTAACGCTGCTCGCCTATCACACAATAGTAATAATAAAGAAGACAAAAAGTTTACCTTGTTCACGTCAATGGAATGTTGAAAACTTTGAAAAGAAACTTTTGTAGAAGAATATTCTGTGCTATATTCTAATATTAGAAAAATCTTGTTATTCATAAAAATTTAAATAATCTTAAAAACCTATAAATACTGAGATTTTTATACAAATAAAAAATCACTTCTAGAATAGGGAACAGTTTACTAAGTACATACGTATATTTAACTCTACATGGATTTC
Source organism: Sesia bembeciformis (assembly GCA_943735995.1). Lineage (NCBI taxonomy): Eukaryota > Metazoa > Arthropoda > Insecta > Lepidoptera > Sesiidae > Sesia > Sesia bembeciformis. Next base: position 5,601,681 of record OX031044.1, on the reverse strand, counting down.
ATACCAAGTAGGTAGGAAATCAGCAACGAAAATAGTTCATTTCCTTGCATTATTTTATTAAATTGTCAAAACGTTCAAACGCTTAAAAAGTTACACCTCACAGCAGTCTTACTAGTAAAAAGCACACCGTATTTACATCGCATTAAATAAAATATTAATACGAGTACCTATATACAGGGTGTGTCGTAAATAGTGGTCCAACGTTAAAGGGTCGATACACCATATATTCAGCTATCACATACCAGAATTTGAATTTTTTTTTTTTCCACGGGTCTCTGTTTTATTCATTATTATTATTATTTTGAAAAATCGATACCTTGCGTTACTAATTTGACTGTTATTTCAACAAATAACATTATTTTTTTATTTTGTTTCTTGTTTATTATTGATAAATACATGTGCTATCACATGCAATCATTTTTTTAATGGAAACTTAAAAGATATTAAAGAAAAAATGTGTTTATTTCAAATTTTAACTCTAATCTGTCGCAAATCATGTGAATTCGGAGGCGAATGGTGTAAAAAAAATGTACTACACTATCTGTGCCCATTATTTTAAAAACTTGTCCAATAAATGCAGATTCTAAAATGGTATTAATAATAACCGATTTCGTAATGAAAAAAAAGTTATTGCCATTTCAACGGAGAAGGAGCCGAATTCAAAAAATATACTTTTTCATTTTAATTAACTCACCGGTATTGCAAAATGTTTTGAACCCAATTAGAAGTAAATTTTAACTTAACTATTAACAGCTGAGTGTTATTTGAGTCATGCACAAACATATCACCGGTAAAGAAATGTGTCCTAGGTAATAAAAGGGTAGGTACTTGGCCAGATAACAAAAGATTTATTGAAACGTTTCGGTGTAGCGCGCTACTCTACTCATGTAGTGAAAAAAATGACTAGGTTTTTTTTTTATTTATTCCCAATTCCAATTTAAAATCAATATGTGGACGGGGATCATTAACGGGCAAATAGTTGGCCCGTTTGAGCTACCGGAAAGTCTTAATGGACAAAGATACTTGCATTTTTTACAAAACGACCTGCCCCAGTTGCTAAGAGACGTCACTCCAGAAGTACGAGATGAAATGTGGCTGCAGAATGACGGCTGCCCCGCTCACCATGCAGTTGAGGTGCGGGAGCACCTAAATGCAACATATCCACAAAGATGGATAGGGCGACTAGGTCCAATATTGTGGCCACCTCGCTCACCGGACTTGAGGTGATTTCTTTTACTGGGGGTGTTTAAAAGAAAAAGTTTATAAAGAAGACATCACTTCTGTGGACCAACTAAGAGAAAGAATTCGGTCAGCAGCTGAAGAAATTAGTATAAGCGGATTTACTCGACGAATAAAATGTTCATTTATCAGACGGTGCAGAGCGTGCATAGCCGCTAATGGTGGTCATTTTGAACATTTAATGTAACGATGATGTGAATAATTTAATAAATAATAGTTGATTTATGGAGAATGTTTTTTTTTACATAACCTCACTCAAATACTTATCTTAAAAAGTGTAAAAAATACTTCTAATTGGGTTCAAACCGTTTTCTATCGATGCCTCTGCATTCGCCATAAATAAAATGCATGTCAGCATATTCACGCGGTGTGTACTGAGACATCGCCTAATCTTCACTTCACTGCACGTTTGTCGAAATCGTTGAGCAAATCAAAGTCCAGATAACGTAGCCGATGTCGTAGGGATTACAAAAACCTACAAGTCCAAACAGAAGCAAATCAGAGTCCTGGAATAAAACAAGCAATTCAACGGAGGAGATACACACAGAAACTAGAAGCGCATGCGACATACGGGATCACACTGAAGCATTTTAACTGATAAGATTATTACGAATTTCTACTTGGCATAGTCTTACTCATTTATACTTAAGAGAATAGCAATAAAAAAAAACCTAGTCATTTTTTTCACTACATGAGTAGAGTAGCGCGCTACACCGAAACGTTTCAATGAATCTTTTGTTATCTGGCCAAGTACCTACCCTTTTATTACCTAGGACACATTTCTTTACCGGTGATATGTTTGTGCTTGACTCAAATAACACTCAGCTGTTAATAGTTAAGTTAAAATTTACTTCTAATTGGGTTCAAAACATTTTGCAATACCGGTGAGTTAATTAAAATGAAAAAGTATATTTTTTGAATTCGGCTCCTTCTCCGTTGAAATGGCAATAACTTTTTTTTCATTACGAAATCGGTTATTATTAATACCATTTTAGAATCTGCATTTATTGGACAAGTTTTTAAAATAATGGGCACAGATAGTGTAGTACATTTTTTTTACACCATTCGCCTCCGAATTCACATGATTTGCGACAGATTAGAGTTAAAATTTGAAATAAACACATTTTTTCTTTAATATCTTTTAAGTTTCCATTAAAAAAATGATTGCATGTGATAGCACATGTATTTATCAATAATAAACAAGAAACAAAATAAAAAAATAATGTTATTTGTTGAAATAACAGCCAAATTAGTAACGCAAGGTATCGATTTTTCAAAATAATAATAATAATGAATAAAACAGAGACCCGTGGAAAAAAAAAATTCAAATTCTGGTATGTGATAGCTGAATATATGGTGTATCGACCCTTTAACGTTGGACCACTATTTACGACACACCCTGTATACAGGGTGCATATACAATAAATTCTCAAAGACTGAAATCATGAAAATTTTACATATTTTCATTTGTAATAATGTTTACATATAAAAATTTAACTATTTGAGCTCTGGAGTTAGAAAGCAAATATGCAGAAGAAAATTAGCTAAAATTTAAAAATGTTAGATTAAAAAGAAAAATGATATAAACTCGGAATCCATTATTTGTCTTCAGGAATATATTGGCTACACTCTGTATCTCTCAGCTAACACAGTATTGTGCAAGTAAAGAACGAGAGCTGAGAGCTAAGACAACGCTAATGGTTCTTAAGAAACGGTTAATCGTTTTAGACTCGCGTTTTTAACCTCAAGGGTTTAAAACATAAAAAATTGGATAATCAACCATCTCACCATCAAACATAAAAAAATTGAATTATAAATAAATAAATAACGCTTACCGGCGTGTAACAATAGAGTCTGATGGGTTCATTAGCGCTCACTCAGCGCTCGAGCGTTTAACGTTCGTTTTCACTACACTACAACAGCATCAAGTGGCAGTCTCAAAAATCATGAGGATACCTTAATATAAACTTAAACTTAATTTCAAAATGCTTTTTTTCTGGTCCACATACATTTCCAATACTATATAAGGAAAACGCATCTTTGCGCAGCTGGTGTTAGTTGCAGTAGAATAGTGGCGAAATAACGTCATCTGTAACCATACATCTGATTGACTAATATTGTACCAGCTGTTTTGTGTAAAAAGAGCTGGTCAAATGTTCTTCTTTATTAGTTCGTAAAACGTTCCTCCTTCAATTACATGCTCTCACAAATGTTGGTAGTAAAAGCACAAGCGGAATTGAATTCGAGAACATTTGTATATTATGCACGTGAAGGATAGATAATGTTAATACGCACAGGCGCACCGTTGTTTTTTGGTAAGTATGTGGTCGATTTGTATTTAGTATGTTTAAGGACCTTATGGCAAATTAGAACGATCTTAAAATCTAACAAAACACCTATAAACGCTCTTCGTTCAATCACACGATTCGATCAGCACCAATTTACCTACTAGGTTCAACATTCATAATAGCTCTGAATTGCAGTATGATCACAAGAACAAGTTTCTTCATTTAATCTACCTCCGAAAAAGACATTTTTTTTGTGTGGCGCGGAGCACACGAGGGCGTATTTCCGGGCCGCCAGTGAGGCGACCGGTCACGTGATCGAGCGACCTACCGCAACCGAATTGATAAACTATAGTCAGCTGTACTGCCCTACGTCAAAATTAAATAAAATAGGTAACTCCCGTGTACATAGAAGCGAGACTGCGGGTCGCATCATTAGGTGGAAAATTATCTTGACAGGTAGTCGCGCGACCAGACGACGTGCCCGATATTCATTTGCTTTCGCCCTTCAATAAGCAAGCATTAAAGTAAACTTATTGGAAATATTACTTTTGTATGAACGAATACTGCCTTTGAAACTTATTTTTTATGTTATTACTAGCCGATAATAATAACATAAAATTGATATGCTGTAGAATGCGACACGAAACACCACCACACAATAATGTGGAATACTTGCCAATTGTATTATACAGTACGATGAATTCACGTCACATAATACGTACAGTAGATTGATCTCTGATGTTCAGATTCATTTTTGCGGTAATTTCAGAGGCCTGACGTGCATCCAATTATTTTAACATCCAAATACCTAATTGCAGACAGCAAGTCTATGTAGGTACCATCAATAAATTAGAAGCTAAAAGAGTTTTTGTTATTATTTCCACTGGAAAGTTTTAGTGGAATAAAATCGTACACATGAATTTATGTACATTTTAGTAACTGTATACATCTAAACTGCTTATATTATGTAAATATTTATTAAACGGATGAATAACTCACTGCCTGAATAATGTTTGCTCTAAAAGAAACTGCCCATATAAGGCAGAGTTCCAATATATACGATAATCGCTCATTTGATAATCTAAATATGTTGCGTCCCTTTCCATCTTCATAATACAATAAAAGAGATGCAGCACGATTTAGACTGTCAAAGAGCGATTGTCGCACGTTTTGGAATTCAGTCTAAATTGTCAAAGTAAATAATATGTACGTTCGAGTTTTGAATCGGATATTGTTTTTTGGTAAGAAATTAAAGGAGCAAAAAATTCTGAATGAGCAGCAAATCAATGGTAGCAAATTTAAAGGAGGGTTAGTTTAACTCTGGTGATGAAGAAATAGAGAATCCGGTCGACTTGGTGATGACATTCTTAGAGGGTTAGTAAGAATTAACTATGGTATCACTGGTATCTGGTCGGTTGTGCCCGGATTAGGAAAAAGTAACCATAGTACCGCTGATGGCATAATCGGCGGTACCACGGTTAATAAACGGTTTAAAATAGTAGTTTAAGATAGTAGTTTAAAATCAGTTATTAAAAATAGTCTGTTTTGTTGATCATGATTTACTGCCCATTTAGTTATTTTGTTTTATGCTACTCGTCCTAATAAAAGCCTTAATTTTTAACAATTTCAATTTTCTACCAGTCAGTGCCACAGGTGATACTGATTTCTTATACAATAAAATATTTTTACATATATTAAGATCTTAGTAAGACTGTATTGGTAAATGTTATTAATACATGTCTGTAAATTCAAGGTACGTTTTAGTATTATAAAAATCTGATGTATTTGGCTGGTGTGACCACGGCATCTAATCGATATTCGACACAGATGTGAATTTATAAGGTTTCGCTTTAAATTTTCCCGTACATACATTTATCTACAAATATAATAAGTTTCAAACTTATATTAGCCTTATTTCAACTTAAATTAGTTGATCGTCGTACGAGGAGCTCTCTCGATCGTCGAACGGTGTGGCGCGCTCGCCCCAACGCTCCCATCGCTCGGCGCTTAACAACGACTCCGTGTCCTCGTCTTGTTGCGGAAGCGGATATACGATGCCATCGCCAAAACTATTGTCCACAGACGTTTCAAAAACCTCTATTCAGAAATGTTCAACTTTTTGTTCCATCAATAGAACATTTTGGATGAAGTTTTTCCAGATATTTTAGATATTTAAGACTAGTGTCGTCCTTTTGCATAGCTCAGTGTTTCTTTTTCACAAGTCAAAATCAAAAGGTTTTTTTTATGTTAACTTTTGAGAGCCCTAAGAATTGAACAACACGAAACTTTTTAACTTTCTTGAATAATTTAAAAGTTGAAATATCTGGAAAAAATCATCCAAAATGTTTAAACGATTGAACAAAAAGTTGAACATATTGGAATAGACGTGTCAAAGGTACGGTAAATGGTCGTAACGAATAAAGAAGGTATTGTAGTGGACTGTGCTCTTAAACTTTGCATGACAAAAATTAGGCAATATCACTTTTATGAAAAAAACGCTGCTTGTTACATTTCGTGCGGCTACTGTATTATGATGTCCGTTTTAATGGAACAGTAACAAAATAATCACGAATTACAACTATGTGGTAATGCAAACAGATAGTGCTGTTTCGTGAGTTTCAAATAATAGTTGTTTCTAAACTAAGTCTAATTAAGCTCTGCAAAACTGCTAAATAATATTAGCATGCAAAAGGACACCGGGAACTTGTAAATAAAAAACTAATTACGATAAAAAAGAAGTGAATGACTTCAAATTTTGATTTGGAACTTCTCAAATAGGGTGATGTTAACGTTGATGAATGAAAAGCAATTGTAATTGAATAAATTTATTTTACTTAGATAGTAGTATAGCGAAATGGAAGTTAATTAATTAATAAATGCATTATCCTTATACTATTTGCGGGATGGTCCGGCCCTTTCTAGGGCACAGTCTCCACCTCTCAGTCTCGTGCCCCATCTCCACGCTAAAATAGTAAAAAGCTCATTTTCTAAACTGCCGCTTAAATTATACAATAAAAATACGAAAAGATAAAGCGCAGTTCGTGGATGCTGCAAATTAAAATACGTTTATTTTTTTCAATCTGCTATGTTTAAAAGCAATCTATTCAACGACATGTTTTAATGTGTGAGTTAAGGACAATCTGGAATCTGGAACATCCATAAACTAAATAAAGACTGAGAGAGTAAGAGAAGAAATGATGAAAAAGATAATAGAGATACCTAAGTAAATATAATATTTTTATGCTCGAATATACAGCACACAGACGTTTCGACACTAAGAAGACACGTTTGTTATTATTGTTATCCGAGTTTGTATCCGTTTGCTTGCTAATTGTGGACAAAAATGAAGCCCTTGCTTTGCTTTCTACTTACAAGCTTAGCGTTCTGTTTGTGAGCTCCGTGTACAGTTAGTTCTAAGCGTTGTGTAAACAAAAAATAAATAAATGAAAAACAAAATATAGAACAAAACATTTTATTGTGCACAAAACATACTTAAAAATATAAACATTATATTATTTCTAACTTCAGTCTTGTGTGTTGTATATAGCTCAGAAATAATAAATGCACTAAAAAGCAATTTGTATGTTTAACAATTGTTTTATGTCAAAAATATAAAATTGAATTCATTGTCATTTATTTCCACGTTGACACGCCTCAGCCCAACTCGGACACGTTAAGGGGAAATCATATCTAATATATAAACTCCATGTAATGTTATTATTATTACAATTAAAAATAAAAATATAAAGTATCAATCTCTTAAAATGAGTCATATTCGAGAAATATACAAAAAAAAATTGCTTCATTCTATTAAATTACGACGTACACTAAACTTGTAGTTTAACAAGAACAGACAACTCTCACAATATTTTTAGATACCTAATCTCCTAAATTGTCAAATTTAAGTCACCGTTAAAAATACTATGATATACATGGACTTTTTAAATATTATTGAGACAAGTAAAATTTAAAAATTTTCCTTTGACTTCCAACCTATAATCTAACAATATGAATAAAATAGAATCCTAAAATATCTGTAACAATTTGTCGGCGGCAGACATATTTATAGTTCCTTTGACATTAACATAAAATCTTCTATCACGTAAGTATAGGCAAGTATTGGAGGCAATCATCTTGACACACCTATTGTAGCACCCATATTTCCTTGGAGCGGAATTCTCAGACATTACTTATTTAAAAGCTATTAAAATCTTAAAGATCCTCTCATTCGTTTTTAAAATAAAAACAAAATAGTATAGCTTGCTACGCACCTATTTGATATTTGCCATTATTTTATATATAATGTAGTTGGTCGTTTTAGGTATTAGGTCGTTTTATGAATGTCTTTTTCGGTAGCATCCGTTCAATCCAAGTCGCTTCTTTAAACGATTGCGTACAAAGTTTCAGTAACATAGATTTAAATTCCAAGAAACAGAAAGTATTATGGATCTGAGAACTTTCACGGTAATAATATTCGAGGCACAAGGAAACTTAAATAAACTACGAATGAGCGATTCTACAGGTTCTGCTGGAGGCGGATTCAGAGGAAAGCTTTGGAGGGGCCACGTGCTCTCCACCGAGCCAAATAAGCAACCGTAATTTTTCGACCCTAGGCCTTTATATACTTCAAGCTTTCGCGAAGTGCTATGGAGGTGAGAGATCCGGCCCTGGTCAATAAGACATGGGTCTCGAGTTGGCTGAGAGGTGTATAGCGGGGTTTACGTCTGACCTGGAGCGCGTGTTGCCCATTGAATTGTAGCCATGGGCCTCTTGCGGCGTCGTGAATGTCTGGAGCTGATGCTCGCGACGCACCGGGTATTCGCACCCGTCCCCAAGGCTGACAAAACGAGCGATCATTGAAAGGATTGCCGGCTAGGCACACCTACATTATTTTTTTTATTGTCCACCCAAGTTAAATCCCTATAGAAATACCTTTTTTTTCTTCATATATGGTAGTGGTGCATTTAGCGCATTCTGCCAGTGTCAAGTATTCTTCGTAATAAACAATTTCAAAGTCTAAAACGTATCCTGTCAATGTCCGGTCCCGTCGAAGTAAGTCGGGGGAGTCACTCGGCAAAGTGATAGTACGGTTTACAGAGTACGGAAGCACACGAAAAATGTAGTACCATGCTTTTATTTGATTATCGCAAACATTACGCACAAAAACACTTTGATGTTTAATAAAATATTACTATTAAACCACAAAACGCACAATACACCATTTTTATAATAATAAATAAAAAACTCAACTTCACTTCTCGAGTTCCCTCCAAAAAGTCCTTATTTTACTGTTCACACAAGTTAAATCCCTATACAAAATAGCTTTACCTAACCTCAAGATATACTATTCAGGCACTGAGGCAGGAAGGCGCCAACCAAACACCAATGAACATACTCCATGGAATACATCCAATGCCTAACATTGCGAATTTTGATACACGTGTGGGTAGGATACCTAAATAAGATTTTAAACTACATCTGATATATGTTCACTGTGTTAATATTAAAGGGCAATAATGTCAATAAAGTGGATTAGGCTCCTTAAGGGCGGCTCCAGACTAGATGTATTGTCGGCGCGGAGCGAATGCGATACACGAAGCATTCGGTTAATTGAAATATATGTTTAAATGCACCGATAATACGCCTAGTGCAGAGTCTCTAATGCTGCAAATACTTTGTAGTCTACTACGTGACGCCAATACTCCCATACATATAAATATATATGAAAATTACATACGAGGGTTGATCCAAGTTTCCGAAATCGGAAATTTCTAGTTATGATAGGTACACGAATATTTTTATTTTAACGTGAAAACCTCATTGGTATATATCGACTTGAATTACAGCATTGTACCATTTATGTACAAATTGCAATATTTTTTTTCTAGTTTGTGTCGATACGTTCAGAGAAAAGTGGATAACACTGAAGTTCGCGCCGTAACTAAATAATTCATTGTAAAAAAAATATCTACTAAAGAAAATTATCAAGAGCTACTGGCCACTTTATTCTCCATCATATTCCACGATTGCATTTCGGTGTTCGGAATTTAAACGTCGAAAAATCACCTGCAGAAATGAAGACCGTTCCGGGAGTTCCTGCTCGTCTACCAGTCGTCGGTCTACCGGCGGAGGAGCTCCGGTAAGTCTTGAAAAGCCATTACGGCTACAAGAATTTAGCCATTCCGAAGAAAAAAACGATTTGTAACTATGGAAGAAATGTGGGTGCACCATTTTATCCCAGAAAGAAAAACAATGCATGATATAGAAAAAGTCATCTTCACCAACAGTGAAAAAAATCCCTGTTTCTGTGTCGACTGGCAAAGTTATGGCCTCTGTCTTCTGGAACGCTGATGGAATCATGTTCACTGATTATTTAAATAAAGGACACAATTAGCGGTTCATATCATAATATAACGCCCTAAGTCATCATCATTCATTTAATTTAATTTATTTTATTTTATTCATTTTAATTTAGTCGCGATTTAATTGTATTAAAATTAAAGTATTAAGAGTTTAGTCGCGATTTTGTATCAATGAGACATACTTCATTGATAAAAAATCCACACGACTAAATTAAAATAAAACGACGGGGAAAATTGAGTGCGCGTGTAACTTTTCATCAAGACAACGCCCCTGCGCACGAGTCTGAAGTTGCGCTCGCTACCATCAAGCAAGCGGGGTTTGAACTTATGCAACGTCCTTCATATTCACTGGTACTTATCCCCAATGATTTCTATCCTTTTTAAAATAACATGTTTTTGGCATTAAATTCGACAATAATGAGGTTGTGTCTACGGTAGACGTTTTTTTGAGATCCTTGATCATGATTCTTTCCAAAGGAGTCTTAAAACGTAGAACATTTACTCTAAGTATATTCATTTAGGAGGAGATTACGTAGAAAAATAAATAATAATTTTAAATTATTCTTGTTTATTGTATACTGATTCTGTATACTGTTTATATTGTATATAGTCTTTTTGATAAACCCTCGTATATACAAAGACAAGAGTGGAAGTATATACATAAAGATAAGATAGCTTAGAATTGTTAAAATATTGTATGTACATAATGACATGATTATAAGTAGGTAGTAATGATGATGTACGATACATAATTACAAATGTATGATAATGGATTAAAGATTAAGAAACTAATAAAATTAATTTCAGATCAAAAGAATCCCTTAGTTGGTCCACAGCATGCTTAAATATTAATTTTTAAAAAATTTGTCCGTACATAATATTCCGTGTTAAGATTGATTGCAGATCTTGTTAGATAGTCATTCACTTCTTTTTTCATTTATAAAACACGCTCACATGTTTAGCCCACACACTTAAACATCTGTAGAACATGTATCTACATGCATGTATTATTTATATTAATATACATGCTATTCATCTAAAATTCCTAATTTCTAACGAATTCACCAGTCTATTATTTTTTGTTAAAAATAAAATGGAAGTTTCGTACAACATGCTACTAAATTCAAGATAATTATTATTATTAGTTTATAATTCACGATGGGGTTACTATTTTCTCTATATCTTTAGCAGTATGGTAATTATAAAACATATAATACATGTGAATTAATTTTGTGTGCGTGTAGCGAATTGTGGTAAATTACCTTGTGAAGACAGGTACAGCCCACAGGTTGGGACTATTCCCAAAAACTTCCTTGAAGTTGTTGAAAGCGCCTAAAGAGAAGCCGTTCTTATCGGCGCCTCCGCGGAACATCGGCGCTCGGAACGCCTCTGAAAAGGCAACATTAAAAATTATCCCACTCCATCCAAAAATCATCTATATTTTCCTTTAAAGTGATTATGCGAATGGTTGTTTCTTAATACATGACAATACACTTTATTGTATAAAAATAAACAATACATAATACACTTAATACAACAATGAAGAATTTATACAATTGGCGGCCTTATCACTAAGCGATATCTTCCAGGCAACCATAGGTTCTAATACGACTAGTATATGGCAATGTTTTCAGAATTCTAATAAACTTTAATTGCAACTACTAAACGAAGTTAAAATTTATATACTTTTTTTCACTAATAATTCAAAGATTACTAATACGTTTTCAAGAAAAGTAAGGGGTAGTAACAACGTTTATTATACAGATACGTCACTATCCAGAAACTACACTACATACTCTCTAAAATAAATATCAAAGTCAAATTTCACAACAATTTAGGTTGAGATTACATGTTTAAACAGTCATATCTACTTGGAAATACATTTCTATGACAGCATACACCAGAAAAGTGACTGCAATTACCATTGACAAATGTCTTTATCATAGAATTGATCATATTTCTGGTTGGACTGCTGAAGCGACCGGAACCAATTAACATATCTGAAAACAGACTGCACTTTAGATTTACATTTATAAAAATAATAAGAAATAAATATTGTGGTCGTTGTAATTGCAGTCACTTTATATTAATTTTCTTTCACTTCTTATTTAACGCTTTTATGTACAGTCCAATCAGTGATGAATTTTGAAACGTATGATCTAAGCGACGGGCCTAGATGAAAGTAGGCCGGCCTAGATTTGTTGAGGGCCTCCATCCACGCGAAAGTAATTTCTAAGTTATCAAGAATATATAAATATCTAGACAACGATCTATTCAAAAAGAGGATTGCATTGGAACTATTTACAGAAAACAGAACATCAACATTTCTATATAATTTATTACATAGCGTCAATCAAGGTAATGGAGAACATGGTATTTGGGAACATTAATTAAATCTAATTAATTAGGTTAAAATTTTAATTGTCTTTAAGACCTTAAACAATATGACCTTTAATCTTTCATTGTTGTCTATTGTATTAATGGCAAGAATCGCTTGAATTGTAAACATTCCCAATTAACCAGATCGTGACCATATTTAATGTATAGAATACCAACCTAAAGTGGTCCTATTGTTAGCGACGAGGTAGCAATGGTAGCCGAAGAGTGAGCCAAGTGATATCCCAAACATCATGGACACGAAGAAAGCAAACACGATGTGGTATCGGCCCGCGCCCGCTGCATGCCCTAACTCACCCTGCAACGAAACATCGGTTAACCACTAGATAAATACAAGGGTATAATGGATGCGAAACGAGAGTGGTGTAAGATTGGATAAAATACGAGTAGTACTCATGAGGGGAATTATCCTCATTCGTGTTCGAACCCTCCTTTCTTACTTGATGTATTTATCCTCATCTTGATGTAATAATCTTTAGTGGCGATAAGAGAAATCCTCTGCTATTTGGTTTTACTCTAAATTCTGATTCTTCTAAGATAAATCCCGAAGGTATGAATCACAGTTGTGAACGTGTTAACGTTCATCGTTTTCGACTAACGCTGACATTTGTAACAGACGTCCATGGACAACAGTAACCGTTTACATTCAGTCCAATTGTCTGCCTGTTAAATGTATATAAAAATATTTTATATAATCTATATAAAAATAAAAATAAAGTAGGCAGTAGAGGCGTGCCAGTTTGTCGTTCTCGACTAATGTTGGTATGTACCGCGGGTGTCCACGGGCGACAGTATATACCAGGTGGACTGTAGGCTCGTATGCCACTTTCTTTCTATATAAAAAGTAACATTACAATGTAAATAACAGTGTAAATAATGTTTAGAAACGACATATGTATTTTGAAAACCAAATTCGAGTAGTAACTACTTACTACTCTACAGTAACTAAATTAAGATTTAAGAAATTAAATCGTTACTCTACAGTAACGATTTAATTTCTATGTTTCTTTCCTGTGCCGATCCTTTAAACGTCATATATATACGGTATTTTAGCTATTATCTATTCCACCACCTAAAATGTCAAAGGTTTCACGCCGCAAGTACGGGCCATCACTAACAACATAAATTATTACTCATAACCATAGATAAAGTTAATTACTTCTAAACTAAGGCGGAGCTATCAACAGAAACACACATTTACCAACTTATCTATACAAGTTCCACATTATTTAAAATAAATATATGTATGCCAAGTCATCCCCACTGCGATATATAAAGACAATTTTAGCAGTCAAAAATTAATATGCTACGGTAAATATATTAATAATAATAATGATGCAAAGAAACAATTTAAATAATGTGGAACAAACAAAGTGTTAATGACAAAAGTTCTAAGTTGAGATGTGACGTCATTGTTTACGATATGTGGACTATGATCCGACAGTAAATGTTATCGAGGGCTTATCAGATAAAAGACTATTTACCTACATGCAGTATTATGTGTAATGAACGGATTGGGCTTGTATTAATCTGGTAATGTTGAACTCGTTTTTAGACATTTCGTACACACGGCGTCGACGGCGAAGCGATAAAGATAAACTTAACATTAATATCATTGTTATAAGATTGAATTGAAAATCGCCTAAAGATAAATTACTGCTAAGCAATACAGTGGGGGTGGCGGTGCAACGCAAGAAAAACACTCATCGCTTGTTCCATTTGCAACCTTATATTGATAAAGGTTTAACGCATCATCCTAAATGACCCTAGACCTTCAATTAGTCCGTTTTGTATTAGTGGCCCTGTTGGGCCCAGCCGTGCAAGTGCAAGCATGTTGAGTTGGATTATAAAAGTTATAAGCACCAGTCGCTACTCTGTCGCTCCGTAGTATTATTGTACTTCCTATATTACAATGAAATGTTAATCCAGCATAATAAACTGAGTATTTTAATGTAATATTTTTAATTCAAGGAAAAACACGTTCAGATTAAACATTGGCATGTTACTTGGCATCGTTAGGAAACATCTAAAAAAAATTAATTGAATGTAAATTGTTGTTTACACATATTAATTAAGCATAGATGAAACGAAGAAGGGATTTGTTCCGTATAGCAAGATGTTGTCATTTATTAACTTTCCAAGCAATTTAACTATTGGATTATAATTTTAAAAAGTTATAAACATAAGTTATCACTGCGATCATAAATGTATGTCCAACCTGTATTGTTGGCCATCGACTGTATTTGATACAAATGAATAAGCGAACTAAACACGATATATCATGATGCAATGTTCTATACTAAGGTTTATTAAATAAGCTGAATTGAAAACTGATGTTTACATTGATAATTTCCCAGCAAATTTTAGGAATATCTCCTTTTTGACGGTCGCAGTGGGCATGCTTGTATTCCTCATACATCTGTAATTGGTATTATCATTACTTCTATGTACTCATTACAAAATATCTATTTATAAGTTCCTTTTTACTAGGAAATACAGGCATTCGTAATGAATACAAAAAGTAACAAAAAGTCATGACTAGAAAAGTTACTGTAAAAGTACACCAACATGACAGGACAATATTTAAAAAAAATAATTGATATAAAAATCATTTCACAAATATTTTTTAACACTATTGCTAAGACGATTAAATGTACGTTCAAGCAAGACTTATTTTACCAAAATCAACGTGTTATTCATCTAAAATGAAAAAGACAGTAAAGTTGCAGTTTTGCCGACCCTAGAAATTTTAATTGGTATAAGATTGTTAACATACATACCTTTGTACAGGTTGTACAGACCCCTCAATGAGACACTTGTTATATTAGTTATTTAAAGAACGTCTGTAACAATTGTTATCAAGTGAAGTGTTGGTGTGTCTTAATAAATAAATAAATAAACATTGTTTAATCTGACAGTTCTTAAGGTCAAAAGAATAACCATACAAATGTTACATAGAATTATATATAAAAAATTGTTTTCTACACCTTCTGAAAAGTTGTGACTTATCTATCCCTTATACCAATTGAAATTTCGAGGATGCTTGTAGTAAGAGCGAATTCAGAACTATTGTTTAACATGCAATGTTAACTAAAGCAAATTCGCACATATTTTTCATATGTAGTATAGAGTTAAAATTATATTACCTTCCAAAACTTAATGAAGTACGGCAGACTGGTAGACATGATGAACAAGCAGTATAAGAGAGCGTAACCCAGGAAGAGCATAAAAAACTTGTAGTTATTGAAGCACACGCAATTGTTGACCCACGGACAGTGGTGGTCCATTTTGAGGACGCAACGAGCGCAAATGCTGCAATGGTGGGCTCTATCTGGCTTTATGAGAACACATCGGTTGCAATAACGTACCGAGCCTGACATTGTCCTGGAAGGTAAATTTCGGCATTACATGTAAAACCATACAATTACACTTTATTCTTTATTTCATCACACTCTTCGACTCTTCATCCCACCCCATATTCCCAAGGGGGATCGGCATTGATAGTGAGATGAGGAAAACTGCTTGTCCCATTATGACATCTATATCCTATTTTCTCAAACATTTTCCAAATTTATTCCTACATCTCCAAAGCGCATCCAGGCACGAGCCAACATTTGTCATTCTTGACTGATCTTGGCATGTATCACGGATATCTGTGGGGGATAGTATTCACTTACCGTCACGTGGACTGTCCGCTTGTCTGCCACCTTCTTTCTATAAAAAAAAAGTCGTCACCCAAACAGTTAATGCTTTCGCACTCATTACAAATTATTGATCTACTCGTATGTCAGTTTATAATTTGCCACTACAGTGCACAAGCTTCCACTAGAAATTACGAACGGTTTTCGGGTCGGAATCCAACACGTGGTGACCGATGGATACACAAGTAATAGACATTTTATTTTTCAGGTATATGGGGTTCCTCATGTTTCCCTTCACCGCCGAGATGGTGATAATTTAAAAATCGGTACCTATCTAAGAAGAAACTCAGAATTAGAATCGCAAATAAATACAGCTATTGAAAGGCTATCACCACTCTTCCAATTATATACCAATACGATGGTGAAGTACAAGGGTGTCTTACAATATTTGGAACCCGTTATACCGATTTATAATAAAGGTTACGATCGTAACGTTATTATTCATAACGTTCATATTTGTAAAATTTTAATAACGTTTATCCAACTGGTAACTGGCATAACTGATTAAATATGGGTTTTACAAAACAATATTCTGGTTGGCCAATATGCTAGCCAAAACTGGTTTGAAAAATTTAATAGTTTATTAAGCCTTACTAATGAAATATTTTGCAGCATAATGAATTGGAAAATATTTGATAGACATAATGTTGGAAAATGTCTGTTGACTACATAAAAATACTGTCTAAAGTATGTCCTTAAGATAATTCTAGATGTTTTTGATAAAAAATAATATTTTCTCCACACAAATAGACACAATCAATCAAAAAGTTTTTATGTAGTGAAAACCAATGCTACTATAACAAGGTCATTGTTCTCTTTGGAGTTTACTTAATGCCAGAGGTAAGTATAAAAAAAAGTTGAATTAATACTAGTAACAAGGTCAAGGTTTCCAAGCTAAACTTTCAGAAATTTAAAATAAAAAGTGAGCACTGGAATCAAGGGCAATCTTCTCTAAAATGAAGGAATGTAATAAGAAATTAAAGACTTTTTACTTTTCCCTGTCTAGGGTTCACATAAACTGCAATTCATTGTCTACAATTTTTGGGCTTCACACTATATTTTATTTCTCAATTCTAGCTACTTTTGACTTATATAAAGCACAAACCTCGTCAACACGGGTATTGAGTTGGTAAAGTTCTCTAAAATCTCTTTTCTCGTTTCCTTTGTAAAAAAACGGGCGCTGTATTTTCTTATCATAATTCTGAGTCTAGAATTGAGAAATAAAAATGATTTCATAATTTAAATAATTATATTTCTAAGAGTGGTGAGAAGTTCAAATCCTTGGACCATACAATTGAGTTTCAAATTAAGGATACTATATCATCAGCCTATGCCTCTCCATTGTTGGTTATACACCATCTTTGGCTCTTCTCATCCAACCACCACTGGCGAATTTCAAGCATTTCAAGCATCGTCCTCAAGCATTGTGGTATAGGCGATTTGAAGAGCCAACGCACATTGTGGTATAGGCGATGAGAAGAGCCAACGCATTTCCCTAAATGCTGCCCAGCTGAGCTAAATGCGTCTATAGACTTCCTTGTTGAAGTTGGACTTGCCTAGTTGGTTTGTTTGCCCAAGGTATACATAAGGCTCTACAAGTTCGAGTGTCGCGCCTTCGACGTTTATCAGTCCTGGAAGAACTTGTTCTTTGAACACTTTCCTTTTCTATCTATGTTTATTCAGAGAGGGACGCATCGACGAGAAAAACCTGCATGATTCAGAATTTAAAAAATATAAAAACATCTGGATATATCCATATATATCCACCAATCTGCACTCGCATCTGCATGGTGGATATGACTTGAAACCCCTTAGTTCATTTACTAGGGGAGGCCTATGCCCTGCAGTGGGACATTAAAGGCTGACATACTGACATAAATAAAAGAAAAGGTATACTTACTAATGGTTGAAGCCAACAAGTTTTATGTAAAAACCTGTGTCACTGCTTGTAATAATACTGAATGGATGCTCAGAAACAAAGTGTTTATACTTGAACATTTTTAATATGTGTAGGAGTAAATGTAGCAATAATAATTCCTATTACCTGGTGAAAATAGGAAGATCTTTGGCAAAATTCTCTAAAATATCCCGCTGAGAATCCTCTGACTCAGCAGCAAGTAACTTTTCTAATTCTGACTCGGGCAGCTTGTACTGAAATTGGTTATAAAAATACAGTCAAAGCTCCTCCCTTTTCATCTTTAATTGGTAAGTTTCCACACTTAGTCAGACTCAGCGAGCATTGTGTGTGTATCAAAGCTCCTTATTCGCTCGGGTTACATTCCGTAAACATGACGCAAATAAAGAAACTGGTAAACTGGAATGCAAAGATTTATGGGGATATAAGAGAAACATTCCAAATTAACGAAATTACAAATCAATAATAATAAAAAATGGTTTTAATTTTCTTAACGAAATTGACCTAGTAAATTTTATCAGCCTTAGGGAATGGCTTAAAGAATTTAGTTATTTTTTCTTGATTCACAGCTTTTAAAAGATCTTGTAATTAAGATTGGTATTCAACAGTGGCTTGATCAATTTTCCTGTTGAAAAGAAGGCTTCTGTCCATAGAGGGAACAATGAAAAAGTCACAGAGATCATTAACCGTTTGTAGTCCATCACTCATCAAAGAACAATAGCTTTCAAATAAATAATGTCCAATGTCCCACACTAGGATTCCCTGGTTGTGGATTCAGAGACACACACAAAAACAAAGCGGCACATGTATCCACTGACACTTGAAGGCAGTAATCTACACAGGGTGTTAAGTCAAAGGGCAATTGCATTTTAATAACATAGTATGGTAAGTATCAACTAATTAGTATTCATTTACTTTAAAAAATAAAATATCTACTTATGTATGTATTAACAAGTAGAACCAGTTACCAGAAAATGTTATAGATGCAAATTCGGTGATCCAGTTCAAGAATGGAGTGGCCAGATACTATACTATGCTAAACAGAGGCACAAATGACAAAAACCAGATTGGGTGCATCAGCATACGCTGCTTAGGCTATCACAGCCATAATAATAATGATGATGTGTCCATAGCAATGAATGAGTTTGAGATCGTTTAGATCCACAAATAATTAAATTCATATCCACAAGTGCAGAAATTGCTTACAATTCTTTTTCCCTCAAATATTGAAACTGCAAAATGCAAAACCATGAATAAGGAGCTTTGACTGTATACATATTATTATTCATTAATAAAATTAGTATTGCCATATTTTAATTTAGTAACAGCCTATTTCTAAATACTGATTGTAAATTCTTAAATGTAAGGACTATCAGCGTCAACATGGCAAACACCTAATAACACTTAAAAGAT
Organism: Sesia bembeciformis; assembly: GCA_943735995.1. NCBI lineage: Eukaryota > Metazoa > Arthropoda > Insecta > Lepidoptera > Sesiidae > Sesia > Sesia bembeciformis. The sequence goes on along the minus strand of OX031044.1, from coordinate 5,582,366 downwards.
TGAACATCTGCTTTTGTTTTCAGACAAAACAAATTATAGCAATTTAATGTAACATTACATAACTTTTTTTTTAATATTTCAAAATTAACCTATTAACACAGAAACTTATACTGTTTTCAACGTCAATTAAAAAGAGTAGAATAAATAAACACAACAATAATAAAAACCATAGGTCAATCATAAGGTTAAAAAATAATACATTCATAGCTTTAAAGTGACACATAACACAATTATTCTAATAATGTCAAAGTTCAATGAAACCACTGTAGAAAGTCCAACTCTATTCAACCATTTCTTTATGGTACTGACCAAATTTGTACTTGGGTCTGGATATAATAGGATATGAATTGTATCTTGTAATTGCCAAATGATTAATAGTAAATACTTCACTTTATAAAAGGATATTTTCGATTGTTTTTAATAATAAAGGAAATTCTAACAGACTGCTCAACTTGTACACAAACTGTATTATTATAACTAAATATAATCTACTATAAGATGTATTGTAGTTTTATACCAGTATATATTTCAACAAATTTAAAGATGTGAAGTACAGAAAAAAAATTGAGTTGAGAATTAGTCTGAATCATCCTTTTATTAGATGAATTGTCGAGCCCTTCTTGGATAATGATATAGTAGAGAATGATGTCATTGAGGAAAACTTATTTTAAAAACTGATCCTTATAGGCTATGTAAAAGCTGTACAATGAATAACACGCTTACCTTGTCAGGTATTGACTTGATATCTGCGAAAATAGTTTTCCAATATGACCAGAGGAACATAAACAGCAAAATATGATACAGAACTAGGTAAATACATTGTTGAACCGTACTCTCGATGGTGGCTGAAATATAGTATTTATATCGTTAAGATATATATGTGAAATTAAGTTTATTGAATAGATTAATACAAATAAATTACTAACACAAGCACAATTGATAAACGTAGGCATAGTAAGACCAAGTCACGATTGATACTATTAACAACACTGGGAGCCATTTGAACGCTCTCCAACAATACATATTACACATTCTACAACAAACACAATATCCAGAGGATGACACTCTGTTATTTTGCACCGATGAAGCCATTGTTCACAATCCTTTTATGAAACTTTACAAACATCCATGTTCGACAAGTTAATAAAAAATTGACAAATGAAAAATGAAAGTTCGGAAAATCTTGCCAGTATAGAAATGTTAGCATGTACCATTTTTTTTCCAAGTTTTATTGTAATTGGTATTAATTATTATTATGATTTACAAAATTATTAATATTTTATTATTAATTAATGATAGATTTTTTGCAAAAGAATAAAGATATCTAGAAACCGTTATTTATGTATTAATACCGGTAAAAAAGAACTAAACAACAATAATCGTCACTTAAGGAGACTAAGTTTCCAAATGTGCCATAGTCGCTCATTTATAATATAAATATGGTGTATTCTTCTTGAACTCAATAATATAAATTGAAACACAGCATCAAATATATTCTCAAAAGTGCTAATCGCCAGTGTTGAAAGGAAACTCCAGAATCATAGACAAATATACATAGACATAATTTCTCTACAGTTCTGCCAACGCTTAGAAACTCAATGTCAATCGAAATCAAATAGGAAGGATATTTCATTCGTTCAGTATTCAGTTCAGCGTCTAAAATTTTATTCTTTTTTTATGGAAGAAGTTCCAGAAAATTAAACACACGGAGATTATTTATTGCAAATCATGGAAGTTAAAGATTGTAACGATTTAACTGAAGAAGTAAGTGAATCCATTGAAACACATTTGCAAATATTTATTGTTTGAGAAAGTTATTGATTCATTGTTCTTCGACATACGTGTTTCAGAATCAATTTATTGTCGACGATGTGAGCAAAATTATAAAAGAAGCTATTGAAAATTCTATTGGAGGCACTGCTTATCAACACAATAAGGTCAATCAGTGGACTTCAACTGTGGTAGAGTCTTGTTTGGGTCAATTGACGAAATTACAGAAGCCTTATAAATACATAGGTAACGATGCTCAAACCACCTTGTACTACCGGTGAATGACTGTTATAGTATAGTTATATTGATGGTACATTGTAATGACATGTCCACAATTCACCATCAGTTCACCATCTCGTGTACCAAACTCGCGTTATGGATGAAATGACAACTTTATCTGCTAACAAACATCAAAATGTTTCACTGCAGAACAGAATCAATCTCAAAATCAATATCTTACAAGGACTGTTTCACATTTTCGGTCCTTAATACACCTTGCAGGCCCAGTGTAGATTGGTGAATATTACTCTATCTTTTTCAAGCATACACATTTTCCAAGTGTTTCCCTTCTCTGTCACATTGGTGATAATTTAAAAAATCTATACTTAAGTAAAAATGAGAAATAATTAAAGAAGCAAGAGAAAATACTGAATGAGCAATAAATTAATAGTAGCAAAAGTGTAAGTGGTTTAAAAGTGGGTTTGGTGTTCTCTGGTGACTAAAAAAAATAGTTCCATGGACTTGGGATGATATTCTTAGTAGGTAACTTTTTTTTCTTATAGAATAGATGGCATACGAGCGGGCGGGCCACAAGATGGTAAGTGGTTACTGCCACCCATAGATACCTGCAACACCAGAGGGCTTGCGGGTGCCTTGCCAACCTAGCAGAATCCTTTTAAAATTGTACCTAATTTAAAATTAGCTTCGTTTGATCATTTGATCATTTTAAAATTTGATCATGATTTTCTGCTCATTTAATATTAATTAAAATTAGAGTTGCAACGAATATTCGGTTACTATTCCGTATTCGGCCCTTTTTCAATATTTGGCCGAATACCGAACATTAAATTACTATTCAGCTGAATACCGAATACTTGCATAGTTGCATGAATATGAATAGATGTCTTGCAAGCAGGATATTTTATCATGAAAATAACTTTTTTATAATTTTAAGTGTTTATTTTTCTATTGGTAATGACATCTATATATTGTTTGAAATTAGTAATCAAAATTTAAAAGTGGTAGATTGTTTCTCTTCTTTTCATACGAACTTTCTGCTTCTGAAAAAGGCTCTCCGAGTAAACACTGCTTCCAAGTGGGGACAAATACTTTGCAGCAACCTTTACTAACCCTTGAGAAAATGTTGCATTATTTTTTCCCACCAAAAATGTATTTTTATTCCTATGTAATTATTTTAGATCAAGGTAAATATCTAGGTCTGGTACAATTTCGTTGTTTTTCGGCAATTACCTCTTCAAAACATTCCAAGAAGGATCTGTGAATGCTCTGACTAGGCTCATTATTGGTCCTTTTTCGTTTGGTATTAACAAGAGACGAGCTGGTACTTGCGTCGCTACTTGATTCAGGAATAAACCCTCTAGTAAAAGATGCTATTGGACTTTTTCTCCCTTTGCACTTTGTCAGAAACGAAATCCATTTTAAATCGAGAGTAATAGTCTCCAGCAAATATTTTGTATCCTCATCAAGTTTTGAAAAACGTTGCTTTAATCCTTGTTGCAAATTCACTATCATAAGCTTTAACTTGGGGGTAAGATCTGATGCACTGATTTTGTCACAGTAACGCTTCAAAGTTATAACATGTTGAATAGCTTCAGATATAAGTACAAGAATATTCTGAACTAGTAATTTTTATTACTTTTTCAAATGGTTTTAGTATTGTAGCTTAAGAAGTTTTTCTACAAACTCCCACTGAACAGCAGTCAGATTCGAAATATTTGATGAATCGGTAAGGTAAAAAAAATGGCGCGTTTTTGTTCTAGAAGTCTGTCCAGCATATAGTACGTAGAACTCCATCTAGTGCTGATGTCTTGGATAAGTTTGTGTTCAGGCAAACCAAATTCTTGCTGTATTTTTTTAAAGTTTAAAGCAACACGATTGTGGCGGAATGAAGGGAGCGCGAGCCAATCAAAGGACAGTGAGCTGTACCTCTCTGCGCCTAGACGAGAGAGTATTCGGCAGAGGACCCCACCGAATATTCGGTATTCAGCGGAAGGCCGAATGTACTATTTGTTGCAACACTAGTTTAAATACAAGCCAGTAACCACTGAGGTACAGGTCAAGTTTCAATGGCTTATAACAACAAAAGTACAAAGATATTTGGTATTGTTTTTTTTACCTATGAAACTCATATTTGTTTTTCAGTGACCTGCACAATAATGCAAAAGAATGGCGCGGGACTACACACAGCATCATCCTGTTTCTGGGATAACAACACTGACGGCTCATGCACAGTGCGCTGGGAGAATAAAACTATGTACTGCATTGTATCAGTCTTTGGGCTTGGGATTTAACACTGCTACTCAATCAAAACCATGCTTATAAATCCTGTGTTTTATATTCTAACAAAGTATATGCCAACTTTGATTATTTAGTTTTATCAGTATAAAACTTATTAAAGACTATTTAATTGTATTTACTTTATTCCAATTTATAAGTTTTAGGATGCATAGATGTTGGAAAAATGGGAAGCATTTGTAAGACTTATTTTATTTTAAGGTCCATTAAAAATGTTCTGATAATTTAGCCTCTTATTAACCAAATTATCAAATGTAGAAGATAAAATGTAAAGATACTGATAAATTTATTAGAGAGCGCCTCTAAAAATCACGATATTTTAGGATTTGAGTATGTCATCAAATACATTAACATCAAGTATGCAGCTATATAACAGTTACATTACATTTATATTCATTATTACTTGTAAGTAGGATATATTTTTTCATACACAATAAATATTCTAAAATATCACATGTATTAATCTATTTTTATCCCAGCAAATGTTTTATTCAATTAAAAGTAGATTCTATACTACTCTACTCTGACTAAAATTCACACGGCAGGTAAGTTTCCACTAATACATATGTAATACAAACGCATTCCATAAATACAGTAAGTTCGACAAAATACGGTATTTGTCTGAATACGGACCTCGGAGACGGGTATGATACTATCGAAAGAAGAACTAAAATGGGAGTTGTAACTAGAGATTGGTAACACTGCGATGGGCCGCGCAACTGTCCCAACACTACTCGCTGACTTTGTCAACACACGTATGATGACCGCTATGGCGCACAACCCACTTTAATACAGTGAGCTCTACAGCGTTCCCTATACTTCAGTTATAGAAAAAATAATACATAATTTTGTCAAATCGACTTTTGATTTTAATTGTACCTTAAATAGTTAAATCCAAGTAACAAATACAGCAATGCTTCAAAATAAAAAAACTAACTTGTTTTATAATGACATTGTAATAGGAGCTTACAATTATTGGAATTACCTATATATTCGACTGGATTTAATAACTAATCACCGATTAAATTGCAATTACGCCAATTCAGTTTGTAGGCGCACTACTTCAGTCACATATATAGCGCAATTGACTTAGCTCATTGCGCGACACAGTTTATTGCGCTTGAGTTACTAAGTTAATTCAAGGAGTTTTGCTGAGTTACCCATCTCCACTTGAAACCACAACCCCTTTGAATGGCAGCTATTTTAATTGAATTATGTCTGTAGGGCACCAAGATTCGAAAAAATTTACTCGTATGAACACATAAAATGCTTAATTTAAGCATGAGCTTACGACTAATAAAAAAATAAAGTGGCTGGTTTCCAGAGGGGATTGGGGTTGTACCTTCTACTTTATTTTTTTATGGATAAAATGAAGCATAAAACATACCCTTAAAGTCTCTGTATCCAGACACTACAAACAAAGTGTAGAGATGGTGAAATGAACAACGGATTGAAGCAGCCAAAGTATGCGTATTTAAAAATTTTGCTATCGCTTGTACTAGGAGCGACTACATAGTAATAAGTGTATACTCTTGTCACTATAGTATCAGTTCGTGACTTCATCGAAAGTCAGAGCGTTCTACGTCTTTGTATATATTTTAGTCTATGAAATTTTATAAAAACTAGTTTTTTTTCTTGCCGGAGACCCAGAATTTTAAATAAATTTATTATGCGTAGATAATTATTCGCGAACATTACAGGCTTGTCATTATAATCACGAGTGTCACAAAATGTCTACTATTAACTATAGTTTGACATAATCTTACTATCTATCATTGCACTTACCGCGCCATCAATAGCCCAAAGGTTGACATCAAGTATTCTAAGCATTAAGTCCCCCTTTTGTGACTTTGTGCAACAAAGAATAAATAAAATGTCCACAATGCATCTGCCTGAACCACAAGTCCACAATGGATTCAATATCCACAATGCATATTCAATCCAATGTATTTTAGTTAATTCTGTTATGGCATATTCTCCAGATGGTATTAGTGTATAAATACATTGTTATTAGGTGCGTGGTAGTGGAGAATTTCGCGACACTTGCCAGACTACTCCAACAGTTGCATATGGACAAAGTCATGTTGGAATTCTTGTACAGGTTTTGTATCGAAAATCTCAAACATTACTGACTGAGATTTTCAAAGGGAAAGTTTATTAAATTTCCTAGTGAACATAAACTAAACCAATAACAAATTAGCACAAACATTCTCGTAGAGCACAGGTCATAGACATCTAAATAATAAGAGAATAAATCTGCGATCATCAACCCGTCAGCCCAGCGTGGTGATTAGAAGCATAAACCTCCCATAGCAAAACAAAATACGACGGCTTCCAGTCCCCGGCGGCTCTACTCAGAGCCGGCTCTAGTCCATGTAGCGCCCGGGTGCAACCAATACCCTGGCGCCCTTTAGTAGGCTCTTTGGAGGCGTCGAGAGCGGCGCTCGGCGCCCCTTAACACGCTGCGCCCGTGTGCGCCGCACACCCTGCACCATAGGTAAAGCCGGCACTAGCCCTACTATTCCTAACTACAGCAACAGCTATGGTAATGATAGGGCAGGTGCGAAGCATTCTCGCGTCCGGTTAGGCTGCCAAAACTGACAACTATATCTGGCTACGTATAACACAAGGACTCTCGAGACATGACGAGTGGTGGTTGGATGAGAAGAGCCGAGGATCGTGTGTGATAGCGAGCCTTGGGAGAGCCCTATATCCAGCAGTGGAGAGACATAGGCCGATGGTATGGTAAATAATAAATCGAATTATTAATCTTATTATTTAATTAATAAGATCTAAATAGTAAGATTGTCTTGTTATTTCGATTTCTATGGCACAGATCCTTCTCCCTTGCAATCACAAGCGCGTTTGTGATTCCAGACCATAATACACTTCGGCCTGTCCCATTGCAGATTGGTGAATATTACACATGGGTTACGTCTTTTATTTCTCGAGCATGCAGGTTTCTTCCACGTTTTCCTTCACCACTGCACTAGAAAGAGAGAATGAGTAAAAATTCAGTGATACGAACAGAGATTCGATCTCACAACTTCACGGATGTGAGTAGAGATCATTATCATAGTATTATATATATGATATCACTACGTATTTATTACTCAGTACCTACCTACTAAACACAGTCTCAATTATAATAATTGGAAAGAGGAAATCGAAAGTAAAATTTTGATAAAACGTACCCATTCGTATATTATTATTATGGTACTAACATTTAGGTTTGAATAAAGCATTTATTTTCACATCCTAAGTAGGTAGATGTGATTGGTGATTGGTGAGTAAAGCAGGACAAGGCAGGCGAAGTGAGGTCTGCACTCTGCCCTTGGAAATTAAAAATAAACAATAGTTATTATTTTTGTTTTATTCAAAACTCCAAGTCCAACTTGGTTTTAAATTAAGTACCTAATGAAAATTTCGATCATTTTTTTGGAATGCCATCAAAATACATTTGTCTATTTTCATAAGGAGGGGGGGAGACTGCCGCAAATTATCCCGTATGTATACAAGATAATCTGATACCAAAAATCCTAAGACACTTACTTAGGAGTAAGTGCTGTTGAATAAGTTGAATTAACATTATCCGCCAAGACTGCAGTGTAAACAACAGGGATGTTTCACAAAATTTAGAAAAGACGTGCCCGCTTTGCTTTGTATTTGTGGCACCGCAAGTCTTTTGTTCAATACTGAGAGCCTAATTTAAGCTGCTAGCTAGACTTAAGTAGAAACTGAAATATTCACAGTGAAATACAAAAAGCGATTGTTAGGATATTTTCACAACAAAGAGAAGCGATAAATTGAATATCGCGGGCGTGCCATGCAGCGCAAATATATTTGTGTCACGTGATAGTCATCGATCCAATGGTTGAGCGCGTCTCAGGTCCATTCAACTCAGTGTCGGCAGCGCCGGGGAGGGACACCTTCACACCAATTCTATTCATACGTAGGAGATATTTATATATCTCTATCCCTTTCACGCGTATTGACTAATAATCAAATGAATGAGAGAATGAGTGAAACGGGGATACGTTCGAGTGGAAATTATTGAAAGCTGGGCCAGTCCAGTCGCCATGTAAAATTTTTTGATGTGGGTGTTGTGTCTCGGTCTGAGGATGTCAAACGCTTCAATAATTATTTTCAAGTGGAAGTTATAATTTTTGTGTGTATTGTCATCTATTTGAACCGTGATATTTCAGTGTTCAGTGGACATATTTCTTTGTGTTTGTGGACGATATCGGAGTGGTGACGGCAGATAATAAACTCTGGAGGGGGGGCTGCTAAAATACTACGACAGAATAGTAACGTTTTACAACTCGAGAGGTGTCCCTCGGAGACTCATAAAAATTTCTCATCTCGGGTTCGGACTAGTCATAAGCGGACTTCCATTTTGTTTTATTATTATGAGTTTTCGTTGTTTACACGGTGCGGTGACAATGGAAAGCAACGGTGAGTACCCAATCGGAGCATAGAACTAAAATAAAAGTGATTTCTGCGCATGTAGGCCGCTCATGACAATAAACATGCAACATAGTGAATAAGTAATGGTGTTCGATTTTGTGCATAGTGTCGCAGCGCAGCCGTGGTGGTAGCGTTGGAATTAGTCATAGCGAGGTCCTCGGAGTGTGGCGGAACTCGGCGCGCGCCCGTGCTCGCCGCGCCGTCGTCTCCGCGGCATACCTACGCGTTACACAAGTTTTGGGCTAATTGATTTCAGTTAAATCTGTAAGCCTGCGCCGATCGTGTGCAACGCGCCCCCACTTGACGTCGCCCGCCGCGTTTACATCGATGCTTATCAGCTGATTACTACATAAATAAGCACCAGTGCGGTGGTTTCACAACATGAAGTTTTAAAAAAAATCATGCACCCCTGTGGATACAAACGAAATAAATCAACATTATCTACTAACTGCTATAATATACACTCCATTCGAATAATCTGTAATAAAAACAATAATAGACATACATAGTAAATAATTTACCTAATTACAATAGCAAATATTGTAGTAGTTACATGTAGATGATTGCAATCCATTCTACTCATATAACATTACAAAGATTATTTTATCTACTCTTTATAATGTTAAGCACACACATTAGATAGCAATAATTCTCTTAAATATAAGCTTATTCATTATGCTTATAGTTACAATACATAATTGTAGTTACTTATTGATTAAAGCATAAACATTTCCTAGAATTTCAGAATTGTATTAAAAGCAATGATACAAGTAATGTGAAAACTAATGTAATGTTACCTAGTAACAGTGCACAAATATAACACACACTAATGCAATTATAATGTGATTGCAATAAACATTCACACATTTACAGAATAGATACATTATTATTATGATGATTCAGCAGGTGTTTCTACTGAAATTTGATTTTAGTATTTGCAAGGTGGCAGGTTAAAATCTAAATAAATGATAAGGAAGTGTGTTTAGCTATTATTCTAATGGAATGCTCATTTAAAGTTTGATATGATCCCTGAGATTATGCAATCTGTTCCAGTATCCACTGCTGGACATGGGCCTCCTCACGCACAAGACAATGTGCATGCATGTATGACCTTAAAATGCAATGCTGGCCAACCAGACCTTACTCATCAGCCCTTTTAATATCCACTGCAGGATCTAGACCTCCTCATGCACATTGTCTTCTGCATGATGGATGTATAACATTAAAATGCCACTCGGGCCAAGTGGGTTAGGGAGTCCTCTCTTTGAGAGGCAATTCCTCAGTTCTTTTAGAAAAAATTACTTACCTAGTTCGTAAAGGGCATAAGGGGCATTAATTAACTTTTTTATGAATTTGTCGCTTTCAGAGAAGGACAATTTTGGCAATGTCAAGTAAGCAAATAACATTTTAATTATTGATCAATGAGAATACATTGATCAATGGTTTTAATGTAAAAACAGGTCAAGAAGAGCTATGAATAATAAAGATGTGAATTAACTTGATATGAAAAATGGTACATTAGGTACAGATATCACAACATAATTAGACTCCAAAAAAAAAACGTTTTTTATAGTTTGTAAGGCCGGGAACTGACGCCGTGCTCAGGTGGAGAATAAAAGAGGAGACACTTACCTACAATGTGTATATTAACATATAACTCTGGAATGCAAAGTGGTAATGTTAAGTTTAAGCGAGACAGGAAGGTGTCCACGAGCATGAAACACATTTCTTGAGGTATTACCCCCTTTGACACCCAATCACTGGTCCACACCAACCTAACGGATTAGCTAGCCTGTATGCAAGTGCTCTTTCTATATTTTAGAAGTATTTAATAATAACTCCATTTAGGATAAAAACTTTAATTTCTAAAAAAAATGTAGAACTACACATCACATAAAACACTACACTCCCTCAGCATAGAAACAATATAATTTAATAAGTGATTCTAAGAAATGACTTCCTCCAAAGTTAGGTTGTAGACTTCAATTATACAACTACAATTCACCCTCCCTAAGTGTAGAAGAAAAAAAAAGTAAAAATGGTTCTAAGAAATGACTTTCTTCAAACTTAGAACTCGAATTATAAAACGATATATCAGCATATAAAATTAATTACAAGAGGATTCTAAGATTATGTCTTCAAAATGCAAAAAGAGTATGCAAAATACCGATTTAATATAGAGTACAGAGTATTAAATCTGGAGGGAAGGAAGGATCTAAAGGAAGGGAATGTATAGTTTTGTAATTTTGTACCCAATTTTGGAGAGAGCCATTTCATAACATCCATTTATTTTTAGCCATTTTAATTTTTTTTATATATAGAAAATATATGTATATTATGTATATTATTATTTAGATTTATCAAAAAGCGATCAAAAACTTTAGAGCTCTCTTTTTAAATTTTTAAATCTAACGGTTAGGTGAAGTAAAGGTAATAAGCATAGGTAGAGTAAAGAAATTTGTTAAGAATTTAATGAACCATCTTTCCTGACCTTTCAATGATCTACACAATCAACTAATGTCACTTGTTTATAGCAAACTCCTATAGTTGTTACATATATACATATATTAGATATATATTACATATAATACATATATTAGATATTATCTAAAGCATTTGTAAACCGCGCGATTAAGCATTGGCCAAACGAGCATTCGCGCGATTACAAATTTCTTTGCATTCGTAAACGAGCTGTTATTACAGTGATTTTATAAAGTTCATTTTCGTTTTTACTGAATGAATAGGTTTGTTCTACAACGTTATATTTGTGATTCACGATAACTACCTGCTTACTGAATAAGTTGATAATGAGCTGCAGTCTGTATTCGTGGGACCGCTCAATTGTACGATACCTATTTTATAAAAAAAAATTGCGTTTACGTTTTTGGTGTACCAATTGTCCTTTTATATAAATAAAATCAAATACATTTTTGTGTATGAAAATATATATATAATTAATCGAAGTATTGTCCACTATTATCATGCCATTGTAATGGAAGTTGATTGATGCCTCTGCTATAGAACTCCTGCGGACGGGAATCGATGAATTCTTTGAAGGTGTTTTTCACTGCCTCATCAGAGTTGAATTTTTTCCCTCTAAAAAATGTAGGGGCAAGGCCTCGCGAGTACGGTGGATGACGGAGAGTTTCCAGTCGAAGCTCCTGTAACTTTGAGACTGTCTGTCGTGCAGTGTATTATTATGGAGACGTTAGGCAAATTAATGGACATTCTTTGGCTGTGTCTCCCGAGTTCAACCACTGTGATGAACCACTTCTCATCACAAGTGACAATACGATTCAGAATCCTTTCATTTTTGTGCCGGTTCAGCAAAGTAAGACAAGCTTCCACGTGTGGTTGCAGCTGACTTTCATTAAGGTCATACGGTACCCACTTTCCGAGCTTTTTCACTTCCCGATTTGACATAAATTAATCTAACAATATCGTTTTGTCACTTACACCGAAGGCTGCTGCTCACTCAGACGTGGTTTGAGATGAATACGCTTCCACTATTGCTTTCAATTCGTCATTTTCGACATTAGTCTCCGGTCGTCCACGGGGCTTGTTCTTGAGGTCGAAATTTCCAGAACGGAAACGATGAAATCAAAAACGCACCGTGCGTTCGACTGCGGCTTTTGGTCCGTACACATAATTGATATTGCGTATCGTCTGTGCTGCGTTTCTGCCACGACGGAACTCATATTCGAAAATAACTTGAATTTTTAACTTTTTCATGGTCGCAAACACAACGGTATCTAAGCAAAAAGTCGTTTGACGGATAAACAAATAAATAACTGATTTTGTAAATGAATATCATAGCTTTAACTAAATTGAAATTGATTGAAATTTGGAATTCCAACCCAAACGCAAGATATCTAAGTTCAAAGTGGCCACTATAAACAAACGGCAATTTCATAGGTAAGGCCCCTAATATTACGGTGCATTTAACGTTCATTTTCGTTGCTCTAGCTGAAAGAACAGGTTTGTTCAACAAGGTTGTATTTGCCACTGGCGCCATCTAGCCGCCTATTAAATAAGTTGCTATAGAGATGCTACGGAGTTTGTATTCTTCAAACGGTGGGGTAGCCAATAGTATCTACACATCATTTCTACAATTTTTTCTCTCTTATATAACGAATCTATAGAGTGGAACATAAACAGAAGAGTTGTTTGATTTTTACTTGTTTATTATCAATATAGATTATAATAGTTTATTATAATAGCTATTTATAGATGAGTGACACCTAATTAATAGTTTAATCGCTTTCTACTTGTTTTGCTATACAATTTTATCTAGCAGCAGATAGAGTTAAAAACCTAAATAGAACCGAACCACGCCATTCTGAATGCAATTGTGAATACTCGTTTCTTAGCATGAGCCTAGGTTTGCTGCACGTTTCTCAATGTTATGCCTTTTTACTGGGTTCATATGAAGGAAGTTTTATACAGTATGTAATCAGATTTCAACAAGTTTCTTGACTTTTCATGGTGTGCCTGATTTTACTCTATATCATTATAACTCTATATCTATCTCTATATCTATAAACTACACAGAAGCCTACCGTAAAATGTATTGTGTAGATGTTTCTGAAGTGAGTGAAATATACCCGAGTCCATTTCCTATCTCACTATATCCTATCCATCTCCTCCAAGGAGAGATGATGGGATGAGCAAAACTCCCTATTTTGTCATCCTTCGCATCCCTTCCTGATCCACTACTATATCTCGAAAGGTAGACGGCGCACCCGGGCTTCAGGGGTCGTGAGGACCTTTGTCAGTCTGAACTGATGTCGGCATGTATCGCAGATGTCCATGGGCTACTGTATCCACTTATCACCAGGTGGACTGTCTGTTCGTCTACCGCCATCTTTGTGTAATTTAGTCTAATTTCATAACGTTATTCTATATAGAAACATACCAAAATTAGGTTGTTAAAAAAATTGCACCATTTTCATTTGGTTCTTCTCAGTCCAGATAGATGTAGAATGACAGTTGATTAGAAAAAGGTCGGTAAATAAAGTTCTTATCCTTAGATTAGAAAGAAAGTAAGAAAATATATTTATTCGTTATCACAACACCACAATTACCTACGTATGTAGAGTGATACATTAAATAAAGATATAACATAACATATCTCAATATATTGTGTGTGGCGACAACAAAACTAACATTACCCACCAAGATTACTTAACATTTTTAGATTATACGTATAGGATCTTCCAATGGTAAGGGGACTCTACCCCATGGTTTCATTTCTTTTACAAAAAGCTAGACTTATTTTTTGCAATATCCCGTTTTACAATAAGGCAAAAGTCTGTGTCATTCGTACAAGCTCGAGTCCGATTTTATGAGCAGTTTGGAAAATATTGCGGTGTCTTTGATTTTTAGCTATTCGTGCGAAGTAGTTTTCCAAGCAGCAAAGCCACGTGTTATTCTACTTATTCTAGTAATACATTTTAAAACAAGTTCCTTGTAAAACACGAATGTAAGCAATCTCTTCCATTTTACCGGTGGCTACTTAATGTTTTTATTTTTTGTGATTTTAATCTTTTTTATTTACCTTCTTTTCATTACCTCCAGAATGCCTTTTAATCAACGCATTAGGTGCCAGTTCCAACTTATATGTGAAATTTCTATTTTCACGACATAAAACGGTGATGTTCTCCGCTTTGTAAAACTAATGTCTAGTGGACAGACGGTGAAGGAGTAAACTAATAATTAAGACAAGTTCGATTTATTTCTAAAGCACTTTAATATTCAAAACCATAACACCTAAACATACACCGAAGTGATTGGCAGTCATGTCCGCTTGGGGATGTCGATTTTTTCAAATGTTAGCTATCGTGTAATAATAACATTAATATAAAGTGCTTAGTGTACTTTCAACACTATGTTGCATACAATAAAATAGATGATTGGAATCACTAGCATAAGTAACAAAGATGAACAAATGGTCGATTTGATTCCTTAACATGAGAGTTATAAAAACATACTCTATTGTGCGCATAATTCAGGTGAGATAAAACGTGCCTAGTTTAAAAAATAAAACAAAGGCTGGTCTGGGTTATTGATCCGAGCTGAATCTAATTTGAATTAAACTTAAAATAGCTGACCGTTCCCGCAATGTTAATTTAGCTAAAAAGTTTGACTGCGCTCCTGAAGCTCTATGCTTAAAAAGACGTATTTTTAAAGACGATGTGAGTAGATAGCAAACATTATAATTATTTTTCCCAATTAAGTAATTACCTTTTTAGTCGTGTCCGTCTGTACCAGGACAGATTCCTTGGTTATTGATTTATGTTTATTGGCTACTCCCTTACTCGCACCATTTGAATTAGTGTTGTAAAAATTAGCGCTAAGTCAGCGCTAATGGACCTTAAGAACCTTAACCGATTAAGATTCGAGCTTTTAACATCAAGGGTTTAAGACCATCAAACGTTATAATTTGGAATATAACGCTCACGAGCGTTTAATGCTCGAGTCTCAAAAGCTCTTACTCTGCGCTTATTTTTGACAACATTAATTTGAATGCAAACTTGAATAGCTGGTTGGACAGTGAATTTATCTTTCACTTTACAATACATATAGTGGGTACATTTAGTAACTCCGACCAGTGAGCTATTCGTATCGCATAGCCCAAAGTACTTACCCGAAATAGTGTATGTATTTAATGCATTCATCCGGGTTATAATTAGGTAGTCCACACACATTTTTACTCGGCGACGGCTGTGATGAGTATCACCGATCACAGCACAGATAACTGAGGTAACATAATTAAGTATTGTAGAGCAACTTGTGTACATGTTCGAGTTACAATTTTTTAACGTGAACAATTTCGAATGTATTAATTTCAATGCTGGATCACAACTTTTAAGAAGGACAATAATCTTTTTGTTAAGTCTTGATGAAAGAAGGTTGATTTAAGAGGTTGGGGGCTTATTTCAGTTATGTTGCTGTTATTAACCGTGCTGTTAATATGCTTGTTAATACAGCTATTGTAAAACGTCAATTAGTACGAGTGGGATGTTACTCGAATGATATTAGCCACGTAGTAGTAAAATATTCTGTCGTGTATTATTATTTATTTGTTACGTGGATTGTACAATTATAATTGAACCGGTTTCCATTACTCCTAACAGCGACACAATGATTTTTGTATCAACTTGTTTTGAATTCCCAAGACACTTCTATTTTCGTCAAAGGTTAATTTTAATCATATAAGATTTTATGTAATTTTACCACATAATTAGTGTCCTATATATCATAAAATATCTCATTAATAATTCATATAGTCAGTAATAAAAGCGAACATTATACTACTGTACTGGACACGATTATCATTTGATACCAATTACTCATCGCTTGTTTTAATAGTTTTTCGTTTCTAATATAGTGGAACGGGTTATTCTAGGCTATCATATGTGGTCTAAATGCCCACAGTACAGACTTGTTTAGTATTATTGCTCGATTTGTATTATAATAGGTGAATCAAATGTTGATTGTAATGATTTAGCCTGGCAGCGTCACGTGCCGCGACAGTTTAATATCTATCTACTTTCAACTAAATCTTCTAACGAACATACAAACTTTACTGAAGCTTGAAAGGTTGTTAGATGGACTGTCTGTTTATGCTCATTGTTATAAAATTTTCTGAGCTGATAGAGAAAAGCTACGTTTTTATTTTTAAGTAGATTTTATTGAAGTTTACCCGTGTCTGTACACGTGTATACCTTGTGTATCTTCAGAATATAGGATCCATTTTATAAGTCAGTCTCTGTTGTCGTCACATTGCGGCGATCGGTGCTTTACGGAATGTGTACTCACTACATGACTTGCGGATTCTGGAACAACTCTAACCAGCTTAAAGTTTTACATCATACCTCTAAGATTAGTTACTTAAGCACGATGTAATACGCGGCGGTGTCTAGTAATGTTGTCCTTGGAAATGAAACAATTTATAGGTAAACAATTATTAGTTCTTTCTTTTACTTTACCCGTACTATAAGAATAATTAATAATACAAGTATTATTATTTATTCCATGCCTGTACCGACAGAACTTATTTTAATAGTGCTAGCACGCGTGGTGTACATTGTCGTGTTTGTCGTTTATATTAGTAGTAGAATAAAAAGTAGTATGACGATACGTTCTCAGTTATCACACTTATCACCAGAGAAAGAACATTGCAATATCAACATGTTTCTGTAGTTGTATGGACGGGGGGTACCTACTTTTTAAGTTTGACTATACTTGATGAAGACACGAACAACATACAGAATTGTACCTATATAAAGTGATAAAGAGACTTGATAATGTTCCTTCTTTTACCTTACCCGTAACCGTAACGAACCACCTATGTAACCATATAGGTGTTCTTTTGTCTCCTTGACATATAGTGATGTAATCTTTTAATTACATTCTGATGTAAAAGTAATTCAATAATCGACAGGACGTATAAACAGTCTAGATCCTTCACGATGTGTTCCAACTTTACATAAAGTGTAGATTTACGCTAAATTTTTACGACATTTCACATTATACATTTTTGAAACTTGATTGATAATATTCTATTAAGATAATGCGTTCTAATCTACGTATTTGCACGACAACAAACAAAATCTCGGCTGCGCAAATTAATAACCTATTGAGGAACACCTTTAACAAAAATCAGACAAACAAAAAACAAAAATGTTTTTGTATGTATCACATACAATACGTAAGATAACCGTATCAAGGAATAGGAGTATGCTTAGAGCTTAGAATACGCTAGCATGGTCTTGTACTTGTATTCACAGGAGTTAAATTTAGTTCACTGTAGAAGGGCAAATATAGACATGTTTCTCTGTCCTTCTTTAAAATTTGATTCAGTGCACTTACTGCGTTTTTAATTTGGATAGTTGACATATTAGATTACACTAATTTTAATACGAGTAGGCATTATGAAACAATAAAATGCTAGAACTGGTAAAAATATTTCGAACTTAAGCCATTTGCATTATTGTTACGGTTAAGCAACGTTGTAAATGCAAGACGTTCAGATATATGATGTTTTTTTTGCAAAAGCTTGTACGATGCGGTTGACCCACACGCCACGCACACGGATGTCTGCGACGAAAGACAAATATTTACGACTAAGTCATAGTTTTTTTTATATATATTCACACTGATTTTATATACCATGTTTTCTGTGCAAAAGGACCTTATCGTGGTATGGACAACTTTGGTTTATTATATATCACTTAAAATTTCATTATTTTAAGGGTTTTTTTTTAAATGGAAACGCTCTAACTTATTTATGTCGCACGCCTCTGTTTTAAAGGCCTGTCTGTCTTATTATTTTTATGTGCTACAAGTGGTTAATCTTTGCTTATGGTGTCCCTTTGCAAAACCAGTCCTCTTCTGTAGCCACATTAATTTTGATCCATTCAAAATCATAAGAAGAACCCATATTGAAAGCCACCAAGTCAGCCAGTAAGATTCCTTAATCTTATTGACTGAACTGGGTGCCAGTGAAACGATAATCTATGTAGTTAGTCCAATGCACGGTACACTAGACCAGTCAACCGCGGGATACATAGGCGTTACAACATCCTTATCTACGGATACAATAAACATAATAGCGTACGGTATTTACACGTGTAAAGTGTATCATGTTGTTGCAGACAGCCCCGCGCAATGATTGAGTCGTGGTAGCGGCCGGTGGTGATGCAGCGAGCCCACGCGGGCGGCGCCCCGCTCCCCTCCGCCGTTACCCCCGCGCACCCACACCACCGCACGCACTCCATATACCCAGACATTGACGACCAGGTATATCAGTTTAGTAGATACACCGGAACGTCAGGCCGATGATACTACCGTAACCCTCGTGTAAGAGGAGACCTATGCTCAATTGATCAATTCATTGATCAATACTGCCGTGTCCTACGAGTACTGATCGCGCGCATGCCTCATACCCACCCCACGGATAAATCCAAGGTGCTCGTTTACTTTTGAAGCACACAAATGTATGTAATGTGTGTAGTGTAAATAAATACGCTACTTACAATATTACTAGGTCCCTTTTGTACTTTATTACAAACAAGGTGCCCAGTAAATAGTGGTCCAGCTTGAAACTGTCGATAGGCCAGCTTATGACCTATCGTGTGACCGCAATTAATCTTAGTGACAAGTCGCACGGTTTTTGAGATGGTGTTTTCAGTTAATTATGCGGAGCTTGAAATCCGGAGAAGGATATAGCATACTTTTTATCTCGGAACAATGATCAGTTTTTCCAGAGGAACCAGGTACCAAAAAGTGACGATTGAAGCCGCGAGCAAAAGCTAATACAAATAAATGTCTTTTAATTTGAGGAACGTTTTATTAAGTACAATATTTGTGCAAAAGAAAAATGAACCATTTAGCAGTGTTGCAGATTATTGCATCATCATTTTTCTTTGAAATTAGATTGGTACTTAACAATAGATAAATCAAGAGACATACAGATTTTATTCTAGATACAAAAAAAGAACATCATAATCTAGATTACGATTGTGAAATTAAACATTCGTTTGCAACGATTAATTTTAAGTACAATTAAGTGTGTTTCGTCATGTTCTCAGATACCAGCGTCGGTGATAAGCAGCGTCGGCACAGTGAGCCTTTCACAATCGTCGACCAATCCCACGCCAAACTTAACCATGGCGAATCCGACCAATCCCGGCAATGCCAGTAGCGGGAATTCACAGATGCCCGCTCAGCAGCCGCCCACACAAGCCCCTGTACGTAACCTGCCTAAAAAGAGGAAATTTGATCCCTCAGAACTGGAGGAGATTGAACGGAATTACATGAGCAATATTGTCGTTACACAGCCACCAATAGAATACCTTGCGCCACTAAGTTACCAGCCCCCTGTGCTGCAACCCTCGCCGATAGTCCAGCATCCATCACCCCCCACGGAGGTGAAATACAGCAACCAGTTCCCGAGTATAGACTTGTCAGAGTGGCGGGAGCACAGGGTGCTAGCGAAGCATCGCGACCTATACATGCCGGGCGTGATCCGTCAAGCGGAAGGTTGTAAACTAGTGGTCGTTTTGGACGGTCAGGAGAACGAGCCTCTCGAGTACAGTGATATATTCGGTGCGAACAAAAATGATGTGATAAGTGATGCTATCCCGCAAATGATAAATTTGTTGGTGGGTTCGGGTTGTTTGGTGAGGACTATAGATTCGAGCCGGGAAAATGTGCAAAGTGTATTCGTTGAAGGACTCGTTACTGAAGTACTCAGCAATCCTATCAGGATTAGAGTCAAGGTGAGTTTTATTTTATTTATATAAAGGTACAATTGTACTTTATTTTATACTTTATTTAATATGTGGCAGCTCCTTCACTAAACACAGCAAGTACGCCAAATTATTTTATTTAATTATCTATTTATTTTTATGGAAGATTTACAGTCATTTGATGTATAATTTAAGATCGTTATATATTATATATGCATGTTATATATTATATTATATAAGTAAATTATAGTATTATTATTATTATAAATTTAGGTATAACGACAAATATAAATGTTATAGATATAATACATAAAAATTAATGCTGTTAATGAAATCTCCACATTACAAATTAACAATAGGTGAACTGCGTCACAGAATCGTTTAAACATTTTCCAATGTTTAGAAATTTTTATACATGTTTAGTGTCTTAAAAAGGTTAAGGAAATAAAACCGAAAACTAAATAGAAATTACATTAAATTACTTTTCATATAGATATAGCAAAGCTTACACGCGACATGGCAAGATATGTTAGTTACAAAAGAGTGTACCGTGTTTTTGAGATGCGACTCTATGGCACTTTATAGAACCACGACAAGGTGCCATTGACTCGTAACTATGAAACCATGTAACTAGAGCAAGGAGTCTTCTCTTGCGTCGGTAATACTGTATCAGTCAATACATTTTTGTACTGTTGTTCAGTTTTCAGTTTAGGTAGTTATTGCGTTGCGCAGTCACGACTGTCACGAGATATCACGAGAGGGATTCCACGCAAAACGTCTCATTCGCAAAACGTCACGCAGACGCAACATTCTCAGAAAGTCCCATTAGCAGAGAGTCCCATCCGCAGAATGTCTCGTCAGCAGATTGTCGGACTCGTACGAGATGATTATAATGGTTTATGCCAGCAGTTTTGTTTCGGATATTTTAATTGTCCAGTAATAATAAAAAGTAATAATAATATAATATTATTTTGCAATCCGATAATCTTCTGATGGGACATTTTGCGAATGCGACTTCTTGCGCATGGGATCTTCTACGAACGAGACATTCTGAGAATAGCGCATTTTGCGTCTGCGTGACGTTTGCGGCCGACATAGTATGACGACTGTGCAATGACTTCTATGTATTCTATGCATGTAACCCAAAGCAGAGAATTGAAGCGGGTGCAGACGAAATTAAATTAAGAGTACTGCGTTACAAAATATGAATAATAAATACAGTCACGATTACTGACGACTGACTTTAATTTACGACAAAATAATATATTTTGGTTTTGTAGGAATATACAAAATAAATGAGTTAATTACGTAAAGTGAACTTCAATTCACTTAAAAACAGTCCACATGTACATAATAACAACGTAATAATTTCCCTCATTAAACTAAACATGTAATATTTCGATTGGAGCGTTTGATGTATTACAAAACAAAACACCTCTTCCCTCACCTGCGCGCGACTGGACAAAGGAGCTGCGGACAACTGACCGTAACGTAACGAGCAATTTTTTAGTACTTCATTGCTTGTCTAGTAGAATACAAAGTCATTGCGACTGTGCCTGTGTGTTGCGTAACACTAGTCGTAAATGAAAACTTGTCAAAAAGACAGTATCGCCGATAGTACACCTATTTATCAGCTAGTGGCAAATTGGCAATGCAGTGTTTATACCGAAGCAAGCAGTCCTAAGCTACAGTGGTGCTAGTTTACTTTCAATTGTCATGTTTCTTACAGAAAAAAATATGCTATACCGATTCCCGACCGGGGGAAGTGATTTATACAACAAAATATCTAAAAATCATCACGCGTTCTTTATGCCTTGACACTGAATGAAGCGGCTGCTAATCTAACACGTTGCAACATGTCGACTACTAGCTCGCATGGCGAATCCATGAATCATGCGATCATTACGACTCGTGTTACAATCAATTTGTATTACGACAGTTAAAGTAATTGCAGCACGCATTATCGGATTTAGTAATTAGTTAACCCAACGGTTTTTGCAATGGGATACACCTAAAGAGTTAAGGAAAAATGTAAATGATTTAATATTTATATTATATTTAATAAGAGCACAAGCTCATTCATAAGGATAATGACAACGTGTACCTAACCGGATAACATCCATTGGTTTAATGGTTTAATGTAGGCATTGGTTTAATGCGCAGATATAGTTTGGTCAACAATAAAGAACATGCCACAGCTTTTAGACACAAAAGCTGTGTAAGTATGCAGATTCACAGCGACTTATTTCTTAGGCTGATTACTGTGGAGAACCACACTCATTCTAATCATTATATCTTTTTTTTTTTTTATGTTCGAAGGCGGCAGACGAGCATACAGTCCACCTGATGGTAAGTGGATACAGTCGCCCATAGACATCCGCGATACATGCCAACATTAGTCCAAAATGAGAAACGTTGGCATGCCCCCGGATGCGCTGCCTACCTTTGGAGATATAGGAATGGATTTGGAGAAAGGGTTGAGAAAATGGGGAGGGATAGGATGGGATTGGAATGGGCTCTGGCACATCTCACTCACTACCGAAACACGTACGTACATTGGGGAAATACGATAAAATGGGAAATGCAGTACATTTCAAGGTAGTATTCTGTGAGAGAGGGGTAACGTGGCCAGTCGAGCGCGCCCAGCGGCTGTTGGATTGCAGCGTGCACTCTCCCCCTCAAAATCTATATTGAGTCCCATCCAGATATATAATTGGAGGCAGAAACAAAGTGTTGATGATAGGTGCGCGCTGTCAACTGTCGATAATAATAATAATAATCTTTATTGTTTATACTCACACAGAAATTTGCACACATAGCTACAAAACAACAGAAAACAATAGGCGCGGTCTTGTTGCAATTATACAATCTCTTCCAGACAACCTGCGACAGGGAAATGTAATTAGATTAGGATATAGGTACAAGTGATATAAAATAAGAAAAAAAGAAATAATCGTATCTACACACAATACATTTCACATAGATATATATTACTTGCATAACATAAATATTATATACAAATAATACATAATTATTCCAATACATAAATACACACATACACACATATATATTATAAATACTATTAAGGGCAACAATAGTTTGACAAGAATTAAATAAGGAGATACAAAGAGTAAAGACTAGCAAAAGTAGTGCGTATAGTGGCCATCGCCGCCGGTTGTACTTCTAATTACATGTAACTACTTACTTTGTATTTCTCTGGTATGTTTTTGGTGTACAATAAAGTGTATCTATCTATCACTTTTACACGAGGTCTGACCTTTTACACGTAGTTCCTGGAACTCCTTCAAAGACACGTCACTTATCCAAGGCCGCGTCCCAATGGTGCGGTTATCGTATCCCATTGAGAATCTAAATTATACTGTTTCTTTTTGTATTAAGAAAGTGAATAGGATTTCATATTTAAATTGTCAAAGAGCGTTAAATCGTAGGTTTAAGTTAGGTTGCGAGGTATACTCATAAACTACTGGATCAATTTTGAAAATCCTTTCAATTTTCGGAAGCCGAACTAATGCAGATGTACATACAGCAAAATAGATGAGTTTGCAGGGAACTGGCCTTGCTCACTACGTATAACAATACACGCACACTTAGATCCCCACGACGTTAACTGATTTATTGAGTGTGTAACGATATTTTACTGACAGCTCTCATAGCTTCTGTAGCTGAGTTGATAGAGCGTCTAGTGTGAACAAAGTCATACATGTAAACTATCTTACATTTAGTTGTTTGTACTTACGATTATGCTTGGGTTATATACAATTATACTGGGAAATCTCTATGATACTTGAGGGTTACTCGTTTGGCGATAGAGCAATGTTAGAAAATTTACACATTTAGAGGCACGTGAATTATCCAACGGAAGACAGCACAAAAAGCGAAGCCAAAAAGGATCTTACTTCACAGTAAGATATGTGAAGATAACTTTTCCGGATTTGTTTTACTTACTTCATTTTAATGTTTGTGTCCACAGATACTCTCGGACGCCGATATGTCGATATGTAAGGAGGTATTAGAGGTGAAGCGAGCAGACATTCGACTCGTGCAGCCGCCTTGGGCTGACGAGTTGGCAGACGCCTCGGCTCAGGACACGCAGTTCTTACGCGTCCATCATGCGCCGGTACATTTTCTGTTTTCTTTTTAATAGCAGATGAACGACCAGTCCATCTGCTGGTAAATAGGTAGTTACCGCCCACGAATACAATACATGCTAAGATCAATCAAGAGCGGAGATCGTTATGTCTCTGAAAGCGTTGTCTATTCCTGAAGATTTATCAGTGGATTTGGAAAAGGTTTGGGGGGGAAAGAAAAAGTAATGAGTTTTTGGGATATGGGGAGTATGAGTATAATATTTAAATAGCTCGCCTACAGTGAGATGCATCTCTTGTATAAGCAGACAAACAGTGCTTACTATTTATCTGAACACGGCGGTGAAAATCCATTTCCGCCTTATATGCATTGTGATAACAATGTTAGTTTTAAAATAAAGTAATTATGTGTTCCAATTGTATGTGATAAATATCTTAAAATTGGCAACAAAGCAAATGTCTACGACGACTACTACCGATGGGAACCTTTTGCTTAATGGACAGTGTGTTTATAACCTTTTTCATAATAAAATAATTCACCAAATCAATGGGCTATAAACTGTTTATAAAATAAAGAGCAAACATATAGACAATACCGTCCACCTGGTAATATAAAATAAATAAACAAGCGCTGCATTTGACTGATTTGTTCCGCTGATTTGTTATGGAAATTTTATAAATAAAGTTATTCAATGACCGGATCTGAATATTATACATTTCGTTGAGTTATATCGTTTTTCTACTTTAAGGACACTAGGTGAACTCATGAATAAATAAGTTGTGTTTTGAATCATCCATGAGTATTTCCATTGCCGGATATAATGTCTCCAAAGCTCGCCATAACCCGGCAAAATAAACATTATTGCAGTTATCATAAATCATGCAACTAACACCTAGATAAACATTTCGTTCCGCACATGTTTTGTGACTTGATTGTATTTGTAAAGTAACAAGTATTTGGCCATGATGTTATCACTATGGCACGACAGGAATTACACTTCCACGTTACGTACATTGCACAAGATTCTCTGAAAGTGTGACTCATAATTATGTAAATTGTTTAAGATCTGAGTAATGACGATTGTGAGTATCGTTCGTTGTTAACTTTAAGGATAAATTTATTGTTAACATTTTTGTATGCAGACAGCCACTTGTTTGGAACATTAGCGGACAGTAGGGACTTTATTATTAGTTCTATTTTCAGATAGGGAAAAAAAAATATAGTTTATAATTGCTTTATTCGAATTTTAAGCAAGAAAATCTTTATCAAAATCAATGAATTCATTGACAATAAAGTATCTTTGCTGTTGTTGCTGCTGCTCTTTATTGTACTTATAATGAATTGTTACAATAATGTACAAAGACGGACTTATTCCTAAAGTACCTTTGCTCAAATAAAGTCACAATTTTTAAATGCCTTGGAACGTAAATACAGGTTACAGAAAGCAAAAAGAAAAAGAAGTTCTTCAGCAGCCCAACCCATTTCGATGTTTGACGTGGACTTTTGCAATATCAGGTTTTTGCATAGCAACATCAATGCCGTCCACTCAGATATCATGTCCCCACTCAGATATCATGTCCGGAAGACACATCTTATCTTGACTACCCCGGCTACTTGACTACTTGAGCAGTCGTTTGTACTACTCGCCGGGGTGTGTATGTACCTCCGGGTGGATGTTTGCTGTCGTCATCTCAGCCAATTTGAAGACAGGGACCTATCGATTCTCTGGGCGCGTATTGACCATGGACGTTCCACCCGAGTTTACGCATACCTTTACAGCTCCCATAGCCGTGAAACGGAGACGACTCCTCTCTTTGAACGCATACAGAAGACGATCGACATTGTGTTTGAGCGGCTCCCCTTCGCAGAGGTGGTAGTCCTCGGTGATTTCAACGCTAATCACGAAGAGTGGTTCGGGTCCCGTACTACGCCGAGAGAGCTGCCTATAACTTTGCCACGGCCTATGATCTCTCTCGGATAGTGTCCTCGTCTACGAGGATACCTGACATTGAAAGCCACACGACCTTCTTGTAGGACCTCCTGCTAACTACGCATCTGGACGAGTAGTGTCATTGTCGATGCACCACTTGCTTCATCTGATCACTGCCTCGTTCAAACAGCGCTGCCCGCTTTGAAACCAGCTGGCATCCGTCCCCAGGAAAGCCACAAAATCTGGCATTATAAGTCAGCTAACTGGGACGGGTTGCGTGAGTTTTACGCATCCTAACAGGATTCTGCAAGGTCGGCAGCGTACCCGCAAGCCCCCTGGTGTTGCAGATGTTCATGGGCGGCGGTAACCACTTACCATCATGTGGTTAGCCCGCTCGTCTGCCATCCATTCTATAAAAAATGATGTCAGACATTTAAATGTCCCATAAGGCACAGGTCTCCCCTAGTAAATTCCATAACCTACCATGCTGGCCCAGTGCAGATTGAAAACCCTTTTCTATCCTAGAAAGGTAAAGTATTACCTAGTTACTATTTAAAAGTTACTTTATTTATTAACATATCAAAATTATACCTTTAGCTGGAAAACTATTCATAGCAACGAATACTGGTTTCTTTCTACTTTACAATCGCAGAATTGATAAACCGTTTTAATTATAGCACATTATACTCGCATTCGTATGCTACCTTAATAGTAGAGGTTAAGATATAAAATACTCTGCTAATCAGGTACGGCAATGCCCCCGCCAAGACTCGGTGCACTACCGAACACCATCTTTTAAACAGATTTCGGTTACAATCAAAGATTTCCGTTTAACAAGAGGTAGCGTAAATTACCAACGGAAGGCCAATAGAATTCTATAAAACAAATATAGATAGCGTTTGTGTAAATGTGTAAATATATTGCCACCAGATGGGCGGAGACAACATCTATACGTCGTCGCCAATCGCTCCAATGGTGACAGTGGGTGCGTTGTCGAACGGCTCTATGGACGAGTTGCGCAAACGCAGCACCTTCGACGACTTCGGAGAGAGTGACGACGACTTGCGGAGAGAGGACATCATGTTCCCAACTGATACATCACATATGGGTATGATATTTCTATAACTCAGGTGTATATAATGTTCAAAGCCAAGCACTTAAGACTAGGAAAGTTTTGGATATACATACCTACATTGAATGCACTGATTAAATGAGTATTTTTTCTTTTACGTGTACTAAGACATATTGGAGCCATCATTAATCAAAGTCATGATAAGTCGCAATAAATAGCATGAGTACATTTATTGTATTGTGTGTAGTATGTATACCTGTGATAAGCGACCGTCCATAATTATACACTGAGCTAAAAGTGTTTCAAATGTATCATCGTTTCTATAAATTTTCTCATTAAAAATTCCAAATTCTATAATATGAATTGGAAAGGACCTTTATTATAACTTCAAACAAAAACTTTGTTGTAAAACAATAAAGTACAGAATATTTTTTTATTAAACAAAGACGTTTATCACGAGTCACTGGTGGCATTTCCTAATCTTGATATTATTACATTTTTGAAAATATCTATTGTCACTGATGTTTGTCGGAAAGTGATTCATTAGTTTGATCCTTGAAAGATCGATTTGCCTTTACAAAATTGATTTTCTATTATCAAAAATAAGTAATGTCCTCGTAATTATCTACTGGAACTAAATGAACTAGTGAGGTAACCGAATAAAATATTGCATTATTCCTTTCTCCTTTGCTTTGCTCTGGATTTTTAAAGCATGCCTAGTACAGTTCAAAGTCATAGATTTTTTCCATAGATCTCTACTCAATGAAAAGAAAGAAGAAATAAAGGAAAAAAATATTTTTATTGACAAAGACATGTACAGCAAACTCGTCATTCATGTTGCAGCCTGACTTGCGACACTAATTTTCGGTTTAGAACTTTATAACTGACAACACCAGAGTCCGTGGCATTCAGATGCACTTAGATATAAGACAGAAAGGGCAATTATGAGTTTATTTATTAATTTATTTTGTGAAGCAAGTTGTACAAGCCGCGAGCCATACAAATTGACACATGATAAATACAGTGCTATAAATATAATATGACTGATTGATTACACAATGAAATTGGTACATTTATAGTAAGTCAATTTTACATTTAGGCACATAGATTAATATTATATTATTTTTATGTTGCAAAAAAAAATAAGGATGCAATTAATTCAATACAATTCAATTCAACAATAATTAATTCAATCTTTTTTAGTAATTCTACTTATTACTAAAGTAGAGAAGTTAGAGAATAGGGAAGCCGAGTTTACTAGAGAATTTGCCATCAAGTTCCACTTCAATAATTTATGCCACTATTACTTTGAGGTAGGTACGCAACCACAGATGGCTGCTGATGTTTTTCAGTGCTTTGTCAATTTTTATACTCGATTGAATACCAGTAAAACACCCACACCCAGTAAAACAAGACCCAGACAGTCGTGAGGACTATTAGGATGATTGGGAACAGAAGCCAAATCACCCTGAATGATCTGAAATTGGGATAGGAACAATCAGATAGGGAATTCAGATCATGTTTTATAAAAAAATATACAAAACCAGTGGCTAGTCACCCTGATTGATGCCAAATTGGGATGGTAACATTTAGAGACGTGACTTCGTGTTTTATAAAAAACAGTAGCGCGGTGCCAATGACTTCGTTCCCGTGAACTTTAGAGTAATTCCCGTTGGAACTCTATAAAGTATCTAGATAAAAAGTACCTTAAATGTTAAACTATGTTAAATTAAAGCTAAAACTATGCCAAGTTTCATTAAAATCCGTCCAGCGGTTTTTGCGTGATGCCCGTTCAGACAGCCAAAAATTCCAAAAAAAATAGTTTTGGGTTCTGAATCACACTTTAACTATGCAATGACTTTTTCAAAAAAAAATCCATGTACAGACATAACTGTTACGATTTTATTATGTGTATCGATATACATATTAAAGCTTGTTACACTCGTTGCAGACTACAGCAACAGCAAACGGAGCAGTCTGCAGAGCCGCGGCAGCACCTCCAGCTTGCTCGAGCGCAGTCTCACACCCAGATCTCAACCCCCTACCCCTAGGTAATTTCAATATATATTGTGTTTATTCATTACTGGCTTTTGCCCGCGGCTTCACATGGATTTTGTTTAATAAAGTTCATAAAGTATTCAATGGTGGAACGAGGAGTTGAAAGAGTGTAATGAAATAAGGAGCGGAGCCACTTTTATACTATTATGCGAGTACAGGTCTCGCAACGAGAGATGAGGCGAGCTACACATGCGAAAATGTCATAATTTTTTTGTAGGTATGTTTTTATAGGTTTTCTGAAACGATCCTGGGGAGTGAGTCTTCTGTACTTGTACTATTAGTTATTCTGTGGTTGAGTGTAATCAGATTCTCGTTCTATATAAGCCTTTTTAAAGATACGTTTTATATTTCAGATCTCAAGCGGCAACTCCACACAAATACAAGAAGGGCGATGTAGTATCTACACCGGCGGGTGTTCGAAAGAAATTCAACGGGAAGCAGTGGCGGAGACTGTGTTCCAAAGACGGGTGTTCCAAGGAGAGCCAGCGGCGGGGATATTGTTCCAGACATCTGTCCCTACGTGGAGTCACAAGGTCTTCTAATACCCCACTCGCACAGGGATCCGCTCATACCCCACAACAAAGGTATGTATTGTTTTCTGGGTTTATAGGTCAATAGAAGAGGTTGTGTTTTAGAGGCGTGCATCTAATAGAAAAACAGATCTTATAATTTTACTACTACTTATCTACGTTAATGTGGACGAACCGTAGGCGAACGGTAATGTTGTTATCAGAGGGAACGGCAGTGCCCCTGCCAAGACTCGCCGCACTACCGAACACAGTACCCTTTTCTCGAAGAAACTCAGCGTCCTTTTGAACTCCTCATGTTATTACACTAGAGAAACACTGACGACTTAAAATGATACCCGACGAGAAGATTAGGAGACAAATTGAACTGCCAAATATAAAGTTTCCTATTTTGAAGATATATGAAAAACCACAATTTTGTCACTCACCCACTCACTGATCATCAAACTTCTACGGGTGCTAGGAAGCTGAAATTGACATTCTGATAGATAGAGGTTGGAATACAACCTAAGGGTAAAATCTGAAAATGGATAAATTCCACCCTGATCACCTCCAAAGTGAGAGAGAGAGGTTACTACCACGTTAAACTCCATTAATTATGGTAATTTCTGAATATATTAATATCCCAACAAAAACGTTTCTGTAAAAATGTTGATAATCCTCGTAACTGCGTTGAGGAAAAAAGTGTTGAGATCTAATAGTCGCCGAGACTTGTTTAATGGAATTTTACTAGTGATTTATTTTTTACACAAACGTTTTTGTTGGGATTGCTCCTGACATTTCCCAGTTGGTTAAAAGAAATCTTTTTGTAGATACTTGCTTACTATTACTGTTATGCGTGATGACTGGGTCCTCTAAAACCCCATTCTCATAAGATGAATGGGTTTTCCTGAAAGGTTTCGTTATATTGTCATATGGTCACCGGTTATTCAATAAGTAGACGATTAAAAAATAAAACGTTTTTAACGAATTTGACTAAAACTTTAAAATTTAGTAATCTCCTTGTAATTACAAACGGACGACTATGCACAATGAGACCTTATGGGCCGATAAAAAGTAAAAACAGCCCTAAGATTTTTGTAACGTAGTCTAGATCAGTGGTTTCTAACGGGTTGGGGTGGGGTACTGCCGTCTTGAAGACGCAGAAATTATTCAAGGGGACGATTCTTAACTGCATCATTTCTTTTATTTACTTAGATAATATTATGGTCTAAGGGGACACTAAGCACGTTTTTATCTAAAAGAGGGGATGATGATACAGGTTGTGTGACTTTAGAATAGCACCAGCCCATCTCTTCCCGTGGGTATCGTAAAAGACTACTAAAAGCCGGCGCAGACCACGCGAAGCGCAGCGCCACGCGGTTATCTTTAACAAACAATAATCAACTTTGTCGACATTGTAATAAGATCAAAAATTTACCTACGCTTCAACATTCACGGTGTGGGTTACCCGCCTACGTACGTTTTAACGCGCTTGAAGACTGATAACCGCGCTGTTTTGCGCTTCGCATGCGTCAGTCCTAAGGGATAACAAAGCCGCTGCCACAAGCGCTGAGGAACTACACCACCTCTAGAAGAGAGGACTCGTCAATCCGCTTGGACTGGACAGCGTGCCGTTTTAAGCCCAAACATCCCTCATCGTGTATGAGAAATATACACGAAATGCGATGCGTATGAGGAAGCGCATGTACGATAAAAGGTAAAACGTCCAGTAGTGGACGATAAAAGGGCTGGTGATGGATAGACTTTTATTGTAATTTTATCGCATTATTTTTTGTTTGCAGGAGCAGCAGCAAGTCACTGTCGTCGAGCGGCACGGGCGTGGAGGGCGACGACACGTCGCGCGAGTCCGACACCACCTCGCCACACTACCGCGTCGCCGGCAAGTTCGACCAGGAGGAGACCGACGCCGCTAATATGCTCGGTACGTCTTTTATTTAAAATATCTCTTATAATTTTATTTGTCTAAGAATGATGGTACATATAATTATGTATCTTACATAGCATGTATGAATGTAGTACATTTTACGATAGTGATTAGTGAGGGGTAACGTGGTCAGTCGAATATATAAACTTAAGACCTTCTATACCACATTCTGGAAATAAATAAAATGAACTGAAATGAAAAAAATGTTGATTTGTGTGCTATATGCGTGTGCGCAGTGTCGCTGGGCAGTTCGCGGTCGGGCAGCCCGGGCATGTCGCCAGTGCGCGGCGCGTCGCCGGCCGCGCTGCGCCACAACGTGTTCGTGCCCATCTCCTCTCCACAGCCGCCGCACCACCTTTACCACCACCACCTCATCAGGTACACACGCTCGCATCAATATGTTTACGCATTAATGCAAGTTTTATGTGTTGGGGGTCAGCTTATTATGACTACAAAAATTCATGCATTTCATATTCGCGTTTAGAGAGTTACCATCATGACTAGCCGAATTGCTGGCCACCTAATTCTATTGCGGCGATATCCTCGCCCGTGCCATTAATTTCAAGAGTAACTATATGAGCTATTGCCAAGCTGAGAAAGACTCGTTCGTGTAGTTGGCGCCTTAGCGGTTGCGCCGTCCTGTGCAAGATATTCGATTGCGCCCTCTCCATGTGTGTGCTCGTCTGCTGAATAGAACGATTACAATTCAAGGCGCCCGCCCACACACCCCTAAATCTGGCTCTGGCAATAGCTTCCTACCTCAAATATTCACAAGTTCTCATCTATCGAATTAATTAATTTGGAATATTTTTAATATGGGTTTCTTTATTCTTCTCTTGTTAAATAAGCTACATATCAATTTTAACTGAAGTCAAAAATGTAAATTAGATAAAAATGTAAACACGCTGACCTTCACTAAGTTACGAGTATGTTGCGACTGCGAGAGGTTAGCATCTCTGTCCTTTATTTTCGCACGAGAAGTGTACTTTAGTTGCATTTTGTGAATTTAAGTTTATTCCTGTCTGGAATGCGCTCGAGC
Organism: Sesia bembeciformis; assembly: GCA_943735995.1. Taxonomy (NCBI): domain Eukaryota; kingdom Metazoa; phylum Arthropoda; class Insecta; order Lepidoptera; family Sesiidae; genus Sesia; species Sesia bembeciformis. Next base: position 5,549,679 of record OX031044.1, on the reverse strand, counting down.
GCTCTAAGTGTTAGGTGTTATTATAGGTACTTTAGTTGCTATTGATAATAAATAAACTTGAAAAATATATTAAAAAGGCTTTAAATTCCAAATTCACTTTATAAATGTTAGATTACAAAATTTATAATGGGGAAGTTCAGAATTTTTTATTTCTTACGTAAAAAAGTTTGAAAAATGACAACAAAATGCAGAAAAAATATTTTTGATATCTTTAAAAATGACCAAGTTAAATGCCTTTGATGTTGACCGAGCAGCGTCTGACGTCACGACATATTTACATACTATACAAACACACGATATATCGTTGAATAGTGTTCAAGAAATTCTGCAACGTTTGTCTAAATATTTTTTTAAAACGGAAAATAGCTGAATCTTCCTTTTAAAGACTATAAAGCCTTTTTATGGATTATATATATTGTGACGTCATCATCGCGAGTAGCGCGTTTGAAACTTTGTATAACTATATTTCTCATTTTCTACCGAATTTCGAAATTTGTTTCACCACACATAATATTTAGCGTATGTTTTATTTAAATACAAAAAAATACGCTAGTTCTAAACATAATAACTTTCTCCATTATTTATTAGGTTGTGAAAATGTTATGAACTCATGTTTGTTTACATTCTTTATTCTGTTCGTTAGCTTTATTTAATGTTTGTTAATAATTTGTATTGTAGGCCAGAGCTAGTCCGACCTGGTAGAATATCGTCCCCAGCGCCCAGTGGTGTCGCCACCAGTGTTATAAGGGTGTCCCCCGCGCCTACGTACTATCAGGTAATGACCAAAATATTTTTATATTTATTGAACACTAATTTGTTCAATTTTCAATCAAATTACATCTGATAATAATGATTTCCAAGATAATGTACATGTATGTATGTGATACAATTTAATAAAATTAGCGGACATCCCGACTTGAAGTAGGTAACTAGACACAGATTTATTGAAAAAAAAAATCATAATTTGCAAGAAAATCCCCGATCACTTTACAGTTCGGATAAATGAGTTGACTTTTATGAAAATTTATATTTGAAAAATGTGTTGTAAATCGCACCTATAAAAGGATGTTCATATCGTTCATGTTCATTTTTGGAAACCTTATGTTGGTGGTAACTGTGTAAAACTTTCTCTCACAGGCATCGATTTGAGAATGCATACTAGATATGTTATACAAACATGCAAGCGCAGGCACGTTAGTCTGATATTTTGAAAATGTAACTTTCTTATTACGTAGTACTTAATTTCAAATTTGACTTTTTAATTAAACGCTCCTCATCTGCCGCCCCCCCCCCCCCCCCCCTAGAAAATGCCATTCAGATTTCATTGATAAAAACGTATGATGTATCATCTAGTCTACTCCCATATATCAATATGGGAATAGACACAGGATTTATTATAATCTTATTTAAGCGGCGTATGATTGTTAAAAATATCCTTTAATTACAGGTAGAAAACCGCAACGGACCGACAACTCACCCGACAAGCAACAATATCAATACTCCATCAAACGTCATCGGCGTTCAAACGACAGGCTTGAGCATTCAACACTCAATTCAACCTACTTTGAGTGCGCCCACCACTACACTACAAACGAGCTTAAATCTACCCTCAAGTATTTCCATTATGAACACATTCAGCAACCAAAACTTGCAAACAAGTATCGCAAACGCCCGAAAAGTCGACGAAGTACCACACAATTTGGTCGTCCATAGAAGCATTCCCGTTACAAACGGAATAGACGATCAGTATCGCAACCAAAGCTTTCATAGTTTGAGGAACGGAATCCACGAGCCATACAGAAGAGAAATTGACATGTCGCCGCCGAATAACCACGAGAATTTTGTGAGCAGACGAATCTCGGAGTATGACGACGACCATTCAGTCCCTCAAAATAATCTACACAATATAAATCGAGGGGTCATCGATCGACCCCCTGAAATTTCCGAGGCTCGATTAAAGGAAGATAATAAGAGAATAGTAAAGCCTGCACCTTTACAGGCTCGATTTCTATCAGTTGTAGACACTGATACGAAAGACGCGATAAAAAGAATCTACGTGATACCGCAAAATACGAATTTCAAGAAGAATTATGTGCTGATAAAAAACGAGCCGGCGGAAACTGTTCAAGTAAGTTTCTAAAGATAAAGTGACCAATCATAGATCTCCATTCACGGTGTGTAACATCAATCTTATTTGGTTTATCGACCCCTTTCAGAAAAAAACATATTCAGTTACCCCTATACTACATTATTGTAAGTAATGAATCGTTGGACCATTCAACGCCCCCAGGGAGACCAACCCTTGTGAATGAACCTCTGGTATATAGCATAAAAAATAAATAGGAACATTGTTTGCTAAGCAAGATTTGGAAACAAGTTCCGAAACAATATTGGGAAATTTTGAAAATTTAAACCAGTTTGTTTATGAACGTCTTGTTTCAATTTCATTAATATAACACCAATTTTAACCCGTTCGTGTTGTCAACAAACTGATATTACTGGAATAGACAGGTTTACATATTAACTCTTTGATTTTAATATTCATTACTTGAATACACCGGTTTAGAAATTAACTCTTCTCTGATTTTCATGTTCAATAATGGACTTCACCGCTTTAGAAATTAACTCTTCTCTGATTTTCATGTTTATTACTGGTTTACATCAGTAATTAGAAATTGTATTTTTTTTATTTTAATGTTAACTATTGGAAGACTGGTTTAGAAATTAACTTTTCTTTGATTTCAATGTTCATTACTGGTATACACTTAATAACTCTTTGGTTTCAATTTCAGTAATGACTGGAATACACTGGTTTAGAAATTGACGCTTTGATTTTTTTAATGTTCATTACCGGAATTTAGATATAAACTCTTCTTTGCTTTTAATGTTTGTTACTGAAATATATCGGTTTAGAAATTAACTCGTCTTTGATTTTATTATGTTATTACCGGAATGCACTGGTTTAGAAATTAACTCTTTATTAATTAATTTATGAATTTAGTCCCAAAGTTTGCGAAAATTGCTCATTGAGAATCTAATCTAATTAAATGATTACGTAATCTAATTAATGCCTATTTAATCTAATTTTATCTAATTAGTTTAATTTTTGCGTTTCTGTATTCCGAATATATAAAAAGATGCACCCGTAATTGGATCGCCAGAGTTATTTTTGCCAATTTTGGAACTCTGTTTTGCTTTCGGTAACAATCGGTAATCTTCATTCTAACGGTATTAGCTTTTATTGACTGATATACAATGTAAGGGTTGATTGGAAAGTTCTCGGCCTAATAAAGAAAACAAAGAAACTATTTTTTTTAAATCTAATTCTTCGAGGTAGACGTCTATAAATTCGACACCTGTTGCAGCGTCGAAAAACGCGTCCGTCGCAGCAATTACCTCTTCATTATAAGAAAATTTACATCCACCTATATGCTTTTTGAGGTTAGGAAAGAGAAAATGTCTAATTTTGAAGTCTACGGTGCCAAATTTGACGAATATAAAGGACGTTCATAACTTTAATAGAAGATCGTATAACTTAGCCATTTCAACGATCGAAGTGTGAGCGAATCCGTTGTCATGATCAAACACTTTCTTTTTTGCCATTCTCGGTCTCTTTTCTTTTATTTTTGTGGACAACTGAGTCAACAGGTTAACATAGTATGGACCAGTAATAGTTACACTCCGCAGAAGATGGTCAAATAAATTATACCCTTGGAGTCCCAGAACGCTGACGCCATGACATTGCCCGCAGACGGAACTGCCTTCGCCTTTTTTTGGTGGCGGACAAACGCGTTGTTTCCTTGTCTTGACTGCTCCTTTGTCTTAGGTGTATAGAAGTGTATCCATATTACATCAATGGTCACAAATCTTCCCAAAAAATCTGCAGGATCTCTTCTATAAAAGGCTAAACTTTCTTGGGAATCTTTGAATTAATTGAGTTTTTGTTCTGGTGTGAACAAACGCGGCACCCATCTTGCGGACATCTTTGACATACGCGATTCATTGTTTAATATATTTAACATCCGTATTGTTGAAATGGCCACAAACTCACTAATTTCACGAATTTTGATTTCATGGTCTTCTAATACCATTTTAAGAACTTTATCGATATTTTCTTGCGTCCTACAAATTGAGAGCCTTCCACCCCTGGATCATCTTCAAGGCTCTCTGTGCCTTGTTCGCCCATTTTTTAGTCGTTGAGAACGAAAGAGCGGACTCAGACTCCCTTAAAGTGTTATCTTCTTAATTTGAGTTGGCATCATATATTTAATATTTAATCGCAACTTTGACTTCAATTTTGTCCATTTTTTCAGAAGTTTGTCGCATGAGAGGATTCAAAAATTGTCAAAAAAATCTAACGAACACAGCAAAACAGAACTTCGTACCTAAACTTTTATGTAAAAAGTCACCAAACATAATAAAATAAATTTTATTTTTAAACTAATCTTATTAGTAGGCTAGGCCGAGAACTTTTCAAACGCCCCTCGTATTTTTTTATAGAAAAAAAGCGTAATTGAACGTACAGTCCACCTGATGGTAAGTGGACACTGTCGTTCATAGACATCTGCGGTACTTGCCAACATCAGTCCAGAATGACAAACGTTGGCATTCCCTCAGATGCGGTGCCTGCCTTTGCAGATTAAGGGATGGATTGGGAGCTAAGGGTTGGGAAAATGGGAAGGGATAGAATGGGATGGGATTGGGCTCTGGCATATCTCACTCACTACCGAAACACGTACGTACATTGGGGAAATACGGTAAAGTAGGAAATGGGAATGCAGTGTGCGCTCTCCCCCTACAATAAAACCTATTGATATTAAAAACTTAAAATTAAAAACCAATATTAAAACCTATTGATGTACAATATATTTGAAACATATTCCAAGTTTTGTCGCAAAAGTTTCGATATTAGCGCCTTCATATAAACAGGTGACAGGGGTTGTGTGATATTTCAGATAGAACAGAAAACGCATCAACTGACCCAGCAGCTCAACAACAATGAACCGGAACCGGAAATACATAGAGTTCTGGACAATGGCGATCATGTGAGTTCATTTTAATTATTAAATTGCATTTTGTTATTTACTCCATGTCAAGCTTATCAAAGTATATTTTTGTTATTTAGAATATTTTTTCTAGCTAGATTGTTCACTTTATTCTAAGCTTGTAAATACAGCTGAAAAGTTACGAATGTGAATTTTGTAAGAATTCTCAAAAATTGATTTAAAAATTTAAAAGTCATACGCCAAAAGTTGTTTGTGTCTCTCTCGTGGATTTGTTAATATTTATACGTTTTCGAAACTTCTAAAATTAAAATGTTATTAAGAGAAATGTTTTTTGTGGTTTATTAATAAAAATGGTTACAACTGCCTACATTATACAATGACCATTACAGGTAGCAAATGTGAATAGCAGTGCAGTGATCGTCCACCCAAACCAGTTACTGCCCGTATTGCCTCCGCCTACATCGCATACCGCTATAATAGGTGAGTATCTTTATTTGAACCGTAATTCTACTAATAAATGAATTAGATTAATTACACCAGATTAGTATCCTGTTTAGTTAACTAGTTTGCGCGACCGTTCCAAGTCCTTGACCGCTAGTAGTTGGTCTGCAAATATCAGGTTCTTACCTTTGAAATTGCCGTTTTATATAAACAATAATCAAATACATTTTTGTGTATGACAATATATATATAATTAATCGAAGTATTGTCCACTATTATCATGCCATTGTAATGGAAGTTGATTGATGCCTCTGCTATAGAACTCCTGCGGACGGGAATCCATGAATTCTCTGAAGGCGTTTTTCACTGCCTCATCGGAGTTAAATTTTTTCCTTGTAAAAAATGTCCAAATTCCGAAAAAATGGAAATCAGTAGGGGCAAGGTCTGACGAGCACGGTGGGTGACGGAGAGTTTCCAGTCCAAGCTCCTGTAACTTTGAGACTGTCTGTCGTGCAGTGTGTGGGCGAGTGTTATCACGGACGTCTCCATGATAACACTGGAGAAGTAGGATAACAGTAGGAGAAGCCTGCGAAAATAATTGACCTGCTCGGGACCAGAGGAACGTAAATATGAAGTCCATCCCCTAGACAGGGGATAGTGACCAAGGTACATGGGCATAGATGACAATTTGTAGGGAGGTAGAGCAGATACACATCGGAAAGAACCTACGTAGTACGGCGCGTATCTCCTGCGATTCGGTCCGTATAACTGTAGAGTTATACGTAGGTAGGATCATGGAAGTAGGAGGGTCATGTACTTCCTACAATTTATGTTTTCGTCCCTGTATATCAACTCTCCTTTCTGGGACTTAGCGGTACATTAACGAACGGTTAAGTTTCTAAAACGTGATTTTTCGTTTGGTAATATAATACCGAGATTACTTGTTGCTTGAACGTTTGGAGTTATCATATATTGTGTCCCAAAACCACAGATTTAATTCCGTTTTATTTGTACAGTGTCGACGAGCGGCGTCTCGGGCGGAGTATTCCCCTGGCAGTCGCTAGTACCTCTACTAGCGGCGACATCGCCTCCTCCTGCGCCGCCTGCTGCGCCGCCCTCTCCACGCACGCCCCGCACGCCGCGCACACCGCACACGCCACACACACCGCACACGCCGCATGTGAAGTCTGAGGAGATCAAGGCTGAGGGCAGCGGTAAGTGATCAGAGCACTGTCTAATGGTCACGATTAGGCTCCTTAGTCAGAATCAGGTGTTCAGGTTTATGGGGAAGGAGGAGGAGAGATTTTTGCTATTCTATTCATAGGTAGTGTAAAAAAAAAACGATTAAAAATACGTTTTAAGGTAAGAGTTCTGGAAATGTTTTTGATTATATGAAAACGTGTTTGGGACTTCAATCAATGCGCGACCTAAATGTATTTTGACCAATTTTAATCAAACTTTTAATCCTCCACTTAATCCTCTTAATAAATAAATAAATATACATTGAATTTCTATTATTAATACTAATAACTTTTGTTATTTTTTCTGAATTTGACTTTTTCTCCCAAAAACGTTCTTTTTTGTTCCGATTCTCTTGTATTCTTTGTTTTTGTCTAATACACCGTTCGCATGCAATTCCTGTTTCTCGACAGTAGAAAACGTGCCTATTTTTTCGCTTCACAGAGTAGATAGCATTTTTAGGTAATATGAATATGTTTTTTGTAGTTGGTTAAAAAAGGTGTTGAATTGTAAAAAGTCGCAGAGCAATAATTTGATAGTTTTCACGAAACACATTCACCGTTAAGAGGGTGCAGTTTTTGTTTATTTAACCGTCTGTAACAATAATGATTAATAAATGTTTTCGTCATATACCAACAGAAGTCAGTACTTTATGTACTGATGAAGACGACGAGGTGTTCGAGTGCGAAGAGCCGACGGGCGGCGACAACTCGAAGAGCTCCTCGCAAAATGTCTCGCTCAATTCCAACTCACAGGAACCGGAAAAGGTATGTCCATTTGTTTTTTGCCTTTTGTAATATCATCTACATTAAATTACACTGAATCACGCTGGTGAATAAAACGTATAAAGTAAATAATAAAGTATATAGGTATAGTAAGAATAAGCAAATAAAGATATGTTTATGAGAACGCATGAGCTACGGTTTGCATGTGGAAACTACGCGCAACTATAGATGTACAATCGACTAATCAGAACAACACAGCGCGCAGCGGCATTCTGTGAAACCGGATGAAATTATATGTAGTTATACGTTTGAAATAAATATTACGTAGAAAATATACAAGGTAGTGTGCAAGCAAAGTAGATAACTTGTCTATTTACTATGGTTGAATTTTTCTTAAAAATTGAAGCACTGTCTGTTTTGTTCCAGAAGAAGCATCGCATAAGGCGTCCAATGAATGCTTTTATGATATTCTCTAAGCGGCACAGACAGATCGTGCACCAGAGGCATCCCAATCAAGACAATCGCACTGTTAGCAAGATACTGGGGGAATGGTGGTACGCGCTCAAGCCAGAGGAGAAGCAGAAGTACCACGAGCTTGCCAGTGAGGTCAGTGAATACTGGTCAATTTAGACATATACATAAACATACTCACTGAATTTTTAATGATTTTAGAGCCGCAATCCCTTTATTACTAAGCACTGGTAATAATAATAAGGTCAAATTATAAATATGAGCATAAAAAATCTCACAAAATTAAAAAAAAAAATTCGAGGCCAGTATTGAGAATTCGTAGTAAGGCGCTCGTATCACGTGACATCGCTGAGAAGCGCGAGTGTGTCTCCCGTCGCAACGCACGCGATACTACATGTTCTAGTTCTCTAAAATAATAACTATTTTTGACCTACCTTCATTTTTACCCTGTATCTCTTCCCGTGGGTGTCGTAAAAGACAACTAAGGGATAACGAAGCGGCTACCACAACCCCCGAGCAACTACAGCGGCTCTAAAAGATGACTCCAGCAGTGTATACTGAAAGGACTGGTTGCACTGTATTGCATATCTTTCTTGACCTGCTTGATAGTATTTCCTTAATAGAGTAATTACGTCACGGCTCTAAAACCAATGAAATTTATACTCTTTTACCGGTTTCCATTACGGATATGAAATTATTTCGGATATTTTTTCAGTTACGGATTGAACTTTTTTAAGACATGCATCACTAACTAAGAGCAAAGGAAAATAAACTAAATAGGCAGCAATTGCAATTTCACTTTCAAAAAATTAATAACATTTACTGCTATCATCAAAACAAAATTATTTGTAAAAACATCCGAAACTTTTAATTCTGATTCTGTTTCGAATATCCGATACTTACGGTTGCGGATCTCCACAACATCTTTAAGAGAGACCCATTGAGAATTGCGACTCATTGAGATCCCATTGCGAATATTGCGATGTCGGAAAACGTCTCCAGCTCAGCGTTAACTACGGACAAACTATAGCAATGGTTTTCAGTGGAGCCGTTAGACATCCACGGACAATGATAAGAATATAAAATTTTAGTTACACCAGTAAATTTGTCTCAAGTAGTAAATACATTTGGCAAAATAGCGGGAAAGTGGTGGTATGGGCTCAAACCCGAGGAGAAATACTAGTATCACGAGCTTGCCAGTGAGGTGAGTTGCCACGAGCTTTAGTATATATTGTAAGTAAGTATTCTTTATTGTACTCCACATATAAAGATACAATACAACTTAAAACAGTATACAAAAGGCGGTCTTATCCCTAACAGCCTTCTCTTCCATTTTAAATTTTAGTAATAATAGTAAAGTGGTCAGTAAATACATTTGGCAGTATACTGGGCAGTCAGTATATTCAATGTGGGTTCTTCAGTCAATTCCTAACCATAGCTGGTGAACCTATCGAAAACGTCGATTAGACATAAAGGGATAAACAAAAGCCTTTAACTGTACGCGTTTAGACTTGATGTTTAAAAAGTTATGAAGACATATTTTATGTCGTAATTTTGAGAGTACTTGCTATGGGAATAGTCTACGGAGAAGACTGATTACTTGAATTTTTTCTTGACAATCAATTCAATTGTTTATTTCCTTTGATCCTCAGGTGAAAGAGGCTCACTTCAAAGCACATCCGGAATGGAAATGGTGTAACAAAGATCGCAGGAAATCCTCGAGTAGCAGTAGAGACCCAACAGGCTCTATGCCGCAGGTATATTCTCTCTTGTACACATTATTAACTTAAACCAGTTACTATGACTAAATTTATGCAATTGTGTTATGTTAAATTTTGAATGTAATAGTTTTTTGTAATATGTATTACTAAATAATTTATCTTTATATACGACTTTATAATATTGCACGCCTGCGTGGCAAATTATAGTGTTTCTCAACATCTTTTCAAACCTATAAGTACGTGGCGAACTTACGAAGCTTTACATAAAAGAAAAAAAAATGTTCTACGGGTTCAATTTTTTTATTACATGTTTTCAAAGTACTCTCCACTTGCATCTTATCTATACATTCTCACATTTTTTCTCCTCTTCCTCGGGTACTTCTTTCACAGCCTCTTTGAACGTAGTCAGCACACGAGGGACGAAAACTGCTTCCCTTTTAGTTCAGATTTAATTTTGTGAAATCAAAAAGTCATAAGGGTGCCAAGTTGGGACTGTAAGGAGGATAGCCCAAAACTTTAACCAAGGCACTGCCCAAAAGTCCCTTGTCTTAAGCGCTGAGTGAGCGGGCGTTTTAGGTAAGGTTACAGCAGGCGAGTTACATTACCCTAATTGACTATATACCGTAGTACAGAGTACGTAAAGGGGTGTTTTGTTACATAAAGGGGTGTTTTGTTTACAGAGTCCACGAACGCCCTCTGACGGTCCTAATAACAATCTACCATCAGGCGGTTCAGATATACCTGTGACGGTTGCTTCGTACAACCACGTCGGCTCACCGCAACTTAGCGACGACGAACAAATGGTGAGCATTATAATGTTTGACATGTATTTATGATTGTGTATTTAGAAATAGATTATTCTGGGGTTTATAATTAACTAACTTTTTCTACTTTCGCCATTTGTACACCTTTGTATTGTAAATCGTGTTTAAACTTAACGGGTAATCGGTCGTACTACTGTTTATAAAGATTCGATAATGCTATCTATAATGATAATTTAAGCTGCTGGCTTTCTATGCACTAAAATATGTCTGCTCATTTCATTGCTCACCTATCGCTCTCCCAGGTTTGCTGGTAGAAATCTCCTAAGGGGTTATGTAAGCACGCCTTTTGTATTTATTTTCTTTTGTAGCTATTTTGAACATTTGTGTATACAATAAAGTATATAAATAAATAAATGACTATCATGTGGTTGCGGTGACCGCCACCTGGAGGTCAATACGTCAAAGGGAATCATGAACTACAAAACACACTATTCTTGAATAGTTGAAATAAATAGTTTTAAATTACTAAAAATGTCATCAAGAAGTCGACGTTAGCGGGAACATCTTTATTATTACCAGAGAACTTAAACCTAATTCACTTTCAAATTTGCTGACCATTCAGTAGTTTCTGCTGTTTGTTTAATTATTAGACCGACAGATAGAGGCCTTTTTTTACTAGATACATGAGCAACTTTTCTCGAAAAATGTATTGCCTATATCGAATGTAAATGACGCACAATGGAAAGAAAAGTGGAAGATACAAATGTGTTGTAAATTGTTTGTGGCATTTGGACCTAGTAAAAAATATAATATAAAAAAATATCTCTGGCTCCATATTTCCCATTTATTATTGTCACGCTTTGACTAAAACAATATATTATCAATTGTTTCAGATAACGCAAGCGATATGCGAGGAGGCGTCTGCCATCAGCCAGAGTATGGAAATTGACTTAAAATGCGGCGAAAAAGTGACGGATTCAGATTCCGAGGGTCTCGACGCGAAGGAGTACCTGCTACCCACGCACGACCACACCAGGCGGCCCAAGCCAATTAAAGCCAGGTATGACCATTCAATAAAAACATTCTATGACTCCTAGTGGTCCTCTTTTGTATTCATCACCATTGGGGTGCCATCTTCAAAGTCATGTTTGGCGCTCAGCTGGTGAAATTTTTGTCTATTTTTCCCCGCAATCTTCAAGTCATGGTATTTAAGGCCAGACCATTCCGTAACGTCGTCATCCGTCTCTTTCTCTGGCGACCTAGTGCTCTCATTCCGGGGATCCTGCCTTCTAAGATCAACCTTGGAAACTCGTAAAAATTTCCTCTTGCGATATGCCCGAAAAAGGCAACTTTCCTTTTATGGACAGCAGACAACAGCTATTGGGCCAAGCCGCGCCTGGTTGTTAGGCCTGGTTGCGCCCCATTTCAGAACATTATTTAAATGAATAAAGGGAAAGATTCAGGCATCTGCCCCAGTTTCCATCGCTCCCCTGCAACGTTAGCTCAGATGATAGGGCATTCTTCAAATAATGAATAACATCCAGTCTTCACTTCAGCAATTTATTTGTACGTAAACGTAATAAGAATAAGAAAAAAAAATAAGATAATAATAAGATGTTTTATATATTTATAATTGTATGGAACTGGTTGAGTTCCATGCGCGAACAAGCAATTCATGAGATATTTACAAACAAGTAGTATCGAATCTAAGACAATCGGAGTGCAGTAGGCATGTCCTTACGGATCAAAAAATACATAGCAGAATGACTTCGAGCGTAGACATTTGACGTTTGGAACGAATTTAGGTTTTTTTAATTTTTATATATGGCAATGTTGCAATTAGCACATTCTGCCTGTGTCAAGTTTTCATCGTAATAAATAATTTTAAAGTCTAAAACGTATCCTGTCAATGTCCAGTCGCGTCGAAGTAAGTTAGGAATCACTCAGTAAAATGATAGTAGGTGTAATGAGGACGGAAGAGGACTCCTTGGAAGCGCACGAAAAACGCAGTCCCATGCCTTTGTTTGATTATCACAAACATTACGCACAAAAAACAAACTCACTATTAAACCACAAAACGCACAATACACCATTTATATATTAATCAAACAAAAACTCAACTTCACTTCTCGAGTTCCCACCAAAAAGCCTAAATATAGGTTTGCATTAGCGGTCAGTTCTTAAAGAATTTATTAGCAAGAAGTTCAGTAAAAGACTGATGCTCCAAAGAGTGTTGTCACGCCCTAAGGTCATTTCAAAGTCCTCAAGGTCAATAACCTGTAGTCAATAACAGTAAATATATTTCTTATAGAGCTGGTTCATCAGACAACCTCCTGGGTGGAATCACAGCGTCTAGTCCAGGAGGATCTAAGGTGTTCCAGCCCACTGGAGGCGCATTCAAATCCACACACGCTGACAATGGTAACTATATTATTACATACTATAAAAGATATAATTTTTGCTATAAAATACTCGAAAATAGAAATCATTATTAATTATTCAGGATTTAATTCAAATTTTATTGTAATCATACCGATAAATAGTTTTATTACAAATGCCCAACATTGTAATCTTTACATAGTATAAAATAAAGTCGCTTCCCACCGTCTGTCCCTGTGTATGTATGCTTAGATCTTTTAAATTACGCAACGGATTTTAATGCGGTTTCCATCAATAGATACGAGTGATTCAAGAGGAAGGTTTATACGTATAGTTTAATATTGTTTTGTGTTAATTTACGATGTGACAGGCATGCAACGCTGCCGGGCACAGCTAGTGAAAATATATACAGCTATAGTATTTCCATTTCTTTATTTTCTCGATGACAGTTCTAATTTGATAGTTGTAGTGTTGTGTGACCAAATAAGTAATGATATCGATCGCATATATTTATTATATTTTGAACAAAGACAAATACAACAAAAACATTCAAATATATTTTTTCAAGGTGGGAACACTCAATGGCCCACCGCCATTTTGTGTTTGTTTTAATCTGTCACTCGCAACAAGACGGTCGTGCTAGTCACTACATTTCTGTTCGCTGAGTTTTTTCACATTATCCATACGTTACGTTGTGTATTTTGTGTTCCTCCGTGTTGATTGCTACCCAGCTGTCAAATATCAAAATGCCGAAAGGATCTGTTCTGAAAAGGCAGGCGAGAGAACTGGTGATCAAGGTTCGTAATTACTTTGAAGCAGAGTATCAAAATGGTGGCCCGCTATTACCACTGTCGCAAGTGCGAGAGCGTGTTGCGGCCGCATTAGGAATTAGTGGACCTACTGTTTCAAAAATTACTACCGAAGCTTACGGTACAAGCGGCATGCAGGAAAATAAGCTTCGTACGCCGAAGAAAAAACGCCAACCACGTCGTGTGACATCGGTTGACAACTTCGACGCTGACGCTATTCGCCGTCATATATATGACTATTACTTGCGCAAAGAAATTCCAACACTTAAAAAACTTGTTGTTTCTTTACGTGAATGTGGTTTGTTCCATGGCCAAAAATCGTCATTAAGCTTGGTTTTGAAAGAAATTGGATTTTGTTATAAAAAATCGGACAAACGTAAAATATTGATGGAGCGTCACGACGTTGCTATGGCTCGCTGCGAATTTTTGAGCGAAGCCAAAAAGATATCAGATTGGTCAAATGTTATTTTCACTGACGAGACTTGGTTAAATGCAAACCACACAGTATCTAAGAACTGGACTGACGACACCGTCACTTGGCACTAGTTCAGTGCCAATGGGAAAAGGTGAACGCCTCATCATATGCCATGCAGGGTCTACGAAAGGATTCATGTCAGATGCTTTACTGGCCTTTAAATCCAAGAAAACAGTGGACTACAACGAAGAAATGAACGCGGAGATTTACGAAGGATGGTTTAAAGAAATGGTGCAATCTCTGGAAGAACCGTCGATAATTATTATGGACAACTCTAGACAAATTGATAAAATGCCGACGCAGGCCAATAAAAAACAAGAGATAATTGACTGGCTCCAACGTCATGGCGAAAATGTGGATAATACTTTATTAAAAGTACAATTAGTGAATATTTTAAAATCGAATAAAAGCCACCCTAAAAGATATGTTATCGACGAAATAGCTGCCGAATGTGGTCATTGGGTTCTTCGACTTCCGCCGTATCATTGCCAGTACAATGCTATAGAACTAATATGGGCACAAATCAAAGGACACGCCGCTCGAAACAATACCCATCCCCCTTTTACGGCAAACAAGATGTTAGATTTATTAAAAAATGCATGTGCGGAAGTAACTGCCGAAAACTGGGAAAAAATTGTGAGAAGAACCCAAAACATTATAGCGTCGGATTGGGAAATTCATGTGGCATTCGATAATATAGAAGTACAGGAACTTATAATAAATGTTGGGGAGAGCTCATCGAGTGACAGTGACGATTCATCAGATTTTGATTAAAATAAATAAATAAAGATTACCTGTCATTATAATTATTTCGTTTCATTGTCGAGTACCTACCTATACCTACTTATTTTACAAAAGCTTTGAAAATTTTAAAGAAGTTGGCATTATCAATCAAGAATTAACACGTGTAACATCTTGTAATGAAATATAATATTAGTTAATAAATTTGTACAAAAGTATCCGGCAGTAGTTTAGTTTCTTACATTTTGTAAAAAAATATCGTATCTGTTATCGTGTTACGTTTATCGATAACTACATCCCTAAAATTGCTTTCTGGCTGACGTGACCTTGTTAATGAAATATGACGTCTTGGTGCCTAATTTTTGTTCGGAGTTTTAGGCGTTGACGCTAGAACAAAGTTATATCGACCACTGTGTGTCAGCTGTCATCGAGAAAATAAAGCAATGGAACTTGTATAACTTTAAATTGAACAAAAAAATATTAAAAAATTAAATACAAATTTCACAAGTGCGTGTGCAGTAGATTAGGTACGATCCGTATTTGATTTCGCATTCACGAATATTAAGTCAAATTATTTATTTGTATTCGTCTCAGCCGTCTCGCCGCACTTGTGCCGGCTAGTTAAGGGATGCGCTTGCTCACTTTCTATTGTTTCTCTTGCGTCATCGATATAACACGTGTTCGGTAGATTTTTACTATAAATTTAAAATACATTTTACTTTTAAAATGAGTGACCAAGCTTGAGTGACTGATTCTGACTTATCTGGATCAGATATTACAAGTGATGATTGTAGTGACTAATATTCATTCAATACAATATTATAGTTTTTTGTTCCTTTTAGTACTTTCAAGCTATTGTTTTTTTGTTGTTTTTTATTAACTTTATTTCTCAAAACTAAACATTAAATATCTGTTTAAAACTAAAAATTATGTATACCTACTTACTATATTATCTAATGTGTGATAAATAATAAATAAATAAATAATGAAAGTAAATAAAAATGTTAAAAAATAAGTTATGTTTTTTATAATTATTTGTGTTTTACTTCTGACCGTGACATTTAAATTAAAAATATCGACTAAAACCGATATCGATCTTTCAGTAAGATCATTGTAGTACAACACTAAAAACAAGTGACAAAAAATGGTCACATTCCTTCCGCACGCATTTAGCTCATTCCGGGACTATACCTATACCTACTTATTTTACAACAGCTTCGAAAATTTTAAAGAAGTTGGCATTATCAATCAAGAATTAACACGTGTAACATCTTGTAATGAAATATAATATTAGTTAATAAATTTGTACAAAAGTATCCGGTAGTAGTTTAGTTTCTTACATTTTGTAAAAAAATATCGGATCTGTTATCGTGTTACGTTTATCGATAACTACATCCCTAAAATTGCTTTCTGGCTGACGTGACCTTGTTAATGAAATATGACGTCTTGGTGCCTAATTTTTGTTCGGAGTTTTAGGCGTTGACGCTAAAACAAAGTTATATCGACCACTGTGTGTCAGCTGTCATCGAGAAAATAAAGCAATGGAACTTGTATAGCTGCAAAAACAATTATCCGACAAAAATTAAGTTAATCATACCAAAAGATTTAGTTATTTGAGCTCTTTCTAGTGGTGAAATAGGTTTCCTGTTACCATGAACCATTTCGAAGATATTAAGAGAAAAACTAATGAAATCTAGGATTTAATATGAAAGTATTCAATTCCTTTTTGATAAAATTTTTAACATGGAATACAAACATTTATTAAATTTTGTTTGCAAGCTGATTGATGGCGTCTAAAAAAATGCCTGTTCTAGACGCTACACTTTAAATGATATTGTTAAATAATCAGTTTTGCAACGATATAGACAGCTGATAAATCACATTTAATCACTGATAATCCCATTTATTCTAAATTAGTAAATATAAATTCAAGCTTCTAGTAGACACGACCTTTAGGTACTCAAGATTTAAATCTTCTTTATTATAGGTGACAACCACAGACAGTGGACAGCATTTACAGCTGTAAACAAAAGCTTATCAAACCAAGTACCGAGCTCGGCTCACTATTCACAAACGATCGCTGCAAGCACACAAAGTCTTACCAATTCCGTACAAGGCATATCACTTAGTACACCCACTTTATCGACTCAGGCGGCTATCGATAACGCCATAGCATCGATAATGAACTCGCCAACAGCGAATAGTAGTGTGCAGGTGATATCGAGCGGGATATCGATGCCGAGTCAATCGATACAAACGCCGACGACAGCGTTGAGTAGCGCTTTGTTGAAAAGTGTTACTTTAGTGAAGAGGAATGTTGGGGATAATACTACCGGTGAGTTGCTTCTTCTTGTATTACGTCCCATGTTTACGGTATTTAAGTTAATTGGGAATAGTATAATACTGTGCAAATTATATCGAGTAAAATATCGATGTGAAATTAATCGATTTAAACGCCAGCACTATTAAGGGTGTGATACACCACCTCCTGTGATACTTTATCACAAGGATTTTATTTATTTTTTACTTCTGATGAAGTAACTGTTAACAATCTGATAAGATTAATTATCTGCCAATTAAAGCTAGCTGATACTGACTTCCTGATAAAGTATAACTGACTTTCTGATACCTGGTCAGAAGGTGGTGAGAAAAGTCCTAATTATTGCATTCTCTTTAGTCAAGTAATATTTTTATGGAATGAAAGCGACCGACGGGCATACATTTCATCTGATGATAAGTGGACACTGTCACCCTTCGACATGCACGGTACATGCCAACATCAGTCCAGAATGACTAACGTGGGCACGTGCGCGGATGAGCTGCCTACCTTTGGAGATTTAGGAATTGATTTGGAGAAAAGGTTGAGAAAACTGGGAGGGATAGGACATGGGAATGGCCTCTGGAATATGTCACTCACTATTGAAACACGTAGGTTCATTAGGGGAATGGGATAAAGTGGGAACTGCACCTCATTTCACGGTAGTGTTTTGTAACAGGGGTAACGTAGCCAGTCGAATTCGCCCAGCGACTGTGGGATTGTAGCGTGCAGTCTCCCCTCCTCAAATTACAATGTAAAGCGGCAGTATCCTCGTACCACCAGGTGAACTGTGTGCTCGTCTGCTGCCTTCTTTCTGCAACCGAGCAAATAATAGACAAACAATAAAAGATCAAAAGTTATTGCTTGATTGGATTCAAAAAGCTCATTTATAAACGTTGATATAAACTCCATTGTATTGTCCCCAGGTCCACTAACGCTGTCCCTGGACGCGTCCGGTCAATTTTTACTGAAAGCAAGCGATAGTCCCGTGGATCCGCAATTACACTACGTCCAGTTGCAGCGACTGTTTGTGCCGCCTATTAGTGCTGGTGAGTGTCATTTATTATTTACTATATGAAATATAATATTATTTATTATTTACTCTATATAGCTATATGAACTTTGAATTTCATTTAATTTAGTTTATTATTAGTTTTATTTTTTATTTTTTTATTATTAGTGATCGAGCGAAGCCGTGCTTGACTGTCAAACTATCTGAAATGTATTTTGCTATCTAAATCGATAGCATTAGATATTTGATATTGTAAATCGGGTCTAAGAGCTCCCGCCGATAGCCTCAGCGGCAGAATAGTCCGGATGTAACCACGAAATAAAATCTTGTTGTTGGTGCTAATTACTTTATTCCAGAAATACCCTACAATTTACATATAGATAATTTGTAACAACTAATACACTAAATAGACCTTAGATAGCAAAATGCGGGATTTTTATAATATATGTAATGACCACTTACCCTGAGGGGTTCTGAAATGTGGATTTGTCTCCTATAATCTGGTAGGGACACAATTATTAGGCTTCTGGTCGTTTTAAGTAGCAGCAACGAAAGTATATAAATATCTAGTTAAATAAAAGGACTGTTAGCGTCGCCTATAAGATCACCGTCATGAGTCACGGCCTCAAAACGGGTAGGCTCCTCGCGTCGCGATGTTGATTTTGCGCATGCACCTACGCAAGGAGTTTATGCCTACCATAGGACAATGCACCTTATAGCGTTGCCTTAGAGCTCAAGTTTGCTTGCAACTAATTTAGAACGTTACAACGTGTAAAATTAAAGGCTTGTTTACCTTTTATTTCTACTCGACGTTTTGGCACGGGTTACACCAGCCGTGGTCACGAGTTGACTGAAGGGGCGGGTGGTCCAAGATGGGACTTTCTAGAAGTTTTATCAACTACCCACACCTGATCTTCACATTCAGGAAAGCTGCGACACAATACACGAACACTCTGTCCGCGGATTTATTCAACTGTAAACCGCGAGGTTTAATTTTATTAATCATTGGATTCTAAGTCAAAGACAGTTTATATTCATCACCCCGTTTCAGATTTTTATATTTTTTAAATTTATTGTTAGACGAATTTATATTTACACCCGATTTACAATATAAAATGTGTACAAACGCGAAAGTCTATATAGTTATGTTTTCCATTATTTCGACTTTTCTCTAAATAAGGAACCGGTGGAGTGGAAACATTGCCAACGTATCTTCTGTTATATTTGTGTCTATCACTATGCGACGATTATAGTTGAACATAAAATATATAGTTCTACTGATTTTTGTTTTCAGAACTAGAAATCAATAAGAATGCAAACCAAAGTATACAAAGTGGACCGTCTGTGATAGTGTCGCAAAGTAATAATCAGCCCGCACCCAAACCTACCATGTGAGTTCATTTCACACAATTTTTATTATTGAAACAATAATAATGATGCTAAATGAGCATTATTTATAAATGGGCGAATATGTCTATCGCCTGAGTGCTGACAACTTTCCATATAAAACAGGCTTTGTTTATGTACAAACGCGGATCAGTGCGGACCATAAAGTTTTAAAAAAAACAATTCAAAACGCTGTTATCTTATCAAGTTATCAGGATATCTCTTAACCGTACAACAACCACCTTACATATTTACTATCTTACAACCTAGGCTTTACATATCTAGTATATCTATATTAGCAATATAACAAAATAAAAGATATGCCGGAGATGGCCTCCAACTCAGCACATGGTGTGAGTGTTAGTAACAGCGCTGGTTTTCAGTGGAGTCATACTAGATATAATGTGTTCAGTAGTAGATCGTCCGATAGTAATGAATATAGTACATACGTTAAACAAGTAATTTAATTGAATTTCAATTTATTTATTTATTTGCAATGTGCAATAGTAAGATGATAAATGCATATATGTATTCAGATCGTCACATTTGCAAGTAGTGGCGTGCTAAATTCCACAAGACAAAACAAATGCTTACACTACACTAAAAAAATACACTTAAAAACTATACTTAATTCAAAATAATAATGATCATAGTAGTAGCAATATCAAAAATGGAAAATGTCATATTTAGAATAAATTTATTTTGTACATCATGTCAAAACGTCATTAATAAATGTATAATTTCATAACATCACCATTATTAAGTCAGCAATCTGTATTGATTAGTCAAAGAGTTTAAATAAAATTAATAATAAAAAAAAACAAATAAGAAGGAATGTCAGTCAGTACACTAATGGCTTAAACAGTGTCAACGAAATATGCATTTATTGTATAGTACGTTTTCTTAATCGTATTTGTGTTAATTTATATTGAAGGCAATGGGAGGAAGAGCCACGTCCGTTCCCGCTCGCGCCCACTCCCGCGCAACTCGGCCGCGCGCCGCTACAGAAGAGGCTGAGTAGAGGTAACGTAACTATGAATAGCTATTTATATCGTATCATCAGCTTATCTCTCCACTGCTCTATTGAGAAGATTCTAAAGAGCACCCTTAAGGGCTGACGCACACCAGGCGAAGCGCACTTACCATTAATAAACAACAATTAACTTTGTGGACATTGGTATAAGATCAAAAATTCACCAACGTACCTACCAATCTTCGAGCGCGTTAAAACGGATGTAGGTCTGCGCCAACCCATAGATAGGGTCTATACATTGGTAAAGCTCAATTCAATTTGACAACCATCAAATGGAGTGAAAAACGAATTTAACTCTACTGGGAATGTAGTCGGTTCTATTGTCTCCGTAATAGCGGGTAGTGCCATAAAATGACAAATTGTGGTGTAAATAAATGTAAAACCCAGGAATGAAAACGTACAAAAAGGAATATGAAATATCTTATCAACGATAAGTTGCAACCTTTTTTTATTTATCTAAAAAAAAAAAACATTTAATCTAAAATATTCATTATTCGTCTTTAAAAAGTACCTTTTAAAAATTATATCCGGCCCCAGTTAAAAGGTGTTACGTAAGGTACGTCAGCTCTAGTATTTTATTATGCCATGGGGGATGGAGCAGACGAGGAGGGGTTCATTAAAAAGTTAAATTTGAAAGTTAAGTGCATAATAGGAATGTTCCATTTTGAAAACCCATGAATTAAAGAATTCTAGAGCTGTGTTTGCCCTAGAGTATAAGTCTGGATGGTATAAGTACATGAATAGCATATCCTGTCCTTTAAATCTATGGGAATATCCTTTAGCATCGATCATACGATCTTCTAATCAGCCACCACCGGCAATTTTTTGAAGTCGCGAGTCTTGGCCTCTTCCAAGACTTGCTATCCAAGTCTCTACCTATATCCAGGAGTGAAGAGACATAGGTTCATGATAAACTTAACTATTGCGTCATTATTATTGTTATATAAACGGGTACATAATATTATAATGATAACTTATATTTATAACGTTATAATAATAACGGTATAACTCACGAATACATAACAAACATAACTCGGGCTACATAACAATTATTATGTTCAACTACGATAACAAAAATTTAAAATATTTATATTGCGTCATTGTCAACTATATGTGTAAATGCTGCGAAATTATTTAATACATCACGTGACGACTTAAAGTAAATGAAATTGACATTGTTTAAGAAAAAGTTATTTGACATTTTAGTTAATAAATCTTATTATAATATTAATGAATTTTTTGACATGAAGAATTAGATATTCATTATCAAGATATAGTTTTAAGGTTGTATGGTAATTAGATATAAGACCATTTAATATTGTATGCCTACCCATGGACGTCGCCAAGGGGTGCAGGGGAGAGCAGTTGCCCCCCTCTAGAGATTCGAAAAAAATGTATTTGTACCTACAATTCATATTTCTCCCATCCTCTCTCTCATCTTGCCCCCCCCCCCCCCTCGTGTTTGTTTGTTTGGCTAGGCCCATTGGCTGGCGACGCCCTTGTGCTTACCCCGACAGGTTATAGTGGACCAATATATATTTTTTGGGAAACATCTTTTTATTTTTCTATAACAATAAATGATTTGAATTTAATTTTTCTCTATAGAGAATCTAACAGCGCCGCTAGCCGACGCTTTAAGGTTATTTTAATAATTCTGCGACAGTAACGTTTGCACACTATCAGAGCTTACACTTGCGTCTCAGTTAAAGAATAAAAGTGACCCTACTGTGCAAAACATCCCAGCTTCGATTCTCGGTCGGACATTTATTTGTTTAATGACAAATGTTTGTCCGATTGTGGGTTTGTCTTTGTGTGAGGTTCTGGACCCACGATGCAGATTTGTGTGGGCCATTGAGTGTGGCGTTATTTATTTAAAGTTTTTTTTTTACTTTCTCCAGGTACATCGACGGGCTCGAACGGCAGCAACGATGCGTCCGTCTCTCGTTCTGAGCCCACAACACCTATGGATTGCAACGAGCTTCCCCCGGATAATAAGCCCTTTGACAACTTGCCGAGTCCATCTACTAAGAAAAGTCTTTTCAAGAAGGGCAACGAGGATGGACGCGATAAGTAGGACAAACTTTATTTTGTGGCATTTACCACTCTCTATATATACTTATATATTCATCAATTAATTATTTAACTGGTTACTATATTCTGTTACTTTGTTATAGTTTCAGTTTTATACGTAATTCTTAGTAGCCCTTAATTACCATGGGTTAGGTTTAAATGTTCTTTATTCTCATTAAGACAATTATTGTCACTTACACAAGAACTTACAGCTATTAAGCTCTGATACATAAAGTTAATATCAGGGTTCATTATTCAATATCAGCATTTAATTACATGGCATTTCAGGACTTCTTTTTCGCAATTACCAAGGGGTTTTTGGGCCAAAATCCACCATATGAGTGCAATTATTGGAGGTTGTGAATTGATGGAAGCCATAATCATAATTGAGTCAAATAATTTGTTCATAATCAAGTCAAATAAGTAGAGTGTATCTTTATGTATTATTTTAATCTTTAAATAAATTAAAAATTACTTGTCGGTCTGTTTGTATTAAACTCAACTATTGCTTTTGAAAACTTTACCTTTGGAGATTTAAAAATAAAATAAAAAAATAAAACTTTTAATCTCCAGCGACCAATTAGCCCAATTGGTAGTTACTACTGTGAAATAGGTCCCGTGTTCGATTCTCAGTCGGACAAACATTTGTTTAAAGACACGTAAAGGCCCAGACCCCGAACAAACACGTGTCTGATTGTTCGGGGTCTAGGTATTGCACGTGTTGTATTCGTCTATGTACGTGTCTCTGGACCCACGACACGGAATCATAGTGTGGGCCATTGAGTGTGTCTTATTTATTTGTTTGGAGAAAAGATTGAAATTGGGCAAGATGGATAGGATGGGATGGAATGGAAATGGGCTCTGATATATTATTTATTTATTCAATTACTGTTTTTGCACGACATTGAAGACGGTCTGATTTATCTACAAAAATAATAATAATAATGTTACACACTACTGAAACACTTGCGTAACATTGGAGAATAGGATATAGCAGTCCATTTTTTCATAGTGTTCTGTGAATAAAGGATAACGTGGTCAATGGAGTGGCCCCAACGACTGTGGGATTATAACGTGCACCCTCCCCCACCAAATATAGTTTGCTTGGCGCGTTTGTCACGTACAGTTTCGCATATTACTTATTTTCGACTCGGTGGCGCTACATATTACTTATTTTCGACTCGGTGGCACTACATATTACTTATTTTCGACTCGGTGGCGCTACATATTACTTATTTTCGACTCGGTGGCGCTACATATTACTTATTTTCGACTCGGTGGCACTACATATTACTTATTTTCGACTCGGTGGCGCTACATATTACTTATTTTCGACTCGGTGGCGCTACATATTACTTATTTTCGACTCGGTGTCACTACATATTACTTATTTTCGACTCGGTGGCGCTACATATTACTTATTTTCGACTCGGTGGCGCTACATATTACTTATTTTCGACTCGGTGGCGCTACATATTACTTATTTTCGACTCGGTGTCACTACATATTACTTATTTTCGACTCGGTGGCGTTACATATTACTTATTTTCGACTCGGTGGCGCTACATATTACTTATTTTCGACTCGGTGGCGCTACATATTTTACTTTCCGCAGGGTGTTAGAGACAGTGAACTTCGAGCAGAAATTTAGCACATTACCTCAGTTCAAGCCTGAGGCGTGCTCCCCGAGCGCGGTGGTGGTGCCGAGCAGTCCGCAGATATACATCAGGAAAAAACCACACAAAATCGGAATGGGTATGCTGAATGACTCTTTTATTATTACGTATATATGTGAATATAATCTGAGAAAGACAACATCAGATCTTACAAGAGTCTGAGAAAAAACAGCTGACGTGATGGAATTTTTGGCTACTTACTTCGTAATCAGCATCTACAGGAATTGCTATTCAAATCTGAGGGAAAGAGTTTGTTGTAGGTCTGTGTTATTACTGTGTCGTGTATATGTGAACATAATTATTTATCTATTATATTTTTTTACAGAATAGTTTCGTACCCTTACAGATACGTATCAGGATCTGTATTTTAATTAGGGCTTTGCACCGCGGAGGCAAATTTGAGAACCATTTTTTTTGCCGGAGAGTGGAATCACGAGTAAATCACTGCAGATTTTACATACTTCATATACTTATAATACGAGTATGTATTACATACGCACAAAAGGTCGCCAACATTTGTATGTTTCGTAAAGTGGGTAATAATATGACAGTTTCCTTATTAAAGGAATCTTTTCAAAAAAATATCGGCGCTTATTTTATTCTATTCGGATATTTAAAGTAACAGCCGGGTTTCTATATATTCTAGGTTCACCGGTTTTTCTTCGGTAATTCTAGAACATGGTTTCTAAAGTTTTTTCGATTTTAAAAACTAGTCCAGAAGTGTAGGTTTGAACCCTTCAAATCTCTAGCGTTTCAAGCCAACCATATCCATCCTGATTATGAATTTATTCGTATGTTTGTTATAACCATAATATAGAGAGAGATAATGTAGTGAGAAAATCTACCAATATTACTTTATGAAATGCGTCTGTTACCTTCGTATACCACCACATATGGAATATCACCGCCTTATCTCTTCCCGCCGCTAACTAAGGGATAATAAAGCCGTTACCACAAGCGCTGAGGACTACACCACCTCTAAAAGAGTGGACTCACCAACTCGCTTGACCAGCGTGGCAATACATCCCTCATGCACGACAATGTTCATGACGAGACCCATGTCCAGCAGTGAATACTGAAACGGCTGGTTGTATGTCTTCATTAATTAAGTATGTGTTTGTTGACAGACGAAGAAAGTACAGTTGTGACCCCAAAGATGGAGACGGAGGTGATGAACGGCAACTGCATGCCTACTCCCCACTCGTGTGGGACTCCCCACACTACTACCAAGCTCGTGGGGAATACATTCTTCGGGCCAGATTTTAATCTGGATACGTTTAGAGGTAAGCAGAATGGAGTCCTTGGGAACACAAACAACGCAGTATTATGCTTTTATTTCATTATCGCATACATTTTGCACAAACATCAGGCACTTTGAAGATTAGTAAACTATCACTATTAAACCACAAAACTCACAATACACAATCTGTACTATATATACGGTGCGACACGTAACAAAGCCGTAGTGTCTGTACATTTGATATATATATTTTTTTAAAGTTGTTGTAGTGAAAAGTACTAATTGATACACAGCCTAAAATAATCTAAACGCGCATTACGCAAAAATCACTGGACGAATTTTAATTAATCTTGGCATAGTTGTAACTTATTTTCCGAGTCAGCATTTAGGATACTTATAGAGATCCCGCGGTGGCAAGGCAAGACGAATTCTAAATTATTAGACATATTAATACTATTAATGGAAGGATTTATCGCCGCATCAATTAGAAGTTTGCTTCTAATTGATTGACCAGAAATTGATCTTCACATTCGGAAACGCTGCGACACACTACACTAACAATGTCCGCAAACGTATTCATCAGTTCAGTTTTTAATTTGTTAATAAATATATATTAATAATTAAAAATGTAATTTGTGGTTAGTGTGTGAGAGCATGGAGGAGATGTCCCCGCGCACGCCGTGCTCTGGCGGTGTAGGAGCCGCGGGCGTGGGAAGCGCGGGCGCGCGCGGCGAGGCTGGCCACCGGCGTATGCTGGAACAGCGCCGCCACCTCGTGCTCAAGCTGTTCCACGAGCAGGGCATGTTCCCCACCACGCAGGCCACCACGCACTTCCAGGTAACACTACCTTACCCCTACCTATCAGACAATTGACCGGTTTTAATCAGAATGGAGCATTTTGTAAAATAATAGGAAGTCTGAAAAGTTCGCGGCCTTTTTGAACGTACGACTTTAGCGTGTTATATTTCTGGCAACACTGATCACTCGCGGGAAAGTTTGACAGCTGACTTTTTTGTAATGGCGACAAATTGATATTACAAGTTAAAAGTTTTATCTTTTCATATTTATTAACATAAATATGACATAAATTATTTTCATATTTATTTCATAAATAAATAAATAAATTAACAATTTTAAAATGGAAATTAATAAGGAGAAAATTAGATTTTTTTTACAATTTTTATTCGACAAGGGTATAAATGCTTCTAGATTTAACGAACTTCTTCACATGGCTGGAGGGCTGTGCTTTCCGGTACGTGGTCTCTATTCGCGGACTCTTTTGTTCTGGTTTACAGTACCCTTTTCCCTGTTTACCCCTGTTTTAAACCCTGTTTACGGTTAGTTCTATTTCACACCCGTGTTTCAAACCTTGTTTACAGTTACCCCTTCGAGGACTCATCTATTCCATCGGTTTATCAGTCCTGCGTCTAATATGACCTATAATAATTATTTACAAAACGAATTCACTATTACAGGCGACACACCGTGACATATTCCCGACGAAGACCTCTCTTCAGCTGAAGATACGCGAGGTGCGTCAAAAGCTTATGGCGCAGTCCAACCTCACGCCACATTCGGAGGTCAGCACGCCTACAAGTTAGTACCTGTTGTACATAAACTTGTATTTCTTTTTAGGAGAAAAAACAGATAACAGCTTAAAAATATATAAAAAATTGCTTTTTTGTTACTTGCGTAATCAACGATACGTAAGCCGAATCTATACTAATATTATAAAGAGGTAAAGTTTGTAAGTTTGGATGTAGGAGGTAATCTCCGAAACTACTAATCCGATTTCAAAAATTCTTTCACCATTTGAAAGTTACATTATTCCAGATGGACATAGGCTATATATTATGTGCAAAAAAATGACGGGCGCATGCAACGCGCGCCGGCCACAGCTAGTCCTTAATAATTTCTCTTTGATAGTTGTGTAGGTATTAAATAATAGGGCGGCAACAATGATGCAGGTGTAAAGATCTACGGTATCTAAATAATAAGCCGGCAACACATGCCACAGTTGATTTAATAAATTTATGTTCTATTCAATAGCAAATTCCTAGGTTCTGCAAATCGCATCTTTGATAATTACCGTACCTTTCATTTATTCACGCCACTTAATTTAAATCTGGGAGCAAACGTTTTTTAATAAACACATTTGTGACATTATCTGAGAAAAGGGTATGAACTCATCGACTTACAATTTCGTTGTTTCAAGATTCCGTTTAAAATAGAAACTCGCTCTAACATCTGACTGTTATGATAAAACAACAGAAAATATGTTGTTTAGAGATCTGATTATTAGAATTTCCTAATATTATAAATACGAAAGTTTGTATGTCACGTTGAAACGGCTGAACTGATTTCGTTGAAACTCAGCAAACAGATTGCAATCCGGATTAACACAGGCAAACTGGTGATCACGGACTGTCCATTGGCGGAGACCGCGACATTCTTACACCAAACCTTACCAAAGCTTGAAGTGGGGAAGGAATGTAACAGACAAATCTTCATCAAAATATAAATATATATGAAAATGATATTATAATACGATACAAAAGCTAGTAAAGCAATAAAAGTCTCAATATCTGGGAGACTAGAACTGACAAGAAGAGAAGGTCTCTTTCCTCAAGCAATGCAATGCAATCAGCCCTTTCAGTCTCCACTGCTAAATATGGGCAACCAAATGCACAAGATAATGTCCATGGTTGTTACATCCATGTTCCATGGCTTTTAGACGCCACGCTAGCCAAGCGGGTTGTCGAGTCCACTTTTTTAGAGGTGGCGTAGTTGCTCAGGGCTTGTGGCAGCGGCTTTTCCTTAGTTGCCTTTTAGACACCCTTAGTCGCCTTTTAGATACCCTTAGTCGCCCGTTAGACACCCTTAGTCGCCCCTTAGACGCCCTTAGTCGCCCTTTAGACACCTTTAGTCGCCTTTAGACACCCTTAGTCGTCCTTTAGACACCCTTAGTCGCCTTTTAGACACCCTTAGGAGATAGGATAGTGCCGGCCGACACCAATTAGCACCTCTACTGTGACAAATTAAGTTGGTATTGTTATATTACAGACGTGAACTCGCCAATCGTGTCCGGGGGCGCGATGCAGCCGACCTCTACGGGCAGTTAGCGATGCGGATACACCATCTCCATTGTGTTGCGAGAATAGACAAACATATTATATTTATTATAGCGGTTGGCAGATCCAATGATATACATTGTACCCTACAATCAACCGTAACCATCGTCCAGTGCTGGACGTAGCCTGCGCGAGACATGTATTTCTTTGAAACTAATGTTGTGAAAACGAGCGCTAAGTCAGCATAACCGCAACCATTTAAGGCCTGCGCATTTAACCACGAGGTTTTAATAACATCAAACGCTAAAGATTTGAACTTTAACGCTCACTAGTGTTTAACGTTCCCAACGAGAATTGTTTCAAGAGGAAGCTTCTGGCACAGTACCTAGCAGGGATGTTCCGAATAGCAAAAAAACACTATTCGCGAATATGAATACTATTACGAATAGTACTTAACCTACTAAGCATTCACCTGTAAAAATTGTAAGTAGGGTAATTTTTAGTACAATTTAAAATTAGTGCTAGTATTTTTTTTGGGTTCGATCAATGAGTTTGGTTAAATTGGTACCCTACCTGAATAATTAAACTAAAACAAAGCTCGTAACTGATTTTCAAATGAACGTTTAATCTTATAAGCATTTCTTTTTGTAGAAAACTTATTTTACTTACTATGCACACTGTGCTTTTACTATTCGAGTATTTGTTTAAGAAATCCCGTATACGAGTACGAATACTTCAGAATTGGTGAATATTCGCCAAAACGTATACGAAATTTCCGGAACATCCCAACAACCTTGCGTCGTCACAGATTTAGTGTTTATACACACATATATATATATGTTTATTTAGATAATGTACGTATAAGTACATATGTATATTTTATTATTTATATATAATATGTACATTTGAATATTATATTAATATGTATGTTATATATTCATTAGGTATATTTAAGGAAATATTAAGGAATTGTCGCTTAAGTTATATGTTTATTCTACTTATCATCACACCTCCCAATGTATCTCCCTGATCGACCCAGTTAGCTGGTAGATGCCTCATTAAGGCATTAAGCTCGCCTTTTGAGCGATAACGTTTGTTAAAAAAAAAATAACTTTAGTCTTAAATGTTTATAAGCGGCACGAGCGCTCAGCGCTCATTTTTGCTACACTAATTAAAACGGCACGCTGGCTTTGTTATCCCTTAGTCGCGTTTTACGACACCCACGGGGGAAGAGATGGGGTCGGGGTATTCTAAAGCCACACGACACCACAAAGCTAAGGTAACGGCACCACATCAATTCCATTTTGTTTAGTGCCGTGGAAATTATTTTTTATACTTTATGCTCGGATAAATAAATCTTTCTTTGTTTCTGAAAAAGACCGAGTATTAGGAACTTTATGTAGTCGGCACTAAGTACCAGATAAACAATACAGTCTTACAATTAATCGTATGTCGTGTTTCATACGACCTTATACTCTCCATAGAAGTTAGTTTCGAACCACTCGATTTAAGACAGGACATAGAATTGTTTAATTATGCCGACATAAGTGTTATCAATAGAATCATTGGAATGTCATCTTGTCAATTGGTACATGAACTTTTATTTTTATTCACGTCTAAATTTTTGTAGTGTGGTGTGAAAGTTGGAATTTGAAAAAAAAATCTTTCAATGGAGGAGCATCGGTTTTAGCTGTTTATTTTTATTATAATAACATTTGCAATAAGTAGAATAATCTGCCACCCGCTAGAATTGTCTATGTAAAAGAAATTCACGATGGAGTTGACGCAGGAAAAATTCTAAATTACAATGTTCTAAAGTAGTAAATGTTTGTGAGAACAGTCGAATGCTTATTTATGCATTTAGCGAGAATGAGGAACAATTGGATGTAAGACATGTGGAGAAATTTGGTTGCTGTAATATAATTAACCAAAAAACACTATAAAAATGTAAAAACCACAAAAAAAAAATCACCAAGGAATAGTGAGTCTATGTAAATTGGTAAATAGTATACCAGTTTTGTACGTTTGAATAAGCGTTTGAAAGTACGGAAGCGTATATGCGAGTATAAAAATTTATGTTTTAAAAAAATATTAAAAAATATTTTGTCTATTGGTCGGAAACGAATAATGCGTGATTTTCGTTCCATTCATAGCGTTATTTTCATCAATTTCCAGTAAATTATTTCCGTTATGATTATGATCAAAATGGAATTTTAAATATTTAACATTTTGTTTAAATTGTGCAATTCGTTGTGTTTTATGTGCAAACATTTGTAAGTTGACTATTGTCGTAACATGTTCGTTACATGCTATGTATTTGAGTTTGTCATGTTGAATATTATCTACATAATGGCCGCACTTATAAACTCTATTTAAATTTAACGATTGCCTCTGAATAAACAATTAGAACGTCATAAAGGTATTTAAGCTGTGATTAAATTTAAATAACGTTTATAATTAAGGAGGAGGTACTTGTTTATAAATAAGGCGCTTTTACACGTTCGCCGAACGTGCAGCGAGAGTGTAAAATACCTTAAATATAAAAAAAATAATTGTCTACTTCATTTACGTTATATTTACATTTAATTTGTGTGTAGCTAGCACATTACTCATTATGGGCACGATCTCAATACGTTTATATGTATAAAAGTTTTTATCTGATTTATAATGTGTTTGTAAAAATTTCATGCGAAGATGCGTAGATATCGTCATCTATTCCAAATCGTTTTTACGTCAAATTGAACCTTTCTTGTTGTTTTTTTTTTTCGGCAAAAACAAAGATACGACTTTGATGTGTAAAAAGAGAGAGATATTTGTATCATTTAACTGTCCATGTAATGGACTGTTTACCCCATTATGCCTCGAAAATATGACGTTGTTTCGTAGATTTGTCTTAGTAAAAGATTAGAATAAGTTACTAACAAAATAAGGTTTTTGAACAGTAACGTATTTTTATATAACTTTCAATTAGTAGCTTGATGTTGCATTTATTATCCAAATGGTTGCATAACCAGATTTTTAAGAAATACATACGACATTTTGAACGAAGTGTTGTTTTCGCTAGATCAAGTCAAAAACACGTCGATACGATTCAGCGGTCGACGCACCGAAGGCGTGCGACGTCCGTCGCTACGGATAGATCTTTTCATATTAATCGATAACATATTAACTCAACGTCGACGAATTGCAAGGTCTTTGAATTTCACTCTACTGTCATCAAATTTGACAGTTTTACGTATCTTTTGAAGTTCCATTGCGTTCATCACCATTCGACGTCGGTAACGAAGTGTAGTGTCATTGAATTTGACATTGTACTGTCATCAAATTGACAGTTTTATGTATTTTTTCAAATTACATTGCGCCCATCACGATTCGACGTCGGTGACGAAGTATAGTGTCATTGGATTTAACACCAAACTGTCATCAAATTTGACACTACTGTCATCAGATTTTACCATTTCAAGGCATGTTGCTTTCATTATTATTGGACGTCGGTGATGAAGTGCAATGTCATTGCATTTTGCAATTGTACGTACGTTCTCAAGTCGTATTGCGCTCATTACTATAGTGTTTATGTTTTGTCGGTTATAAGAAAAGGTCTGATTGGCCTTTTATGTACATATGTATACTCACGCGTTTCGATTATTTATCGTGTCTTTCACTAATAGGGAACGTGATAAGGACGATGATAAATGACGATAGATTAATGGCAAATTTGATAGCGCGTGAAGTCTATCCCCTCAGCTCGTACTGTCCGAGTAGCCTACAAAGTGGAGTGATATTTTACTGTAACGAATGGGGTAACGAAACTTTTTGGTGCAAACAATTTATTATATTTTTAAGTATCTTAATTATTTTGTATCGTTTTCTATTTATGTTGTGATCTTCGTCTTCCACGAGTTTTAAATTTTTCATTTTATTAGATAAATAACATCTATTTAATTATTTCCTTATTATGTACAGTGATTTTACTTTTAAGCGAAGTGCGGAGTGATTTTGAATGTTTTTGGATGCCATGTCCGATTGACTATTTCGTATCGAGGAGTAACACAAATTGTAGGAAATGTAATACAAAATACTAGTATGTTAGTGAATCAATGTCTTTATTACATCTCTTCTAACGGTAAGTCGCGTGGGTCATTTTAAACATAATAACCCGACGGTGGTTTACAAAATCAGCTCAAATCATTAACGACACTAGATAAATCAATATTTATATAATCTCACTGTAAATATTAAATGTACGTTAAACTAGTGCTAAGTGTTCCCGGCTCTCAAAGTAATTAAGTTTTATTTAGAAAATGCTAATTAATATTTAGATAAAAAAAGATTATATAATTTATATTTGGGAATTTTCGGCCAATACAAATGTTATGTATATCAAAATTGTATTTTTAAATGATCTCTTGGACGTCGTATAGTTTAGAATAATTGCTTTAGGAGTCTGGAAGTGAAATGAATTTATTACAAAATAATGTGTAAGAGATATTTTCGCACTGTTATATCTTGATATAGTTCTTGCAGCTCCCGAGCGCGCGTCCGCTTTACTTGTAGTGGTGATTATTGGTACGCATATTTAAAGTATTTAAAGGTATATTATCTTTCACAATATAGTCAAAATCAAAATATTTTATTGCATGACCATGGGTGACTACAAATACACATGTCCAATAGTTGCTAAAGCTGCTTTTCGCGTGTACGGACAATTTTCCATAAGCAAAATTGACGCGCGCTCGTAAGTTGCACAAACTAGTCGCGTAGTCAATTCGTCATAAACTCATAATCATTGTTGTCGTACCACTTAAAACATACATAAGTTACATGTTGTTACCAGTTAGACCATACTCGTAATACATAATTATTGCAATTCGTAACAACACGTGTATTTTGTTGTTCGCTATTACTATCATTTCATGCTATTTTGTAATTACCATTTACATTAGCCAATGTGCAATAATGTCAATTGAAATATGTTAAAGTTACGAAAATATGACGACATGTCACTCGTTGGTAAGCATGATGTTCAGTTTATTTGTGTTGTCATTCATTGATCAAGCACGGTTTGTTCGGGACGCGGGGGGGGGGGGATCAGAATGCGTTGCTCGATAGCCATGAATAAAACGATAATTCTTTATGAGAAATACTATTTTAAGATTAATAATTGTGTATAATATAATCCCATATTATATGCAGTGAAAATGATACAATGTAAAAAATATACATGCAAACGATATAAGAATAAAATGTGTGTCATGGAGCTCAAAATATGTACTTTACAATCATCTTAAAATATATTTTGCATAAAGTGTTAATTAGCTATTCAGTAAGGCGTTACGCTTGCTCGTCTCCGGTCGCACAAACCGATGAGTACCACCAATAGATTTGTTGCCATTAGTTCTACTAACAGTTATATCGTAGAACCAATGGAACTTTTTTCATTTGTTACTATTATAGTTCTACGGATCTAGAACTAATTAGTACAACTAATGGACTAATGGACAGGCCGTGAAGTTGACCGACTATAGCAACGCGACGTCGCTTCTTTTAATAAGTTAACACAAATCATCACTGGATTCATTATAGATAGCAATCATTCTGAGATATATTGATACATATGCAATTATATCTAGTTACAAACTGCATCTAAAGTACATATTCATAGATCCTTTCATCCCTTTTCCCAAGTCCTCTATTTCCATTTTATCTCACCTGTCGAGCAGAGAGGAGTATAAGAGGATAAAGTGCACTCCTTTCCATCTTACTCCCCACCAAGGGAGAAATAAGATAATGAGACTAGAATCTCCTCATCTTGTTACACCCATGTTCTCCATCCCTCCTAATGCACACTAAACGTAAGCAGCGTATCCCAGGTGCTCATTGTTCGTCATTCTTGACTGATGTTGGCACGTATTGCTGATGTCCATATAATGTCCACTTAACACCAGATAGATTGTCTGCTCGTCTGCCACCTTCTTCCTATAATAGTACTCTTAAAATGTCAACTTGTGTCATTATTGCATATAGCCTTGATACAAAGGACAGATATAAAACAAATTTTGTTTGCATTAGTTGTAATCTGGCAAATTATCTCTCAATGCATAACTATCTACAATGCATCCTCTATACATGTATTTTATTGATCGGTTTTAATGATTAATTTGCAATTTGTGTAAATGTAAGATTCCTGGGTATGACTGGTTAATAATTGTTTCCATCGTGTGTTTGTGTTTGTGTTTGTCCATGTTTTAAATTAGAACTGCACTTTTAATCCTATATTTTATTTACACTTTTTTTTCGCAAACAATGATTGTTTATGCTTGATATGGTTTGTACTAAATGTTTCAATTTGTTTTTAATTCTGTCCATATCAGTTTCATGTTTGCCTCTTATTGACGTGTATTGGAGATATGTTGAGTTTGTGTGAATGTCATTTTAGTATGTTATTGTAATAACAAATATGAAACAAATATTAATTAATGGAAGTAATAAACTGCATATTACTAGTGCCTTATTGACTTTCAAGACTTGGTGTAAAATATATAATTTTATTGGCAATTATCATTGTGTAACGTCAGCATTTTGTTCTGGTTTCTGTTCCTAGGTTTTGTCAGTCAATAAACAATGGATAATAGGCAGCTCCTTTTATTAGACTGAATTAACTATGTTGCAAGTAACAAGTTAAAATGTTATATTTTAAGAAATATTAGCAATTATTTCAAAAGGACATTTTAAATGAAAGCATTTCATATTCGTTATTTATTTCGTCTACATAAGCGATTAGTCTAATTGTTTAGTCAAAATGGCATAACTGTAAATATCTTGTTTAGAAGTTTTATTTAGATTTAAGTGTTCAATTTAATGTATATTAGATTGAATTAGACAAAAGATTTTGATTAAGAGAAATATCTGAAAACATTAATAATCACATTTACAAGTTTTTAAATGTTTTATGCATCCAACTAATGGACCAATAAATGGCACCTTATTATAGACATTACCAACAATAAACCAAGGAAGAGTCACTGTAAGGAGGTACTGAACTGGCGAGCCAGCCATAGCAATGTGGACAGTTTGATCAAGCATATTGGATCATTGTACGAACTTATGTTAAAACATAAAAACCTGGAAAGTAGTTTTGTATTTTATTTACGTATTTCTTACACCCCACCCTCTATTCTACGAGTACTTTATATCAAATTACTTAGTCAGCAACATACTTAGGTACCCCAAGTAATTTGATTCTAGCTTAGTAAGGTAACATGGATATAGATTGACCTGTTGCTAACTGCACACACAATTTACAAATTGATTTCTAAAAAATCACAAGAATGGCAGTTTACCTTGACATAACTGTGATGAGTTTGTCTTGAATTTTTTATAGTCTGTCTAAGAATTGATTAATACCTAGGCAGAGTTATAAACTTTTGGAAAATAGCTCCACAGCTAAATCTCTTTTTGTATTATGAGGATAAAAAAGAATGCATCATATTTAGATTGTCAAATAGTGAATATTGTATGTTTTGGAACTTAGGAACCAACCGAACTTGATTATCGAAGTTTTTCACATGTTTGAGATTCTTTGGTGTTCATTATACCAATAAAGTTGCTGTACAGATTTTTTTTTTTCATAGAACAATAATTAATGGAGAAGCTATGAGTCAGCATTGTGGCTCATCTAACGCTGACTTATCGCAACTCCAGGATACTGCAACTGTTTTATCAACCTTTAGCAATAATTCTAATATATCTGGAGAACTCTCGTCTAGCTGGGAGGTTGAGTTATGACAGTACAAATAATATAGTTTTATTACTATCTCTTAGCTGCTTTTTAAATATATTGGCTAATCACATCTAATTTTTATTAGTTATACATAACTAAGGTCAATTTTGTAGTCAATTGTAGGCAGGAAAATTCATACCATGTCTGTAGCTGAGAGGTACAGGGTTCCATATTACACTTATGGGATTCCAAAGAGCCACTTCATTATATGGTTTACTAGTATAAAGAAATAAATTCTATAAGCAAGTTTAAATTAATTGACATTCTGGTGGTAAAATTGCACTCCAGTGACTTACCATGCAAAATTTTATTTTGGTGCTAATTACTCTTTACTTGGCTATAGAGATATTTGAATAAATTAGCTGTAGAAAAACTAAACGAGTTCTAAAGTAAAAGAAAACAAAAAATCCTCACTAATTTTATTTTGTGCAAACTCATTTGGTAATATTTAAATCTTCCTTTTCTATAGATTTAATCATTAACTTTGGATTTTCTTCTTCTAACAATGACAATGCAGCTTGTAGCTCCACATCACCACCTGGATCAGTTAAAATCAATACTTTGAGAGAAGACATCCTTGCTAAAGCATGAACACACCCAATACTAAGTTGACATCCACTTATGTCCAAGTATTCTAAACTTTTGCCATTCTGACCAGCTATCCTATCAATGCACCAAACATCAACATGTTTATTGTTCTTCAATGATAGCCATTTAAGGAAATTAAGACCTTGAAGATTCTCCACACCTTGATACCGGATGCCATTGTGATGAAAGTTACTGCAGTCCACAGCTTCAACAAAGTATCCATCTACAAAATGATCTGGCAACTTGAGTGTTATTATGTCACCAGAAATCCAGTTCATTTCACCTCTCAATCTAAAAATGAAGAGTAAACATTAGCCCCATGTATATCTTCAGTTTTTTAAAACTTTATAACTGCAGCAATAAAAACTGTCTGTTGCCTGTATGGATATTTTTATCGTATGGATATTAACCAATCTGTTATATTATATAGTTGATAATGAAACCAATTATGAAAATAATCAACTTTTATTGTGATATTCCTGTTGTACATACTTATGTAAAAAGGGATCAAAAAGTGAATTTATGATTTACTGACTAGTTTTTTAGCTTAAAAATTTGTTTTTTTGAAGATATTCTTAAATACACACGTTCTAACATGTCATTTATATGAAAAAGCAATGAGAAGAGTTGTTACTTTTTTAGTTTTCACTAGTCTCAATATCTGGAAAACTATAACCGACATTAACGTAACAAGACCTTTTCATCAGATAATCTCAAATAAATTGGAGAATTACCTGACTAGACAACTTCTGTATGTAAAAAAATGTACTGCTGCTAAATTTGTACCCAAGGCAGCTTGCCTTTCAGGTAAATACTTTTGATTCTCTATTTCTTGAACGATCTTCATATGTTGCCACCAGTCTTTTATATCCTGTAAAGATAAGTTAGGTATTTTTTGCATGATACCTAGCATGTCTGCATTGGGGTTTTTGTTCACAAACACGGACAATTTGCTCTTCCATTCGCCTTCCCTTTGTATCCAAGGTTTGCGCCAATCAGGATAAGGTTTTCCTTCCACCATACGAGGATTCAATCCCTTTTGTTCACGTTCGTTTATTTCGTAAATTGATTTATTTTCGCAATATTGTCGAGAGGTTATATATATCAAGCGACATAGTTTGCTTGGCTTTAAACTGAGTGGCATTATCATAATTATATTTGTGGAATGTTTGTCATAGTTTTGTTGACATTTAAGCGAAAATTTTAACGTGGTGCTAAAAAAAATTCCTAAATTTTTTGGCAGCTCGGTAGGCGGAAATTTAGGGAAGAGCTATATATATCGATATTGGTGAAATATCGATATTTAAATATCGATAATGACAACTTTTAAATATCGAAATTTTTAACAAGATCATAATATATTTTTAACTATAGTATTTCCATTTCTTTATTTTCTCGATGACAGTTCTAATTTGATAGTTGTAGTGTTGTGTGACCAAATAAGTAATGATATCGATCGCATATATTTATTATATTTTGAACAAAGACAAATACAACAAAAACATTCAAATATATTTTTTCAAGGTGGGAACACTCAATGGCCCACCGCCATTTTGTGTTTGTTTTAATCTGTCACTCGCAACAAGACGGTCGTGCTAGTCACTACATTTCTGTTCGCTGAGTTTTTTCACATTATCCATACGTTACGTTGTGTATTTTGTGTTCCTGCGTGTTGATTGCTGCCCAGCTGTCAAATATCAAAATGCCGAAAGGATCTGTTCTGAAAAGGCAGGCGAGAGAACTGGTGATCAAGGTTCGTAATTACTTTGAAGCAGAGTATCAAAATGGTGGCCCGCTATTACCACTGTCGCAAGTGCGAGAGCGTGTTGCGGCCGCATTAGGAATTAGTGGACCTACTGTTTCAAAAATTACTACCGAAGCTTACGGTACAAGCGGCATGCAGGAAAATAAGCTTCGTACGCCGAAGAAAAAACGCCAACCACGTCGTGTGACATCGGTTGACAACTTCGACGCTGACGCTATTCGCCGTCATATATATGACTATTACTTGCGCAAAGAAATTCCAACACTTAAAAAACTTGTTGTTTCTTTACGTGAATGTGGTTTGTTCCATGGCCAAAAATCGTCATTAAGCTTGGTTTTGAAAGAAATTGGATTTTGTTATAAATAACAATCTTAAAAAACTTTTAAGTTAAACGGTTTTATATTTTATGTGCACTGAAAACTACGTGTAGCCCTTTCATTTGATACCCATATTGAGGGGGTTAAGGAAAAATATGTAATCCGCCATTTTGTATCGGCGGCCATCTTAGATTTATAATGTTATTGATTTTATTATATTGTATTGTCATCTAAATTAAATGTGTGTACCAAATTTCAGATCAATCTGACAACGGGAAGGTGCTTAAATTTCAATTTCTAATTTTGACCCAAATAAATAAATTCCGTACGGGTCGAGCTAAATAAAACCGTTTAAAAATCGGACAAACGTAAAATATTGATGGAGCGTCACGACGTTGCTATGGCTCGCTGCGAATTTTTGAGCGAAGCCAAAAAGATATCAGATTGGTCAAATGTTATTTTCACTGACGAGACTTGGTTAAATGCAAACCACACAGTATCTAAGAACTGGACTGACGACACCGTCGCTTCCACTAGTTCAGTGCCAATGGGAAAAGGTGAACGCCTCATCATATGCCATGCAGGGTCTACGAAAGGATTCATGTCAGATGCTTTACTGGCCTTTAAATCCAAGAAAACAGTGGACTACCACGAAGAAATGAACGCGGAGATTTACGAAGGATGGTTTAAAGAAATGGTGCAATCTCTGGAAGAACCGTCGATAATTATTATGGACAACGCTACATATCACTCCAGACAAATTGATAAAATGCCGACGCAGGCCAATAAAAAACAAGAGATAATTGACTGGCTCTAACGTCATGGCGAAAATGTGGATAATACTTTATTAAAAGTACAATTAGTGAATATTTTAAAATCGAATAAAAGCCACCCTAAAAGATATGTTATCGACGAAATAGCTGCCGAATGTGGTCATTGGGTTCTTCGACTTCCGCCGTATCATTGCCAGTACAATGCTATAGAACTAATATGGGCACAAATCAAAGGACACGCCGCTCGAAACAATACCCATCCCCCTTTTACGGCAAACAAGATGTTAGATTTATTAAAAAATGCATGTGCGGAAGTAACTGCCGAAAACTGGGAAAAAATTGTGAGAAGAACCCAAAACATTATAGCGTCGGATTGGGAAATTCATGTGGCATTCGATAATATAGAAGTACAGGAACTTATAATAAATGTTGGGGAGAGCTCATCGAGTGACAGTGACGATTCATCAGATTTTGATTAAAATAAATAAATAAAGATTTCCTGTCATTATAATTATTTCGTTTCATTGTCGAGTACCTACCTATACCTACTTATTTTACAACAGCTTCGGAAATTTAAAAGAAGTTGGCATTATCAATCAAGAATTAACACGTGTAACATCTTGTAATGAAATATAATATTAGTTAATAAATTTGTACAAAAGTATCCGGCAGTAGTTTAGTTTCTTACATTTTGTAAAAAAATATCGGATCTGTTATCGTGTTACGTTTATCGATAACTACATCCCTAAAATTGCTTTCTGGCTGCTGACGTGACCTTGTTAATGAAATATTTTTTGTTCGGAGTTTTAGGCGTTGACGCTAGAACAAAGTTATATCGACCACTGTGTGTCAGCTGTCATCGAGAAAATAAAGCAATGGAACTTGTATAGATATCATAATATATTTTTAACAAGATATCGCAATATCGATGTTATTTTACAAATAACGGAGTTAACAAAATATTCAATATAATATCTTAGAATAAACAGTGTAAAAAAACAGATTATACCAAAATCCTTAATTTTTCCTTAATCCTTGAATTTTTGGAGTTGGCAGCACCGAATTATTCATTCTCAATCTCAAGATAAAACTTACAAGCAACCTTGTTAAAAGTTGAAATTAAAGGTTGTTTGATTTGTATAGCTCTGTATTGTTTTCTACAATTGAAA
Organism: Sesia bembeciformis; assembly: GCA_943735995.1. Classification (NCBI taxonomy): domain Eukaryota; kingdom Metazoa; phylum Arthropoda; class Insecta; order Lepidoptera; family Sesiidae; genus Sesia; species Sesia bembeciformis. Next base: position 5,508,711 of record OX031044.1, on the reverse strand, counting down.
TACTTATTAAAGTGCAGTAGTTTTTAATACTTGAGTGAAGTTTTTAGTACTTTAGGTAACTAGTTAATAGATATCCCATTGTTTCCTGTCAATATTTCTGACATCAATTAATTTTTTTTTCTTAATTTGTTTTTTGTATTTTTTAATATAATTATTAGAAAAAAATATAATGTCTATTATTTTCTTGTATAATTAACACTTATCTAAGTTACAGTTGATCATGGTCTCCTATAAGTACATATTTAGTATGCATTTAAATTAAAAAATTAAATTAATTATTTTGTGGTAGATAATATCGGAATATCGATATTAAGCTATCGATATCAATATCGATATTATAATATATAAAGCTCGATTTTAACAATATCGCTCATCCCTAGCCAAAATGTTTCATTTTTGTTTATTTTCGTCTAGACTTTGGCGGGAACTGAAGGAAGGTTGAGTTTTTTGTATAAGATGTTGTATGTAAAATTGTGTACGTAGGATTTGTGGTTCAATGGTGATACTTTATTAAATTTTAAAGTGCCTAGTGTTAGTGCATAATGGTTTTGATAAATTAAATAAAAGCGTAAGACTGCATTTTTCGTATTCTTCCAAGGAGTCCAACTCATCTTCAGTAAACCTATTATCACTTTACTGCTCAGTAAAGTGAGCCTACATTGACGGGACTGGAGAGTGACGTGATAAAAACAATTCCATTTTATTTTCTACTATGTGAACCATTAACTATGCCAGTGTCCAAATAAATTATATCTAAAAAATATTTTCTTCATGGCATTGGTGCAATTAGCACATTCAGCCAAGGTTAAGTTTTCTTATAATTATCAAGTCTTAAACATTCTGATAATATCCAGTCCCGTCTTAAGTCAAGAGTCGCTCAATAGAATTATAGTGTTGTTTACTGAGGACAGAAGAGAATTCCTTGGAGGCACACGAAAAACGCAGTCCAATGCTTTTATTCGATTATCTATCATAAACATTACGCACAAGAAACACGTAGAAGTTAAATAAACTATCATTGTTAAACCACAGTACGCTCAATAAATATTTTTTAATAATGAAAAGAAATGATTAAAATTTCACTTACTCTCGACTTCCCGCCAAAAAATCGACGCCAAGGTCGAACTGACGTTCAATGGGATTGTAAAGAATTATTGTACAGGTTTAAATCGTACATATTTTCTTAGTATGTCTGAAGTATGATTTGTTCATGTAATTTATAGCAAAAACCGTAGATATGCGTGTAATATTTTGTGAATTTATGTGTGTAACAAATATTATTACAAGCGAACACTTCGTGGGGTTATTTGATATTGACGGGGAAAGACGATATTCATCACATAGCCATTGGGACTAATATTCTGGTCAAGTTACTTCCCCTTTTACAGAAGACTGCCGTCAAAGACAGATATCGAACTAACTTAAATATTGTTACTGATACAATGTTTCCCATTACAAAGAGGTAACCATTATACTCGTACATCTATACTAATACCTACAAGTGCTATTTTGTTTTCTTTTCCTACCCAATGTATTTATTACCTATCCCCATTTTTATTCAAATCTAGATTGTCAGATTTTTTCTGCTACGCGGGTTCTGATTATAATAGCCAGGCATTTTATAACAGCGGTGATTCCTGACTCTCATTTATGAAGTCATGAGTTCAAATCGTCCGCCCGTAACACAAAAGTGCCTATTGCTAAAAATATTGTTAGCTCAGCGATGACGGAAAACATCAAGATTCATGAGATAACCCCTAAGTTTGAGAATTAAAAAAAAGAAGCATTTGCGATTGCCAATTCGCATTTTATGTGCCCATATGCTGGATTATGGCTTTAGTGATTAACTGGAGAGGCCTATGACCTGCAGTGGGACGTTATAAAGTGACATCGAGAAGCAGTATTCTATACATATAATAAAAATGTAAGAGTTGAGTCGATACATTGAACAAATATAAAAAAAAAAAATTGAGTGGTCTCTTTAGAAGCTACAGAACCCAAAACAGAGTTTTTTTTTACATTTTTTGGCTGTATGGTTTGTTTGAGTATCACATAAAAAAAGCTAAGTGGATTTTATCGGTAAGTAAGTATAGCTAATTGTCCAGAACGAAAACTGGTCTGTGTCACCGTCCTATGACACAAGGAAGTTGAACTAAAGAGGAAAATAAAAAATACGTTCAATAGAATTACTCAAAAACTACTGAATGGATTTTTTCACCGCCGTGTATCATCTCAATATGCAGGATCAGTATCGCATCCTTAAATGCGTTACCTATATCAAAAGTGGATTGAAAAAAGTCATGAAAATATTTGTTTGGTCTCTTTGTGCAAAAACAATAATGCGGAATGAAATAGGATTTTCGCTGTTGTACTCGTATAGCTTCTTGTCCGGAAGGAAATTTGGAATATGTGGAATTTCGCTTTGACATTAGAGAAATAGCAGTACCTAGAGAGAAAAAAATGGTAATAATATCAACATCATCTTATTTTTCTAAGACGGAATGACGCCGGAAAAATCCCTATACACTTATATTTGAAGTCAGTGTAATATTAAATTATTAAAATAAAATAAATGTTACTTAAAACTATTTCATTACACTATTCGTTAACAGATGGCTCTGCTAGGTGCATTTTAGTCAATGAGATTCAAAAACAGCATAATATATTTCATTGAATAATATGCGAATGTTCACTCTTTTGAATGTTAGAAAGAGCTCGAAAAGGCCAAGAATTGAGTTTAAACACTTTGTTAGACACCAGCTGCCTATTAAATACGTTTCACTACTTGTCATTAGATTCCTTGGACATCAATAAAAAAAACAAGTAGGTAGTTTATGCCAACGTTTATGCTCGTCTATGAGCTTTGTATTTTTTCTGGAAAATCTCCAAACTTCGGCTTTCTACCCATTTCTTAACGTAGCATACTGACTGATATGTGCTCCGGGGTCCGAAGACAATATCACAATAAGTACAGTACTCCATCCACATTTAAAGCTATTTTCGTTTTTGTATGACTGAACGATGCTACAAAGATGCGTATATTTTACCAGTGAGCGCCAAAAATTTTCAACCTAACATGTTTTAACACATCAAACTCAATGCCCTAAACAAGGACTTCCTGTGTCGTGGGTTTAGAGAACACATTACTCAGCAGACAACATAAACATTTGTCTTTAAACAAATGAACATCCGACCGGGAATCGAACTAGGGACCTCACAGCAGGCAGGAGTTCTACCAACCGAGCTAAGAGCTCGTCCAAATCTTACATTTTACTTTTAGAAAAAAACTCTCCAGCCACAAGCCTGAACAAGTATACCACATAAAATTATAATAAGTTTTCTTTTAAATAAATTATAATTTCATTTCAGGGCAATTGTTACGTTGAAACAAAGAATGCGGGAGCTGGGAATAGTTTTCCCGCACTCATTTCATCAGATTTTTTGTCGCAAGTACAGTAGAGGGTGGATTCAATTATCTCACGACTACATAACATACAGCTTTTTGTATATTAAAATAATGAATGGAAGCTTATGTGAATATTTGAATTTTTACAATAAATTCCGTAATAATAATGTTGCAGATATTGCAAACTGTATATCTGAGCTGTTGGTCTTCTGGAAAGTTCTGCAAAGTCTAAAACTTTGATTATTGGCAGTAAATATATGTATTATATTTGACAATGATCTGTCATGGTGTCATCACATCAATGACAACCACAAAAAAAAGTCATTATTCTATCCATTCTCTGAAACGCCTTCAGAATGTTCTCCCCATTACAACCTAGACTAATCTTGCTCAAACTCTTCTTCTTCCAATTATCGATTATGCCGATGTATGCTTTCTAGATGTCACTGAAGAACTTCTGAATAGACTTTTTTGGTTTACGCAAGTTTGACCATATTTATGAGTAGCTAGGAAGAAGGAAAAAGAAAAAGCATCAGTGGTTACCTATTCGTTCTCGCCGTAACTGTCACATCCTTACACTCCTCTATAATGTTCATAACAAACCTTCTCCTTCCTACTTGCGTGACCGTTTCCCGTATATTTTTCCTAGATCTAGACTACTTAGAACCCGAACCTTCTCCCTGGTAAAGATCCCATCTCACAATTCTCGTAGCTGTGGGGATTCATTTTCGGTTCATGCCGTACGCTTATGGTATGCTCTCCCTCATAGGATACGACATAATCCTTCTCTTACTATTTTTAAAACCCTATTAAAAGAGCACTATTTGTCAATTTTCTAAATAGTTCCTATTGTATATAATATGTATTAAATATATATTATTATATAATATATATGCATAATATTTATTATTTAGGTATATGTGTTTATATATATTGTATACAAATATGTATATATTTTGTTAATATATTATTTTACTATTAAATTATTATACAAATTTTCCGTACGCACCACGCCTGCCTTTCTGTCTTAAACTATTTCACTTTCCCAGGTCTGCTGGAAGAAATCTCCGCAGCAGATAAGCTTGCCTTTTGCCTTGTAGATCTTTTTTTTTTTGTTTCTTATTATTTGTTTCATGTTATGTGTGTATATTGCTCTCATCTCTGGGCCGGCGCACCGAAATACCAGTTGGATCCATTTGACTCCATCCAACGACGTGCTGTTCGTATTGTCGACGATCCCCTTCTTACGGGCGGTTTAGAACCCCTCAGCATTCGGAGAGACGTTGCGTCTCTCTGTGTGTTCTACCGCCTGTACAATGGGGAATGCTCTGAAGAATTGTTTAATATAATTCCCACCTCGGGTTTCTACAACCGCACCTCCCGTCACAGAAGTGCACAACATTTCCTCGATACGGAGGTGTCGCGCACTGTTCGGTCCAAAAAATATTTTATACCGCGAACCCGTAGGCTGTGGAACGAACTGCCTCAAGAGGTCTTTCCATTAAGCTCCGATATGGGGTTCTTCAAGAGAGCTGTGAATAGGATTTTGAAAGGTCGGCGGCGCGCCCGCATACCCCCTGGTGTTGCAGGTGTCCATGGGCGGCGGTAACACTTACCATCACGTGGGACCGCTTGCTCGTCCGCCCACTAGTATATATAAAAAAAATATTATTTTTTTATGGACGGAGGTGGCAGACAAGCATACAGTCCACCTGCTGGTAAGTGGATACTGTCGCTCATAGACATCCGCGATACATGCCGACATTAGTCCAAAATGACAAACGTTGGCACGACCCCGGATGCGCTGCCTACCTTTGGAGATATAGGAATGGATTTGGAGAAGGGGTTGGGAAAACGGGAAGGGATAGAATGTGTATGAACTCTGACACATCTCACTCACTACCGAAACACGTAGGTACGTACGTACATTAGGGAGATAAGATAAAGTGTGAAATGCAGTACATTTTAAAGTAGTCTTCTGTGAAAGAGGGGTAACGTGGCCAGTCGAGCACGCCCAGCAGCTGTTGGATTGCAGCGTGCACTCTCTCCCTCCACTACTGGACATAGGCCTCCTCATGCAGATTGCGAGTTGCTGAGACCACTCTTATAGAGGTGATGTAGTTCCTCATGACTCGTGGTAGCCCTTTGTTATACCTTAGTTGTCTTTACGACATCCTTGGAAAATATAGTGTGGTCCTATTTTAAAAGCGGCCGACACCACGCGGGCAATTAATACATTTATTTACTATAAATATCACATCAACAACCTATCTATAATATATCTATCCACTGCTAGATATAGGCCTCTTCCAAGGCTCGCCACCTCATATGGGCTTCGGCTCTTCTTATCCAACCACCATCGGCAAACTTTTTCAAGTCGTCGGTTCACCTGGCCGCAGAATCACACTGCGCTTCTCGGTACTTGGCCTCCAATTGGCGACTAGTCTCCCCCGTTGGTTATCGGTCCTGCGGCAAATATGGCCATTAGCATGTGACAAATTCGATGTAGGCGAAGTCAATATTAAATTAAAAGAAACCGCACACGGCACCCTTATGTGAAAAATGGAAATATTCTCTCACAATTTTGACTGGCCAATATACATAGTTGTGCGGGCTTATATTACCCGCACTGTGTTGTTGCTGGGATTGTGAAGAAGGAAAACGCGATGAGCTATTCTTGAGGTTTATATCTAGTACAGACTTAACTGTTTGTTAGACATGCGTCTAGTGTGGTGACTACAAGTTGACTGTCGTGGGCTGGGATTCGCCCTTATTTATATTGATACAATGAGGGATGCTGGAGTTGGGTGTTTCTATTGTTACGATGTTTTGGCCACGTGTTCGTTACGGTCCGCATGTGCAAGCCGTTCGTCTGGGAAGCGATTTCTCTTCCTTTGTTTTTAGTGTCAATAGTGAAGGTGTATAAACCGTTAGGTCGGAACGCGCCTTCTTGTCCCTTGTCTGTTAAATGTTTATAGCAGGGTTGCGTAAACCGTTGGTTTTTTACACGCTTTCTCGTCTATTGTTCAACTCCAACATCCCTTTACAATGAGTGACATAACTGTCTTTATGAAACGAACTATTTTAACAAAACGTATCCTACCTTAACCTACTGTTTTGAATCAACTATGTGTATTTGTACTTAACCTATAGTTATACATTATATACTTATAAGCTATGTACAGATTATGAGCCGGTCGTCGCGAACATTCTCCCGCCGTGCGTAGACTCTTCCTGTCTACGCATCTATTTGGGTTGCTGGCGCGCGACCGGGTCTGTTGGTAGGATAACGAGCTTCTTTGTCGGTCGACGTAATGTTCCTCCTTTCGTTCTTACGTCAGCTGTGCGAACTACTCCATCGGCTCCCGGATAGGTGTCTGTGACTATTCCTCGCGGCCATGTGTTGCGAGGCATCGTATTGTCTGCTATTAGTACTATATCTCCTTCCTTCAGCGAATGCCCTCGACCGCGGGGCTCCCGCCGGTGTTGAAGTTTTGGATCTTTGTCTATTTTCTTATTTATCGTCATCAGTCTCTTGTAAGCGTTGTCATAGTTCGCGGGCATCACGACATTGTCTTTCTTCCATAGTAGCGCTGTTTCGTAACTCCCGTGCTCTGATTCTTTCGTGCATTCGTTGAGTATGTTGAGTGCACGTTCCTCTGGGTCGTTTAGAGGTCGCTTGGGCGTGATCGTGAGAGACTTTAGTGCGAAATACTGCCTTAGCTGTTCATCCATGCTCTGTTCTTGCAGGGATAGATGATGTGTGTAGTGAATGCGGCGCCCTAAAGTTCTTGTGTGCGCGCCATGCATCACCCATCCGAGTGGAGTGAGAGAGGCGATTGGTTGGTGTTTCAGTCCTTTTCTGACTTCAGTTGCGATGAGCAGGTTCCAATTGTCTTGCCCTATGAGAACTTGTGGCTTGATATTAGGGTATTTTAGGTTCTCTTTTATGTCGTCTAGATGGCGGCAGTCGTCTAAGTCTTTCTCCGATACCCCTTGTGCTGAGAGTTGTAGGTTTTCGATGGTGCGAGCTTGTATTTTATGACTCTGAGTCGCACCGTGTATGGTGAGTGTGATTCTTCGTGAGCGGGCCGCTTCCAATTCGGTTTCCGCTATAGCTTGAATATGCAGTGGGTCGACGGGTCCCTTCGCTCCTATTCTCTGTGCCACACTGGAGTCGATTAGTGTGACTGTTGAACCGTCGTCTAGAAGGGCGTAGGTAGTAACGTCCCCTATGGGACCGGAGATTCTAACTGGAACCATTTTCAAATAGGATTGCGTCCTATTCGATCCTATTGGAGTCCACGCGGTTGATACGACGTCTGTTTTCGGCTCGGTGTCGTCTGTTTCTGTCTTTGTGAAATGTAGTAGTTTATTATGCCAATGTTGACATCCGTCGATTTCGCATCGTTGTCCGCGGCAGCTGTGTGTCTGATTTCTGTATTTGAGACATCGGAAACAAAGGCGTAGATTTTTTGCTAAATCCCATCTTGCATTTACGTCGGCTTGTTGGAATATTTTACAGTCTATTGTTGGGTGCCCTCTTTGTTTACAGACAGGACATGTGGTCGTTTTCTTATACTGTTCTGTCGTCGTGAATGTCCTGTGCGCTCTTTTATGTGTGTTATTGTACGAGTCTGGTTGTGTAGGGATCGACTCGGGTTGAGCGTATGGGCTACACCTTTCTGCTTCACGCTCAAGGAATCGCGCGAGCTTTGGCAAATCGGGCTCTTCTTTCGGTTGTTCGATCGCGTAATCGAACCAGCGATACTTCATAGCGGGCGTGAGCTTTTCTATTGTTGCTTTCGTTACTTCTGGATTATACAAATAGTATGTTTTCTGTAGCGCCCGTAGGGTCGATACGATATTGGATACTCGGGTAGCGAAGATACATACTTCTTTTGGGGCGTCTGAAGGGCGGGGGAGTGCCCTCAGACGCTCCAGTTCGGCCAATGCTATAGAGTCTGGGCGGCCGAAACGTGACTCCAGTGTTTTTATGATGTCGCGCGGCTTCGCATTGTAAATAAGTAGGCTCTCTACCGCTTCTCTGGCTCGACCGCGGAGGCCTTTGCGAAGTCGTGCGATGTTTTCTGTATCTGTAAAGGAGGCCGACGACTCGTCGTAGGCTGCCTTGAATAATAACCACTCTTGATGCGACCCATTGTACGGGGGTAGCTCTGTGTGGTGGCGTGGAGAAGTCTGTTGTCCTGTTCTAGCGGCCATTGTGATCGCACTAGCGAGTTCTGTTAGATCTATGTGGTTCTGCTGGTGTGTCGTGTTGACCGTGGCTCCCGCCGGTTGCGTAGTCGTTACGCCTGTTCGGTGAGTGGCTATCGCTGTGTAGTTCGCGCCCTGGTTCCTTACGTCGGGTGTCTGTTCTGTGGGGGCGGAGGTAGACACGAGAGGTGGAGGCAACGCGAGGCGAACGGCATCTTGAGCTATGTGAGTCTGGGCTTGATTGTTCTGTACTGTAGCGCCGACCTCTTCTGTACTGTACTGTTGATGCGGTTCCCTTGATACGGCTAACTTGCGCGTAGTATGTAGCCAGGTGTCGACTCTTGTCTGTGCTTCTATGTCGGTAATTACTGTGTCGTCGTCTTGTTCGCTGTCTGAACTTTCTGCTTCTATTTCGGCGACTTGGGCTGTGGCGAGTTCAACTTGAAGTCGTAGTAAGTCTGTTTTAGCTTTGGCTAAACGGAGCGCGCGCTGAGACTTCGATTTCTTACTGTTTTTCGATGATTTTCTAGTTTCAACGCTGAGAGGTGGGGGTGTCGTGGAAATTTGCTGTATATCAACCCCCGTCCTTTTCTGTTTGTCCGTTGTTGTAGCGGATATCGCAATACCTGAAGAGCCGGTAACGGTGGTTTCTGTTGCTGTCATTTTAGCGGATATCGCAGTCTCTGGAGAGCCGGTAACGGCGGTTTCTGTTGCTGTCGTCCCCGTTGAGGTTTTTGTCGCCGAGGAACTTGTACCGTCGTCCGATTCGTGAAAGTTCTGTAGATACGAATTTCCGCTTTGCGATCTTGTTACTGGCATCTTGTTATTTTTCTGTTTACTTTTCCTCGACGATTCACGTTTTTCTTTCTTCAATGATTCGGCGTTCGAAGGACCAGAATGTGCGGGCTTATATTACCCGCACTGTGTTGTTGCTGGGATTGTGAAGAAGGAAAACGCGATGAGCTATTCTTGAGATTTATATCTAGTACAGACTTAACTGTTTGTTAGACATGCGTCTAGTGTGGTGACTACAAGTTGACTGTCGTGGGCTGGGATTCGCCCTTATTTATATTGATACAATGAGGGATGCTGGAGTTGGGTGTTTCTATTGTTACGATGTTTTGGCCACGTGTTCGTTACGGTCCGCATGTGCAAGCCGTTCGTCTGGGAAGCGATTTCTCTTCCTTTGTTTTTAGTGTCAATAGTGAAGGTGTATAAACCGTTAGGTCGGAACGCGCCTTCTTGTCCCTTGTCTGTTAAATGTTTATAGCAGGGTTGCGTAAACCGTTGGTTTTTTACACGCTTTCTCGTCTATTGTTCAACTCCAACATCCCTTTACAATGAGTGACATAACTGTCTTTATGAAACGAACTATTTTAACAAAACGTATCCTACCTTAACCTACTGTTTTGAATCAACTATGTGTATTTGTACTTAACCTATAGTTATACATTATATACTTATAAGCTATGTACAGATTATGAGCCGGTCGTCGCGAACAATAGTCGTGACGTTTGGCAATTTTTTATAGAAATGTTTTGGTTGAGATAATATTGTAATGATTTTATACCCACTACTTAATATGTAAATACTAAAAACGACAAGTTTACGCGACAAAGTTAAAGTTAATACTGTATTAGGAAATTTTTATTTGCAAAAATTATAGCATCTCCAAATTAAATCTACTTTTACGTCCGAAGTTAACGTTCAGATGCAAAATAATATTAGAAGCACTTCTAGTGATTGCGATCTAATCAGATTTAAGGCAGCATGTGTCGCCGCAAGTTGGTCGTCTTCCAGTTTCAACCTTCGAGTTTTCCTGACACGAGGCATAATGCGACGAGACACATGCCTGTTAATCCCACACTTAAAAGAAATGGAGGAATCGCTAGAGTTTATTCCCGTTGCCGCTCAATAAATTTTTGTCCTTACTATAATATTATAACATGAGACAATGTTATTTATTTATTTACACTTCATTGCACAATAGCGTACAAAAGGCGAGCTTAATGCCTTAAGGCATTCTCTACCAGCCAACCTTTGGATTTATCAGAAAAGTTCAACTAGGAAGTGCATGAAAGACACAATTTAGATGGTGTGGTAAAATAAATATAATACATTATTACATATACGTACATACAAACTTACACACATACATATATATATAAGAATAAATATAATATATACAAGGTATACATAATCAATGAATACAGTATATAATTAAATATATAGATGCATAAGTTATATTAAGGTAATGTTCCCGAAGCATCTTCTTAAAAGAGATTTTGTTAGGTGCTTTCCGGATGTCAGTGGGGATAGTGTTCCAGAGTCTTGCTGCCTGTGCAGTGAAAGATTTGATCACAAAGCTAGTACGGCCAGAATAAACTTGGAGTAAGGAGTTGGTAGCGGAATGAAGATGATATTCACGGATCATCTTCATTCCGAAACTGAAATTTACATTTCAAATACTCTGGGCAACTTGGATGGTGTAGAATTGAGAAGAGGGTGCAGAGCATTATTACATCTCGCCGCTGTCGGATAGGTAGCCATTTAAGCTGAGAACCGTAATAAGAGATGTATGTGATCGTATTGTGTTGGACCCACTGTTGGAATTTGTACTCTAAATATAGTATTTATTTGTAAGTATGTACTATATTTTTATAATGTGTGTGATATACCTACTATCGCAATTACAGGATTGGTCGTCTACTATAATTTCTATCTATGTTGAGTCATTTTAGCTTGATATTATTTACCCTTCAATCTAAGGAATTCCTTTATGTATGACAACATTGAGATACGCGGCATTTTACGTGATACTCATTTGGGAATCCCCACACAATGTATCGCTGATCCGTTCCTTTTAAGTGAGAGCAGGATGAGTGTATTTTCTGTATGAGTGCGACAAAGATGGCAGTTTAACGCCAGTGAATATTTGATTGAACGCATTCGAAATAAATGTAGGGCAAGTGTTGTTTGTTGTTCTTCGAATATAATTACCTGTTTTGATTGACGTGTTAATTGATAATTTACTAGTATAAACAGTTTAACAAAATCACACAAAGAATATATCTACGATCCGTGCGTTAAAACCAGTCAAATTCTTGTTTTTTAAATACATAGCCTATACAAATCAATGCAAAAACAAAATGTACCTACTATATTTTTTGGCAAATACTATCTTTTTAATTTCTATAGAAAATAATTTTCGGAAAGAGTGATTCTAACACTGTTTGGACTACACTCGGGAGGGAGGGTAAGGACAGGGCACACATTGCAATCCTAAAGCTGCTAGGCTGAGTTACCTTCTCTCACAAACGATTTCCGTAAAATGTTCGCATTTCAGGAGTGTATACCCAAATATATACAAAAATAAATTATACTATACATTGAATTACTTAAAATAAATTGAAATATATTATAAGTAGGGGTACGTAATTTTCGTATTTACGAAATATATGCGAATAAATACGAAAATTTTGTTTTTAATACTTTATCGCGAAATCTCGATGATTAACATTTTTTAAAGCGAAACGATCAAGTGACGTGTCAAAACTTGCGCACTTCTATTGCCACCGCACTTGTGAACTATGCTATGACCTCTAGGCCAGCTAGTCGCGGCTTTTTGCGTCACACTCGGTGACGGCACTCGGTCACACACTCTTTTGGCACTCGGTCACTCCACAGAGAGCGTGAGATGGGTGCATGTTTATCAAGATGGGTTGCCCTAAGAAGGAATTAGTTGATAGAGTAAAAGAATTTCACCAGGATGGATTATATTTAAGCGATACTAACATCGTTATGTGCAAATATTGCAACGTCCGTCTAGAAGGGATACAATAATGAAGCATACGACCTCATCTCCTCATTTAAAGAAGAAAACTGAGTCCCAACTAGGGCCCTCTGGAATTAAACGGCAGTCTACAATTGTCGGCGGTTTTGAAGCGCAAAAGCGTGCCAAAATGTCTTCTCTTGAGCGTCAATGTCAAGGTTGTTTTGGTGAAAAAACAAGAAGCATTTTGTCAAACGAAAGTCGTGAAGTCCATCAAGAGCACTGTATTATGCTGAAGACAGCAGCACAGAAGAGTTTAGATAAATTGTCTGCACACATGAGATCCAACCCAACAAACGAAGCCTATCAGCACATTGGCAAATTATTTTGTCCATCTGTAGCAGCAGCCACGCCACATCATCTTTGAACACAAATTTAACGCTAGAAAACGTCTCTAAAATACAATTTTTCAAAGACATACCACAGGATGAACTCATTGGTGATTAACCAAGAGACTCCTGTTGATGTCATACAGATTTTAGTAGCAACAAAATGCTGCTACCTTAGCTTTGCAAGGGCAGCTATTCAAAGCCTCTATAGTCCAGTTAACAGTGTGGATGTTGAGAGATATTTTAGTATCTACAACATAGTTATAAATGACCGAAGGCAAAGGCTAAAGGAAGAAAATGTACAGACAACTGCAATGTTAGCTTTTAACTAAGTATTTTATTATTGATTTTTTAAGTTTTGAGTCTATGCGATAAAATGCGAAATTTTTGGTTTTGATTTTTTATTTGCGAAATATACGTACCCCTAATTATAAGCTATTGACAACGGGACGATGTTTTAGAGAAAGAAAAAAAATTTAAATAATTATATTTATCAACTCTTGTTGCATAGACAGTTAGTATCGCCGAATCAACTTTTTAAATGAAAATTTAGAAGGGGCTTTCGTAATGTTAGTGGGAAGAGTGTTCCAGAGTTTGATCGCCTGAGCTGCGAAAGAATTGGACATAAAGCCAGTGCGGCAAGACAGGACATGTAAGGAAAAATTCTCATCAATGCGATTTTATTTCAATCCGCTCTTGATATAACGAATTTAAGAATACGATATTGGTCCCGCATATTGAGCTACACTACAGTGAATACCTCGTTAAAATCCATTGAGTAGTTTTTGAGTAATTCTATTAAGCGTATTTTTTTAATTTTCTTCTACAACTCATCTACCTTGTGTCATAGGAAGATGACACATACCCCAGTTTTCTTCTGTATAATAAGCTATACATTAATAAAAACCCGATAAATATCCACCCAGTAGTTATTACGTGATGAACAAACAGCCATATGTTACAGACATTCAGACAAAAATTCTAAATACTTCTGTTTTGGGTTCTGTAGCTTCAAAAAGACCACTACATTTTTTTTTTAAATTAATCATTGTACAGACACAACTGTTTTACTGTTTTATTATATTAAGTAGATAAAAATGAACGATGGACACGGGTAAATAAAATGTTGTTCTAAAATAATTTCTAAAAGAAAATCCTGAAAAAGTTCCATTACCACCGGTGGCCAATGGAACGGAAAAGATTTTCTTGCAACACAACTAGTGGTGGCTAAACTAATAGGCAATAACGGGAATAGATCATCTTCAAAACCTAATTTCGTATTAACACTGTGATCAGAGTGTGTGGCATTAATGTGAGACGTTAACTCTATTTACTGAGCTAATAGACTGAAAATCTGCGCGAAGGAATAAGCCAAGAGGTTTTAATGCAATTTCGTTTTCTCCTGACTTTAATACCATTGTAGTGCGAGCACACTAATTGCATTTACTATTAATTAATTAATACTCTAAGGTTCCATATAAACGTTATGGTTTATCTAATCGATTAGATAGGTATATTTTTCGGAAATAAAAATCAGTAGTAGCGTCACGTTAGTAGTGTTTTCGAACTAAGGCAGAAACACACAAATTGTTTACAAATAGCTGCAGTTCGAACACTATTTAATAACCTTTATTTATATTCATATGAGTATTTTTGATCTTTTTCTAAAATGCATCCAATAATAATCCGTTAGAACACAACTGAAGCACGCGCCACGAATAGGAAGAATTTCGGTCATTGACATAAGGTCAGCCAAGACTGGACGCTAAACGGATTTATTTGTATGAAACCGTCTATCATCGACTACTTCACAAGACCCCTCAAATTAAGGTTCAATGATATTTAATCAGGTTACATTTATATTATGAATATCTGTTTTGAACTTTTCATAGTTTAAGAGATTTTAGATTGAGGTTTAGCGTCTGTTTTATTTTATATGTGTACATTTTGTGGAAACGTTCTGTATTATTAGATAGTAATTAAGAAGAAAACAATTTTTTAAATTTTACTTATTGATACTAAACTCAGCATGCGTGCACGCATGCGTGAGAAATCAACTTGTTCTGGAAACTTACACATTAGGTAATCAATAATCAATAGTCATTCATTTTTACCGTAAACTTTGAATTGTTATTATTTATTTAGATTTCTAACTAATCCAGTTTTGCGAATGTCAATCTATCTATATAAATATATAGGAAGAAATGTCGTGACAGTCTGACTTATCATCGTCGAAGCGAAATCGCTGAAGCTAGAAACATGAAAATTTGAACAGTGGCTGTTGCTAACGCACTTACTAATGGTGAAACTGGGTACCCAATGTTAAATTGAAAATTGAATGATTAAATGTAATAAATTTTGATTACTAATTTGATTTTATTCCCGGAGTGAACGTACATGTACATTATTAATTGTTCTAGCTAGACTATTTTATTTTTCACATAATATATATTTACTAATTCTGTTTAAGTTAATAATAAATAATACTAGTATGTTTTATTTTTTCGTAATTAATAGGAATGTCCTAATTAAAAAACATATTTAAAGATTTTTCATAAAACGTGTAGGTACGTACGTATTTAAATAAAAATTTAAAAGGATCTGTCTTCTGATGCAAGGAATATATTAACACTTTACTACTCATAGTTAGCTGTTTCTCCATTTAGACGACGAACCTCGGTTAACATTGTTAACGGTCTAAACAGCTAGAATCCCATCCGATTATGGTAATTACTTTTCATGAATAATCTCTAATCCGATTAAGATAATTGAGGTTATGGTTAAGAAACCCGAAAGGGTCCAAACTAAGTACTATAGTTGGACATTTTCCATGAAATAATTTGCGTTATTTACTTATGGAGGGGACTGTGTTGAAACTGTTTTATATTTACAGTCTTTATAAATTAGGTTTGCAAGTAGAAAGTTTATGTTGTAGTTTATCTAGTTAGTGTTTCGGAGGAGAAGAGTGCACGCTGCAATCCCGCAGCTGCTAAACTACGGTCGAATAACTATGTTACCCCTCCTTCACAACACACTCCAGTAAAAGGTGCGGGGGTGTTTCGGGAGTGAGTGAGATATGCCGGAGCCTATTTCCTATCCCATCCCAACATATCCCTTTCCATTTCCATCCCCTCTTATCCCATACAATGGAGTGTACAATAGCATAAAAGAAACTCTTTATCCCATTCTGCTCTTTGCTCTCCATCTCACCATTTCTTCAATGGGGAGTGTATTGGAATGGGAAAACTGATCAACCTGCTATACTGCCTGTTCTCCATCCTTTCCAACACCTATTCTAAATCCACTCTTCTACAATGTTCAATGTTCGTAATTCTCTGACAAAGCATAAACTTTCTTTTTCAATAGGTACGTATATAACTTTCTATTTGGAAACGCGTAAATCAAAGGGAGGCTTTCGATCAAGTGCAGGTAATTTATTGACACAATGCATGGCTAAAATTATCTTATACATGAACGGAATGTGTATTATGACTTCAGTTATAAAGAAGTCCCTCTCAAATTAATTATTTATATGCTAAAACTGTAGTAGTCAGTTACAACTGTACTTACAGCAGTGACAACTATAACTGAAAGAAATCTGTACGAAACATATTAACGGATGAAAGGAAGATAGAACTTTATCAGTCATTTGAAAGAGCTCACATATGAAAAGATAAGCGAATATTTAGGACATTTTTATATTTCTTTCATTCGCTCTCCTTCTCGTAGTAACAAAGCAAAACAATAATTTACGTAATGCGATTACGATAGTATTTCCGCTCCGTTACCCGGCAGACGTATGGAGATGATTAAGCCGGCATTATTGTGTCTTCAGGAGCATATTTCAGGCGGTCGTACATTATGCACAAAGCTGGAACGCGGCCAAACGCGTCCGGTGATGTATCCCCACAGTTGCTGCCGGCCTATTATTAATCATAATTCAATATACATCGATGAATTGGGGCGTTTTAGCGGTATCCTTCTATGTCCTAACTAGATTTGAATTGGAGAAAGACGCTGGCTAGTATTTTTTTATTTGAAACTGTTGGGATAACCCGCGCTCAATTGTTTAGTTATTTAATGCTATTTTCACGGATTAGTACAAAAGATTGGCAGCGTATGTACTTCTTTACTTTTCAAATTAATCCCAAATAAATTCCACGCTAATGTTAAACGATTAAATGGATAGGACTAGTAAATGGATAGGACTAAAGCGCACGCCACGAGCAGGAATAGTTTCGGTCATTGACATGAGATCAGCAAAGACTGGACGGAAAAGAGATTTGTAAGAAATCGTCGAACCGCGACCATTTTACTAGTCCCCTCATATTAAAGTTCAATGACCGAAAAATAGTAGGTATTATAAAATTTCCCTTCTGGGGTATGATTGGTATGAACAGATAGAACAGCCGTGTACTATCAACCACAATTAGTACATAAAAATAGTAAAAAAAGTGTAACTTTGGAAGGAGAATACCACAAACGTGGATTAATCTCAATTCTAAAGAAGTTCTTAATTCTTAGGATTTAGTTACTCGTAATTGCCAAGTTTGCAGGTACAACCGCTTTAGCACCGCAAGATTGCGATGTGGAAGAGTAGGATACTTTGCAGTAAATAGAAATGACAGTAGCTAACCTCAATGTAACATGGGGTACCCATGCTACATTCTAGCAGGTGGACTTAAGACTGATGATAAAACTCGCCGGTTATCTGTGGGGTTGTGTAGGTACAAGATTGAAGGTGTCAGGAAGCTGGGGGCGACATAAGCCGCGGTAAGCCACTTACCAACCGCATGACTCCTTTACAATCTATTCTATGAAAAAGAACAGAGCGTTCAAAACTCCTTAAGTGGGTAAAGCAAAGGAACTCCTCAAGTAATCCAGTTAATACTGATCAACATTACCGAGTTGTGGGGGGATTAAACTTATGTTATGTTTATGCTATGGGGTGATTAAATAAAATTATTTAATTACACTTTCAACGATTACATAAGTACGAATAATATATTATGAAAGCGGGTGTGGTGCCCGAGTGCCTGCCACTACACGTAGGCAAGCATTGAAAGTACTAACGGCACAATTCATACAATATTTTCTTAAAGCATATATACTGAAATGGATACTCACTGCTTGCTCTATGTACGCTTTACTTCGTTCCCTCGCAATCTGCTAACTTTGCCGGATCCGACAGCTATCGAGATTGACCTAAAATAGTCTGTCACGTTTGTTTACCAAAGATCCTATACAAACCGGCCGAACAAGTGTATACGAGAGCGGAGGCGGAAGACGATTGATTGGTTATTTTTACAGGATAATAAAGAAACAACTTAGAACTCTACTTACATGTACAAACATACTATCTTTTAAAACTTTCTATAAATAGAATATGAAATAAAGTAATGAAAGAAGTACGAGTACGTCTGCAGGAATAATACTCTTAAAAGTGTCAATCGAATAAGCGACTGAGAAATAAAGTAATCGTTCCTCCTTTAAATGTCTTATTGTAATCCATATTAAGAATGTTTAGCTAACTGTATGTAACATTATACCGCAAGTAATTCTATTAAAGATGGTTCCAGTACCTACTTCATAAGAATCTTTGTTGTTGAACCAAAGAACCCTTAAAATTTTGGGGAATCATCCAGATAAAACTGAATTTAATATGTAAACACAAACGAAGTTGAGTTTAAAGTTTATAGGTAGCAGGCAGAGCCTGTGAGATGCAAGCATTAGGATGGTGGAGTCGTTCGCGGCTAGAATAGTGGGGTCTGTGTCAGCGCCCCGACAAACATCGAGATCGGCTCGCGCGTGACTACTGCCACCAAGATAAAATATATTGATAGGCAGTTTTAGTCATTTATTTATATATACTTTATTATGCCAGGACAAGTGATAGGTGAGCGATGAGATGGGCAAACATTATGCGTACCTACATGAACTATTACAAACACTGCACTTCTTGTATATTTCAAATAGAAGTTGAATAATTTTAATTGTCTGATAACAGTAATCGTTACGCAGATCATTATAGGAAATACAGGTGACCTAGACACGACATATGAGCAACTTCACGAGTAAGTATTGAAAGCCTTTGCCAAGCCTAGCAATGCGATGTACTAAATAATAGTTTTTGAAGAGTATAATTTAATTGTTACCTGTTTTTCATTTATTCAGTTTTCAAAAATATGGTCGATATTTAAGGAACCGAACCCATTCCCGGTAATATTAAAGATGAATTGACGTCATAAAGTCGAAATAATGTTACATAATTATTTTTTATAATTCGGAAACCTGTCCATTATTTTTTATTGGTTGAAGCGTGACTCCCGGACTTGCGGCGCACACCAAACACGAACACATGAACTGGTGGAGATGCAAGTTGACGTGTTAGCAGTTTAAACTTGCACCTATAGTGTAAGTTCTCGTCAAATTCCTCGCGAAGTTGACACTCAATTTCTAGTTTGAAAGTCACTACTCACTGCACCAAATATGGTGCAACATTTTAGTGACAGTTTTATAAAAGAAACCAATTAAAATATTAATTTAATTATCATTACAATAAGTTTGAACAAAAGTTGTTTTGTAAGTTACTTTTTTATAAGAACAATTGCCATTTCAAAGTTCTGTTTCCAGATCAATGAAGGTATTTAACTTTCTTGAATACAATAATATTTAATATTTTATGATCACCTTTCAGAAATGATGGATAGGGTTAAAATGAAGATCAAACTGACTAGAATTAGGAAGTTGTCACTGTAGATAAACTTATAAGTGGTTCGGCTTAATGAGAGCCTAATGCCTTATTCGAGTGACATTATTAATAATTTTGGTGTTGGTTTCTACAGGCAGCTTCTAAATCTGAATTCATATAAATGTTAATTGCTAGTCGCCTTATTAACAAAGTCTTATTAACAAAGTATTATTAACAAAGTATTATTTACAAAGTCTTATTAACAGTCTTATTAACAAAGTCTTATTAACAAAGTCTTATTAATAAAGTCTTATTAACAAAGTCTTATTAACAAAGTCTTATTAACGTCGTTTAAGTTTTTCTACTATTAGCTCTACTAAAAGTTAATATGTTTGACGGTGGCAATAACAATAAACCTTAGATAGCCGGATGGCATTTATTTTATAGGCCTAGCTGTTGCCTGTGCCTTTATCGCCGTGGTATTAAGGAAACAAAACTCTCTTTTGTATTAATCCGTCCCAAGATACAGTAAGCTACACGGCAGTGAAAATCTCGTTCCAATTCACTGAAACTCTCATATCTTCTTCTGTAACTCAAGTTTTAGATGTCACATCAATATGATCCATACACCAGTTTTATTTTCAGACAGACACTCAACGTTAGTGAAAATCCTATCAATAAGGGATATTGATTTACGTGGTATTTACGTGATGCCAATATAAACAGACAAACATATAAAAAAAATGCAAAAACTTCTTATTTGCTTCCTGTAGTTTTTAAAAAGACTCTCAGGGACTATTTTTTTTTAAATGAATGCAATGTAAAGACTTAATCATTTTACTCTTTTATTATATGCACAGATAATATGCTCGTGCACATTGTCTTCTGCATGAGGGATGCATGATCTTAAAATGCCATGCCACGCTGGCCAAGCGGGTTGGCGAGTCCACTCTTTTAAAGGTGGTGTAAATCCTCAGCGCTTGTGGTAGCCGCTTTGTTACCCCTTAATCGCCTTTAAAGACACCCGCGCAGAGATGATGATGGTGCTATCTGGTGCCAGTCTACACCACATGTCAAAGTTTAGTTTAAGATAGATAGATTTATGGATAAGGCAGGGAGAAGCAGAGAGAACTTTCCAGAGAAGCAGTCGAACGGGCCGCTAGCATAATAGTATATCCTCGCGAGGAAAACAAGTTTAAAATGAGCCACTTGGAAACAATTTCGTCTGAGATTTCCCAGCAGACCAACAATGCATGCATCTCCGAAATAGCTCATATAGTGGATGGAAATTGGGTGCAAGGAAGACTTGAAAATTTAAATCAATTTTGTTTTAAAGATACGAGTAGGTAATTATCGGTCGACAGTAAAGCGCAAACAGTGAATATTGAATATTGAATGGCGGAATTTATTTAATTTAATGTTATAATGAACATTCATTTTATTGTGAACCAATCGCAATATTGTAATTGCCTTTTAATTGAATGTTTATTGGCTCCGATTCTATATACGAACAAATATACTGAATTTCATATCAAAGTGCTATAATTTATATTGTGATACGAAAATAAAGGAGAAATAAACGTACCTATTTGTTTTACTTCTATTACTTTGCCTTTGTTGGAGCAGTCGTAGTCATTAATGACACTGTGTAACTCAAACTCAAGTCAAATAATTTATTTGCAGAATAAGATTAATTCAAATAATTTATTTCACATCCAATTTTTTTTAAATTTATTTTGCTTGAAACCCCCAAGTGATTTACCTACTACGTGAGACCCGTGTCTTGCAGGGGGTTTCAGGCCATAATCCACTAGGGCCTAGTGCGGATACATATACTCCAGATTTTTTCTATTTCTCTAGCATGCGAGTTTCCTCGCGATGTTTCACTCACCGCAAAGCTAGTCACATTTAAAAAAAAAACCAATATCTAGTACCTACATCAAATTTCGTTATTCATTTTCTTTAATGATCTGCGTCTCAGCGCCACATGAAAATACTAGCTGTATTCATGATTTCGTTAGCATGGACTTAAGTGTGAGTGATTATTTCTTTGAATAATAATTTTCTTTTCAAGATTTTTCGAATTGCTGTTTCTAGTGTGTCATAAAATTCTTTGAAATAAGGCGATTTTCTTACCGTCTGTAGCCCTTTTATCGTTTACTACTGGACACAGGCTTCCTCAAGCACATTATCTTGCTTTCTTATCTCTTAGTCGCTTATTGCGACACTTACGGAAAAGATACCATACCATACCACCATCCTATGTTTGTCCACTGCTGGATATTTAGGCCTCTCTTAAGGCTCGCCACCAAACACCATTCTCGGCTCTTCTCATCCAACCACCACCGGCGAATTTCTTTAAGTCGTCGGTCCACCTGGCCGGAGGGCATCCCACACTACGCTTCCGGGTACTTGGCCTTCAGTCGAGGGCTCACCTTTCCCAACGGCTAACTGGAAAAGATAGCGAGGTAATTCTAAAGACAGCCGAAACCACACAGTAATACTTAATAACACAAACAGACCTGTATAATACATTTTGTAAAAAAAAAATTGGGCTTGTATCTCATTACATCAACTACTAAAAATCCTTTGACACAAAGATTGCCACTTAGTTTATGCTTTTGCTGTCGTGAACAGAAAAGTGCACTGAGTGTTTTTTGTCCTCATTTTATTTGTTTTGAAATGTTCGTTGCCTTTCCAATGTGTTCCGCTAAAGCGACATATTTTGATTGCTTATCTTGCCGTTTATTGCGTGCACTGGACATTTTCAGAGTTATATAGACCCGAAGACCGCTGTAGATTCCTTCAGTCAGTTCCTATGTGTATTGCTCGCTTGTCAAGGCTATTCTTCTTCTTCATTAACGAGCTCTTTACCGCAATTAGTTTAATGAAGCGACCATTTTGTATGGGAGCTCCAACTCAGACATGAACTTTATTCTCGCTACTCTAGGTCCTTCTAGGTGTCGAATATTCTTCTGGGCTTATTGCATTCTGCTGGTAGTGTACCCGGATTTTCTGGGATCTCGCTCGTGGGGATGCCACACACTCATTTCATGCATTGTAAGATTATTGTAAGAGATGGCATTTCCTCAGCTTCCATGCATCCTCTGTATGGTATGGTGTATCCTTTGTAAGGTGTATCCTTTGTATCGATCTAGTAAGGGAGCATAATGATAGAGATTGTTTATAAATGTGATATTATCTAAAAAAAGAACGTTATCGTCAGTTCTAGTTTCTCAAATGCGACATTATCAGATATTCGGATTTTAATGAAATAACAAAATATATCATTTATATATATATATATATAAACATACTGTTTTTATTTTAAATCTTTTTATGAAATGACGTTTGAGCATTCAATATCACTTAGTCTTTACTTTCACATGAATACAGATAATTAATCTGTATTTTTTATTAATTACTGTTATTAAACTTTTATTACTTCCTATTAAAACGTTTTATTAATGGTTCATTTATACACCTTATTTTGATAACTTTTAAACATTTTATATTCTAAATCGGGTCTGAATGTGAATGTGAATTTCCGAATGTGAAGATCAAATGTGGGTAGTTGATAAAACTGCTCGCAGCTCCCATCCTGGACTACCCCACTCTTCAGTCAACCCGTGACCACGGCTGGTGTAACTCGATAACAAATACATAGATATCATTAGATCTGATTTAGAAAAATATTGCGACATGTTGACATACTTATCACAATATTTTCCGTATGCAGTAAGTAGTTCACTGTTTTTCGCTTGCATTAAATTTCATAAGTTTACAACATCTCGAAAGTTGTTTAATATTTGTGAAAGCTCAAGTTGGGACCGAATCTAATTTTAACTCGGTAAAGTTGTTACGAACGAGTAGCACGTACGAATGTGTGTCACACTGCGCTTCACGAACACACTCAGTTAATACTGTTTATGGAGGTTTATCAAAAAAATATAGGTGAATGAGAAACAGTTAATCTCTGACAACGTCTGTCTCTCTGTTTGTTTGTTTGCGTTAATCTCCAAAAATACCAGAGAAAGTTTAATACAATGTTCCCTGTTGTGTAGGCTATTTATTCCAGAAGGTTGTTTATTAAAAGTAGTTTAGTAGTTATGAAAAGATAAGAAAGATAGTTAGCTTTTGAAAGATAAGGTAATTACATTCCGACAACAAAAAATAAACAAGAAAATATTTTTTTAAGATATTTAAATTGGTATGGACAAACCCGGTTTCTATCTATTTGAGTTAATTTGTTGGTGCTAATCTACAGAACTACTAGGCTACATATTTATCATATATTACAGTTTCTATATATTTATCAGTAACAATAGTATCCACCAATCTGTACTGGGCCCGCATGGTCGATTATGGCTCGAAATCCCCTCGTGATTGTAAGGGAAGGCCTGTGTCCTGCATTGGGATATCGATCTAGAAATACGTCAGGTTCTACAAAGAGGTTCTAAAAACACGTGCGTATTCGAATCCAATGTTGTGTCAAAATTTCAAAGCAATCAGTGAAGAACTTTCGAGAATTTAAGATTTTGAACAAAAGAACGTTTACATTTTTATTTATATAGATTATTTATTTTTCATGTTATAAACAAAATCATGAAATAAATGATAAACTATTTAGTCAGATATAATAGTTTTAGTCTATTGATTGACATATTGAAATATTTGACAGTATTTTTGTAGGACAGGTATAATTGGGGTCACTTGTGGCCCGCGGCTCGCATATCATGTGTGGCACAGCTAGAGTTTAATAATTCTGGTACAAAAAATAAAATTTGTGTCACTTGTGGTCCGCGGCTCGCATATTATATGTGGCGCAGCTAGAGTTTAAGAATTGGAGTATAAACATTAAAATAAAGTAGGTGTAGATTCTGTAATTTCTGTAGGATGTTTCTTTCATAGTGTTGCTAGTGATACAAGTAATGAAACGAAGTTATAAAATCGTAAATAACCATATCGAAAGGATAATAAGTAGAAATTTAATGTAAAATTATTATTGTATAAAAGTTATTATTATTATTTACGTAAGCGTGGTATCGTAAATAATATATTTAATAACGCAATAATAGCTAATAAATTCTGAGAGAAAACAAACATTTTCAATAAAACTGAAACTTGTAAACAGTACGCTCACAATTTTATAGGCAACTAACTACACTCGCGAGCAATATAACTAGATATGTTCATACTTATATGTCATACGTTTGTATGTGTGTAGAATTTTTGTGTTTTAGTTCTCTGTTTGGAATTAGTGTGGGTGTATAAAATATACACGACGGAATTTAAAATTCATATATTTAACACGATTCACTTTTACAAGTTTTTATCAATTTCACATGTTTGTTAGTTTGTTGAGGTCAAATCTTGCAAGTCGATTTTAACCCACTTTCACGCGTACTACTACTGCCTTCAAATTTTATACATGTATATAAAACCGATGACAATATAATAATCTGATGATTTTGACCTGATGCTGTAGCCAGGAAGGTCAGCACACAGTGGAACTCTTCAATGGCGAACGGTAGACATATTGTCTTCAGGTTTGTTTGGCTGGTAGTTTTAATGACTACACCATAGTGTCATTACCTTGACCTGATGCTGCAGCCAGGAAGGCCAGCACACTGTGCAACTCCTCAACGGTGAACGGTAGACATGTCGTGTTTGGACTCAATTTTGATGGGCTCGTACAGAAGTTTCTGCAACTAAGAACACTAAAAAGGAATAAATTAATTAAAGATTTTTTTTTTCTCGGAACGACTAAATTCTTGTGGTCCTAATACCCTTTCAAGAGTCACCGGACATATATGGTTTAGGGCGAGCGTAGAAGGCGCTCAGCCAGGAGCAACGAGTGTTTGCAGCAATGAGCCTAAGGACCCCCCTCCGGTAGACCGGCGGCAGGAACGCACTTCGGCTTAGAGCGTTGCTTTGAGAGGCGACCCTCGGGATCGCGAGTCGGTGAGAAGCGCCCAAGCACGTGCCGATACCTAGTATAAGTGTTAGCTGAAGGCCGGTGTGTGTTGACGGTGTAGCGAGGGGGACGTCCTCGTCTCCGCCGGCTTATTTTTAAAATTATTTTTACGTTTAATCTATTATATTGTACATCGGGTCAAACGTGTACACATACATTATGAAAACATTGGCCATCGGCTAATCCGGGAACACCCGAACGCGTCAACCACGTCTATGAATTACCGTACCTCTAATTGCATACTTGATTACTTTATTGCATAGACATGGATGACGCGTTCGGGTGTTTCCGGATCAGCCGATGGGGGCAATGTTTTCGTAATGTATGTACACATTTACCATATAAAATATGTTCAAACCGCGAAAGTCTAACAAGGATTCAATTTGTTTAACAGTACATAGTTTTTACTTAGGCGTTTGAATTATATGAACTTGTTTTAAGGATATTTATCCTTCATTGAGAAAATAATGTCCAGCAGTTGGTGTTAAAAGCGCTGATTATAGAATATGAGCCTGTGATCTACGAGTGGCATTGAGAGATGCAGCTGTTTCTCTTGCAGTGACGAGGGTGTTGTATGATGACCTGGCTATCATACAATCCATGATATAACCCAGGACAGACCATCGTACACGGGCCCACTGCGGCTTGATGGATATTACACATTTTTATTCTTGGCCTATTACCACGACAAGCGGTCTACATTGCAATGAGTCCCGGATTTGATTCTCGATTGTGAAAAATTTGTTTAAAATATTGTATGAATGCTTGTCAGGATCTGAGTACCTGCTATGTTTTAGCTTTATTTGACCGAAACTATGTATTTAGTACGATACGGGCTATTCGTTTTGTAATTGTTTATTTGTTATACTTAATGCTAGTAAATAAATAATTGAACAGGAAATTACTCGTATAGATAATATGTTCTTATAAACTAACGAAATTAGTAAATGCTGGAAGACACTTAAACTTTTCATTATTTTAAACGAGAAAAACATGTATGTAGGTAAATTAGGTTACGTTTAAGAAGCCAGAAGTATGCAATGCGACTGCACCAACCCGGGTGTCATTCAATTTTCATTTACTTGATGCAAAGTTCCTCTACATGCACTATGCAGTTATTACTTGACCACTTTCGGGAGAGCTCCGCAAAGTGCTAAAAGTTTCTTAAATAAAGTTAGTTGTAAGAGGCACGGAGGGTCAAAATATATTGGTCTGTATAGCCAGCAGAATTTGGGGAGTCCCGACAATGTGGGAACGGTTATGGCGACTGCATACAAGACTAAACAATACCCCGCGTATAGGCAGTAGTTAAATTTAAATGATAATTAGGTAGTAGGTAGTTCGTGTTAATGGAAGATTGAGGAAAAAATATGGGAAGGTTTTTTTTATTTATTGTTTAAAAGATTTCGTATCGTTTACCACAAATAATAAGGGATTTTCTTTCAAATATAGTTAAGATTAAATGTTGTCCGTGGCTTCATCCTCCTGAAATTAGGTTTAAAATCTGTTCTATGTGTTAACCTATCCCACAAACTACATATATACCTTTTGGTGGGTATTCGTTAATTTATTGCAAGGTTATCATTATGAGGCAGTAATCAAACCAGCCTTATTATTATTAAATTATTTCAGAGGTGGTTTTCTTACAAGGAGTAGGTATTACTGAATTCTTAATGGGACTTCTTTTAATATTTTTTTAATATTTGGATAATTATCTGTTTTATAAATTGTTAATCTGTACAAATATGTCATTGCTTCCATCTGGTGTAGTGGAAAAAATGTAAAGTTATATTGAGGACGGCAACAATTATTTACCTTACATGTTATCAGTGTCAGTTCTAAATAGGATTAGATCGCTGTAGGAAAACTACTTGATGACATAAATGCTGTTTACTTTATTCCGTTTGTGCTATCTCGCATTATCGACGAAACTTGTTCCACTTGATGGGGCTCTAGTACTAGTTAGCGTCTAACTTTAGCTGAAATTGGTAATGAGATTCTTGAGATTAGGGCGCATCCTAATACGACTTGTGTTTCATTTTATATTTGTTATATCATACTAATATTATAAAGAGGAAAGATTTGTATTTTTGTATGTTTGTAACGAATAAACTCAAAAACTACTGGACCGATTTCAAAGATTCTTTCACCATTAGAATGCTACATTATCCCCGAGTAACATAGGCTATATTTATACACTAATATATTTTATTTTGAAATTTTGAAAAACCTCTTATAAAGCGAAGCGAAGCGAGGGCAGGTCGCTAGTATTTAATATAATAGACTTAAATTTAGTCTTAACACTCTGCCGTCCTAAGAAGAAAAGGCACTAGTAACTTTTTAACGAAAGCATAAGTAAAATTATATTCGAAAATTAAAAATAAACGAAGACAATAAACAATGTTTAATCTTTTTGTTTCATTAAAAACTCCAAGTTTCTATCTTGATTTTAAATTAATGATAATTTTATCAAATATTTTTGCATTTAATGTTGAATTTCATCAAAATACAGTTTGTACCTTTTTTCTAGTACTGCTTTGCGAAGAGTCTTATTTTTCAACACATCGTAACTTTTCAATCATTCCAGAATGATATGAACTATGACGAAGAAAGCTATTTGCTTAAGTTTCCACTCCAGCTAAAATATAAAATTAGTAGCATGATAATTACGTCATGATTCAAGCAAATTGGTGATGTGATAATGTCTCAATTTTATTTAGTTTTTGTAATTTTATATTTATACTAGCTGTGCCCGGGCACGCGTTGCTGTGGCTGCCCAACAGATGGCGCTAAGGGTGGACAACCCTTATCACTAAGGGGTATGAAAAATAGATGTTGGCCGATTCTCAGACCTACTCAATATGCTCACAAAATTTCATGAGAATCGGTCAAGCCGTTTCGGAGGAGTACGGGAACGAACATTGTGACACGAGAATTTTATATATATAGAGATTAATTTAAAAGTCTTACGGCTAGTTACAGTTATATTAAATTACATGAACACTGCGGACATTACATGTTTTCACATATAGTAACTGTACGATTATTAATAAATCGTCGAAAATAAACAAATGTTGTCAGTGGAAATCTTATAACAGTGGAGAAGAAGCGATCACATTTTTTTCTATTAGTTACATGTAGTAGTTACATCATTACAAGAAGGATTAAAATCTACATCATGTATAATTCTATTGTAACCCTCACAAACACGAAAAAAGAAGGAATAGCCGATAGTTATTATGGCCCAATATTATACTAAGTAGATCGAGATTTCTAGTACGTGTTAAAGGTACACATATCTCGAGTTTTTTAAGCATATCGAGACAGTAATAGTCATTTGACACGAGAAAATATTGTTTTGCTATGCTGATCATTATTTTTATTGATTGTCTCATTTTCCTTCAAATTTGTAGCTGTTCTCAAATCACGTGTTTAGAGTCAAGCGACTTGAGAAACGCCCGACATGTTACCACACGACGACGCTATGCATAAAGTCGCTTTAGATAATCACTAAAGTGCTTACTATAAATAGTTTAGTAGCGAATGTTTAACGAATTACTAAAATCGAGGCCTAATTTATCAGCAGCAGAATTGAACGATAATTGTATTTGTAATTGGCAGCCGCAAATTTAAACTCATCAATTAATGGGCTATGAATGAACATGTGTTCAAATTAGTATCAATTAAAGTGTTTATAATATAGCTGAAACATTTTGGGGCTCGCTAATGACGATCGTACGATGAGTCAATTATTTATTTTCTATAATCGCTGCTGTTAAAACAATGACATGACATTTTCTGCCCTCTGACCCAGATACTTTGATACAATGCAATAGATATAAAAAGATTGGAATAGAACGTTTACAATGCACTAGCAGATAGTTCGATCTATTAGTTTTGTTCAGTTTAATCTCTTATTACCACTGTCGCTGGTTTATCACCATCGCTGATTGAAACAAATTTTTGATAAATACATTAATAAGCAACTAAACATTCTTAATAACGGTGTGTTATTTTGAAAAGTTGAAAGTACATCAAAATTTCGCGGATGCTGACGACGTATCTTAGTACTTTGCGCCAATTACAAAACTAAAGTTTAAATCAACCAGCTCATGTCAACAGTATCATCGGCTTGTGGTTGAAAGGCAAAACGGTAATAGTAGACCGATCAGAAGTGAGTTTCGTCAAATATGGAAACTAAACTAAAAGTGAGTAGATTTGTGTGAACCGATGCCAAACGTTGGCGTTAGAGGCTTTTGAGTGATATAAAAAAATCACCTCTCAAGGAACGTTTTATTATTCTTTGCTTCCTATGCTATGAAATTATTATGTCATGCCTATATGGGATCTGTTCGGCGCACGAAGCGAAGATCATTTTGAGCCAGTCTATCTGGATTTTCAATATCTATGCACGACATTGAATACAAAGCAGTGTTCTGTCGTAACGTTGGCGACAAACACTATAATTTGTTATTGTTAATGACTAATCCGCAAGTGAGTAATAGTCGGAACGTGCCTTTATAATTGGCAAAATTATTCAAATGATTTATTGAAGCCGCCCTCCGAACCCCGCTGTAAATCTAAATGATATTACCAATGTCTAATAAATAATCAATGGACTTGAGAACGTCGGACGTAACATTATTGATTCAACACAATTTCATTTTTTTATTTTTAATTCCTTCCTTTGACATATAAACTGTTTTTAAATCTACAGACTAATACCGACTTTCTGATAAAGTATAACTGACTTTCTGATACCTCCTGATTCCTTAGCAGAAGGGGCTGAGAACAAATGAAATCAGAAATTCATAATTATAGAAATATATAACTTTAAGTTTTGATTAAAGGCTTAAAGGTAAATAAATAAATCAAACATTGGAAAATTGTAGGCAAATTGACACAAATAATCGCTATTTATAGAGAAAGAAGTTTATTTGTTTGTGTCTATAGAATTGAAATACGAGTACTGAATGCTCACGGTAGCAAATATACGAATATTTTAATATTTCAAGCAAGATGAGGCATCAGCGTTTCTAAATTTCCTCTTTGTAATGTGTTCGGAGAAGCAGAGGAGGTATGTTTAATTTTACACTGAATGCTGGCGAGGTCGCAGTCGTCTCTTGTTGGCCAAAATGTTAGAAGTTGCGCTGCGGTCGCTTGGCACTTCGAATACGATAGAACAGTATGTTAACATGGTATAAACACGCGATGCGAATCACGCACACAGATGCAGGTTATGCGCTCGTGATGGGCCGTCGTCTCTGAAGGTACGCCATTCCAAGGAGTGATATCGCAACAGTGGTCATTTAGCTATTGATTTTTAGTACATCATGAGTGATGTATTATCACATTATGATAAGATAACATTGATAACTCATATTATATATCTATAGTTTTATTAGAGTATCTGTTGTGTATGAATACAAAATATTGTTACGTTAACGTTAACGATACAAAATATTGTTACGTCTGTCCATAGACATCCGCGATACATGCCAACATCAGTCCAGAATGACAAACGTTGGCACGCCCCCGGATGCGCTGCCTACCTTTGGAGATATAGGAATGGATTTGGAGAAAGGGTTGGGAAAATGGGGAGAGATAGGAGGGGAATGGGCTCTAGCACATCTCACTTACTACCGAACCTCACGGAGAAATGCAGTACATTTCAAGGTAGTCTTCTGTGAGAGAGGGGTAGCGTGGCCAATTGAGCAAGTTCAGCGACTGTTGGATTGCAGCATGCACTCTCCCCCTCAAACTATAGAGAAATAAATAAAAATAATAATTTGAGGCGAATTTGAAACCGAACTAATAGTTTTTCCGAGGTTTATATTAATAGTTATTGACTTTGTTAAAACAGAAAATTGAGTCTGTTTCTATTTAGACAGAAAATTTGAAACAATTTAATTTTAAGTTGGAAAATGTTAAACAAAATCAATTCCTCTATACCAACAACAAAGTTCCTTTGTACAGTTAACGTTACATTTACTTTGAAGTACTTTTGAAAGTATTCTTTGTTTAACAAAACAAATAATAATTTATTCTATCCTTTGCTAGATATTGGTTTATTTGTGTATTTATATGGCTATACGCTGTAAAGGACGAAATAGTAATCCAGAATATTTAAGTTGACTTACTGTTCTGAAACACTGTCTGAAACATGTGTGAAATTTCCGAACTAACTCAAACTAGAGTCAGTTGCGAAGTTTTAATTCGCGAGTTAAACGAGAGGAATACAGATTAGTTGCTTATTAGTTACACCTTTTGTTAAATGTGTTTCATTGATCGGTCTAACTATTAAGATTTAGGTTACTTCTTTTAAATTTTAATAAGCATTTACTGTCACTAACAGCTCGAGAATAGCTACTTAAAAAATATTTTCCAGTGGATAAATTATTTATTTAGATAGGTTTGTCAAAAATTTTGCAGTGATTGCTGTCATAAATCCGATGAAATAGGACTGAGAAATAAATAGCTATTAAAAGGAAATACTATTGGAGTTTGCTGGAGTATAGAAGAATACTCGTATATCGTATCTCTATACGATTACTGTTACTGTGTTACTGTGGTACATCATAGGATTCTATACTCTTATAGAGGTTGCTACTAATTTCGCTGTATATCAGCAATCAAAGAAATCCTATGACCACAACTGTGGTATACCACAGTTGTAATTCTAGATTAAGATGTAACAGATGTAATTGTTGTGACAGTTGTCACAACAGATACTCATGTACTCATATACAAGGGCGTCTAAGCAAAAAGGGTCCAGATCTCGACTTTTTTTTAAAGTACGGTGAAAAAAATATAATATAGTTTTTGATTTGAATTAATTTATATTATTCTGCGGTCACGTATCTATAATTTTATCTCTTAGACAACATTATTGGACGTTTCTAAGTCACAATTTAGAAAGAAATATTTAGTGAAAAGGTACTAGTTGGCGGTATGTCTAATTTTCTTTTCCTTTTAAGATCATACATGATAGCACGCACAAGATAAAGTACATGAGGAGGGCCAGGTCCAGCAGTGGACGATGCACATCCTGAATACGGTAGATCCTTTATTGTCTGTCTTTAGTTTTTTTCGTTTGATTGTATTGTAAATATTATAATTAATAATAATAAGTCAACGGTAAATTTGTGAGAATTATGTTATGCCACGCCTACGTAATTGCCAAGTGGAATTGTGTTTTTTAAATATTAGATTTCTCGAAATGCACTTTCTCACTTTGTACTTTCGTTGTATAATTATGGTTTAACCTGTTACTTTATTTACGTTATGTGGTCAGACATCTATTCTAGTTTCCAAATCAGCTCATAACGCCAATACCGCCTGTCTGGATTTGGATAGCCTAGGTGCAATGTCTACATACATATCTACCAAGATGTTTTTATTGTCAGACGTCTGGATAGGGAACAAACACATTCCTATCAAACAGAAGTTTTCCTTGCAATCGAACTCTATATTAGATCAGATGTGCAGTAAACAGGTCGTATTGCAATATGCAGAGCATATAATGCATTCACAGAGGTGCACAGATCCCACTTGACACACAAAAGCGCGTAATGCCTGGCGGGTAAGGCGAGGATTAGTTGATATTAGCCCCGAATACAACATCATACGTGTGGATTATGTCAACGTGCAATCTGTACATCTAATTAGCTTTTTATGCCAATTAGTATCATCTAATTGTCGATAGCTCTCTGTTCTGATTTCTCGATAAATGGTAGCTAAGTTCAAAAATAATTTGTAATAATTTTATGGAGAATCATTATTTCAACATAAACATTTCTGAAAAAAATACCAATTCTCGCGTCTGCTTGCCTTGAAGTTGTTATGAAAGCTGACAAGCCAGATTCAATCAAATTTTTATTCATGTGGTTTGGCAGTTTTCGTTCTTCACTCTGTTCTTCTCTAATACGCACTACTTTTGTGTCTCTCAATATTTCGAGAAAAAGGTAGTGCTGTGAGTGTTGGCAGGATTTACGGTAATTATAACAAGCAATTTATTTAAATGTACACGTATTATGTTTAATATGTCTGAATTATTGACCAATTTTTGTTCGGTAGAGAATAAATTTAATTCGCCTCTATATAATATTATGCAAAAATAAATAAATAAATCTGCCTCTGACTAATTGTTAGTTTGAAATTATGATTAATGACAGATTGTAACATTTTAGGAGTTACTGATTTTTAATTCTATATTGTACTCGTAGCTACAACTCGCCTGCGACATCTATCGATCTTTTTTCTACACGTTAGAAATTAAGTTGGACGTGTTCATTGTGGGCGGCGAAATTAACCGTTCCGATCGACGTGTTCCCAACTGCTAATTAGCCCGCAGTTTGGTAAATTATAACTTTATTTCGTATGTGACACGTCTATCGTTGCGAAGAATTGTAATGGAATGGAAGTAAGCTGTTGAGGACCTTAGGATCAGAAGGTGACATTTATATTTTTTCCTATTTTTACCTGAAAATGAAAAAAATATCTCTATCACTCCTTTTATGCGTAATTAGTACGTCTTGTGATGCAAATAACTTCAAATGTACAGATACATTACGAAAACACTGGCCATCGAATAATCCGGAAAATAAATTACCTACCTTAATAATTACCTACCTAATAAATAAATTCTATAAATTATCGTTCCTCTAATTGCATACTTTATTACGAGATACTTCATTGCATAATTTATTACTCTATTGTATGACGTGGATGACGCGTTCGGGTGTTTCCGGATTAGCCGATGGTCAATGTTTTCGCAATATATCTGTACATAGCTTATACTGAAGGATTGGAGTACGAAATGCAAAAAAAAAAACAACCGTTGAATCTAAAATTGCACAAGAAACCTTTTGATACTAACCTCCTCAGTTGTCTGTTGTTTCACGGTGATGTCACTACCTACAGCAGGGATATTTTTTGGTTTTTTTTAGGAAAAGCATGTTGTGTTTTAGGAACGCCTATTTAAATTGTTTCTGTAGCTAGAGTAACTACGCTTGTTTATGGTAAAATATACTTCGATATATTTTAAAGAAAGGTGACAATGAATGTCAAAGTAGATACCTATTTGGTCATTCGCAATTTTGAAAAAGGTTTAGGATATATAGGGAAGACGAACTAAAAATAATGAAGAGTTTTGCTTATCTCATCGCACTTCCCGTTCGCTGAGATATTTAAATGCGATTCTCCCCGAAGTAGGGAGTATAATGGGGAGGAGTTCCCCCTACAGCTATTAGTACAATTAACCTATCAAACAATTTGACCTTTAACGTTCAATTATTCTCTTCTTTATTAGTAACTCTGATGGACTAAGTCGCTAATAAATAAATTATCATTGATTAAACAGCTACTAGTATTACGAGAATAAGTGCAAAGTTAATTTTGTTTGTTTGTTACTTGCACCAAATCAATATATCGCTACCAAATTTATCATACGTGTAATCCACGGGTGTAATCCACGGGTGTAATGCGGGCTGATGACTATTGTTTTTAGTAATTACAGCAACTATTATAAATACTCTGAACGCCCTTCTCTCGTGAGCGGTGTTTACTTATAATATTTCATGCTACAGACAAATTAATTAATTATGCGTAGTAAAATTCGGTAGATAATTAAAAATGTAAACTATAGCTGGTATAACCTAACCTAAATAAATTATTAAGTCAAATATATGAAAATGTAATTTCCGCTTTTAAATCATTATAGTAATTTGCCTCCTTTGCGTCCACTCAATTTACTTGTAAAGGGAGACCCTTATTAGTGTTGTTATTAAGGTTAACAATACAACGTAACTTCGTACTCTCGGTACGTTCTCCCTACGCTCTACAATTAGCATCATTTAGCATGCATGCCCTTGTTTGTGTACAGATTGTTGTTGTGCAACCTCTTGAAGTATATGTTAACCCAAAGGGGACCATTTGTATGGCGAATATGTTATTGTCGGATTTGTAAATGAAATATTTTTGTTAGTTTTTTTTTATAGAAAAAGGCGGCAGACGTGCATACAGTCCACCCGATGGCAAGTGGATACTGTCATAGACATCCGCGATACATGCCAACATCAGTCCAGAATGACAAATGTTGCCACGCCCCCGGATGCACTTGCCTACCTTTGCAGATTAAGGAATGGATTGGGAGAAAGGGTTGAGAAAATGGAGAGGGATAGGATATAATAGGAAAGGGCTCTGGCATACATACTCTGGCATACTCTGGCATACGTACATTGGGGAAATACGAAAAAGTAGGAAATGCAGTACATTTCAACGTAGTCGTCTGTGAGAGTGAGGTAATGTGGGCAGTCGAGTGCGCCCAGCGGCTGTGGGAATGCAGCACGTATTCTCCCCCTTTGTAGCCTCTTTTAGCGTATATGCGTTGCGTGAGCACTCATTGATTGTAAATTGTAAAAAAATTGTCTACAGTTAACATAAGGCTCTTAGTGATCAGATGAAAAAAGCTGAAAATGGTGGCTTGCGGCTCGCGATGGTGAGCCTTGAGAGAGGACCTTTATTCAGCAGAAGAGAGACATAGGATGATGATTACTAAACCAATTATCCTATGTCTTGCATGCTAATATTAATATTAATTAATATATCAACTTAAAAATATGGTAACTTAAATTGTGTGTAGCAAAAGATTTTGTTACCGATAAACACGAAGTTACATGGTTACGAGTGCATACGCAATAGACCCTCTATTACGTTGAACTGTTGACAAACCTATTTTTTTATTTTCGTTTTTGTTCAAGCTCTTGAAATATTGATCAGTTGGCATAAAGAACGGATCATATCAACTATATCAATGTATAGTGGATATGTAATGTCGCATTAAATTAAAATGGTATAAGGCCACTTTTCACAGGTTCACATGCCACTTTCTTTAGTATATCCCTCAGCAGTCGGAGAGACTGTGTGTTTTACCGCCTGTACAATGGGGAATGCTCTGAAGAATTGTTTAATATAATTCCCACCTCGGGTTTCTACAACCGCACCTCCCGTCACAGAAGTGCACAACATTTCCTCGATACGGAGGTGTCGCGCACTGTTCGCTCCAAAAATTACCTTATACCGCGAACCCGTAGGCTGTGGAACGAATTGCCGCAAGAGGTCTTTCCATTAAGCTACGATATGGGGTTCTTCAAGAGAGCTGTGAATAGGATTTTGCAAGGTCGGCGGCGCGCCCGCATACCACCTGGTGTTGCAGGTGTCCATGGACGGCGGTAAAACTTACCATCACGTGGGAGCGCTTGCTCGTCCGCCCACTAGTATACATAAAAAAAAAAATATTGTCTTAATACGTAGGGACGAAACAGAGATACGCTATAGAAGAATAGTAAACAACAGTTATAAAAACTATAAATATTATTACCATACCATCAGCCTATGTCTCTCCACTGCTGGATATAGGCCTCTCCCAAGACTCGCCATACCATAGTACACAGGCAGTACAGTATCTGAGAAAAAGCCTATCTTCTTATGTGAGACGGATAGTATATGTTAAAAAAGGCGCAAATAGATCTTCAAAAGTGATATCAGAAATGGACTCGAACTTGAAGTTCGTGTAAACTTTAAAATTAAATATCTCTGACCACCGTCCGGTTCGAACCGAATCCAAACAACTTCACTCAAACCTACTTTAAAGGATGAAAATAGTAAACACAATTTCTGGTAGTGAAAAGATAAATCTTGGTCTTGCAAATACGGTGTACCTCGAGGGGCGGAATCTCGCGCAAGTTTGATTTGATTCTTTGGATTTGGTGCCAACATAGAAAATATTGCAAATTCAGTTTCGTCTCCGCGTGTGGCGCTCGCGGAGACGTAAGCGAGTTAGGATGAGTGCACATGGATGTCATGTATGTCGCGACAGCTGTGACATTCTTAACTTTCTTCAGTTAGTTTACTAATGGCGTTGTAGAAACTAAATATACAAAAACCCGGTTAAATCCGGCTCGAAGGACCAATGTTGTGGACTGGATTGTATGTTTTAATAATGATACACCAAACTTGGAGATATGAGAGTAAAATTTATTATTAAAGCTCACATCACATTACAATGATATATGGAAGATACAGCCTCTAAATTATACTTATAAAACAATAAAAAATCGTATAATGGTGGTGTTGGTGTTGCCATCACTATGGGAGGTACTCACAGGATGCTGCAACTTGAATCTCCAGCTCCGGGACAGCAGGTTTATAAATTTTAAGTGGTCGACTGTATCGCTACACCACAGATGCCACCTTTTTGATGAATTATTGATAGATTGTATCAATCATCGAGTCCACCTATTACAGTAACGAGTACAAAGGCCTTAGTGTATGTTTTTCCGTTTACTAATAGAGTTCTTAGTGAATATTACTAATGTGTTTTTAGTAAATTTACCAAAACGACGGACGGACTAATTAATATAAAGCGACACTGGATCTTTAAAAGTTATATACGAAAAATAATTTACCGTATTCTAACTATCAATGTGTCTATAGTTTTACATTAATAATTATAAATACTACCTATAGCTTAAAAATGGTTATTATATGTGCAGTGTGCACATGTCTTTAAGTGACAGTACACAATGGGCGACCTCATCGCTAACATGATATCTTCCAGGCAATTCCGTAGTCGTAAGAACAACAGAATATTTAAAGGTGTGTAATATAAAGTGTGTAATAGTCTTTAGAACATTCAGGACACTATGCCATTTACGGTAATAAAAGTTTATATGCTAGTATTAAATAAGATAAAGGTTTTATTCATCTGTGTAGAAAATGCTAGTGAGTCACTGGTGAGTCTGGGTGTTTCTAACTAAACACTGTACCATCATCCTATGCATCCCACTGCTGGATATTGGCTTCTTCGAAGGCTCACCACCAATCACGATCGTATATTCTTCTCATCCAGCCACTGCATGCACGTGGGCTCCATTTAAGAACTCGTCTCCTCCATCGGTTGCCGGTCCTGCGGCAGATCTGGGCGGTCCATTGCCACTTTATACAGGTATCAAAACAACATTAAAATATTAAAACAATGAAGAAAACATTAGAAAGCATTAAATAAATTTGAAGACAAACAATGGTAACATTTAATATAGTGAGAAATTACTAAATAGTTGTTTTAAAGTTAGGATTATACTTGAGTAGCTTTTAATTTATGAAGCTTGTTTATTTGGCATAAGCGAGTGATTAGACCCCCCCCCCCCACACACACACACACGTACACGCGTGCTGCCAGGCCGCTGCGTCCATTGAGTTCTTCTATGATACGATGGTTATATACGATATATACGGTTATATACGGTTATATGCCAGCGAGCACGCCCGGCCGCTACGGCCTACAAGATTCGGCAGTTGCGGCCATTGAGATCGGCATTTTGTATGGGATTCGGTGAGTATGCGCGCCTTCTTCTTGTGTATTATATTTTATTTAGTATTTTCTTGGCCTTTTATTTTGTCAGTTGATGATTAGATTCAGCAAAAAAAAAAAAAGATTTGAAATCTATATTTGCTGTATACTTAGTTACGATTGGCAAAGGTCAAGTTCAATCGGAAAAAGAGTTTTTATAAAGAATTCGTTCAGGCGCGAGAGTTCAGAGCTGGTGATTATTATAATTATAAAGGCGCTCCCTTTAATTAAACTTCACCCTTGCGACAGCGAGGTGCGCATAAATTAAGACTTATTTCTATGTAGTGTTAATGTTTGTAGATATGATAAATTATTGCTTGGGAGAAAGGCCGCTTGGTGAAACTTTTGCGGACAAAATCTCAGGCGCTTTAAGTCCTATATTTTGTATAATTATATGTTTTATTTTATTTTTGGAATTGCATCATATCTTATATACATAATATTTTTTTGCGGATCTACCAATCTACTCTGGACCCGCATGGTATATTATGACACGAAAACATCTTTGTGATTGCAAGAGGAAACTTGTGTCCTGCAGTGGGACGTTGTAGGTTAATATCTATACCTTTAAGTAAAAAGGGACCTTTATAGAATAACTTGATTGTCCATCGCTAATTATTATTATGATCATTATTTTATCAGTTAATTTTATTTTCTCAATCGTCTACAAAAGCTTTCTCTGTGTAAAGTCTGAGCATGTCTGTTGTGCGTATTTGTGTGTATAAGTATATCCACAGGCTAAATACTCGTAAGCACGAAAATAAGCTAGATAGACTGTGAAATTGTTTTTATTTGTCTCAATTTACACATTTCAAATTTTGAGTGAGCTATTTTGAGTTACGTGTAAGTTCAACTTATACAGTTATATATTGATCATATTTTCAAACTTCAACTTCATGTAGATATATAAAGACTATAGATGTGCCTCAGGCATCACAGTGCCGCAAGATGAACGGTATTAAACCAGAATTCGGTTCAAAGAATTTTAGTAGGCTGCCCTTAAAGGTAAGTAGGCAATGAATAGTATAGAAATTATGAGTATTCGTTAGAAGTTTAATTAACAAACTATAAAGGTCACTAAGGTAAATTAATTTTCTTCAAATACTAATGAAATGGTATTCATTAGATATCTTTATAAATTTTTTGATTTATTTATTCTTCTCATAATTTAAGGCCGAATTGGATAGGATTCCGCCTCCCGTGCTCCACTTTGCCTGGACAAAACATATTTCTAACTTGTGATGCCATCAGCCGATAAACATAAGTTTATTTAATTATTTGGGCTTCACTCCACTAATGTACTGCAGGCTGACTTAATGCCTAATGGCATTTTCTGCTAATCAACCTTCAGAAATGCAAAACGGTCACCAACAAGGTAAAATCCTTGTAAAGTGCAGTGCATATTTGATATTAATACAAAATACATAAACCATAGGTATACATAGTTATATGATTAATATACATACATAAAATACATACATATGTAGAATATATATGTAATAATAAATAACATACAAATATATAAAGTACATACATAATAGGTGCCTATAACAATTAATTAGAGAAATTAATCATCAGAAAAAGAAGCGTTAAGTCGTGATTGACGTATACTGATCCCGAAGCATCTTAAGACTCTTAAACACGCATGTGTACCTTGTTTTGTTTATTTTATTTATAAATGTGTGAAAATCGAGAAACTCTTTAAAATTAAATCTATAGTATAAGTTAATTTAACTAATACACAATAAAGAGCGGTGATAGCCTGACTCACATCTATCGTGAGTTCAAATCCTCGGCCCGTTATGCTGTTTTTAATTAAGTACGGACTTTTCAAAATTTATCACTAGCTCGGCGGTGAGGAAAACAAAAAACCCACGGGAGAGAGGAACCCACATGTGCCAAAAATTAAAAAGAACTATTTTGAGTATGTGAATCCACCAAAGAGCACTGGGCCCGCGTGGTGGATTATGGCCCGAAACCCCCGAGCGATTTACTAGGAGAGGCCTTTGCTCTGCAGTGGGACCGTTATAAGCTGATATCATAATAATGTTCATCTTTTTTATAGAATAGATGGCAGATGAGCGGGCGGGCCACGGGGCGGTAATATGTATGTGGAATAAATGAATTGTAATTATTATTGTGCAGAAAAGAAATAATAGAAAAATAAGTAATATTAGTTGGAAATGGAAACAATAATACAGAGCAGCGAAAACATACGATTAGTAATCGTACGTTAAATCAGAATCTCTTTCAAAACTTTATTTTTAAAATATCCTGGATTTAATTATTTTTTAAATTTTAAAAAATAACGTTAGTTTTGAAATATTTCTGGAATATTCGCGTTTTCTAATACGGACACAGTTCCAAATTACCAAATGTAATAATATAATGTTCTACATGCGACTCGTAAGGTCTGATGTCAACAGCAGGCAATATTGTTAACGTTCTAGATCTTGCGTATCTAAGCTTCAAAATATATTTGCAAGACACATCCTATTTTATGTCTCTCATGTTAAACGACTTAAAAAAAATTAGCCTTATAAATCCCTACGGGACTGTTACCAATGAGCGCACGTCATATAAATGTATTCCAAGCCGTGACCAAAAAAAAGATAGAAATAATAAAATTATTAAGACTAAAAAGTGGTCCATTGAAAGCGTCGGCTTGTTGAATCGCTAGGCGAGACCTATTTATTTCGCGAATGAACATTAAAATCTAAGCTCCGGCTCGGGGGAAATCAGTTTGCGGATTTGTAAAAATGTTGCTGAGACTGGCAACACTGCGGTCCTATTCTGTTCTTTGTTATTTGGTTAATTATCAACCAGTTGTGTGTCTGATTTTACTCGGGAGACAATAATATATCTTTTACAATCCCCTATACGTTTAAATCACGATTATTCAGTCAATGTTGAAAAAAATACTATAACTATCCAGAACACATATTCTAAAATGGCAACAAAATCAAATAAGATTATCTTCTTTACATAGTATAAAACAAAGTCGCTTCCCGCCGTCTGTCCCTCTGTATGTACGCTTAGATATTTTAAACTACGCAACGGATTTTAATGCGGTTTTCATCAATAGATAGAGTGATTCAAAAGGAAGGTTTATACGTATAGTTTAATATTGTTTTAACGAAACCGAAGCGAAGCGAAGCGAGGGCGGTTCGCTAGTCACGAATAAATAGACTTACTTTAATGGATGAATAAATAGAGGAATAAAATTCAGAACTTTTTTTACACGAAAATAAAAACATTTTTATATTCATTAACAATGTGCTGTGAAGCAAAAAAACCGGCTATGTTGTTAAACTGTTAAAAAATAAAAATTGCATGCGGGCAGTTTATTAAACAAAGACAAAACAATCAACAGGGTAAAAAAGTCCCTTAATTAAAATAACTTTCATTTTGGAGAAAATAAAACAAATACAACAAATAAATTGATATTTATTTGTTTTATTTTCAATAAAACTCGTAGAGCTCACAATTGTTATTT
This sequence comes from Sesia bembeciformis, assembly GCA_943735995.1. NCBI lineage: Eukaryota > Metazoa > Arthropoda > Insecta > Lepidoptera > Sesiidae > Sesia > Sesia bembeciformis. The sequence goes on along the minus strand of OX031044.1, from coordinate 5,466,352 downwards.
TTAATGAAAGAATTCAGGATTTTTTTTAATTTCACCTGTATGGGTAAACTGTACATACTATGATGTCTATTTGATACTTTTACTTCTATTCGTATAATGTAGTTGACCAGTCAAGCACAGCTTGGCCCAACAAGTAAATTAACAGAACAATTAAAGGTTCCTATTTTTGTCACAATTAATTAAGACAAATAATTTTGTTACAAAAGTATAATAAAAATAATAGCCGGTCCCGCGGGAAAGTGACTATAATAAGCTGTAAGTGTTTATTATTAAATAATTGAATTATTTAATCGATATTGAATTTATATTGAATTATTTAATCGAGTTTCGGAGGAAGAGAGAACTTTTTCGAGTATCATATAGGCAGTGCTAAAACAACTCTAAATATTTATGAGATGATTGCCTATTTTATTATTGGAAAGGATATAAGTTTATTATTTATTATTATTGGAAGGGACCCACAACATTTAGGGAATTATGAAATGTTTGAAATTGGATAACTTCTTGTCCTTCGTACATAGAGTATGAACATTCTATTCATTTGTCTGAATTCTTAACTGACTAACTTTTAGTGTTCTTTATATTGATTGAACCTATGAAGGTTCAGTCGTGACTGAACATTTTAATTTTTACGAAAGATTCTAGAGCCGTTTTTATTTCTTACCAAAAATATATGTGAAAACTACAAAAATTTGCCACATTTTTTACGATATCTTTAAAAATTACGAAGTCAGCTTTTCAAAGTTGGATGTTGAGAAATGAAGTGCTGAGCAGCGTGCGACGTCACAATACATTTAGACAATAGACAAATATTTATTTTGACGTACACAAATACACACAGAATATACATATAACAATAACAAAAAACAATGCAGGCAGAAATGAAACCAAACAAAAGAAGATGAAACAAACACTAAAAATACAAAAATGGACGAATTAATTGTTAATGTTCTATTAACAATTAATACTACATTGCCAGTTCGTAAATGTTTAAATGATGCCGGAAATGGTCACCACTCAGCATATGCTATTACTGTTTATTAGTCACAGCGCTGATTTTCAATGGTGCCATACAAACGATACTTACAATATCGTACAATACCTTAATGTTATTTCTAAAACATACAAAAAATTGATCGATTCACCGAATTAAAGATTGTAATGTAACGCCTTTTAAGGAATGTATATACTCATATTGTGACTATGAGAAGTCATTTTTTAAATCTAAGATTGTGACGTCAACATCGCGAGTTGCGCGTCAGCGGATAAATCTACAATTGAAGCGAAACTTTGAATACTATCTATGTCTATATCTCGGTCATTTTCCAATGAATCTGATTTTTTTTTTACCATACGTAATATTTTAGTGTATATTTTTATTTAAATATAAAAAAATCATCAAACCCTAATCTAGTGAACCTCTCCGTTGTAGTGTTATAAAATCCAATATGAAAGGGAACTGTGCGAAGCCAGAATGCGAGCCGGTTGTGGAATGAATAGGAACGGTCAGAATCAGAATAGGGACGCAAGGAACAGCGTCGCGTTTTTTATATTTATTATCCGCTAGAATTAATCATTGATTGATCACGACGCGTTTTCTCACTGTAACATTAAAATACTGCAGAAGAAATATTCTTGTATTTATGTAGTATTTTTTTTTTTGTATAAGTATGTAACTGTACTTTCTAGCTCCTGTCACGTTCAAACGTACTCTATGAACGTTATTTTGAGCATTTATGACTACTTAGGAGATTTATAGTAAGTATTTGTGATTAGTTAGGTGACTAGTATTTGTGAGTAGTTAGATGGTCCCTCCCAAGTATGAATGGGGAGTGTATGATGAGGATGAGAAAAGAATAATGAAATGATAATCCCATTATCCTTTCTAATCCACTCCTAAGATTACATATCCCCATATTTGTCATTATTGACAGCTATGGTGGATGTCCATGAGTATCTACTTACTATCAGGAGGATTAATTCATCCGCCACAACTTTTTTTTACAAAAAAAAAAAAGTACTGAAGTCCTCCTACCTTCCAATATTAACATTCTCTTTATTAATCTTACCTGCTCACAGCCGGGGGAATTACCCACATTTAAATCTCCTTACATATATTATATGTTCGGTTGAGTATGTCGGCCGGGAACATGTGATAGCTTTCCAGATTGAAAGTGGATGGGTGAAGCAGATGTGCCGCGCCATTCGCTTCATGGTCAGACGACCCGACCACAGTAAGCAAAAGTAGACAGTGAGGAGTCTTCTTATAAAATTCCAATCCCTCAAACAGTTAGATATCAGTCTGTAAGGTTCCACTACAGGTCACAGGCCTCTCCTATTAATCACGAGGGTGCTTTCAGACCGTAATTCATCACACGAGATTCGTGGGATCACGGATTAGTGGATACATACATACTCCCCAGATTTTGCTTTTAAATCAAGAGGATAAAGATTTCCTTACCATATCTTTCTTTACTGCCGAGATAATGATAACTGAAAAATCCACGTTTGATCACCACTATGCAAAATATATTAAATAGTACACCTTTACACCTTTATAATGTCTGTTATAGTTCTTTCATCTCACGAATGCTGATTGCGTTTGTTAGTAGTTGTACTTGTAAATTTACATTGTTTCAATGTACGTAAACTTGAGAACGTTCAGTTGGGTTTCCGCCCCGCCGCGGTGCACACTAAAACAATGTATATGTACGTGCACAACCACTACTAAGTGTAACCCGCTTTCGTGAAACGAAAGAACTATAACAGACATTATAAAGGTGTAAAATTTTCTCTAATCCTCGGACACGCAAGTTTATCGCGATGTTTTTTTCCATTACCGAGTTAGTGGTAATTGAAAAGTCCCTACTTAGAAACTCAGTGGTACAGACCAAGTCTCAAATTCACATCTTCACGATTGCCAGTCGAAAATAGATAACCTTTAGGCTGTCATCGCGCAGATGTATCGTTATGGTTATTACAAACATGACGTTAGAGTAGCATTTGTGGTATTAAATTAACTCAGGACAGTAAAGGGACAGAGAAATCTACTTTAGTTGTCCGAATGCATGATTTATCGTTTTTGTTCCATGGTTTTATAGAAGAGGCGGCAGACAGGCCTATAAGATGGTAGGTAGTTAACGGATACCTACACTAGATGCGTGTGCGCTGCCAGCCTTGCACAATCCTATTGACAACATTTTTTGCAGAACCTCATATCGCAGATTAGTGGAAAAACTTCAGTTGGTGGGTAGCTCCACAACCTGTTCGTGGTGTAACGTGTATTGAAGACTCCACAGCACGCAGTAGTTAATCGTAAAATTAAATACATTTCCGTTTACAAAATTACTGTTGGGTTTATGTTAAAGGTTTTTTAAAATGAATTTCTGTAAGAAAATTTTAAATTTTTTAATACGTCCGCTAGGGGCGCTGCTTAATTTTCATATTAAAAAGCACTTAACGTCAACGCGATAGTAGCGGTCTTCGATCATAGACGACTTTGTGTAAGCCTTGTGTAAGGATATGTGAAGATTCAACACTGTTTTCTTCTATTACTGTGACCCAAGTGAGTAGAGATGAGCTCCCGCGACCCCGATTGATGCAAATCAGTTATTTAGCCCGGACACTCCAGTAAACGGTCCGATGACCCGTCCACTCGGCAAATAAAATACTCTTAGCGACCACTTTATATGTAAATGGCTTAGATGTATCGAATAGGCTGTTGATCACTTTAAAATAATTAAATTCTCACAATAGAGCAGATACAAGTACAATACAATGCTATATTATTTTTTGTGCTAATTAACTCAAACATACTCCTGCGATCCTTTTTTGGTATAATCTGGTAATTAACTGGTTAATAATTCTTCTTGGCATTAAGTCCGCCTTTTGTACATATCATTGTACAATAAAGTTTGAATAAATAAAATGGGATTGTTAAGAAATGTCATCTTAAAGGGGACGCACGCCGCAATCCAATAGCCAATAGCGTATTCGACTGGCCACTGTTACTTCTCTCTCACAGAAGACTATCCCTAAAATAAACTGTAAATCCCATCCTATTCCTATTCTATTGGGTATTCCCAATATGTGTACGTATTTCGCTAGTGATTGAGATATATCAGAGCCCATTCTCAACCCAGCCTATCCTTCTCTTCTGCATTTTCCCAACCCTTTCTGAAAAATCCATTCCTAAATCTTCAAAGGTAGGCAGCGCATCAGGCGTGGCAACGTTTGTCATTCTGGATCGATGTTGATAGGTATCGCGGATATCCATGGGTGACAGTATCTACTTACCACCAGCTGGACCAGTCTGCCGCCTATAAAAAAACTTACAATGCTGACTAGTACTGTTTCTTTATTTAAGATAATGTGTAAAAAGCGAAGTTTGAAGTAACTTCAATTCGTGGTACAGTTGGCGCGAGGCCTTTTCAATTGAACCGATAAAAAGTCACACACGCACCTTCAAAACCTAGCGCTTCCTTCTGCGCGTGCGGCCGTTCGAAGGACTACCCCGCGGGCACCTCCAAGCACATTGTTTACAATACCTAATATTTTTTGAAAAAACTGTACTATTTTTGGAACTTTCTGGAAGTTGCGGTGATCCTGAGATTGGCACAAACAAACAGGTAGGAAGACAGACATTGCATTAAATGGAAAGTGACATTAAGGGGTATATTAATATATTCAAGTAATGACAAGAAAGAGAAGTAAAAGGAAACTACTTTTATGCAATTGCCATTATTTTATTCCGAATTGAAATGCATTTTAAGTGTACTGTTTCACGAACATTTCTCCTTAATTGTTTACGGAAGGAGAAATGCATAGGGTCCAAAGTATAATTGCTTACGCGCGCGCAATGTACCGGGTGACTCGGAATGTTGCATATTAACCCGCCCCGTAGAAGTATATTGAGATAGAAATGGCATAAGATGCTTATGGATAGGACAAGTCAGTAGCTTACGCTAAACATGCTCTCGCGTTCCCTTAATTAAACACTTTAAATCATAATTCGAAGAAATGAAAATTTTGTGATATGACACAAATATCAGTGTTATTGAAAAAATAATTTGTAAGATCACTCTAATCATGAAAAACGACATCTGGCGTTCCCACAAGTATGAGTTTCCTACTTATATAAATACAAAAAATAATGAATCATTTTAGAGATAAGGAATTGATTCGAATTACTTTGAAGTAACCTGAGCATATTTTAATAATCAATTGAAAAAAAATACTCAAACATTGTTAATTTTGCTGCTTGAATTCTTCATAGTAATTTGTATGACGCTCGCGGCCTTGCTATTGTCAATACATCATCTGCCTGTTGAACTCATACCGCCGCTGGGTGCCGGAGGGAGAGCTCATCGCTTAACGCTACAAAAAATATTAAGCCAACTTGTGTACATACACAGAGAATATGTGCAATTTTCGTTTTCTCTAACGTCTTAATATCCATCGGGGGGAAATTAGGGCGGACAATAAGGTCACTTTTCTTAGATAATGTACCAAATAAGCTGACATAAACATGATATGTATCACTTCAATTTCCATGTCGGCCGGCTTTATAGCACCATCCTATCTATTCCCGTGAGTGTCATAAAAGGCGACTAATGCATAACAAATTCGTTACCACATGCGCTGATAATTGGGCCAACGTGGCGTTTTATATATCGAGATACACAAGACAATGTGGATATACAGCAGTGGACGATTAAGGGCTGGATGGGGTTTACTGTTACGATACATATTCAATAAGAAAGATGTTGGCGCAGTAGAATTCAACTGTCATATCCAGTATTTCTACAACCATGTGTGCGAGTGCTGGTGTATCACAAAGAGAGACGTGCGGACGCGCGCCTCTGTCCCATTTCATACAATGCACCTATGAAATATTCAAACTGTTTGTGATATTGTCCATTGTGTTCGATTGTGTGAGTAGACTCCCTGTTTAATAGCTTTTTGAAATCGTTTTAACTATGTTTAAGTATGGCCCAGGCTTTAGGTTTTTAAGGTTATTTAATTTTTGAGGCTATTTGGCTGTATAGCACCACTCTATCTCTTCCCGTGGGTGTTGTAAAAGGTGACCAGGGGATAACGAAGCTGCTACCACAAGCCCTGATGAACTATAACACCTCTAAAAGAGTGGATTCGCCAACCTACTTGGCCAACGTGGCATTATATAGGCATACATCCTTCATACATTTTTTGAGGGGGAGAGTGCACGTTGCAATTCAACAGCCGCTGGGCGCGCTCGACTGGCCACTTTACCCCTCTCTCACAGAAGACTACCTTGAAATGTACTACATTTCCCACTTTATCTTATTGTTTCGGTAGTGAGTGAGATGTGCCAGAGCCCATTCCCATCCTATCCCTCCCCATTTTCCCAACCCTTTTTTCAAATCCATTCCTATATCTCCAAAGGTAAGCAGCACATCCTGGGGCTTGCCAACGTTTGTCATTTTGCACTAATGTTGGCATGCATCGCGGATGTCTATGGGCGACAGTATCCACTTACCATCAGGTGGACTGTATGGTCATCTGCCGCCTTCGTACATAAAAAAAAAACAAAAAATACATGTGCATGAGAAGCCTCTGTCCAATAGCGGTAGAAAAAAGGCGACAACCGATGGGGTAGAGGAGTCCTTGAATGGAGACTACCTACTGAGAAGCGCGTGTGAAACGCCTGCCCCAGATAGGTGGATCAGTAACTTGAAGAAGTTCGCCGGTAGTGACTGGATGAGAAGCGTCGAAGATCGTGTGTGGTAGCGAGCCTTGGCAGAGGCCTATGTCCAACACATGAGAATACAAGCTGATGATATGGTATGTTAATTGTTTAACTGTATCTTGGTCTTTAAACTCGTGGTTCCGGTATAGTAACTTCCGCTTGCGCAGTTCTTTTTGACACTGAGTATTTACACAATTATCAAACAACCAAAATTCTCAAGAGCTCGCCCTAAAATACGGTCTCTTCGAACAGAGCCTAGGTATAAATCGACGCCGATGTTCGAAAACGATCGCCAAAGTTCTATTGAGACCGGTCAATCATCACAGATAGGACTCGTGAACAAGCCTAATATCTTGTTGATGAACCGCGCATAGTCATGGATATTTTTAATGGATATCACAGTCCCCCACGACGAGGGCTTCATGAAAACCAAAACAAAGAAAAGAAGAAAGTAAACACACGAGCTATCCGACATGTGAAGAGTGACGTCGACCAAAATCATTCTTGAGGGAGAGACGAGACGATATGGAAGAAATTTATAGACATAAAAAGGGACTCTATAACTAATTCAATACACGCTGTACAACGCGTATAAGAACTGCTACACGCATTTATTACCGTGTTTTTATACTAAAAGTGGCAAGCAGTCACACGGCCCACCTGGTATTGAGTGATTACCGTCGCTCTTGGACGCCTGTAATAATAGAATAATAATTACGCCAGAAGAATAATAATTAAGACCGTAATTAGTTCGTACTGTAGACAAAACTGTATTACAATTTGTAAAATTATTTTTAAATTGCGGTTCTGTACTCACGTGGTATTTTAAAATGATCAGTTGCAAATATAACATTTACCATGTCTCTCACATTTACCGTATTTTTCCCAGCTATTGCCTCCCCGTGTATACTGTCTCCCCTGTATATTGCAACAGTCGCTTTGCCGTAAGAGGGTAAATAGATACAACGAACCAACCACTTGACCCAGCGAAGTCGTTGGTAAAAGGAAACTGGAAACATTCAGACAAAAACTAAATATCTCTTTAAAACGGTTGTGGAATATGCCAGTACTATAATGATATTCTCTTTTATTATTCTAATAGCTAGATGACATGCAGATAACATCCCTAGAACATAATTACTTGATTTACTGCCTACCGTAGATTCAATTTCAAACAATATCTATGGTCTGTTTATCAACAATAATCAACCACACCATAGGTTGATTCTATTAATATAAAACTTACTAAGCATAAGCTGAACCGCAGCTGAAACTATCTTTATGTCACTTTCGTATTCCTATAATTTATCGGTTCAGTTTCGATTCAGTCGAAAAACTTTATACTTTGTGAACCACTAGACAAGACGATTTTTGTAAGTTTGTATTTAGTCAAATATAAACTGATGTTAAATATAGTCTGCTTGAAAAAGAGAACATTTATATTAAAAAAATAATTAAGATTTTTTTTGACAAAGGATTATTGTTATTCTTAACTATTTTGTACATTTAGATCGCCCTTGAACGAAAAGCCGGCACATCTCAAACCCCGCTTATAACTTAATTTAATAAAAATACATTATAAAAGTGAGTAAATCATTTGAGCCTTTTCGATTTTCTCCACCATAAATCAGACCGAGATTACAAAGTAATCCGGAGTCAAATGGCATATCCGAAAAACGTTATCGCGGATAAGGCCGCTCCAATAAAATTAAAAGTTTCTCAAATAAGGTTTAGTAGCGGCTCACAGATTTGTTTAAAAATTGGCTTGTTTTGAGGGACTCTGTTATCATCGTGTCCTTTGAATATTGCGACGGGGGTTTGGTAGTGATTATGGTGCGACTACTTATTCTATTCTCTGCAAATTGCACGCTTATTAGGGCTGGAGCAGACCAGGAGAAGCGCATCGCAGCGCGGTTTTCATTATCGAACAACAATCAACTTTGTCCACCTTGGAATAAGATCAAAAAGTCATCAAAGCCTATGTCCTCTGCGAGTTATCGGTTATCAATGATAACCGAGCTGCGATGCGCTTCTCCTGGTCTGCGCCAGCCCTAAGTATACAGTGAATCTATACAATGGGAGTCACCTTTTTGGCCAATAGTGTCTCTAAGAATTCTTAAGTTCTAAGATTTGACACTTGCAATCTTTTGATGACGTAATAAAAGTAACAATAATAAGTACTCGTCCGAATTAAAAGGTTGACTTTCTTTAAGAAGGATGTAAATAAGTTTTTGTAATGACGGTAGGTAGCGCACACTATTATAAACCGACCGATTATTATGTGTACTGTACTTCTGTACGATTGTGTATTCATATACGGATAATTATTTTATACTAGCTGACCCGACAGACGTTGTCCTGTCTTAGCTATGAATATTCAATTCGAACTGGAATAAATAATTTAAAAAAAAATAATTAAAAAACATAGTGTTCATTGTAATGCTTTTTGATACATAACATTGTTAGTTTTGTTTTCTGGCGCGTAAATAAATAATGTTGATGGTTTTCCGACACGGGAACAGGCGACATACAATTGGCCATGTGAAAAACATGGATTTTCAAGATTGATGCCACAAACACTTAACGACTGCCCTTGCGATTTATTTATCGACATTGCAAATGCAAGCCGCACTGGAAATTGTAACCGTTTAAAGTCGAATGGCATGTCGTTCGGAATCATAGGGATGCGTGGAATCAAAACGTCTTCGCCTTTGTATTTCCCTTTCAAAATTGTGGCTTCGATGACGTTGTTCATTAATTTCTTCACCGCAAGCCGGGTGCCATTACAAATACGTGGCTGGTTTATGTTCCGCAAAATAATGATTACCGATCCGACTTTTAATTGCAGATTATGAGGTGGTAATCCGGGCAATTCCAGCGAATTTAAAAATTCCGTTGGATAGTTGAAAACATCATCTTGGTTCGTAACGGAATCAACCGATTTGTATGTCATCAATTCGCCAGCTATCTTATTTTGAATCTGAATATTCATTTCCTTGACATCAACGTTTTTTGCAGCCAATATAACACGTTCGCTCAACCAAACATGATTTTTGTAATTTTGAGCAATGTTTGGGAACACCATCTCGATGAGTTCGGTCTTTGATTCAGTAAAGCGACAAAAATTGGCAGGGAATTTAATGTGTCCAGAGGATGTGTCAACAGGAATTTTGCCATTACCAATGTCGAGCAATTGTTGGGAAAAAACTTCTCCAGATCGGTCGTTCTGCAATTCGACTCGCATGTTCATATTTTATTTGAGTGTTTTGACGTATTTCCATAAAATGGACGACTTCAAACATGCATTAAGTTCGTCGGCTGGCGTTGATCGTGGAATCACTGGCAATGTTTGTCGAAAATCACCTGCCAGTAGAATCATCGCACCACCAAACCGATTTTGGTTGTTTCGTAAATCTTGCATCGTGCCATCATGCCTCCAAAGATTTTTTGTGTGCCATTATGCATTCATCCCAAACGATCAATTTGCTTTGCTGCAACACTTTGGCCATCGCAGAATTCCTCGAAAGGTTGCAAGTTGGAGTTTCATTAGTTTGCATGTTCAACGGCAACTTAAGTGCTGAATGAGCTGTTCGACCGCCTTCCAACAACGTAGCTGCAATACCCGATGAAGCAAGTGCAATTCCATTTTGCGATCGAATCGTTGCCAAAATCAAACGATTCGATTTTAATCAATGATATTAAAAACGTTTTTACAGTTCCACCGGGAGCATCTAGGAAAAAAAATCCGCCAGTTCCATCGTTCACTACTTTCATGAGCGTATCGTAGGCATATTTTTTTTGCTGATTTAAAAGGGGAACGTTTCTTTGAACGGTTTCTCTCAATGCCTCGGAATCGTATTGGGTTTCGCGTTTCAACTCTTGATTAAATGCGTTGTGCATTGGGCGATTGGGCGTTATCATTCCTAATTGTATTAATCCTTTGTTGGTAAGCATGTCCACAATTAAAATTAATGTTTCATTGTGAATTTCTTCGTTCATTTGCAAATCTGCATTCGATGTTCTAAGACGCATCTGATGCAATATATCTTCAGCCATATGATGTTTATATTTGTTCCATAAATCAATCGGTGTTGATGGGAAGCATGTAGACAAAATTATAGAAAACAATGTTCGTATTTGTTTAGCATTTGACGAAATCACAGCATCTTCGAGAGTGTGGTCCCAATGAGTGTCATTCTCTAGCAATCCCAAACGTTAACAGGCTTCTCTGTATGTGCCGCACAATACACCATTAACAGTTCGCAGATATTGGAATGATGTTGGGCCACGAACATTGACGGCCAGTCATCATTCTGGCACATTTCAAAGAAGCTGGTCATGTTGTCGATGGCGGCCTGTCAGCTTGTTGTAATACGTTCTCCGCTGTAAAATACACTCTTTGACCATTTTCCAAATGTACGGCCAAGTGAAAAACAGTGCGGTGTCTTTCATGTATAACGAATGAAAAAATACGCCACATCGCTTCGTTACTGCTAACATAGCGGCCCATTTGAAATTGAGTGATTTCATCGTTGGAATTTTCGGCAGCAACTCCGAACACAGCCATGTCACTACCTTTGTTCACGTACTTGCAAATGTATTTAATAGATTTTACGGAATAGAAAAATTCGACATTTATATTTGCTTTAAATGTCTTGGAGAGTAATGGCGAAAACAGAACAACCCAACGATTATCAACTTCAATGTCCTGTTAATTCATTTTGACTATTGTTGACCTTCCATTGTCATCAGTGGATCGGCGGCGATAAAGTGGATAACCATCATTTCCAGTAATAGTTTCTGCTACTAATTGTCTTGGATAGCGTTTTGAACATTTTCCGTCAACCATACACGGAGAATTGGGATTTAATATTCCACAGGGACCATGAATCATATTTTTTGTAACAACCTCATGTAACAGTGGATCTTCTTCATTATCGGGAATTTCAGCTGATATCACATCATCGATTTCATTCGGTGTTATCCTCTCAACCAACCAAATGAGGATATATGCATGTGGCAATCCGCGTTTTTGCCACTCGACTGAATACATCCAACAGCGCGTCTCACCGAACACACGATGCTTAACAATAAAATCCATGAGTGATTTTAATTTTTTTTTGAACACCCTTGCGGTGATGTCATGGCGCTCAATGGGTGATTGGCCAGGAAATAATTCTTGTCGAATTTCTGTCCAATGTGTATTGCACGTGAACGTGATAAACAAATCTTGTGCCATAATGACGTACATACAATATAGCATCTTGTGCGTATTCATGCATATGTCGCGGACTTCCGACGTATGTTGCTGGGAGAATAGTCATTCTGCCGACATTCTGTGCATTTCCGTCAGCATTGATGGCATCCCGAAGATGAATGTATTCCTCGGAACGGAGTTTTACCTGGTTCAACCTGATAAATGTCAATCGCTCAGTTTCAACTTTGACGTACATATCCACAGCATATTGGTGAAATAGACGCCGACATTTTAAGATGTGATTGTCCTCATTTTCCCGTACCATCAGTCTGTATGAATAATAATTCATTGAACTAACTTTTTTGTTAGTTTCGTCGCCTGTAAATAAATGTTTGTGTTAATAAGATAAAGTAATGTTGTGATTAAGGTAGTAAAGGTAGATTGATTATATATCTGTAACTGGATTTATCATCTTGATTGAAAAATGATACCCATCTTCACCTTGCCAAAATAAGATAGGATATTGTAACGCATCATATGATCGATGTGTTTCGTACACACGCTGCAGTTGATCGTTCCGCCGATGTAAAACAATATCTCGGTTTTCTAAATTTTCACCCACGACGACAATAGCGACTTCATCAATTGTTGGCGCATTAAAACGTCTTGCGTATTGTCCTGCAGGCATCTTATCGGCTCTGATGACAATTTAGTGATTATCAGATGGCATGCGGTCTAATGCGGTCTTGAATAATGCAACCAATTCGTTGTGTTGATGGAATAATGTTTGGAGTTGTTCCACAATTGGTCTTTTCACCGAATTGTTGTGTGCACAACGCTGATCGACTTGTCTTGCTGAATCGCCCATAAAATAAATTTGCAAAAATTTGTAGTCACTATCCGGCGTTGGCAATAAGGAACCTGTTCGATGATATATTTGACCCTGAACCTGCAAGGGTAAATAGATGTAATATAGGTAATTGTATAGCGAAGTGTTTGTACCGCCATGTGGCTGGCAAAATACATTGGCAGCACTGCCATTCCCCCATCAACTTCTGTAAACACACTCACTTCTGGTAGCTTTTGGCAATTCAGAGCTACCAACGTACTTTACACCATGTCAATTGAAAGCTGCCAACGTATTTTGCACCAGCCACATGGTGGTAAAAGTTTATTGTTTCCCATTACACTTACCTTGCAAGTAGGCATAAAATTATCTCGAATAACTTTTGTTGCGCCAAATGACGTCATTTGAAAGCAATTATTGTATTGCTGGATATGAGTCAAAAAATGTTTAGAATCTGGCCCATTTCCGGAAACCAATGAATGTAGTGGCTCTGTTGGCGGTACCAATGGCGTCAATTTGACTTGGCCTCTGGCGCAACACAATCCAGGGGCTTCATTTTTAAACTTAAATGCCTTGCAATGTGGACACACAACGTTCATTGGTCCAATAGCAACGATTTGCTGTGAACTGTAATCGATTGCCACGTTATAATTTAATGCAGCTCGATGGGGATTAAACGCAACATTTCTACGTTGTTGATTTCAATTCCATCGATTCCGTTCAACTTCATTGCGCTTCGCGTTGCTCGTCAGTTTGACTTGCTCGTATATATCTTTGACTTGCAGCATGGCGAGTTCTGCGACCTAAGTTGGTACGTCTAATTGGTGGAATTTTGAAGAACCAAAATTAAACTAAAAATAAAAAATTGACAAAACGACGACAAAACAGCACTTCTCAAAAAACTCACTGAACAAACTGAAAACTGGATAAACATTCCGATCGAATGGACTGTGCATCAAGAAATGAATAAATGAATTTTTTGATCGACCGATGCAGCTGTTAAACGACATTTGCGGCGCGCGAACTGTCAAACGCGCGAACTGTCAAACGCGCGAACTGTCAAATGCGCGAACTGTCAAACGCGCGAAGTTTAAATAGTCGTTAAGTTTTCTGATTTTTTTAAAAAATTTCTTCTCAATTTTCTTAATTTTGTTTCCGTAAGAACCTTCTACAAAATGTTAGAAAATTAAAAAAGAAAAGATGAATGAAATCGGTAAAGTCGTTCTCAAGTTATGGCGTGACCAAGGGAAATAGGGGTTAATTTTTATTTATATAGAAGATAAATAAATGGAGTATAATATGATGATTACTCTAAAAAGGGTACAAAATATATCAATATCATTAATTTAAATTACGAATTAATAAATACATTAAATTACATTATAAATAATAAATACATTATAAAACTTCTTGTGTCACCCGATATTAAAAGTAAAAGTCCAAAAACTTTTTACATTCGTACTTTTAACACTAGAATTACTTGTGGTGAATTCACAGACACACGAAAGACAAATGTAGTCCGACCGGGAATCGAGCTCTGGATTATTTGCACAATAGGCAGTAGGGCACTGCCAAATGAACATGTCGCTAATAAAATTGTTTTCTTTTCTTTTAATAAAATATTTACTGCAGATTGAATACATAACCTATAATGAATGGGCTACTTTAGACAAAATTTGTATGTTCCATTAAATTAAATTAAATTTCCGAATTTATTCCGACACACACAAACACACACAGAACATATTGTAACAACATTCAAAAGAAACAATGTAGATAAAAAAAGGAACAATAGAAAATTACAAACACTAAAAAATTCAAGTATATTAACAACCATGCCATCTTGCTAAAAGGAGGCATAATATCTACAACATTAATTTATTTTGATGCCCATCGTGGACTGTAGTAATTTAAGAATTTTGTTCATATCAAAACTCAAATTTTGAAAACTCGAATCTGATTACGACGATATCCAACCAAGCCGGCTTAGAAGTTTTCAGATGAAATTAAAACTTTCTAAAGCTCCATCTTATCAGATGAAATTTCGGGACTCCAAGATTTCAAGTAATTGTTTACGTTTCATGTTGCCTTCGATAACTATTCGTTTGGAAATCTAAACTGGAGCTATTTATTTGGAGCTAATTTGAATCTAAAATGTTTTTCTTATTAACGTTAACTTCACATAATTATACTTTCCAAAAGTACAAAGGTAGTCCCAGACGGTACCTATTTGGACTACATGTTTCCTTCATTTTATTTCTGTGTGTTCACATTTATGCTTCATATGAAATGTCCTCTTCATTAACGCTAGTGAATTCTAGTTGACAATACAAAGACCTGTTAATAATTGAGAGTTTATTGTTCCAAGCTGTGAAAGGTAAAATAACAATTCAGTGGTTTTTGTCCGTCCGGGGACAATTAATCTTAATCTGACATCGGCAGTTGCTAAATGGTTTTCAGCTATTCCAATTATTTATCTACCAAATAATTTTAGACTTTTTATAGATTTTATTTTTATAGGTAGACGAGCGGGCGGGCCACATAATTGTAAGTGGTCTCCACCGCCCATGGACACCTGGAACACCAGGGGGCTTGCGGGTGCGCTGCCGACCTAGCAGAATCCTGTTCACAGCTCTCAAGCTCTCATTTACAACATTTTGTAAATCGATCATGGTAATTATATAGCTAAAAGTAAACATGCCTTATTTTTTAATTTACAATTTCACAGTTGTAACTGTTATCAAAGCAATATTAATTTCATATTTTTAGAGCTGACAACCGGATTAGCACAGTTAACAGTGTCCCTGCCTGCTGTGTAAAAGGCTGTGTGGCTTTGACTCCTGGTCGGACATTCATTTGTTTAAAGGCAAATGTTTGTTCGCGTCTGGGTAGTGTATTCGTCTTTGTATGTGTCTCTGGATCCACAAGACAATCCTAGTGTAGATCATTGAGTATGACAATATTATAAAAAACGAGAGAAAATATAACACAAGTTCGCATTGATCCTAAGTTCTTTAAATTCAAAAGTTCTACAATAATCCAAGAACGTTCAAACAGCTTCAAACAAAACACAACATAGAATGTATGACAGTAAACAATGTTATTTTGTTACTTTATTTTTACATGACTGACAAATTCATGACGTCATTATTTATAGCGGGGGCACGATATTGCTCCCATTATACATATTGTAGGTACTTATAAATCGAAGTCCAAATACCGTCGATTGTGCATTTGAAAAGATTCGGATGACGGGCACACTGCCGACCTGATGGTAAATGATCGTAGCCGTCCATGGATACACTACAAATACCGGTGGTAACACCGGGCTAGATGCGAGTGCAATGCCGATCTTGCAGAATCCTGTTTTTCTTGAAAAGTTCGTTGCTTAGTAGAAAAATCTCAGCTGGCAGTTCAATCCGCAACTTTTGTGTTTACGGTAGACTCAAGTCTGATATCAGAGACAACTAAAGCTCAAGTCTTATTTATCGTCACACGAATCAAGTCGTTTTGAGTCTTCTCAAAAGGAACTCAAGACTGAGTCCTCTGCTGCGGTTTAGAAATATAAATAAAAAAATAGACAATAATTAATTGTTTTTTGAATATTTAATAAAATATATTTATAATATTTATTTTTATTTGATATGTCTATATGTATGTGTATTTTATATAAATGTATGTATGTATATTTTAAATGTTCCTTATTATGTATTATGTTTGTATATTTTATTCATTCGAAATTATATTTATATATATTTTATTGTATATTTTATTTTATATATACATAGTTGTTCACTTGCACCTAGCATACCATTACTATATAGTCGCAAGGTTGGGTGGGAGGAAATTGTTTTTAGCCTTAAGTCCGCCTTTTGATAAAAAAAATAAAGAGTATGAAAATAAAAAAAAATATTAAAATACATTTATTTGAAGTAAATTAACCATTATTATGCAAAGACAAGTCAAGACATCAGCGACTTACACACTGAGTCGAATGTAAGTACTAAATGATGCGACTCGTGTCTGTGGTTTTAACATTTGTTGCTTCAGTCTAAAGCTTTATGATTAAACTTTTACAAAAGGACTTAATGACTCATTTATACGCGAGTTATGAAAGATTGTGTTGAGTCTTCGAAATTAAGACTACAAGATTCGAGACCTTTACGACACTAGTCCGAGGTATTAAGTCTCTAGCAATGGCCGCGGGAGATTTTTTAAAATTTTCTAAAATCCCTTCTTTCTGCTCTATATACTTTTTTCGCACCATTCACCTACAACGCATGTATGGAACGAATGTGTTTTAATTCGGACAAAGCTATGGTTTAACCACAGCTGAAACAACTCCGTTATCAACATTCGCCAACGTTTTCGCTAAAAGGCCGTTTAAAATGTAAAATTTCAATTACGTTTCGCCACAGACTGAATTAATATTCAACTGAGTTCATTATCGTTGATACCGCACTGTTTACAGTGATCACTAGATCGTGATCATATTATGTATTATTTACGTTCGACATAAATGAATCGGTTTTACAGACGTATTTACAGGTATTTATTAAACATATATTCACCACAGTTGGTTTTAATTTTCAGTTATGATACCCGTATCTTTGTTCCTTCAAACTATCGATCAATTAAAATACAGAATGTAGTAATACGGCCGTAAAAATGTGGCATTTGCCAGGCGGTCATTTTAACTGAATTTCAACTCAAACTCATAATATGAAGACAAAAAACTACCAAGAACGTATTCCTGATAATTTATCTTTTTTTACAATAGCTGCCATATTTTAGACGTAACGGTGTTGTCCATGTAAAAAAATGTCCATGTAAAGAAATATAGAAATAATTTAAATAACATTACTTTTTGTAAATAATATTAATTATGTAGTCTCGCGGTAAATATGTTTGCGAAATTAATTTTAGGTCAATAAACACAGAAAATACTCTTAAAAACGTAATAATAACAACTTCTTTTTGACAATAGTAATATTTTATTTATGTCATTTGTATTGCTCATGTCAATCACTTATGTCACAAGGAATTTATTTTGGTTGATCGATGCTTCAAACGATTACTTTTAGTGAACATTGGACAGTCATCAGCGGCTCATTTGGTTATAAAAATAAATCACAAAAAATAATTTGACATTGAAAAATAATTAATGTTTAATAAGCTTCAATATTAAAAGCGGGTCTTTAAGGACCTATCAAAGCATCTGGCCGACAGTACCCTAAGGCTAGCAATTTATATATTTTATTTTTATTTAAAAAAATATTTATATTCCACTTAATCGTACAAAAGGCGAACTTAAGGCCGGGATGCATTCTGTACCGGCCGACATTTAGGTTGAACAAAGAGGCCCGTTGAAAGGTATGATGAAATTTATAAAATAAATAATATAACTTAAAAAAGATTAGTATTTCACACAAATACTTGCAATAACTATAAACCTACTTATAATTAATACGATATTTCAACTTAATACATAAAGACATCCATACATAAATCATTACATAAAAAATAAATTCATATATATATATATAAATACATACCCTATAATACATATAGAATAACTAATTAACAGACAAATACAGGGTAAATGCTACCATGTCAAGAGTAAATAAGTTGAAGAGAATATTTAAAATAAAATAACAAAACCACTAAGACTGTAGTGATGACGAGACGTCTTGGACAATGTCTCGGAGTCATTGTGTCGGTCAACACATCAGTCTAACTCAACGAGATAATGCCGCCAACATGCTGGGTGTCTTGCCACAGGGAGCAAACTTGTATAAAATACTCAAATATATAGGTACATTACTATTCAATGTGATGAATACCCGGGTCGTTATCATCATTATCAGTACAGAAACGCTGTACATTCGCACTTTCTCGACAGTCGCCTACTATTCTAGATACTAGATACTTTATAACCCGAACCCATGGATTGTGGACCGACTGCCCAATGAGTTCTTTCCGCTGCGTTATCACATGGGGTTCTTCAAGAGAGTATTGCAGGCGTCCATAGGCGACGGTAACCACTTAAACACCGGATAGGCCGTCTCCCACCTTAATATAAAAGGAAAAAAAATTGACCACGATGAACAACAAAATAAAGTTTTGTTTTGTTCAAATTTGATGTCTATTTTTAAGCTTTTGTGTAAAATTAAATATTTTCTTTTCCACCAATACAATAAATAGACTGGAAGTTTTAATTCTGTTACAGTAGACCTACAATCACTTTACTTAGCGACTCCTAACTTATTTCGACGGGACTGGACATTGGCAGGATATGTTTCACATTTTGAAATTATTAATTATTACGAAGAAAACTTGACTTTGGCCGAATGTGCTAATTGCACCATTGCCATATATGAAGAAAAAAAATCAGACCTTTAGCATTGAGGACATTCTGCATACTTGGACTTTCAGCGATTTGGACTTCGTGAAATTTTGCTAAATAGCTTGCGATTTAGCAAAATAGACGTGCGAATTAGACAATTTGCTACATAGGCATTCTGATCGTAACATCGGAAAACGAATCCGGAAGCGGCGCCCGGTCACCCTGCACTGAGTAATGCGCGCTACGAATGTTTTAGATAGAACAACAAGACTACAAGTTTGTAAGTTTTGACTTATTCCATAAAATAATTTTATTACTTGTTAGAACAAATTAGTTGACGTGTTTTTGGTTTTGCGTTATTTCAGTACATAAAAGAACTTGTCTTAACTTATCAACATACAGCCTAAACCATTGAACTTAGGAACATAAAAGGGGAGTATCTTCGCACGAACTTTTATTTAAGAGGTTAAATGTGTTTTTGCTAAAATATAATAACTGCCGTAATAATGGAAGAAGCTAAGGAAGGAAGGTTGAGAGCAAACTCTAGTTGGGCGATATACAAGTATAGTATAGCCAAGTGATTACAACGTAAACCTTATTACCCTAAAGTGTTTACATAGTTACACTTTTTACATAGAGCTATAGTTGAACTGAGATAGTTTAAATTGCCCTTCATTTGCTAACACAAAGGCGTTGAAATTGTCCCAAAATCCCAGTAATAGACTTACCGAACCTACGAGGATTTAATATTCATGCCCTTTGTTAGTCAATTTGACCTAAATGTTTGTTAAGGGTCCTTTTAATTATTACGTAACCTTTCGCCCACCTCGCTACCACAAACAAAGGTCGAGGTTAAATAATTTATACAAATGTACATGTTGTTTTAGATATAAATACAAGCTATAACTTCATCGACTAATTCCCCGAAAAATATATTACATTTGCTTATAGCTTAATATCGGTTTTTAACGATTAACTAATTCATCAAGCGATTTTGCTCCTGGGAGTAAGAATATAAATGAAGACAGTAAAATGTCACAATGCTTGATAAGTACTACGCTAATTCTACGAAGACTGTTATCTTTATTGTTACTTATTTTTCGCTATATACTTCGAAATCATATTAATATCAACTTATCAAACTATATTAATTTATTAAATTAGACCTTTCTAATATATTCATTTTGTTCATAAATGGCGCCAATTAAATGCAAAGTTAGTCTGTCTAAGTAACGCTTGTGGATATCGAAAGTAAGTCTGATACTACTGATTCTTATTAAAACAAATTATTTGTGTACTTTTCGTTCACCATCTATGGTATATATGATTTTAGTCAAAATGATGTTCTTCTTCTTGCAGAAGAAGTTTTTCTTCTTCTTGTTCTTCTAAAGAAGATTGGCAATTATCAAAATGATGCCAAACTATGTAAGAATCCGTCTAAATGATGATGATCTTTTATTTAATAATCTGAGAATTACTACGTAAAAAAAATACAAGCAAGTTCCAATACAAAAAATGCATATAATGAAAAATTTACGTGTCACTTGATACATAAAAGGTAAAATAAATATTAGGTATGCACCAGCCGTCACACGAACGGTGAAAATCCGCTCGCTGCGTCAATCAGATTCTGCGTGACAGCGTGGCAGAGGCGCACCCGTCCG
This sequence comes from Sesia bembeciformis, assembly GCA_943735995.1. NCBI lineage: Eukaryota > Metazoa > Arthropoda > Insecta > Lepidoptera > Sesiidae > Sesia > Sesia bembeciformis. The sequence goes on along the minus strand of OX031044.1, from coordinate 5,445,571 downwards.
GGGAAATACAGTAAGTGCTTTCACAGTTTCGTATGTCTACCTTTGGGGAGCGTTTGCACGGTTTAGTGCAGCAGTCGAGTGAACTAAACTCTTCACTAACATTATATCTTGGATTTTTATATTGGGGTGTTCTGTTGAAATCCTAGTTGAGTTGAACTAATAAAGCAAGTACCAGGCTACTCAGAAAGTTTTGCCATAAAGAGTTTTTATCTATGGAACGTCTTTTCTTTCACGGCGTTTACGATATTGTCACAGGTGACGAGTCTTAGATCTAACAGTTATGATCCAGAAACTAGGTGTCAATTTACTGTTTGGCTGTTTCAAAGTGAGCCAACGCTCCCTAAAGTGAAAAAATCAAGAAGAGGTGGAAAAATTTTAATCGCAAGTTTTTTCACTTTGACTGGTTACCAGACATTTGTACCTTTACGAAACTAACGCAGCATTAACACAGAATGGTACGTAGCCACGTCTTTGCCAAACGTTTTTTCCTGCAGTGAGTAAAAACCGTCCAAACATAGGTCTCCGCGGACTGCTGCTGCATAACCACAACGCGCCCGCTTGGTGGACCCCATGAAGCAATTGAAATAAAAAAACATAGAAATTATAATCGAGAAAATGGATACAAAATGTCCTCGACATAGAAGCCAGTGATTGATAAATTTAATAAAATTCAACCTCGCGATTTTTCGTCTGGCGCTACTTTTGATATTGTCAGTGTGTGTGCCGGAACTTTCCGGACTATGAAGACCAAAGGCGGGTAGTTAATGAAACTGCTCGTAACTCTAGACGTGGACTACCCGCCTCTTCAGTCAGCTCTTGACCATGGTTAGTGCAACCCAACCGAAATGTCGAGTAAAATAAATAAGATTTCACACATCTTTAAATACGTAAAGATGTGTGAAAAACGCAAAAATCTAAAATGTCACATCCTCCTTACAGTCCCGACTTGGCGCCTTGTGACTTTTTTATTTCCAAAAAATTAAGTCCCACCTAAAAGAGAAGCAGTTTTCATCGCAGGAAGACGCGCTGGCTACGTTTGAAGAAGCTGTCAAAGAGGTCCCTGAGGAAGAGTAGAAAAAATGTTTTCAAAATTGGTTCAGAAGCATGAAACTTTGTATAGGTGCAAGTGGAGAGTACTTTGAAAATGTAATTAAAAAATTGGAACACGTAGAACTTCTGGAAATTATGGGACCCGTTTTTTTCCCACGTATAGGTTAAGGGGCTACCATATGCCAATGGCCTTGAGCATTCCGTCATTCTGACACCCCCCACCTACCTTCCTCACCTCTACATTATTACGTATAATATATGCGCCATCTATAACGACATCTTACGGATACCCGTCGTACTTCAAGAAAGTATAAATTTTATAGTTCAAGAGCCCACATACTTTATTCGATGGTCATAATATATTAGAATGGGGTTTCTATTTTTTTTTATTGATGAACTAATAATCAATTCCAAATATCAATAAGTAAAAGAGGAATAAGTAGATAGTAGAGATTATACACCATGCACTTTTAAAGCGTAAACGAAAAGTATGGGTATTTATACCGTGAAACTTGACAACTTTCCCAAGGAATATATAATACAAAATTCAAACCCCTTATACTAAATTCAAAGTAAAAACTTCGCTCTATGTACTTCAAAAGTCATATCACGGTGTATTCAAAAGTCATATCAAAAGTATAAGCAATGGGCAAGGCCAAATTTTTTAGACATGTGCTTTTTATATATTTTTTGATAGTCCAGTTTCCAAGGATCAACGAACCACCAAATTAATTTTTAGCTCGTTTAGTTTTAATATATGACATTTTTAAATTTCTCATTGACATTTTTGTCGTTATGAGGATTGAATGGCGTATTCCTTTGCCGCCGATAATTTAAAAAAGACACACGGCCATATTGGTAGCTTTGTCATTTTTGACAAGTTCTTTCAACTTTGACAAGTCTAATGTCAAACTTGACTGAGCCATCACAATCACTGTCTCAATAAAATGAGAATAATGATATTGATCTCTCAATTTTTTTCTAAGTTCTATTCTATTTCTAAGAATAATGATATTCTTTCTTGGTTTCTAAGAAATAAATAAAAAGATTATAATGTTATTTGTGTGACCATAATGTTGATTCTCAAATGTATGAAAGAATTTATAATTTACAAAAATAAATAAGTACGACTGTTTCTTTAATAATAGTGTTCTTATTTATACTTTTAAGTATTTTTCATGAAGAAAATCATAATAGCTTCGCATGTTTCTGGTATAACACGTCCAAGAAGTTATGGGGACATTTTGCAACTGAATTTTAAATCTTCATAATCTGTCGGTTAATAAAAAACGTAAAGTAGCAATTAAACGATGCTCTGCTGGTATACTGTCACGCATTAGCGTATTCTGTTTGGATATTAATGGAGGTACTTTGTAAATGTAAGAGGGTAAATGTTGAATCATTCATTCTTAGATAGTTTTTGTAATCATCTTCGTCAATGTCGTTTAACATGGTGGCGTCACAATAATTTACACGTTTTAGTAATAGCTTTTTAACCCAACTAGACTTCCGTTGATTTTGTGACATCAACCAAAGTAAATAAAGGATAGTCAATTTCTTTCTTTTTGTTCTTTTTCTTATGCGCGTTGATGGTGGCATTTTTCACGCAAAGCACTACTGCACGTTGGAACAGCTTAACACAGTGTGTGATCGGATGCTATGCAGGACCATATATGGACTAACTTCTCCAACATGGAGGCCGGCGCGGCGTCCTGCATGCAGGACTCTGAATGGCTGGCTTTAGTGACAAGTGTCATCGAATCTATTAACCAGTGTTGGTAGACGTCCCGCTTTTTGAAACGTAAATTACAATGCCGCGCGGGGCGCTGAGTCACGCTCTTTTGAATTCGATCTATTTTATCGACCTAGTGAACTGCCCGACGGGAATATTACTCATACAAAAAATAGTTTGATCTCATTGATCTAATAAATATTGTACTAATTACTTTGCTTTTTTATTATGTCCCGCTTTTATCAAACGAATCCCGCTTTTTTACTGTTTCTTTATTGTTACTTAACTTTCTTACTTTTTCTTTATCTTTATCAACTTTCTGTTCTTTTTCTAAAACGTATTTTTTTTATATTTGTAGCTTCCTCTATGCCTATCACGTGTGCTGTTATGGGGTATTTAACTTCAACTACCATGTTCTCGCCACACAGCCCATCGGGGGTGGCACCAAGAAATGGCAATGCTTTGTCAATAAATAGGCCAAATTTTTTCTTAATTTCTTTATTAATCTGAGTACTTAGCTCGAGTCAGTGGTGTCTTTTCGTTCTCACGTCCATAGTACAGATTACCACTTTTTGGTTTTCAGATTCATGGTTCCGATTTGGTCCATCACTGGTTGATTCTACTGGTTCTTCTTCATGTGCCATGTTGATGACTACTTCATTGGGTTGCCTTTGCATTACTTTGTGGGTAGCGCTGAAAAAAAGAACATATTATTTTGTAGATTACATCAAGCATAATACAGTCCCACATACTTGTTAACACTCTTTATATGCGTGGGCTTTCGGTCTATTTCATAACTTTATTTGCTAATTAAAAGTTACCAGTAAATAAGTAGAATTTAAATTACCTTCCGAAAATATACGTGGGCTCCTAGTCTATTTTACTTACTTGTGACAGTATCCACTCGAGGCTGAAAAGATGCCGAGTTTTGATCTTGGTTTTCGTAGTTCTCGTAAATTTTATGTAAAACTGACCTTTTACTTAGTCTTCTGGAAAAAAAAAAAGATAATACAAAAATAAATAAATAAGGTAAAAAAGGCATGTTATTTGACAATGGGTATCGACATCAGACTTCTCGTTTGTGATGCACACTATACCTATTTTAGGTACTAAACCACTAGATCGCTATCAGAGTAGGTAGGTAGTCGAAATTGTGAACTAGATATCTTTCCAAGTATAAAATAAATGAGAAGAAAACCCCGATCATTCATAAAATCAATCTAAAGAACCGAGAAAAAATTGAATTATGATTCATTAGAAGTTACTAAGCACACGAGTAAATTACCATAGTTATAAATTAGTTAATTATTAATAATTTAATAATATAGAAAGTGTACTTACAAGAAAGACGTCGATCACTTCCTGCATCTTTTGTTGTCTATATCGTTTTACTTTTGATATTTTAGGCATTGTTGATTTTTATACTCAAAAACAGAATTTTTACTATACTAAATATCAATAGTGTCACAATTATCACTATCTGTCACAATTTTATTTCAAGAAAATAAAACCTAACCTAAACAATGTGACCTTTTACTAATGTAAAATTAAAATTAATAATAACTAAAATGTGTGCTCTTGTCACTTATATTGTCCGCACTAGCACTAGGTAATTAAAATAAGTGTTAAATACGCTAAATAACAAATAAAAAGGCAGGATTTTTGCGCGCGCACAGCGTAAAGCGACACGGGTTCCCCGTCCAAAGGCCACTGGCCGACTGCCGCCCGTCGCCCCCGCAGAGTGCCGCGAGCCAGAAACATGCGTAGAAACATAATACAATTTTTTTTTCAAAAACTACAAATAAATTCAAAAATCCAAACGACAGGATTATAGTGAAAATTGTTGTCTAATATTGAGTATAAGTTTCATTTGTATAAGTTCCATAATAAGGGAGGCTATCGGGATTTAACACGAGAATAGAGGCTCACAGATGATTTATTTTCTCTTAAATTAGATATATTATTTTAATTTCCGACGTCAAAAGCGAAGATTAAATACCACACTACATCATATATTTTTTAGAGAATTTTTGTACCATGTTCAAATATACTTTATAGGATTTAAAAACAGCGAAATTTGTCGGGTAGCCCCAGCAATTGTAATTGTCAATTGTCACAACGAAAAAGTTTTATTTTAACAAACGCGATAAAGTGAAATCTATGAAAATAATTTTTGATTGTATTACTTTATCTATTAATATATTTTTGTAGATATATTTTTATTTAGGAGATAGCAGACTAGCGGAAGGACTACCTGATGGTAAATGATCACCGCCGTTTTTCGACAGTTTAACCCCAAGGGAGATCAAACTCGTAGTAGTTGTCGTATCTCAGTAGAAAAATCTCATCTGGCAATTCGATCTACCACTTTCTGGTTCACAGTGCGAGTATAAAGTGTCCACAGTATAAAGACCTCACTATACGCAGTGAACCTTTGCCGAGGAAGTGTAGATGAACCGCCCTTATGTGTTGATTGAACAACTTTCCGGAACATTCCCTATTACACGGGCGGTAGAGAACGTAGAGGGATCTCTTCGAAAGTATCTCTAAAGTTAAGTTTATTTTCTTTGTATTTCTAAAGTAATCATAATTCGTTTTTTGGGCATAACCATAAATACAAGATAGTTACATGTATAGCGTTAGAAGAATTTAGAAGAAAATTGGAGTACTAACGTTGTCGTTCGACGATTTCAGATGTAACTGACGATTAAGTGAACGCCTTTGAGTATTCTATTTTTTTTTGGCCCGTCTACGTAACCACAAGACCAAATGCCTAAAAAGTTACTTGAACAAGTATTATTTCAGTGTGAACACACCACAAATGTGTAATATCAACTAGTACTGTTTCTGCATACGTGAGCGGGAGGCGATGATTCAGATGCTAATGGACGATTAGTGTTTGATGCCAGGTAACTCTCTGTGAGATGGTTTAACTCTACTCTGTTTACATATGTGTAAAGGTTTGTGGCTCTGTGCGATATTAAGGAATAGTGGAGTAATGTGAATATATGCGATTGAGTATAACGTGGTAATGAGTATGTGATGAATAATAATAGGAGCGATTATAACAAGAATTGAAGAATATTTAAGGATAGGCCAGGAGTCCAACTCTTCTGTCCTCAGTAAACCCACTATCACTTTGTTGAGCGACTCCTCACACTGTAAATTAACGAGATGAGTCTTAAATTGTTTTGACTTTAAATTTTTTAATTACGATGATAACTCCAGGCAATGTGCTAATTGCGCCAGGGCAAATTCAATCGTCATGTTTCTTGCAGTTTTTATATAGGTAGAGACGATTATATCACTTATGTTTTTTTTTTAAAAAACTGGTTCGGGTCGTGTCAAGTCGCTTGTTATCACCATTGCTGCTAGACCCGAACTGCTTGCTACTGATAACTCTATATGTGCCGTTGATTTATATAATTTTGCATATAATTTTGCGAAACATTAAACATTTAAAATATGGCTTAATATTAAACATCTAGCTTTGTATCGTAAATAGAAAAAAACCAAAAATAGACTTGGCGGCGATGTACGAGTAGAACGCAAAGGAACGCAGTAGAGTGCAAACGCACGCTTGGAAAACCTTTATTAAAAATATACACAAATTTGGAGTACATTTATAGATATAGAAAGTTCAATATATTTTTGTTGGTGTATACTATTCCCATTATTACTGTATGGAAAATATATTTTATGTCGTATATTTTTTTTAACTTGTATGGTTAAAAACAATTTAATTACCAAAGAAAATTATATAATCGTTTGATTCGCAATTTTTATTCCTTTTATTTAGCCGATATTTTTATTCCGTCATAAAAAACCTACGTCCTATATTTGGTGCAGTTATATAAATCTGTCCGCGACTGCGGTGGCGGGAGAAGACGTCTTTGCTATTCACAGACGAATCTGTCTATAGTCTGTCATGTTCAATTTTGATTGTACTGCCTGCTAAAGATTTGTTTTTGTATTTGTTGACGGCATTTTATATCAATAATATCACCACAAGCAAGTGAATTTGAATAATAACTTACATGTTTGGCTTTGCAAAGATAAGATATATAAGTTTCATATAAGTGAAAAGAAATGTCGACTATAAAAAGTAAATAAAAATCGCGAGCAATCCGTTTATACGAAAATTGTTAAATACGTAAGTTTCAGATGTCTATTCTAGATCGTTTCATCTACAGAATCCCCCATCTGTTTACATTGATATGTCTATAGAAATATTCGCAGAATAAGCAAATAAAATTTTAGATATTTCTGAATATAAAACGTTTTATAAATTGTTTTCCACCAAACAATTAAACAAAAAGTCCGGTTCGTCATCTGCATTGCTTTTATTAAACCTCCACAAAGATGGAATGCGAATGGCATGAATGGGAAGGGAACGTAGCTCTAGCTAAACAGATTTATTTCTGTCGTTGACAGTTTTATATGCGATACTGCATTATTATACCGAATATATTCCGACGTCTGTGAATCCTCGCTGGTAGATCATTCGCTTCAGATGCCTTTGTTTGTTCGACGGTGACATGTTGCAGCTTTACGTGCGCAGCGTTACGTTTTTTCATGGCTTTCTTGTACAGAATGATATAAATGACTTAAAATATAAAACTGATAGCAAGCAGCACCAGTGATGAGTGCAGCCGGAGTTATAACTTCAACGAAATTTCATATTACTAGTTAGTTTTTTTTAAATTAGTTTCAATCACCTTTTATCTACTCGTATTACATATTTTATATATTATTGTACACACAACAATATATTTATACATGATAAAATTAGAGAAGTTGTACAATAGGCAAGCTTGTCTCATGTGGACATCTCTTCCGTGAAATACTCGTGAAATACATGGGTCGGAACAGAACATGCGCAGTATATTCCAAATATAATAATAATAGTACATGTACGATATCTAGTAATATACACCTACGAATACAAAATACACAGATAAACATATAAAATAAAATAATACATGCTATTCCTACAAAAAAATACATACATAGATTTATACGTTTAAACAAATACATGTAATACGTCATATACAATATTTTTGGCAATTATGAAATAGACAAATAGTGTTTTATAAACTTGTTTTAAAAACGCAGATTGAAAAACTAGTTCGTATTATGTAGTTCCATGAAGTAAGTTCCAGTAAGTTCCATGAACGTGTATGTATAGAGAAAGAGTCACGATAACTACAGGAGTTGTAAGAGGGAATATTTAGAAGTGAAAAAGTATTGTTTCGGAGATAATACTAAGTTTTTGATGCACACAACTTAAGATTCTCTGTTTGCCTAAAAGTTTAATGGCACGAGACCTTAGCTTCGTCTTTTCTCTGTTAGTTTAAATATATTAATAAAAATTGATGCCCACCATTTTAAAGACGAAACGACATTGTAAGAAAAATTTCTTTGTTTACAAATATTTTCAAGAAAAACTGAACAAAAGATCATGTTTATCACGGGTGTTATCATATCGAAATTTTATTGGATTTTTCATAAGCTAGCAAACAACGGTTTCTCTTGGCGTCATTTAGCTTTATGTCTGCCTGTCTTGTTCACAAAGCCTGCCTTCATCCACCGCCTACAAAGCTAATACTGTCAAGTATTTTTATAGTCTATTATTATGTACACAATAAACATAGAAATTCTAAAGCCGTTTCGTCTTGAATAGGTACAATTTTTTCGAGAACGTCTAAGAAAATATAGGATGTTAAATAATGTCAGCTCTTGTGCACTTATTGAGATTCTCTTTGAAAATAGAGTCCCTGTATTTGTAAAATAAAAGCGGTGATGATTTGCAAAATGATTTGTCCTCGTTGCAATTTGATCGTTGCAAAATGATTCGAGACAGACAAAATAAAACGATAATTTTTTTTTTCAATCGGTTTCTAATCGAGGTGACGTACCTACTTGCATGTACTAGGCGTACTGCATTGATACTACAAGTACAGTAACCAAGTACAAGTACCCAAAATCATTAAATTCTAATCCTTTTCTTCAACGAATTAAAGCACCTGTTGTTGTAGGAAGCTGTTACTGACTGCATTGAACCACATTGTGTCCGTAAGATAGCCGATAACAAGCAAAATTGAAGTTATAAACATTGCTCATGGGGTTTATTGTTTCTTCACCATATAATAAAGCAGCCCTTTGGAAACTCACTACTACAATTAAAAAAAGTGGACTTATTACCCTTTATCTCTCTGCTATTCGGCCGTGGCCCACAGATATTACCGTCTAAAATGCCCAAAATGTCCAAAATTGGAAACGTATAATTGCAATCATCTTAATTTAAAAAACTGTACTTATTACCCTTTACCTCTCAACTGCAGATATTAGAAGTTAAAATAAATCGCTTTCGTAACACTCCGCAGCTGTTTAAAAATAGATTTCTTATTTTAAAGTTTGTTAAAAAAATTCTTATAAAAATAATTAGGTACAAAACAGCGAGTAAAGAATTTTAATTGCAGTATCCTTAAAGTAAGAAGGGTCGCTTCCAAGTTCATCAAGTAAACTAACTTAAAGGATTTTTATTGATAAACTGCCCAAGTTGCCTCCTAATTTATAAACTTTAACCCTCTGCCAAGAAGGAGTAGCTTTGTTTCAAAAATTTTAGATTATCCTGTTATGTTTTTTCTTGTAAATGAAAAAGTTTTAATATTTTTTTTGTAAATAGGCATTTATGTAATGATCTCACAGAGGATTACAGTAAAATGTACTGACTTTCCCCCTATGTACGTAAGTGTTTCAATAGCGAGTGTGATAAGGCAAAGCCCATTCCCATTCCATTCTATTCCGCCACATTTTCCCAACCCTTTCTACAAATATCAGTATATTTGGAAGTATCAGCGGGCATACACTTTTCATACTGGATTGATTTTGGCATGTACGATGTGGCAGGCCGACGCGGAATCGACTCGTCTGTCGTGTACCTTCCATAAAAAATAATGTATTTTTTGTAATATTACTTCTGTATTATTGGAAAATATTAACATACTAGCGACCCGCCCTCGCTTCGCTATCCCACTGTCAAATTACTGTCCCACTGCTTCATACAAAAAAAAATAAGGATAGGTAACTTGAGAGTTCTCTTTGGTTTGGCATAGTTAGATAAGATCGTTTCGTCAGCGGCGTAAATATCTATGTAACTTTGATTTAAATGACAACCATAAGGACAATGCTCTATGGTAGTGTATTTAACTGTCCAGTATGAGTAAAATTGTCGTAACATATTGTTGAGTTTCATGGAACAGTTGATGTACCCCATCAACAATCAACAATTGCAAATAAAAACCACAGGTCGTATCAATGTTCTCAATGTTCCGACGAAATAAACAAGGAGGCCGTCTCATTTGTATTGTTTATTTTATTTCGTGAGGCAATGAAATCGACGCAATCGATGCAGGAATCGTCGTAATTAGGGACACGGAAAAAGTATCGATACTTTTATTTATTTATAGTTTTAAAAACAGTGGGACCTAATGCTGTAAAACATTTTCTCCCAGCCAACCTTGGAGCTTATAAAGTTATGGTATGGTAGGTATAACTGAACTTTTCGGTATGGAATACTTTTTTGTTGTTTGGCAGGTATCGTATCGATTGAAAATAAATCGATACTGATGATTTTGTGGAGAAGTAGTTTAAGAAAGTGTCGATACAACTTAGGGTGTGAAAATGCAGACCTTTTTTTTTAAACCTGCCTATTACAGAAAATGAGTTCTCGACGTTGTTTACGCTATCATACCTTGGGGTGGAAAACTTTAGTTTTGATACTTTGATGGATGGATACTTTTGAAATGGATACTACTCATAAGTTAAGTATCGATACTTTTGATTCGATACCGTGTCCCTAGTCGTAATGGCTCGACGTACAACAAACAATAAAGCGATAAAGGATGGGACCATTTGTCGCTGTACGTTTTTAGGAGTGCTAGTAATATTTTCGGAACAAATTTCAAAGTTTATATCTATAGAAGTCTGAGCGCTTACTTGACATCAGACCCGGGAAAGAAATATCAATATCTAGAATATTTATGTAAATTAAAACTTAAAGTTTTCTATGTAATCAAATAGAGCAAAAGTTTGCCTAAGACTGCTGTCACTTAGCATATCTAAGAGGTCATAAGACATCTCGACAAAGTTTGTAAGGTCATCGACATTTAGTGTTCAAAGTGATCTTCGTTTTAGATAACTGTCCAATACACAGTTTTATGTATTCAATGAAGTGGGTTTTAGACTAAATTTAGACTAAATTTTAGACTAGATTGTGGTTGCCGTTTAGACTAAATTTAGCGGTAAAGCGAGACTAAATCATTTAAAATACAGTGGAATAAATTCATTTGAAAAATGAATTCGAGCGAGAAATTGACGGTACGCAAGATTGGTTACTGATGACAAACAAACACGTGATAAGTGTGACTCGTAGCGTGCCCGTAGCAAACTGCTACGATGATCGTAGCGCGTAGGAAACGTAGCGGTCACAGAACTGGAATTTACTTGTGTAGCGGTCGTAGCAATCGAGGTATTTTTATTTCCGGCCAGAATATTATTTTATATTTGACATTTGCACGTCCATCAAATTTCGTATTTCTTGGCAGTCAAGTGTACTCGAAACAATGTCATACTTTCTTGTTGAGGACTTAAAAATAGTGACGTTCTTTGAGTCATACCACAGACTATAAGCTATCACACGTAAAATAAATTGAAAGTAAGTTTTGAAATAAAAACATATTTAGATGAAAAATGATTAGGTAGGTAATTATTTGCAAATAAAGCAACTAAAATAATGTATTATATTATATAATAGTTAGTTATTATTCGCCACAGTCAGAGTTGCTTGAATAAAAAAATATCTGCGTTTTATTACGATTTTAATACTTTTGATTTTATTGATTACATATAATACGACCGATTTATTAAATTTATTTCGCATTAAATATACATTTGCGATTAATAAATCAATTATTTAAGTCAAATATTTTTAATAAATCGAATCTATAAAAGCGAAATTGTATTAGAAAAGTATCGGACATCACTAAAGCAATCTGTCATCGTGAAAATAATGTAGTGGACCTCCATCCACCGATTGATTTATTGATCCTACGCGAGCGAAACCGTGACCAATAGTTAGTAAATAAATAAAAGTAAATAATACGTAACTAACTAGCAAACGCAAACTATATAACACTATATATTTTATAATGCTTATCTACATATTTTAGACAGACCCATATCCATGAACCAAACTTCTTATTTTAGTTCCAAATCACACCAACAGATGTCGCCGTACCGTAACTTTTTACTCTATTTATAGTTTATTTGTAAAGATAATTATTTCATTAATCTGAGATAAAATTAGGAGCTGCTTTGAAAATCAAAGCACAAATGTACTGTAAGCACATTTGTACTCTGTTACTGTTGTATTAAAAACAAGTTGATAACCAGATCCAAACGGAAAATCAGTTATTTTTTACACAGTCAAAAATTATCCCATAGATAAAAGCCTATTTACACACACTGGTGTCGCATCATAATCTATTTACGCATAAATCACACGCGTAATTAGCGTTTACACGGCCAGTCATAGTGACACGCCACGCGTCACCTATGACGGCGTGATAGATAAGCTGGACACGTGACGTCGCTGCCGATATGATGGGCCGAGTGTTGTCTATGATTTATGACGGTTCAAACAAGGATATTGGAGAGAAAACACGTGTATAACAAGTGGAAACAAGGACGGAACGACACAACGATCTTTAATAAACTGTTTATGTGATAAAGCATGAGCTACATCGTAGCATGTCGTGGAATCGCTTTAACCAGCTGAATATATTTTGTGTAATATTTGGACGTGGTACTGCAATTCATTTTCTTCTTCGCGGATATTACGCTCTGACCGCATACGAATTTTATAAAGAAAAATATACATAAATCGTAACAATCTAAAATTGCTAATTAATACTTTAAAATGTAACATTATTATGCCAATAATTAAAATTAAATAATATATTTTATGTAGGTAAAAATTTATATATAAATAATATATATTTATACTGACCCATTGACAGTATATAGCTATGTTTACAGTATACAGGTCAGTATGGAGAAGTCTGAAACTATTAGAAATAGAGAAATTTGTTGTAAATAACCATGGCATCAATTTTTGAGTTATAAAAAACTGCATTCAAAGATTTACAAAAAATTTATACAAAATCGGGAATCAAACCCGTTCATTTTCTCTGAATAATCGTAATCGTAAGCTAATTTTATTGCGGTAATTGATAATATAGGTTGTAAGGAATAAATCTTGCTAAGGAACCCTGTGTCTAGAATAAAACATAATGCCTTTAAATAATGTATTCATTTCAGATGTTCAAAGTGGTAGTAATAGGTATCAAAAGATACCAACAAAATTGCATTTCCGCCCGGAGTATTCCATTATAAACTCATTAAATTGACATACACAAAAATATTGCTTTTTTCCAAATCATAAAATTGGCGCTAACCTCTTCACATTAATTTTTATAAGTAAGTAGAACACCAAGCAATAGACACTAAACTTCCGGAATCGTAAAGAATCGTTAAATCGAGATTTTTTTAAATTCTAGACGCAAGGATCCTTAGCAAGATTTATTCCGTACAACGTAGATTGTCAATTAGCGCAATGAAATAATAGTCTAAGAGTCCAACGTCGAGAAACACGTAATTTTAGAATGGCTTATTTTTTCGTATTGTAAGCGTATTGTATACGGACGGACGGTCTGGCTGGAGACGTAGCGTTTACCTGTGAGAATAGCGGAATGTGAGAATAGTAGGAAAATCAATGCAACAATTTATTTGAACTTTTAAAAAATATAATTTTCATTATATAAACCATATATGGTAATCATGAAAATGAGTTAAGACATTTTTAATTGGCATCATAAAAAAAATCAGCATTCTCTAGATCTTCATCGTCACTGCTCTCATCGTTATAATAATCATTACTGTCAGCAGGTGTGTTATGTATGTCGTGATTTGACTTTCTGCAAAGGATAAAGAAAAAAATGAAATTATTATGTATTTTTTTATTCACAAATCAATGTTTGCAGTTGACAAAATCACTGTGTTTTTCGGAATGGCCAAATTCTTGTGGCCCTAGTGGCCTTTCAAAACTCACCGGTCGTGGAAAAGAGCACAGGTAAATGGTACGTTTTCCGCCAGCCAGACCGTACGCATGTCTACTATGCCGTAAAATGGGAGGGGATACGAATAAATCAGCCATTCTAAAATCAAGTAACGAAAACGTTACTGGCTCTTGTACTATAAATGATCGATTTGGTATGAGTTTTTTGAAAATTTTGAATGCTGTTTTTTATAACTCTAAAATTTACAGTGGAGTGTAGGCTTTCTCGGCCGGTGTTCATACTAATTGAATCTTCCGGGCTACTTGGCCGAGGTCTTCTGGAATCTGGAATCTGGAATTTCTTCCAAACGTTTCGTCAACAACTGCGGTTGACATCTTCAGTGGCGGCTGCGTTCACTTTCAGAGAGATGTTATCTCTTCGGCTTCTCGAGTAAAACTGAAATTTACGCCATGGTTCCTTAGAACAAATTTCTCTATTCGACTTTTCCATAATGACCCGTCTCATAAAAGCCCCTGCAGATTAATGTGCGCGTGTAATTATGGACTAGTGTGTGCTATAACTACGAATAGCACGTATAATAAACAATGTGATTAATGATAGGTGATATGATATAATTGGTCATGAAATAATTTGTCATCAATTTTGGTCGCGGCCCACCATCAAGTCACATCGAGTAATCGTTGTTAATATACCCAAAGTTCCATTCGAATGAAATTTAATAAATCACAGGTGAAATTTCTTGCAGTGGCCAATTAATTGTTAGTATAAATACTGCACGGAAAATCTAAATTTCCAGTTTTCTACATGTTTGTGTGGATTTGTTGAATTTCATAATAAATAAGTTACACGACAACAAAATATGTTTTTTAGATAAAAAGGAAATACGGAATTTGTTTTTGTTCTTAGATCGTCGAAAATATCTCTATAAGTATTTTAAATCTTTCATATCGTTTATAGTCTTCTAATATCTAAATCATAACTTCTAAATTTCAAAAAAATGTAGCAAATATAATTTGATTCTTGAATTCAATAATAAAATTAGTCTAGCATTGAATTCAAGTTTCAAAATATTCTATTTTTATCTTAACTGTTTTTATCTTAATCTATTTTTTTTAGTTGTCGCGCTTTTCCAGACTCAACTTTCACTTGCCAGATCACTGTAACGAGAGTACATAATTAGGTACTTTTTAATACCTAAGTACTGACAGCATTAAAAAAAAGCATAAGTACTGACGAAATTTGAGTATTGTACCCAAGTCTAGAACAAATCCTAATGTCAGAACATTAAACAACATTATTAGAATAGGTTCGTCTAATGATAGCTGTTTCGGAGATATCTAGCTCAGCCCGATTTGTTCTTGTTTGTAGGACAGGCGGTTATAAGGGATCCGGGCTCGGATCACATGAATATGGAACGCGATTACGCGACTATCCAACTAAATGAGTGCCTATCTGTGACATGCTTTTCGTATCTACCCACAAAGTAATGTATTATAATAGATTTGCTAATATCACGATTTCTTTAACAAAATGTCAAATTTGAAGTAGCACATCATATCTTTTCATCATATTTTACGTAAGGCTTTGTCCTCGCTGAGCAGCACGCTGCGATGCCTTGCAGTGGGCATTGCGGGGTGGCACTACTATATATTATATGTACTATATAAATCGGCTTGAAAATGAGTTTCAGTGGATTTATTGGGTTGCTGAACTCGAATGCGATATCAAAATTGAATTACACTCTCTTCATCCCCCGCACTAAACACCCCTTGAATGCGGGATGAAGAGATTGCAGCTTAATTCTGACACCGGAACCCAAAGAATATACTTCACATATTAAAGCCGATTTATCGAGAAATAATCCAGTTTTGAACATAAGTGAAAGGTATCGGGATGAAAGGCTCTGGCCCTAAATTAAAAACTAACTGCCTTTCATGGTCAGTTCGTCTACTGTATCATTGTCTAAGGATTCACTGTAGCTTTTAATCTACTGTAGTGTCACTTTGTTGTCACATTGCTTTCGGACTTATACGGAAATCGTAAATGAGTTGGAAGGGCGTCATTAAGATAGTGGCGGACAGCAACTGGATCCTAAGTTGTAGCATCTGGATTTCTTATATTTCTTACTAATACTATAGTATCTAGTGATATCTTAGTTTTTAGTATTTATTCAAGGTTAAATAAAAAAAAAAACCACACTATCTAAATTGTATCACTCTGAGCAACTCCAGGGCTGGCTGATAGAGAATGCCTTAAGGCATTAAGCTCGCCTTTTGTGCGATATTGTGCAATGAAGTGTATAAATAAATAAATACTTAGTAGCGTGGTTAAGTAGGCAAGTAATTGAGATCTGAGAACAATTCAATCGTAATCTAGCACGTGGACTGACGACTTGAAGAAAGTCGCCGGTAGTGGGTGGATGAGAAGAGCTGAAGACCGTGTGTGGTGGCAGTTCTTGGGAGAACATTATAATTCAATATATACAATATACATTCAATAGAAATATTTACTTTGTGTTTGATCGCATTGCGCAAAAATGTGTACCATATAGACCGTGCATACCCCCCCCCCCCCCCCCCCGACAATGTCAGTAGATTTAGTGCGAATAATTTCATATAATTTAAACCCCGCTCGTCTATCTTTAGACACACATTTAACCCAAATTTAGTTCGCAAATGCTTGCATTAATCATAATAACCTCATAATTTCCTCTTGTATAATGAGGAGCACTGCAAAAATAATCATCATTTTAGTATAAAAGGCTAGCAATAAAGGCGACCGGGGTACCTCGCTTGAGCCAGCGTCATTACCACACGAAAAATTCTTTTCCCTGAAAATTGGGTAATCGACGCCCGACAGGCGGTTTATTATTTTTGATATTGCCCCTCGAGAGTGTAAATGGTGAGTACTCAGGGTAAGATGTAGGCTCATAATGCCTGCACTTAGTTAGATCGGCCCGATGAAGGTAATGACTGTTTGTATACAAATATAATTAGGATGGATTAGGAAAATGTTTTTGTGGAATAAGTAGCGAATAGGCAGCGTCTCTTGTACTAATAAGTGATTATAATCGTCGATACTTGACGTCACTGTATAAAGCGATATAAATCTAATAGATTAATTCATGTATTGGGTCCAACAATATACGACCACCTACCTAAAAATACCTACTTAATATAATCAATGCTTCGAGTCTGCCAGTGTTTAAAGAGAGGTTAAAGCGGTAGCTTATCTAGGCCTTCCATACCGTCGACCAATTTACCTATATATTTGATAAAATGACATAATGTGTATTTAATATAAATATACATTTAACTTTATTGTGTTAAATTACAGTTATTAACAAATAAATTGACATGTAATCATAATTATGCAATAAAAAGTATGAGAATATGTATAGTGTTATAGTACCTAGAGCTAATAGAACAACTGATTTTCTAACCATATTGTATATAATTAGAAATTAATTTGTAATAATATTAGAAATGAATTACCAATGATTAATCTATGTTACAGATGTGTCAGATTGTCTCATTGCTATGGAATCAATAGTCAACAAATTATTGTGGACCAACACGTTCCGCAATTAGCGACCGCCGTCCGACAGCTGTCCGGCCGTCATATCGCGCGACAAATCTGGACAACCAACAAGCATTAAGGTATACAATATGTGACGCTCAACAATAGATGCCACTTTTTTAAAGTCAACTGTAACAATCTTTTATTAACCTCATTTCAGTTGAAGTTTCTTGTTGATATTTGTTGGCGTAGTGTAAGGTCACAACAAAAATGTAATCTCTTAAAAATTGGTATATGTATGTTAAGCTGTCCAACAGTGACGTAACAGAACTGCGCTGTTACAAATCTATTGCACATAATATGTGCTTGTTTCAATAAATTATAGCGGATTTTACTTATAAGCTTCCGCTGGCGGAATGGTATCTTATATATTAGGTATATTTATTTCCCCTTTATTTATACCTTATATTTCCGATTTGGTTTCGGAATTCACAAGCATTCCCCGCGAAGGCATTTGTATATAATTATAAATAACATTATATAAGTTTGAATATAAGTTTTTATTCCAGTTTATATTCCTTCCTATAACTATAATATTCATACTACTTGTTTAAAACCAGTTGATAATAAGTACTATAATTTTTTTTTATAGATAAGAGGGCGGACGAGAATGCGGTCCCACGTGATGGTAAGTTTTACCGCTGCCCATGGATATCTGCAATACCAGGGGGTATAATAAATTAATATAAGTATTATAAATAATGTTGTAATTTTACGGATATTCGATGGGTATATTTCGTTGACTTAACGTTGTAAATCCCTTAACCTATACGTTTAATATTCGTTTGTTATCTGTTCATTTCATATTTGAAATAACATTACCTAACGATGTTAATGAACAGTCAAAATATCTTACCGACGATAATTGAACGTTTGAAACATATTACCTGTCTAATTTCACGCAGCAAAATTCAGAAATAGCAACAAACATTCAGAATGACAGCTCGATTAGCTGTTTCAATTTCGGCGGATGTGACATGTCGTGACGTGACGGAGGCCTGGCGTGACACTCGTGCGTGCGCCGCGCCCGCCGTGACGCAGCGGAATGCCGCGAGGATGTCCTTACAATACCGCAATAAAGATACAAAAACAGATATTTTTTTAGCAAAATTCGGGTTTACAATTTCAATTGCCATTTATGCAATTTACAATTGTTATCGTGTATGTTATAGAGAGAACAGAGAGATAACACATAGAGAACAGAGGAAAAACAGAATCCGCTTGTAATTCAATTGACAATTATAATTTAATGTCATTCATGCAAACTGACAATTCGATGAATGATGACTGCATGAATGACAATTGAAATAATCACTAATGCATTTGATATGCGTTACCTTCCCAAGCTTGTAATAGAGAGAGAACAGAGAGAAAAGTCACATGCAGAGGAAAACAAAGGAAAGAAAGTAGTAAACGGAAACCGCGCGTCGGCGCGCCACCATGCCGATGAGTAACTAACCGCACACGTTGCGGTTTTTAATCAGCCTCGTCACAATTAGACTTCACATCTACCGTTACCATGTTACTCGAAGGTTAACAATTCTTTATTTCAAACAATATGTTTAAAATAGTTATATAAAAATATCTGCGCTCTATACTGAATTTCCTAATTCCTAAATTTCCTATCCTAATACTGAATTTCTATCATTAAAACTTACCATTTTTGTTGGCTTTTTGTCGGTAACTCTAGAAGAGAAGCTGTGTTTTTGTTTGATTATTATAAAAACTGTGTATTATACGTTTTGTAGTTTAGTGATAGTTTATTTAACTTCAAACTGTTTCTTTGCGCTTAATGTTTGTGATTAAGATTAAGATTAATGTTAGCGCTTAATAAAAGCGTAGGTCTGCGTTTTTGGGGTGCTTCCGACGAGTCCTCAATAAACCTACTATCACTTTACTGAGCGACTCCTGACTTCGACGCGACTGGGTATTGACGTTTTAGACTTGGAAATTGTTTATTACGTAGAAAAATTTGACACTGGCAGAATATGCAAATTGCACCATGGCCATATATGAAAAGAAAAAAACATTTTCGTTTTTCTGGAAAGAAAGTCAGTGTTAAGAGGTACAAGTATGTTGAGGTTTAAGATAACTTTATTTCCCACAAGAATTAGATGTAAAATGAGAACAATTAAGTGAAAATATTACAAAAACATATTTTGGGCGTGTCGTAGCTACATTTTTAAAATATTACTAGTGGGTAAGTGTGAAAATCTCAATTATATTCTCAAATGTACAAGAATGTACAGAACTGGATTGCCGCAACTGGATACGTTATGAGTGTATGTTAGTGTAGTGTGTTTGATCTCTATATAAAGTAGTGTTTGTGTAATTTTTTGAAGGTTGCCATATCTGTTAAGGCTTTAATATCTTTTGGTAGTTTATTATATAGTGAACCTTCATACATTATACTTTTTTGCAGTAATATGTTCGTGATGTGTGTAAATGTGAATTATCTATATATCCAAACCTAACACTTGGGCATGAGACTAAAAACACTCCATTAGCAACCATGTGCCATTTATAAACGTACGGAAATGACGCGTCGGTTAAATGTGACGGTACTGACGCAAATGGTGAATCGCGAATGGTGTCAGGTGAGGCGCGAGGAACCTCGCGTTACGTAATAATTAAGTTAAAAGTTATTATTTGAAAATCAGCACTGAGCTCTTTAACTACAGTCACGACGGGCGTTTCGAGCCAGAATCCATCATGAGGGCGCAGTGTGAAATGGTGAATAAGCACACAAGCCCCAAAACTTTGAATTAAACAACAGAAAAAGTTTTTACTCTTGGGCATATGGGTTTCCTTACCGTCTATAGCTTCACAACCGAAATAGTGATAATAAAAAAAAAACCGGCAAGCACGTGTAACTTAAGTTATATAAGTTAACCCTGTTCTAAACCTAACTCCTAAATTTCTATTACGTACCTACTACTTTCCTAATAGTTTAATGTTCTTGTAATGTGTTTGCAAATAAAATGAACCTTATTCAATAACGTAACAAAGCAACACGCTATTTTGCATCTTATAAAGACGCAACAGATTATAAGAAGGTTAAAATATATTTTTTTAATGCGTGCAAGTAAATTAAAATTCCACTAGCTAGAATATTCTATTGACGCCCTCGGGACCACATTACTCAAATTGATGACTCGTGATAAGGATGTAGAAAAGCAGCGATCATTGTCTTGTTCGTCATCGCTTCAACTGGAATTGAATATTATGTGTGATACAATTTAATGGACAATATTTTGATTATACTGATAGCGGGTCTCCCTGCACACATTTGCAACCCCTATACCAACTATATTTGTTGTATGTGTGTAATTATCATTATTTTCTATCGATTATTAAGTACTTTAAATAATTTGAATTTACAATTGACATCGGAGTTGCGTAACCCGCCTCCGCACTGGATGGTCGTGCGTCCAGCAAAATCCGTCACAAGACTAACCGACCTCAAACATACGTGTTATACTCGTAGATAGGTATGCAAAAGTATAAGTGATACTTATATGCAATAATTTTAATATAATTATTGGGCTATATATTTAATACCTATTTTTTAGCATGTATAAATATAAAAATATATATATTATCGTATAAGGAAATTATCAATGTATTATTATATCACTACCTATTATTATTATTTATACAAGTTAATTAAGCTTTACTGTTTAATTTCTGCTGCACCCGCTTAAATTTTTCACATTTAACCAATGCATAATGGTCGACTGGTAGAGAATGTCTTTTTTCTCATCACTACGAGATGCATTCACAAATTCTTTCATTTATCTCTCCTAAGCTTCATTCACACATCAAATCTATCGATCTGCAGATCATCCTACTTCAAGATAGGTACCATGAAATATTTCCATTGAGACCCATCGCCATGGCTCCAGTGACATTTCATGACTTTTTGGTTGTTCCGTCGCTACACAAACTCTTCCGTAGGAAGCTTCGGCCGTACATCGGTTGGAACTCCGAAGCCACAGGAAAATGAATATAACCCTCGATGTTAAGAACATCGGTGTGTTCCTTAACATGAGGTTGAAGCTAGACCTGGTGAAGAGGATCGGACCCTGTTCCACCAGTTCCACTAGCCTCGTATAGGTATTGAGATAAGGTCGGACTCGCCGGAGGGCTTTGTCTGTGTCACGACCCCTATCCAACCTCCGCGTACGTGTTGAGATTGTAACCAGACCTCTGGAGAGGACCTGACCCGGTTCGATACCGGTCCAACTTTGCAAAACATATGTTGATGACATCTTCAGCATTATCATAGGAAGTAGAAGAATATATTCAACATCTGAATTCCATTCATCCAAAAATGAGATGCACAAATCAAATGGAGAAAGACAGAGTTTAGCGTTTCTAGACGTTAAAATAACGGTTAGAGAAGATTATTCCTTGTCCCACACTGTGTATATAAATTCAACACACACCGATAGATAGCTACATGCCTCCTCACATCACCATCCTCGACAACTACAATCAATAGTTGTTTCTTTGAATAATAGACCCCAAGACCTCTGTGACCCTGAACATTTAAAGGATGAGTTGTTACATGTTCTGGAGGTACTTAAACGAAATGGATACAACGTGAGTGGAAGGCAACCACGGCACTATTGTAGGGAAAGACATCCTGAGGTCAGCAGACAACGAGCATTTATGCCGTACGTTAAAGGAGTGACGGACAAAGCTGGATCAGTATTATGAAATAAGTATTACTCCATTAAGACTGTATATACATCGTCCTTCAAAGTAGCGGAAAACCTATACATTCCAAAGGATGTAATAACCCTATCAGATGTCAGGTCTCAAATATTCAGATAAATTTAGGCATTGAGTCATTTTCTAAGGAGACGACGTTTTCTGCGATGGAACGACGATATCATCCCGGGGAAATAGGCAACTTACTTTGCTTATCTCTTGTTGTTCGAGAGAGCAATTTAAGTCAATATTTTTGTGAGTAAACTGGGTACAACTACCATTTATCAATGCTTTTGATCATTTTCGGCGATCAAATTGACGACTAAAATTCTTCATTAGGCCCGCGGAGCATGACAGCATGAGGTATCGCTCGCGGGTAATTATTGAAAGCTGCCATATTGTGATGCTATCGCTGAACTTAGGGTTGTCAGCGATAAAAAATTGGCTTTTGAACATGTGTTCCACTCTATTCAGTTTTCTGTCCGCGTTTCGCGGAGCCTACTTACGTACAGGGTTCGAGTCATCGTTGACAGCTGTTCCAGAAGCTCCCAAAAATCCAAAGTTATTGCTCCTACTATTATAAAAGTTCAAAGTTTACCCACAGGGAGTACTCGTCATCACTGACACAGAAAATAATTTAAAGCCAAGTTTGCACACAACTGTTCGACGAAGAATATCCGACTCACACTACAAAACTCTTCACAGAGCCGGACCGATTGCTATGTTAGCACCGGCCACCGTACAAAATAGCGGCTTGATTTGCATCACGCCCAACTGCGTTCGAAAACGCTAAATAATTAAAACCGTAAACCACTCCATCACACATGGTCTTCTGCACTTTCCTATAGCCATTATCGGGAAATTTTATCATGTCGTAGATCCATGTGGTCAAAGCGTGTCCCACACTGCACTTCCTGATACGTGGTCTCCATTCAAGAACTCGTCTACCCCGTCGGTTGTTAACAACTTCAACTTATTAATATCTGTGGGTTATGTGGGTGACATTTGTTCTTGTGTTAATATGAGTAAATTAAGAGAGCTTTCGTATTAAATTCGTATCCGGAGTAATTTTCTCGGCTTGTTTATTTTTGACATAATTGGTAATATATGATCATGACCAAACGATCGCAAATACCTCAATGATTATAAGGAAAGACCTGTAACCTGTAGTAGAAATGTTGATATCGATTATGACCGTAATCCATTTTTATGTATTTTGAATTTGTAATTGCTTGTGATTGTAATATAATAACTCCTACTGATAGTTACTTAGTACTTAATTAGAAGTAGTCGTAGTTATAACTACATTTTATTTAAATACGCTTGCAGAAAACCCGGAGAGAGCTCTATCCTCAAACATTGAGTGGCTATCCATCTATACAAATATATCCGTCATGATCGCAATCGATGATAATGGCGCTGCAGGTAAGTACAACATGAATAGATAGATATACTTAAAATTACTTTTAATATTAACATAGATATAAATTCTCCTACTAACATTTTATGGATCTATTGGGTTGAAATAAAGACAAATTATTATTTAAAGTTTATCTAGACAGGTCTTTTAATTCTTCTTTAGTCACTGACTAGTGTCAAATAATGTTTATTGCAACTAAGCATTTATCAAAGTAAGCACGGGTATTTTTAAAAATAGTATTTACTAAAATCGATTCCGTTAAACACATGATTTCAATCTCGACCTCAATACTCGTATACTGACTATTTAAAAATATATTAGAACCCGACAATCTGTCAGCCCTAGCTTGTCATTTCACGCAAATAATGTCGCGCGTGATTACCGACGCATAATAACTGCGCGTGTTGTGCGGCTTTGTCATTACCTCGTCTTGCTATTTGCGCGGTGCACGCATTCTATTAGCTAATTAGAGAGGTAATGTTAACTATTCAGTGTTTAGTGCCGCGAATTTAACTCCTCGTTAAGCTACGATTGCAGGAGGAGCGAGGCGAGTACGAGGATGATGTTGCTGGTTGTAAATTATATTTTAAGTTGTAATTATATTAAGTTTATATTAAGAATCTGACAGATAATTTTACGACTTCTCCATTTCCTCGCAGAAATTGCTATAACCGAATATTATCAAACGCCAACAGTACAGTTAGAGGAAGAGTGCTCGCTGCGTTCCCACAGCCGCTGGGCGCACTTGACTGGCCACGTTACCCCTCTCTCACAGAGGACTACCTTGAAATTTACTGCATTTTCTACTTTATCGTATTTCCCCAATGTACGTACCTACGTGTTTCCATTCCCATCCCATCCTATTCCTCCCCATTTTACCAATCCATTCCTTAATCTGGAAAGGTAGGCAGCGCATCCGCGGGTGTGACAACGTTTGTCATACTGGACTGGTATCGGCATGTATCGCGGATGTCTATGGACGGCAGTATCCACATACCATCATGTGGACTATATGCTTGTCTGCCGCCTTTTTCTATATAAAAATAGATATAAAAAAAACCAATGTATTAAGATTACGATAAAACATCAGGGATTTATTCGTAGTTATACCTATTTGTCTCCTTCAATTCACAACAGTTCGAAGGACCTTACAGTTCTTCGCGGGTTTCACCGGATTTTAAACGATCGATACACTTGCGATACATATATAACAGAAGTGCGGTAGCGATTCAGTATTTACACATTAATAATACTCGTACAAGAATGTATTATAAAGAAAATATTAAAATCAATACATTGATGAATCATTTTTCTGTAAAATTTTGTGGCACTTAATGAGTGCGCCTTTTGATAAAGTTTAGTTAAGTAAATGCATCCTTACAAATATTATAACATTTATATATATGTGTCTGTTATATATCTAAGACTCCAACAAATCAACGAATCGTTACCAAATTTGTTACACATATACTTTGCGAAACGGGATAACGCATAGTATATTTTTAAACCTGATTGTATACGGACGAAATCACGGGAAATAGCTATATTGTTCCTAATATACTTAAATTTTCAGTAACATTCGATACAGAAAAACTGTATCAAATAAACGTAAAAACATGAAGAGACCATTTCAGAGGAATCATAAATTATGAAGGCGGGATAACATAAATATTTATGCGCCCACATAGATGTAAATGCTCTTGGTCGATGTAAACATCGTGATAAATCCTGATGAACGAGTTTCTTGACATAGAAGTTTTTTTATAGGAAGAAAGGGGCAGACGAGCGGAGAGTCCACCTGGTGGTAAGTGGATAGTGTAGCCCGTGGACATCCGCGATTCATGCCAACATCGTCCAGAATGACAAACATTGATACACCCCCGGGTGCGCTGCCCTACTTTTGGCTATTTAGGAATGGATTTGGAGAAGGGTTTGGGAAAATGTGGAAGGATAGAATGGAATGGGAATGGGCTCTGACAAATCTCTTTTTGGGAGAAACTTTGGGAGAATAGGATAAGTGGTAATCGCAGACCATCAGTGAGGTAGACAGATGTGCAGAATCGCCATTGATTTCATTATAATTTGATATATTGTATTTGAGCTTTGGCTGTTGTGTCCTCCTATATTTTACACCTTTTATCCTCTGAAATAATTTTAAAATATGTAGGTACTTTTGTCCTCAGAAAATATATATTTATTTATTGTTATAAACTCATTTACAATGTGACTTGTTTTAATTCAATTGTGACCCATGAACCAATGTTGGTTACAAACGGTGATCGCCCAAACGTACCATAGTACTTCGAAGGAAGATAAGGAGAATAAAGTGACAGGGATACACACTCCAATCTTGCTCCTCGTAGGATGGGGTTTAGAACGTATAATCGAATAAAAGATTTATATTATCCAATTACACTCGTACTCGATCTGGCAGGATAGGAAGGTATGAAAATCTTCCCTTATCCTATTGTAGGAATTTCCTATTCGTCGGGATGGGATGATAAATGGCTTCTGAAACACGTTGTAAAGTTTTATAGCAGTCTTCTGCGAAAAGGGGTACCTAACTCGGTCTACTGCATTCGCCCAGCGGCTGGAGTATTTACAGCATCGTTGTCCCTCTTTGAATGATGTGAGTCGCATCGCATGGCTGTTTAGACAATGTCGAGAATCTACGCTAATATAAAAGGCAGAAGTTTCTTTGACCTGAGCTGTGATGTTGATTCTTTGCGCGTTCTCTGAGCATTCTCAAGCTTGCGCACACTAAAACAAGGTACATGTACGAGCAAAATCACTACTGAGGGAAACCCGCCTTCGTAAGATGAAAGAACTATACCTGTTTATACGGTCATTATCCTGTACATAAGCTAATGCTGTACATAACCTGCACTATAGTACATAAGCTATTTTAGTGTACTGGTTATTCTCCCGTAAATTCTCTGAAGTATAAAACTGGTTTCGGACGTTTGCTCATAGTTATATGAAGTATATTAAAAAAAAATATAGACACATTTAAAATGTAGATAATCATTGTAAATTCTGTGTAGTAATAAAAACACAACTGAACAAACACGATTCTAATTAGACGGAGTTCAGAGCATACCAACATGACAAATTTAAATCAAGCTTTGTGTCGGTCGAAACTCACAGACTGCACAGTGACCTAACTTCGCAAATTACTATTCCATGGACAAATAAAATCACTCGCTTGTGTCCAAAGGTTGTCCACGAAATTTAGTACAATACGTGTTAGAAAAGGAATTATTAGTAAATTATTTTTTCCGCTTAATTAAACCAATGGCCGTTAAGTAAAATATAGAAAGTGCTAACGGGATACTTTTTAGACAATTATTTACCTACTTTTCTTACTAATTACTTCAGTTATGTTTATTTTCAAATGAAAAGAAAAGAAAGTATTTTTTTAAATGAAAGTAAAAGAATAGAAAATAATACTATTCAGTACTATTCGTCTGATAACTTACATAAAAAACGCTGTAAAAATATTTGCTGATTTAGATTAATCATTTAGTCATATTTGGCTATAACTGTCAAATTAATATGACTAAATCCGGGGCAGCGCATCTGGAAGCGTGCCAACGTTTGTCATTTTGAACTGATGTTGGCATGTATCGCGGGTATCCATGGACGACAGTATCCACTTACCATCAGGTGCTCATCTACCGCCTTCTTTCCATAAAAAAATAAAATAATCGTAATTACTTAATCAGCGTTATCAGAACTTTTGTATCATTTTCTAATTCAGAACAATTCAAAATTCTGATTCTGCTACACCCATACAAAAATAAAAACGAAAAGTAAATTACTTCTCGTTTAACTATACAGAATGTGCAATATATCATTATGTTTGTACTCTCATCGTCGGTTCAGTGTCCACAACCAGCCATATTTCATGTGTACAGCGCACAGTGTCATCGGCAGAACCCATACCTCCTTCTGTAAAGAGGCTTTTCTGTTCACTACAGCTGAGAAAACAAAACAGAAATATACGAGTATATCCTATTTAGGTTGTTTTTTTTGAAAAAAGGATTTTTTTATAAGGTATCAATTTATATTTAAGGTATATAGAGAGGTTGCCTGGAAGAGATCGCTTTGGCTCGTGTTACTTTTCGTGTTACTGACTCGTACATAAATTGTCATTTTTACATATATTGGTTTACAATAAAGGGTTTATCTATCTATATTTTTATTGTTTGAAAATATATATAATATATAAAGAGGATAACCAGGTAGTGGTTGAATGAGATCAGAAGTCCGTATGTGATGGTTGTCCTCGGGATAAGCCTATATCCAGGAGTTGAGAGACATCCACTGATGGTATGGTATGGTATATTTATTTTAAAATCTGTACCTTACATATATAAATGCTATAAATATTGAGCAGTAATGGCCACACGTATAGCAAATATCATAAATATTCTTCGGATATAGTGTCTACGCTATTTGCATAGAGGCGATTACGGCAGTAATGACCATTTTCGTTTATAAGGGGTTTAGGAGCCAACGTGGGTAAATGTGGATATGCCTGAGATTATTTTTTTTATGGAAAGAAGAAGGCGGCAGATGAGCAGACAGTCCACCTGATGGTATGTTGATACTGTGACCAACGCTGGCACGCCCCTGGATTTGCAGCCTAGCTTTGGAGATTGAAAGGAATGTCTGTGAAGTGAGGGTTGTAATATATAGATAAAATATAGATAAATGTAATTATAGACAGATATTATAAAACTCTTTACTGTGTAATTGTTACATTATAACAAAAATAAGGAACGATGTTATAAGCAGAGAATACAACCAGATGGTCTCATTACGAGTACGTTATAGCAATTTCTTCCAGACAACCCTGAAAAAGGGCGTTGTGACTGAAATGAACTTTAAGATCCTTAAGAGAGGAGATGGCAGGGCAGGGGTTTATTTCAATCGGTTGCCGCGTACTCTTTGTAATGCACGCTCAAATAAAAGCGTTTAAAAACTTCCGTCGTATTGTGTAAGTAGGCATAATACTTTTTATTTAATTTTAATACAGAACAAATTTAAAATTGTGTTTTGAAACGAATAAAACTACTATAATTAGTTTTATTATAGTTATGGGTGACAACCTTTGCGATTCACGCACTCAGTATCATTGTGTGCGTACCTTCAATGGTTCAGTGTAATATCGCGTTTCTTCGCTAAACGAATTTTTACTTTGTAGGTATGTTTTCTTCTGTACGCTTTTGAACTCGTACTATTAGTTATTCTGTGACCATGTGGACTTATTTTTATAAAAAAAAAACCTCTCAATAATAATATTAGTATAGAAATATGTGGTAAATTATTTTGTCAAAATTTGTGTAACTTTTGACATGAAAAGAGGTCTATTACATTTCAAAACTAATTTCGTGAAGTTCAAACTTGGAATGATAAATCGTTGGGAGTATATTAGAGTCGCACCAGTTGCACCGAAATATGTTGAGAGTTTCAGTTTGTCTATTCATTACATAATTGTATACTAGTTATACTACAGGTTTTGTTTACCTCAGAAATTATATAAAGTTTTTTGCCAATGATTGATTATGTACCTATGCTTTGGGTTACCGTACACGTGATAGACGATGTTACTGGTAGTTTAAGAAAGACCGTCGAAGTTAGTTTAAGTATTTAGTTTATTCTCGTTAATCTGTTATAATAAAAAATATTTTGGCAAGTGTTCCTCGTTGCGTCTGGCTTGTTAGTTGTTTTCCTAATCGCTTCAAATTCATTATTGTCAATGTAAAAAAAAAGGGGGTTCGCCATTAACTAGGTCGCCGCGTGAGCACAAAAATACCTGGTACAGTAGTCGACACCTAGCATAGGTTATCTATTAATTTAGATATGTTATTGGTCATGTAAATTATAGAAAACCTAACTGCTTTTCTATTGTTTTAAACGAGCAATTTCTTTACGAAAACAATTCCAAAAAACTTTATATAAATATGTATTTATTGTACGAAACCCTCAAAGTACCGGAATTATAATAATATATTGAGCATATTGTATAAATTTGGTCGCTGGATGCGTAGCGCCAGATAATGACTAGATTGATAACTTCTTTATCGCTTGTTGTGTACACCTTTAAAAATGTACGTACAATAGACATTTGTTAACTAGTGTATTGTAAACAATAAACAGGAAACTGTATGAGTATTGCTGGTGTATCAAATAAATAAAAATAATAATACGATATTCAAATATGTTACACTTGATGATTTTGTGTTGTATGGAATTTATGCTTTTGAATACTTTCCGAGTATTTGATTGTGCTTGAGCGGATGTTTCACACCGTCTTATTTCTTTCGAGTCCACATACATGTCTTGTACAACTATTAAAAAAAAATCTAGTTTGAAAAAATACATGCGTAGATATATTAAGTGCAGTAATTAAACTCGTGACGTAATGATCATTATCTAAACTAGCACAAGTAAGTATTTATGTCACGTGCTATAAACAAACATCTTCTAAGCGGCGCGACGCGACGCTATCAAGCATCGTATAATTATCATTAACTAGGCAGGTTAGTTAGTTACTGTGACATCTGAGGGCGGAGGCGCCCCCTAACCTCATTATCGAGTGAAACCCAATCCCTGAGAACCTTCCGGGTGCTTAGTCTTGGTGAATTATTGTCAAAATAACTCTTGTACAGCTAACGTGAAGTTTGAGAGTAACTTAGCCCGTCTGCTTATGGGTTACTATGGAACCCATGTAAATATTTAGCGTATCAACTATGCTACGACATGGGGTGCTCCAAGAAAGCTGGAAATAAAATTCTGCAAGGTCGGCAGGGTATATTAAAAATTATCACTAGCTCTACAAGGCTAAATTAAATTAAAAAGAACACTAGTGATAATTATTAGTAATTATCATTACATTTTTGATCGATTAGTAATAATTATTAATTATCAATAGTTGGTGAAAAATGTGAATTTTACAAAGGCTGGCGTGGAACTTGCGATCTCTCAAATAAGTGTCCAAAATATATACCGCTAGGCTATCATCGCTCTAAATAATACTTAATACGTTTTTTTGACGAGAACCGTCTTTAAAATCATACCGAAACATATGAGTACCAGGTCAGAAAAGTGAACCGTAACGAAAAGGTCTATATCGTCTTACCTTAATAATTACAAAACTATTAGTCTTAAAGACATAAATCTAGTGTCATTATTTAGCTTATATAGTCAGCTCGCTGTTACGATCTTGAGTTTGTGTCAGGGCCCGGCGGGTTGCCAGGGAACCGCGCAGAATGGCCGAAACCGGCGCTCTCGTTCCTTTCTATTCAATGTAGCTCATGACTCAGACGTGATAGCGCGGTAATTCGTGCGTGTGTGTTGAGAGTTTTAAGCAAAAAATAGTGCAATTTGGACAATATTTAGACATAAAAATAACAAGTAAGTCTATAAAAAAGTATTGAAATACAATATGTCGGCCTCAGCCCGTGCAAGAGCCAGTCGAAAATATAAATCACGCCTATCGTTGGAAAGAGGAGGTTATGGGCCACGCACAGGTACCCCAATGTCCGGCGTCGAGCGAGCGAGACGGTTTCGGGAGCGTCGCAAAGCTGCCACGGCACACCTACTGAACGACGCCGACTCCGCGAGCACCTTTACCTCTGCTGTACCTGTACCAATGGACATAACGGGTGAAGATACCAGCGAGATAAAAGCAACTCGCCGACAGACGTTTTAACATTAAACCAACGGCCGTATGCTTCAGGACTAAAAAAAATGGAGTATGTGATCCACCAATCCGCACGTGGCCTGCGTGGTGGATTACGGCCCGAAACCTGCAGAGGAAGTATACTACCTCTAAAAGAGTGAACTCGCCAACCCGCTTGACCAGCGTGGTGTTTCAAGGACATATATATGGCCTTCGCGGGCGTGCGCTCGCGAAGGTTTCTGAATTAGTACTTGAAGACCACGCGAACGAAGTCGCGGGCAACAGCTAGTTATTAATAAAAATGTATGTATATGTTATTGATTCCAAATGTTCTTTTCTTTTGTATATTGTTGTTTACTTGCACCTACCATACCATCATAATATAGCTCCAAGATAGGCTGGGAGAAAATGCTTTTAGCAATAATTCCATCTTATGTTAAAACAATAAAATGTTAATATATAAATAAATAATTTGAAGTTATTTACAACAAATTTACGTATCTCGTTGAATGAACATAATCTCGTTCATATTTTTAACAGGAAATTCTTGCGAACTCATTTGGTTTGCAAACAGACGGAACCAACTTTAGAGGCAAGGCGAGATGTCCGAAGTATTCAGAAGCTGAGTGTCAAGGAGCGTTGCGATATTACAGTCATGACCGTATTCATACTGTGTGAGAATTTGCCGACGTCTTACTACGTCTTGAGAAATGTAAATGTAGAAATTACGTATACGAGTTGCAACTTCATTTATTGTGGACAACTTTTGTCTGTAGTAACCACTTTGATGATATTTTCTGTACTTTTCACTACACTTTTCAATTACATAATGTGATTTTAAACTCACGAAAAATAAAACCTTGATAATTTTAAAGATTTATTGAATATATTTTTTAATGACCTCATTGGGTTTGAATCGAAATAAGTATTGGGAAAAGTTATGGTACGGTACGTTACGGTACTGTTATATACTTAGTAACCGTAACTAGCGCTTTTTTCGTCCACTCCTGGATATGGATCCGTAACCTCTTCCTCATGCATAAGAGATGCATGTCTAGCCATAAAACGCCACACTGGCTATACGGGTTGGCGAGTCCACTCTTTTACAGATGGTGTAGTTCGTCAGGGCTTGTGGGAGCGGCTTTGTTATCCCTAAATCGCCTTGTGCGACCCTCACAGGAAGAGACGGGCAGATGTATCTATTAATAACTAATGTTTACGAATATTTTTTCTCAAGTTTCGAATCCAAACTCTTATACTCTGTTGAGAAAAGGAAATCATTTGTCCGCCTTACTTCAAACGTTAGTTAAAATTGTTAATAGATAAAGTAACGATGCAAGAAATTCTTGGATAAATTCTTTGGAGAAACGTTTCAGTGTCTAATAACCCGAAGTTTAGTGACACCGTAACGCCTAGTATAAATACAGTTTCTGTGGGTAAAATATTAAACCTTTTGACAATGTTGCATCGGGATTGCTCTAAGTCGGGTGATATGAAACTTCAAAACAGCTTTTGTTCCGCGCGATATTGGTCAACATTGTCGCGACTCGTGTTGCTTTCAATGAATATGAGTGAATACTAAAGAAAACAACAATGTTTGTCTTATCATAATAGGACGAAAAATTATATTATATTTAGTGATGCAATAAGTGCAGGTTAATGAAGTAACACTAAGTAATGAAGTAAGTTTGTTAGGGGGAGAGTGTATGCTATATTCCCACAGCCGCTGGGCGCACTCGACTCGTCCCGTTACCCCTCTCTCACAGAAGACTACCTTGAAATATACTGCATTCCCCAATTTATATTATTGCCCTAATGTACGTGTTTCGGTAGTGAGTGAGATATGCCAGTGCCCATTCCCATTCTATTCCTCCCCATTTTCCCAACCCTTTCTCCAAATCCATTCCTATATCTCCAAAGGTAGGCAGGGAGGGCATCCGGGGGCGTGCCAACGTTTGACATTTTGGACTAATGTTGGCATGTATCGCGGATGTCTATGGGCGACAGTATCCACTTGCCATCAGGTAGACTGTATGTTCGTCTGCCGCCTTCGTACATAAAAAAAAAACAATAATTTAATATTCCTATTTATTGTCACCAGAGAACCTTTAAGTTTGTTACTATCTATTTACTGCTGATTTGGTTTATTTTTCGGAATGGCTAAATACTTGTGGCCCTAATGCCCTTTCAAGAGTCACGGAGCATGGTTTTTTGATGAGGATTCTTTTCTCTGTATTGCTATTTTGTTCAATGTGCATTGTACATTTGTCAATTAACGGTATAAAATTATTTCTAAATACTAAAATACTGGCAAGTTTATCAGTGCAGCAAAGGTCACAAATAGTATGTTTCCATGAAGGAAGGGGGATTAATCACAGGATTTAAATATATCTCGATTCACAGTCCACCGTGGATCCGGCGACATTGAGACGGAGGGCAGTTAATTGATCATCTACGCAATTCAGGATAATGGCAGATATTAAACACAGCGTAAGTTACTGCTACGATTCTTCAATACCAGGGTGATGGATTCATTTTGCTAATCATTTTGCTACTTCGTATGATGTTCACAATTACGCACCTATTCATAAGGCTCATGCTATGTCCTTTCCGGTCTACGAACTTGAACCCAATACAAATGGGACTTAATTGTTTAGCGTTGGAATTGTGAAAATGCAAGTCAAAATGGAATATCAAAATGGGGGTTCCCCCACGTCCTTCTTTTATACTGCGTTCGCTTGTGGGCCGACATCAGGGGGACTGATATATGGGCTTGCCTTGTCGCCTCTATGCCAAATCTATTTGACTTAGTCTACTACGTGCCTATAGTCTATAGTTATACGTAGTAGACTATAGTCCATTACGTGCCGGCATAGTCGCTAACGGAAGATACATATTAAAAGAGAAAGATTGTTATTAAAAAAATACCATTGAATTTACTTGTGAAAATTATTCTATTCTTTTCTATCTAGAATGTTATAATAATTATAATATATAGACAAATTAATATTTAATTATATAACTACATATTTAAACCTTGGAAACCACAACCAAATATTTTTTATTCTATTGTAATTGTTTTATGGGAACATTTTTGTTATCTGGTAACACCAAGAAACGTCAGAATTCTATGAAATAAAAATTCGAAGTTTAGTAGGAATGTCGGATTGAACAACCAAATGTATAATGTGTTTGACATTGCCATGTGGTTAATAGGGAACATGGATATGGGAATAGACTCATAATTTTAGACAGCGCCCTTATTAAATAGGTACACGCAATTATAGACTTAAGGCTTAAAAGGTGGTAAACATTTTTAGATCGCGATTGTACATGTTACATCTTCTCGCATATGCAATATATTCTAATAATCCTTTATGTTTCTGGTACCCAACATACCTTCAATAATACAATATTTATGTAAACTATAAAAATGCATTCAGGTTCGTCGTCGCAGCTCAGACTTTTCCATTTTCCCGCTCTATTCACTCAACGGAATATGAAATATGTTCCCGCAGTTTGATCCATATTTTACATGCAACTAGCAGTCCGGCAGCGGTTTTCACGGTTCTCAACATTAAAGATTTTTTATCTATTGTTGTTGTAGCTCTTTATTTACTTATAATGAATTATTACAATAAGATATTACAACATTTACAATATTACCGTAAGTATAAAGGCGGAGTTATTCCTAGAAGGAATCTCTTCCATTTAACATTAGAGTAACCGAAAGGAGGTATGTCATTAAAATGCAGGCTACAACATATAATAAAGAATAAGTTATATTTGTACATACACACATATGTATTATATAAACATGGATAAAACATAAATTACTATATTTGTCATCTATACTAAATTTATTTGTTCATTTTATTTAACAAACTTTATTGCATATTGTTGTACCTACAAAAAGCGAGCTCAATGCCATTCCCCCCTTAATGCTTAATGCCATGGGCATTCTCTACCAGCTAACCCTTGGGTTGATGAGAGAGATACATTGGTAGATGCTATAAGAGGTACTATACTATATTATAAACTATATATATATCTATATAGGTACTATAAATATATAGAGTATTATAAACTCCCGTGCACTCCCGGATACCTGAATCGAGCCACGCTCCATTTTCAGTTTTGTTGGCCTGAAGCTTAAAAAAAATGTTTGATCGATCAAAAGTTTTATGCAGTTTTGAAGATGGCATACTAACCATCGTGTCAGTATGCCATTGTTCCAAATTTGAATTCAGAGTACTGAAAAGTCTTGTGTCCGCCTTTCTCATGGGGAAGACGTGTATTGGATTTTTGAAGAAAACGATGGTTTAACTGAAAATCGTTTATTCAGTAACTTGTATTGCCTTCAAGAGCGTTTACGACGTCACTATGACGTGTTATGGAATGTTCTCCCATTCTTCCTCGATGGCAGTTTTCAGCTCGTGCACGGTCTGCGGAGCTGGGTCTTGAACTCGAACACGCCTCTTTAGCTCATCCCATAAATCCTCTATGGGATTCATAACTGCACTTCTTGCTGGCCATTCCATGACTGTGTTACCGGCGTTATGAAGGAATTCCCTGACAATACACCTGCAGTGTGCGCTATTGCATTATTATGCATACAAATAAAATTTTGGCCAACAAACCCGACATATAACATCACATGAGTTTCTAGGCATTGGCGTATGTAACGGTTGGTATTTAGTGGTGGCAGCCGTGGTCCCGTCACAACCGGAAGTCCAGTTTTGCCTATAACGGAAATCTCTCTCCAAACTGTCCATGATCCCCGCCATAATTCATTCAGTGCACAAAAGGCTCTCACTGTCTTCGGTACACCTTCCTCCTGCCATCACTATCATACAGCATAATCTTGGATTCATCAGGATGTACATGGCAATCCAATCCAAGATGTACATGTACAATCCAAGATGGATTCATCTTGGATTGTACATGGCTCCATTGACGTTGACTCCATTGCAAATATTCGCGCGCAAACTGAAGTCATGTCATTCGGTGAGCTCGTGTCAATTCGGGCCAATTGGCTGGCTTATGTGGTTTTATATCACGTTCTTCGAGTCTCTTTCTAACAGTCCGAGCGCTATCTGCCACTCCATAAAATTCTCGATTATCCTCCTGGACGGCGAACGAAGCCGCCAGTTTGTAGGTATCGATGGTACACTCTTTGAACAGCAGGACAGCTTAAATGAAGTTCTGCACTCATATTTCGCTAACTAAGCCTAGACTGAAGAAGTGCCACAGCTTGCGCGGCTACATCAGAAGCAATATCCATATTTTAAGGTCAAAATCAGTTCAAATCTCAGGAATAACAATTTAACAAAACTTTTATTAAAAAAAAATCACCATTAAATCAAAAAAACTGTTCCAATTCTCCTTCTGGTCTTACAAGGAACTTCTGTTTCCTTATTTTTTTCAAAACAATGAACTGATTCGGCTTTTTTTCTGTGTGCTCAAAGTCGTGACTTCAAATTTGGAACAATAGCACACCAAAATGATGGTGAATATGCCAGCTTCAAAACTACATAAAAACTTTTTCTTTTACCTAACATTATTTTTATGTTTCAGGCATAAAATGCTGGGCGACTCGATTCAGGTGTCCATGGGTATATATAACTTAAACGACAACAGTAAAATGAATAAATAGACCAGTATAGATGAGGACATTAACCCAATTATTAGGTGTTTCAATATAAGTTTGCACAGAGAGTAATTTGTGCACAAATTAAGATAGTATAGTATGTATATAATGGTTCGGGTTGGATTTATTGGTCCTAGCCCGCGGGGAGGCTTTAAAACTTCCTACCAGTTGCTGAAGATACAAGAAAGTTCTGAAATATATATTGGTGATATCTAATCTGCAAGTGAAGCCTAAGTTTATTTTGTGAGTTTGGTATAATATATTCCAACAAATATATTCTGTAGTATTATCGATTTAAAACCAACTTAAAAATTAAAGTATAGAATGACCTAATTATTTAATTTTCACTTGCTTAGACAATAAACCGTAATCGTATAACTAGCTCTTTTATCGTCCACTGCTGAACACGGGCCATAACCCGTAAAGGTAAGACCAGTGAAGGGGATGTATGGCCTCAAAATGCTACGCTGGACAAGCGGGATGACAAGTGCACTCTTTTGCGGTTGCTGTAGATCCTGAAAGCTTGCGGTCGAGATTTTGTTATCTCTTAGTCACCTTTTACAACATCCACGGGAAGAGATGGAGTGACTGGCGGATACCACACGCCTAAGAGAGTAGTCCATTAGCTGTTAAAATCGATTATGAATAAAACAGTCCCCATAAACTTACAACTGTGAGGTATTGTCTGGATTCAACTGGAACTCTAAGCGTTAGTACTCAGCTCTCACTTTGAACAAAATGAAGTCTGTATATATTTATATGTTCCATAAGGTCCTTACGAAACATAACTCATAAGGTGCATATGCAAAGGCGGCAAACGAACATACAGTCCACTTGATGGTAAGTGAGTACTGTCGTCCATAGACATCCGCGATACATGCCAATATCAGTTCACTGGTCCGATATAAAAAACCTTTTCACTTTATAAAAAAGTGTTTTTTTTTCAAATCCCAACAAATATTTCGATTTAAATTCTAAACCACAAATCAATTACTAGTCATAGTTTACTAGGGTAACCACAAGCTCTCCAATTACGGATATCCGATACACGTCATTTAAATTTATCAAGGAGTGCAATTAAAATGTATTCCACACAACATATCTCACTGTACTTGTAGCTCTGAACACAACAGCATAGCAAGGTGCTATTAGCATCCTTACTCGAAAGCAAAGCGGCTCTTTGTTCGCTTTGTTCGCCAAATTAACTAACAAAGAAGGGTTACTTGTGCATTATAAATCTAAGCCTGCAACCGCTTGATAATAAGCCCGCATAATACAGAGCTAATTATATTAATCGTATGTGGCTTATGACGCTAACAATGAGATAAAGGTTTGTCCGCTTTATTCCCACTGTAACTAAATAGTTGCGACAATATTCCAAAAATAATTCTTTAGTAAATTATTATAACATAACACATATTTACATACATACATATATACATACACATTATATAATTAAACAGTAGGTACTCATTTTGAAGCACAAGTTACCACTAAAAGTTTAATGGTGTGACTGTGATAGGTGTGACAACTTAGCTTCAGAGGACAACGTGAGCGATGTTTAAAGCAAATTAAAAAAAAAATCGAAAAATATCTCTTATCCAGCATTTGTAGTTTGGGATTATTTTCTTCTCGAATTATCGTCTAAGTCCAGCAATGTCGATTTCAACTACAGTCCTCTACTCTATTGAATTCCAAAATAGTTTTTCGAAGGTTGTACATCATTGTTGTCAACCAGTGAGATCTGATTCCAAACAACGCACGTCACAGCAGCAGCAGCGTGGTGAGTCAAATATTGTATTTTATTTCCAATGGAAAATAACGATATAGCCAGCGACCGTCGATGGAGACGTGCGGCTTCGCGCGGAGTTGATAATCCAGTAGGTGGTGCAGCCCTGACTATATAATAACAATTATTATTAGAAAGAAATTCTAAATTGGGCGGCTGGCTACAGCTTAGGCTTCATAAAATGAATAAACGTTGAGACATCGGTACATATGTACGAGGGTGAGTCAAAAATTATCTACACTTTCATTAGAACACACCTTTATTTCGGATTATGTCCATTGTTTGCCCAATTATTTTGTTGTGAACAATTTTTATATGTATTATGTACTTATGTAACAATGTTTAGTTTTATCCAACATTGGTAGTTAAACTCGTAGAGCCAATGAGAATAAACCTGTTTCGGCGAGTGGATGGAGCGGCATTATGTGGTGGTACAGTTAATTGCGTATTAACTCTGTGTCCGAGGTAGGTAGGCGTGTTTTACATGAACACGGATGCATAGGATTATGTTTAGGTCGCGTACACATCGTCACATTAAAACGAGCGATAAATTAATATTAGGTATTATTATTTGTGTTTTTTTTTTTATAGTTTCTCACCTTTCTTATGCTTTTGTACTTTCCGCCGTGTGGTGTCAGGTCGGCATTAGTGTAGCACCACTCTATTTCTTCCCGTGGGTGGGTAAGGGATAACAAATCAGCTATCATAAGCCCTGAGGTCCACTAAGAAAGTGGACTCGTTAACCCTCTTGGCCAGAGCGTGGCGTTATTCAGGCGTTATAAAGCCTATACATCCCTCGTGACAACGGCTGGTGTAACTCGTGCCGAAACGTCGAGTAGGAATAAAAGGTAAACGAAAACCTTTAATTTTACTCGTTCAGACCCGATTTACAACATAAAATATTTCGTAAGTTATTCTATACCCTTCATTTGTGTTGCTTCTATTATTACATTACAAACCCTTAAATTGGCAAAGACGATGTTCACATACAATTATTTTGCCCCAATACGTTTTTGTGGCGAGAACAATGGCAAAGATCGTAAATACGACGTAAATATTCTGAAATCTTTCTTCTATAGTAATGTAATATGCATATTAATATTTGTGTATATTCTCTATTGTATTATTTATTGGGGCCGTAACCATCCCTAGCTTTAAGTAATATTACAGAGGCTCTGAAACAGCATAATTAATGTAATTTTGCATTAGAGTTTAGCATTAACTAGCATTTGTGTTTAATGTTTTGAAGTTTATTTATTAAAAATAAATTATTGCGTAATAATGTCAATTTGCTAAATTATGAAAGCGGGTATGCAACCGCATACTCCCCCTGGTGTTGGTGGAAGGTACTTACCGTTATGTAGGCTGCTTGTCCGGCTGCCTCCTCTCCCATAAAAACTGATAATTGCAGAACTGGGCAGGTCATATTAGCCGCAGGACGGAAATCTGAGTAAATGAGTCCTTGAATGAAGATCACATACTGGGAAGCTCAGCGTGGGACGCAATCCGGTCAAGTGAACCGACTACTTGTGGAAATTTGCCGGCGGTAGCTGAATGAGAAGAGCTAAAGATCGTGTATAGCGGCGAGCCTTGGAGGGCTGATGGTATGGTATGGTATAGTATTATCAATATTATTATTATTAATTAATGGATGCATGACGTAAGTACCTCTGTTATACATTTTTAATTCAACAAGATGACAAACGAGATCCCTACAAGTTTTCATTCGCTACTAAAATTGGGACTTACTAACGCCAAATTAGAATCTTTGAGAACAGAATGATTAATGCGATTATAATAAAATTTCACTAGCTACTAGCAATATTATGAAAGAAAATACTGAAAAGAACTGAAACATAATGCGTCAAAGTACTTCAAAATGGGGTATCATGAAACTAAAATACTAAAATATAATACATAGGTACTAAAATAATATCTCATCAAAGGATAGTCATAAATTATTTATCCTTTCAAATTTGAGATATCCAACCAGTTGAGAACTGTGAAATTTGTAAAAGGCAATGAAAGACAACTTTGTTTTTAAGGCAACTTTTCTACTGCTAGCGAGAAGCTATACGTCAATGACTCGGCTACTTAAGTATTCAAACGTAGAAAATGTACAAATGATGGAATTAGGGTCTGTTCTAATATCAAACGACTCCTCTGTGCCAATAATGTTCGACTCTAAAAAAGTCCAGCATGCAATGAACTTCCAGTTCTGAAAATGTCCATGAATACTCTTGCATTATTTGTGTGATAAAATTGATCAAATTGACTACTGCAATCGTTTATCTGCAATGAGAAAAATCAATCAATTATCATATCATCGAATGTAATTGTAACTAAATGTTAAACCAGAAAGGGACATAGAAGTTTTATTTGTAATGGCTATAATTCTTCCGATCGGCGCAATAGGATACATTTCTTTTAAAAAAAACATAAAATCTTTGAATACCAAGATTTTAATATTGAATTTATAATTATTATTCACGGGCTAGTTACTCGCTTATGGGTTATCATTGCCAGAGAGACAGCGACCTAAGCAGCCAAAAGCGACGTCACCATCTTCAAACAATCGCGTTGATTAAGATCATTCCTTTCGCGATTCCTTCAGATATATTATTAAACTTTCTTTTTGTTCTCAGACGCTTTTGTATTGAAATTATATCTGTTGATTGTTATAAGATAAATTGTCTCGCCTTTGCTTGTAGACACGAACTGCGCGATCTTAAATTGCGCTTATGGATCAGCGGGCTAATTTGATGCTGAGAAAAAGATTAAACTTAGAAATGTATTAAAAATTTATATTTGCAATTTTGTATGAAAACTCAAGTTTAAGTGATCTTTAAATATAAGTTGTTTGTAGTTGCTGTTTGCTTGTTTCTATGCAGTCAGTCTTTTCAGAATCCACTGCAGGACATTGGCCTCTTAATACACATGTGCTTTAAACGCGACGCTAGCCAACCGGGATGGCGTGTCCACTTTTTCAGTGGTGGTGCAATTCCCCAGGGCTTGTGGTAGCGACTTTGTTATCCCTTAGTCGCCTCTTACGACACCCACGGGAAGAGATGGAGTGGTAGTATTCTATAGTCGGCCGCCACCACACGGCACTTGCTTATTTTTCTTGTTTCTATATCGTCATCAAGATATTGAAATAGAAATGACTTCATTTTCCATCTTCTAGTTAGTTATTAACCAAAACCGTCAGTTTGAATCCATATGAGAATCCAAATATGTTAGTTCAAAGAGCTTCTTAAATGGCACATTTTGGGTAAAGTTAATGAACGCAAAATAAGATGTAGGTACGCTCATTACGTTTGGTAATTTTGTAATCTCTGACTGAGATTACATCTGACGAATTAACATTAAGGCAAGTTAATATTAATTCGTCAATTAGAATTAATTGCAATTAAAAACGTTTCAACCAAATGTATGGTAACTTGCTAAGTACATATATGTTCAGCGCTAGATTTTGAAACTTAAAGCAGCGTTACGGTACGCATCGCTGTTAAATTTTGTTTCTTAACCAATAACTTTTACAACAAATCCTAGATTGGTTTTCTGTTTTTTCCGGAAATAATACATAATAATATAGGGTGTCGTTTTATAATTTACTTTTCAGAAATATCTAATGTTACCCCTCTTTTTAAGCATAGTAAACTAGCTTTTACACTTTATGTGTGTAACGCAAGTTGTTTGCACTGAAGTCAACTAATTATTACTATAAAAAATCGCACATTCTATTTCCTGAGTTAGATAGTTATCATCTTGACTAGACGACTGCTACTACGGACCCCGTTTCTGCTTTGTCGGTTTTCAACGATACTAGTTTAAACCGGTATCCAAATTACAAGTCAATCTTCATGTTTTCTGTTGACTAACTCGTATTCGCCTTATGTTTGTAAATAGTTTCCAATTCAGTGCGTATTATCCGTGTGAACGAAATGTCATGAGAAATCATTTGAGCAAGATAGTAGAAACCAAATTTTGTGGAAAAGTGTTATTAATTTTTATTTCAACGTAAAAACGTTGAAATCTTTTATCTTAATTAATTCATGTCCATAAATTACGGGACATATCCCAATATGCGCGAGAGAATTAATCGTCCGTTCCAATGTACGAGGGGGCGTTTTTAAGTTCGCGGAATGGCGGAGTTCGAGGGTGGTTCGGTGTCTATTTTAAACCCTATCGTGCCGAGTGACTCACTATTAGTATAAATACTGGGTTTCATGATAATAGGATCATTAACCTTTGAGCAGTCGACGATCACGCAACTCAGTCGGGAAGAAAACATTCAATATGCAGAAAATCGAGCAACGCGCCGTCATAAAGTTCCTTACAAAGCAAGGAAAGTCTGCTCAAACCATTTTGGAAGAGATGTCATCAGTTTACGGGGACTCTTGCCCAGGAAAAACCATGATTTACAAGTGGCATAGTCTCTTTAAGCAAGGCAGGGATTCACTTGAAGACGATCCACGGGTTGGGCGGCCTATCGAGGTGACCACACCAGAACTTATTCAAAAAGTCGAAAAAATTATATTAGAAGATGCTCGTTTGAAGAAAAAACAACTTGCAGAAATGGTTGGAGTATCCGATACAACCATTTTTAAAATTCTTCACGACCATTTTGGCATGACTAAGGTCAGCGCAAGATGGGTGCCGAGAATGCTCACGCCGCCGCAAAAACAACAGCGCATTGAGTGTGCGCGTGCGTTTT
The DNA here is from genome assembly GCA_943735995.1 of Sesia bembeciformis. Taxonomy (NCBI): domain Eukaryota; kingdom Metazoa; phylum Arthropoda; class Insecta; order Lepidoptera; family Sesiidae; genus Sesia; species Sesia bembeciformis. The sequence goes on along the minus strand of OX031044.1, from coordinate 5,402,087 downwards.
TGAATCTCTGTGAAGAAGATCAGGATGGAGTGTTGAATCGAATAGTTACTGGGGATGAAACTTGGGTTCACCACTATGAACCTGAGTCCAAGCAAGACTCCATGCAGTGGCATAAAAAAGGTACACCACCGCTAAAGAAATTTAAGGTGTTACAGTCGGCCGGGAAACTCATGGCGACCTTGTTTTAGGACACAGAGGGAATCCTGCTCATCGATTATAAGGAAAAGGGTGTTTCAATAACTAGAGAATCCTAACTGGAGAATAACTGGCTTCAATCCTAGAGCGTTTGAAACAATCTATAAAAGAAAAGAGACAGGGAAAATTGACGAAAGGTGACCTGCTCCTGCACGACAATGCGCCTGTCCACAAGAGTCGTGTTGCACTGGCTGCCCTGGACAAGGTGGGATTCGATATTTTAAAGCATCCTCCCTACAGTCCGGATCTGGCTCCCTGTGATTATTACCTGTTCCCAAAAATGATAAAAGAACCATGTGGGAGGAAATTTACCAGTGATGAAGAAGTGAAGGACGCAGTTTCAGCTTCTTTTGAGGACAAAGAGAAATCTTTTTTTTCGAAGGCATACACAAGCTAATTGAAAGATCTGAAAAATGTATTAGGGTTGCAGGTAAATATATTGAAAAAGAAAAATAATTCTGTATTTTAATTTTCTCTCTTTACCCTCCATTCCGCGAACTTAAAAACGCACCCTCGTAGTTTATAGTTATAAAATCACCGCCCATCCGTACGTGAGTAAGTAGTTGTAAAAATATAGTGTCGTAAATTCAGAGGCGCGGTGTCTGGCGGTAAGTTACACTGTACTCTGAATAACACTACGATACATTAAAGGCATAATACGAGAAGAAACAGGATAGAATCTGCATAAAATCACTCGTTTGCATGCACACCGACGTATGCGTTCGACCTCTGTAGCGATGTACTGCATTTCCCACTTTACCTTAAATCCCCTATATACGTAAGTGTTTCGGTAGTGAATGAGATATGCCAGTGCCAATGGGCCTTGGCATCTTATCCTATCTCTCTCCATTTTCCCAAATCTCTCCAAATCAATTCATAAATCTCCAAACATAGGCAACACATCCAATGGAGTGCCAACGTTTGTCATTCTAAACTGATATTGGCATGTATCACAGATGTCCATGGGCGACAGTATCCAATTATCATTAGGCCGACTGTCTGCTCGCCTTGTTAGACGATTTATAAAATTATTTTTTTTTATAAAATATACAACAATAGCGACCTTCATTATTATTGTAAGAACATTAAGGTTCCTCGCTGATACCATACCTACTGTGATGGCAGTCCGATACATTATAAGCTCGCGTGATTTACTGCTCGTAATAAATATCTCTTTCCTTACAATTCCGTACAAACTTCATATAATTCATACTAACAAAGACATCGCCAATGAGAATCGAAACGCTTGTATAATTTACCATATTTGAGCCTATTTGCAACACAATTCGTTACGGTTTCATTTTCCCCGTGTTTTATTATTGCTCGTCTACCGATAAATTTATTCCTTCAATACAATATGCGCTCCTTTTTTCTCAGTATGATTGATGTCGTGAATTCCTTTTTGCGATGTATTTTATATGTGGTTAGCTTTTGCCCGCGACTTCGTCCGTGTAGAATTAGTATAAGAGGGTATAATCGAATTCTTACCGGAGCCTAAAACGATGGATTCTGTTCATGACTCTTTCTTTAATTTTTTTATACAAATTTGCTAACATACAAAGGCCAAAAATGTATATTTTACTAAGAAAAATACTTACTAAAATTGTAACCGTAACCAGCCTAATTTTTTCTTCCACAGCTGGATTTGGGCCTCCTAACGCATATTGTCTTGTGTATCAGAGATGTATGCCTGACGACAGAATTAGACATTATAACGAATTATAATGAATTGGACAATAAACGTTTGATTTGTAGCTTCTACAAAAGGCTTATATTTAAACGAACATAAAAAAAATACTAAATGAACAATAAACCACGATGAACAAAACTAATTATTTTCGAATAACTGAAGTGAATAATTTTTAATTATTAAATTATGTGATCTCGAAGTTTTTTTTTTTTTTTTTATGTTCCAAGGCGGCAGACGAGCATACAGTACACCTAAAGGTAAGTGGATACAGTCGCCCATAGACATCCGCGATACATGCCAACATTAGTCCAAAATGAGAAACGTTGGCATGCCCCCGGATGCGCTGCCTACCTTTGGAGATATAGGAATGGATTTGGAGAAAGGGTTGAGAAAATGGGGAGGGATAGGATGGGATTGGAATGGGCTCTGGCACATCTCACTCACTACCGAAACACGTACGTACATTGGGGAAATACGATAAAATGGGAAATGCAGTACATTTCAAGGTAGTATTCTGTGAGAGTGGGGTAACGTGGCCAGTCGAGCGCGCCCAGCGGTTGTTGGATTGCAGCGTGCACTCTTCCCCTCAAAGATTATAATGAATAATAATAATATAATGAATTGACGAAGTCCCGTTTCATGGGACGGGACTTCTATATTTTTATGGTCACCAAAGAACCTAAACCTAATCATTCTTTTTTGCTGCCATCAATTTGTCACACATTCAGTATTTTTGCTGCCCATTTAATTATTTAACTTTATAAAACAGAGCTGCACATTACTCGACATCCCCCCCCCCCCCTTCCCCGTACTACATGTATATCTATGGATCAGAAATAAAGATGTTATGCGTTATTAGTAGGATATTTATTTTTGGAAACACATTTTGGGAATAGAGTTTTTGTGTAGGTGTAAAGGTAATTACAAAATATTTATGAAAAAGGTATTTGTTTACACAACAAGCAAATCAAACAAACAAAGAGAGATAATTGTAGTGAAGAATTTTTTAATATCTACTTCTTATTAATTTACGAAGTGTACAGCTAAAATTTATAGAAAGAGGAGGTTAAAGGCTCGCGAATATTACGGCAGGCCGTACCGCAGCGCATCGCATTGTAAAAATCCTCTGGAATCATTTTCTTACATTTTGTATAAACTATGGCACACTAGTGGCGAGCCGCATCGCGCCGCTGCGCAGCGTACTGCCCTGATTGCATGCCAGCCGTATTAATACGCCGATGTTATGCGTTGCGATTAATAGACGCGATCAGAGAGTTATGAATGTCAACAGCTAAATGGCTTGAATTATTGCGTTGGGGTGCGGCCCGGCGCGTCATATGTGTGTTGTTGCAGTTTTGCAGTGTGGTACGCTGCAGTGCAACGCAGCTATAATGTGCGCGAGTCTTTACATTCCTTCCATTCCATTCATAAATGAGAAAGCACTCCATTCCTAAATTTCCAGAGATAGACTGCGTATCCGGAGGTGTGCCAATGTTTGTCATGATCTCACTTTAAGATTTTAATTCACTTCAAGGTTTTTCCAAACCTTGATAACTTGGTCTTTTATTTTCTTGGTCAGGCTATATATCAAATGACCATAAGCGACAATGTATACAGCGACAATAAAGACATAGGTGTCCAATATTTTTATTGACACGAGAGAAATTAAACGTAACCCATCTTTAAATTTGCTGCCACTTTCAGTATTTCTGCTGTACATTTAATTATTTCCCAGAAACAAACATGTGTTTTCAATGCATGATCATGTTCAACGACAATTAAGAATTCATTCGATAGTTCAGTGAACGGGAATCCCGTTCGTTTGCCGAATTTACACGTGTCTGTAGCTAAATCGAGCCCAGTCAGCATAAAAGGGACGAGTGCACCTTTGTGTATCTCAATGTAATAATCGGATATATCCCGGAAACTTGTAACATGATGTATACGGGTTGGATAACAAGGTCTATACTAAATATAAGGTCTATAATGAATGAACCAGGTGAATCTTCTTTTGCTAAGGAATTATAAAATATTCTCTTATCTGTTTATATAGGTATAAGTTGTAATAAAATTAGCCATCATTATTTTAAGAGTCTACTGTGATGTAAACGTTACATGGACCTACGCCATTATTTAACTATTATTTGTTTATAATTCATAATAATTATTACTGTATACGCAGTGTAAGTGAAATAACATAGGGTAAAACGCTACAATACGCCCCACTTTTACGTGATGCTCAATAAAATGACCTCTAAACTTATTTCAATCATATATTTAATTAAAAATGTAACAAGTAGTATTTAAGCTACAAAATGGCACTTGATTTCCTTATACACTAGCTAAAAAAAATATTTTTTTAAACCTTAGGTGGGGCGTTTTGTAACGCTGTGTGTTGATAATATGCCTCACGTCTATTACAAAATGCCCCACTGTAATTATAACAAAAATATAATAAATTTGTCAAATTAAACTTAAGCTAAGTAACAAAAAATGAACAATTAGTCTTAGAAATTATTTTGAGATCAAATTCATAATCACCATAATCTTTACGTTGCATAATACTTTTTTTTTGTCTCAGACTTATTCACAGCTTCCTGTTTAGCTTTTTTACCACAAACGTTGCAAAGAGGATTGTACATGGTACAAATCTCATGCATCTAAGATGAACATGATGAACATTTTATCCAATCCTCTTTAGAAAAGTGCAATAATAATTTTCTGTTTATTCAACGCACCTATTCTCTTCTTCATCAGAAATATCTTCGTTCGAAGAGCTCTCATAATTTTGTTCATCATCATTACTTTCTGATGACAAAGAGAGAACAGTCACTTTCTTTTTTTTGGATTTTGCATAGCCTCATTTAAATCCGTGTCAGACCAAGAAGCCCGCAGGGTTTTTCTTTGATAATTACGCGGCATCTATAAAAATAAAAGAAGAATTTGATTTTATAAATTGTCTTGGTGATGGGGCGTATTGTATTATAACGAACGGGGCGTTTTGTAAATTTATGATTACAAAACGCCCCAGTCGTGTGATGGACGCCGTTGAAGGTTATTCACTGCAAGCAGTACGTCAAATAATAGGTAATTTAAAGCTAAACACATATTTGCAAGCAAAATCTGCATAAAAAAATCACTGTCCAATGTAGATGAATTTGTATGGTACTCACCGCAAATTGGTTCGAAGCACTTGTTAAAGATTTTGATGTTTTTTCTAAATAAATCGCAATTATCACACCTAACTGGCAGCCATGTTGACAGGCGACTGTTGCGGCGCCGTGCATGTCGCTACTTGTTTGATAACTGTATTTGTGTGTGTGTAGGCGCAGTGGGGCGTATTGTAGCGTTTTACCCTAATAAGATGCCTGCAAGCGATTTCAAATAATAACATTTGTTTTGCATACAAATATACGTAAGCCTGTTTTGAAACCGCGTTACAGATCCCCGAATCGCAATCCCGAGGCTCCCATTCAATAGCAAACAAAACATTAACAAAACTGCGTCTGGCAAATAAATCGCAACTTAACAAATAACCGGAGCATTTTAATTTGCAAGTTAAAGCGTTCACTCCGCCGGGAGCGTTCATCCATCTTCGCTCCCATTAGGCCGCTATCGAGAGCTACCCACACCAGACCCCCGATTAGTTCCCAACTGTAATGAAATTTAAACTTAGGCCTAAAGGGTAACTGGAAAATATGGATTTTTGGACGGAAGTCGGAAAGATAGTCGTAGATTTGCAAAGAAATACATAAAGGTGCTTATTATACATTAATTATTGTATTATATATTATAATTAAGTGTGGTATGTGTGTAGGTACGTACGTACATATGTATGAATCTATGTGTATGCTTATTTATATTATGGTATTTAATTAACATGCGTAACTATTAACCATAGTTTTACTTAATCTTAGCTATAATTGCACCTACCACGCCATCTCTATGTAGCCCAAAGATTGACTTCGAGATAATGCTTCTAAGCATTAAATCCGCCTTTTGTCACTTTGTTATTATATGACGGAAATAAATACGAAAATACGTTATATTTTTATAGGAAGAAGGTGACTTGACTCGTCTGCAAATGCTATTGAAAAAAATCCATCCTATCTCTCGACTTTTATATACAAAAAATAATAAAATATGTTATCTTCTTGTTTATCGATGAAAGGCGGAAGATGAGCCTACAGTCCACCTGATGATAAGTGGATACTGTCGTTCATAGACATCCGCGATACATGCCAACATCAGTCCAGAACGACAAACGTGGGCACGCCCCCGGATGCGCTGCCTACCTTTGCAAATTAACAAATGGATTGGGAAAATGGGGAGGGATAGGGTGGGATGGGAATGGGCTCTGGCATATCTCACTCACTACCGAAACTCGTACGTACATTGGGGAAATACGATAAAGTAGGAAATGCAATACATTTCAAGGTAGTGTTCTGTGAGAGAGGGGTAACGTGGCCAGTCAAGTGCGCCCAGCGGCTGTGGGAATGTAGCATGCATTCTCCCCTACAATCGTAATTGAATAGTATATAATCGTAGTAGGTACTACAGTCGTAATACATCGGTTATCGTAATTGAATAGACCTTTCTATACTAATATACTCTTACTTACTTTCATGTTTAACAATGTTTAAGCACATGTTTAACAATTTTTAGAATTTTGAACACCCAAGTCTGAGGCGATCGTGATGCATAGCGGAGAGATCTTTTTAAATAAAAATCAGAAATCATTTAGAAATGTAACAGAATATTTATTACTTCACTATATGATGGCGTTTAATTTAATCTTTAGGCTTTTAATTAAGAAACGTATTTACATATAATTTTACAAAATAATATATAAAATGTTATTTGTGATATACGTAGGCCTACTTTTTGCACCTGGATTGGCAACAATTCATCGAAATTGTCGGTCAACACTGGTACAAATGTCGATCGTTACCTGTGACGTGAAGGACGTATTTTTCAAGGGCTCCCCGCGATTGCGTCGCTTTATCACGTGAAATCGCCCTTTCAGCGATCCGCGTGTTTACAGCCGACAATTTGTAAATATTGTATGTGTGTATACAGCATAAGCCAGGGATATGAATCGACTGTAATTCTTTTGCCTTAATTTATTTTCGTAATAGAAATTCGTAGACTATAAAGAAATAGAAATTAAAATCGTCTAAAACCGTTCTAATTTATAATAATTTTCGTCTGGAGTAATTTTAAATTATTGTAAAAGGTACTGGCCCTTGAAGGAGATAACGAAAAACAAAGACATTCGTTTTAACGAGAAAAATATTCAGCAAATGTCAACACTTAATTCAACATGTCCGACTTGTGGTTGCCAGATTTGAGCATTAACTGAAAAGAATCTGAGTTAACTACGATTTTTTTAATACAAACTTTAAATCTCGTCATTGATAGTTGGGTTCTTTCTTGACAGAAAGTAACTGTGTACCGCGTAACTATACTGTGAACCTGAAAGCTGCCTACACTGCCTGCCTACTGCCTAACGATACAGATGCCTAACGCCTAAAGATACACTGCCTATTCAGTTTTTTTTACTAAGCTACAACATGGGTTTCATGGGGTTCAACTACAGTGGAGTGGCAAGAATTGCTACCACGCGAAGCGTCAGTTTTCATCGGCAAAAACAGAAACGTAGAACCTCCACCTACGAACAAAACGATGTTACAGGTTAGAGTCAATAAGTACTCAACGAATAGAGCGAAAGTGCAGTGCTAATATAAACTATCCAGTTTGATGGCACCAGGCAATCGATGTAATTATGTTAAGGTATTGTAAACGTGGAAATAAATTAAAAAAGGTGTGAATTGCATTTTACAAGGTACCCACATCCTCTCTGTTGTTGCAGGTGTCCAAGAGCGGCGGTGACCACTTACCATTTGGGTGGCCGCTCGTCCTACTGCCATATCTATAAAAAGTACAGACTAACAGATTATTTTTTAGACTGTATTTTACTTAAACATCTTGTTAGGCAGAAACATTTTAGTTAGCGATTTCGTTTTTAAATCTCGTGATATTAAAGTCCTTGGATACACCTGTGTCTATATTAATTGTCCATATTTATTATATATAAATAAATCAATGTCATTTCGTAATGAATTCGCGAAACTTAGAAAATAATAAAGACTTCTCAGCGCTTAGATGCGGTAAAATTGTTAATATCACCAAATCACCCTTGACAGCGACCACTATAAGAAGACCTGCATGGTTCTCTACAAATACCATTCCTTTTCTAACAGAAGAAGGTATTAGGGGGGAGAGGAAGGTCCAGTTAAATGGTATTTTCATATCATTTATCTTGGCCTGAACTGGCAGCTACCCGAGTGACGCTGAAAAATTAACAGTTGACTTTACTTTGATGTTGAACACGGCGCCCGCCGCCGGCTCTCTCTGCCGCCAAACAGAATTTAATATCACTTTATTTAATTTCACTGAGACTGCAATAACGTGGTTTTAAAATAATATTTATTTCTGTTTTTTTTTTTTACGTTTCATTTTGTATATCCTCTTTAACGCGATAAGATAAAAGAACAGATATTATCGTTTAAGAGAACTGCTGTTCTATAATAGCATATTAAACTGAATGTTATTTGAGGAAATTATTCAATCATATAAGGATGGTGACATTATAAGAGTCGTATTACTGTAACCAGTGTTTTCAAGTCCACTGCTGGACATGAGCCTCCTCAAGCACTCCTCAGCTCAAGTTAAGCGCGACACTGGCAAATTGAGCTAGCGAGTCCATTCATTTAGAGGTGGTATAGTTCCTCAGGGCTTGTGGTACCGGCTTTTTTATTCCTTAATCACCTTTTACGACACCCACGTATGGGAGTTGCCCACGTATGGCCCAGGAGATGGGGTAGAACTATTATAAAGCCGGCCGACACATTATACACGATATTGGCCAAGGATCAATTAATAAGAACAAAAATAGTGACAAACTGGATTCCGCAACAATATGGAGCACGAGACAGGTCACGAAATTGATGGATCGAGTATGTTGAGTAAGATCTGAGGAACATGAAATCAGTAACATCCTGTAAGAGAGAGGCCATAGATAGTACTAAGTGGAGAAAAGTTTTGGAGGAGGCCAAGTCTTACAACGGGTTGTAGTAGCACCGCTGTAAGTTAAGTAAGAGGAGTGATTCAATTTTTATATTCCCACTAATAAGGTCGGCGGCGTACCTGCATACCTCCTGGTGTTGCAGGTGACCATGGGCGGCTGTAACACTTACCATCTCAGTCTCCGTGACAAAGGTACACGTCAAGAAACATTCATGCTCGAGAATTAAAAAAGGGTCATTTTTTGGATTCAAATCCACACACCAATCTACACTCAACAAACAAAAACACACACATATAAGGTCTAAAAACCAGCGCAAGCACTTGCGGACTGCTAGTCCGCAAGTGCTTGCGCTGGTTTTGCATGATGAGGAAGTATGACTCCCCATTCTGCAGCATTGGGTGGGGGCAAAAATTCCTAGAATATGTATGTGTAATAACTAATAATGTATACATTGTTGTTACATTATTTGTATAATTGTATAATAATATATTGTATAAAAGAGGATAAAAAAAAACTTTATCCTCTTTTAGACATTAAAATTTTTGTATTATTTTAATTATAAGAGTAGTAATAAAAGTTTCCCTTCTTTATTTTATTCAAAATCAACCAAAACCATCAGCGAATACAACCCCAACGAGACAGAAACTCGCCTCATCTATTATTGAGCTGATTATAATTATGCAAATGCGTCTGCTAGCAAATTGACGGATCAAAATAGCGTTCCAAATATCATTTGCGCGTAGCGTCGTGCCTTATGAGTATTAATATTCTCTCTAATGTCAGCGATTAACGTTTCATGAATTAGCTAAATCAGGAGTTGGTTTGACAATAGGACAAATTAATGTTAATTTCACGTAAATACAAAATGTAATAAAATTTACATGCATCATTGTAAGAGGCTTCTGTAAATGTTGATAATCACCATTTTTTTTAAATTTCAAAATAATAATTATTGTCCGCAAGGCGAGGAAATACTAACCTATGCAGGCACTACTGCTTTTATTTATTACCTATTTAGTAGAAATAATAGTACAATAGTACGAGGGAGAGTCAAAAATTGTCTACGCTGTCATATAACACACCTATAAGATTGTCATACTGCCTTCTACGCGTGCATGTTTAGAGTTGGTGCGACAGTAGTCATGTGTGCGCCATGACCCCGACCCCGATGTTGCATGTGACGATGATGTTGTTCGGGGTCATGTGACCCCGTTCGGGTCAGTTGCCTTCCTGCGGTTACAGTATACACATGTCGTCTCCCCTAGCTCGTCTACCATCTATTATATAAAATTAAAAGGTGGTTTATTATAATTGAAATTAATGTTTTGTAGCTTATTTGACGACTAAAGACGACAACCCTTTTACACATGTATTGTACTCAATGTATTATTATATCCTATACGTAATCCTCTTAACGGTATAAAGATTTTAATAAATGCTTATTATCTTATTACGTCACAGCTTTATTCAGCGCTGATTTACAATACCTGAATACTTGTAGGCCTTCGTGGCTCTGTTCTGTTTATTGATTGTTTGTTTCGAATTGCTTAAATGTAGCTCATTCACCATCAATGGCTGCTGATCTCTAAATATTCTAATATCTCTAAGAGTATTACATTTAAATTGAACGCGACATATCAAGTAAGGACGTTTGAGAATTAATATGGCATTTATAAAACTGTTTAGATTCGAAGCGGTTATCCTATATACATATAACAAAAGGGAATAAATCTGTAAAGGAAATAAGGGAATTAGTAAAGGGAATAACAGTAAATAAGTCACGAGACGACTGGAGACGGCTACCCCACCTGGGAATAGTGTAAAATTTAAATTGTGCCTTCCCAATGAGGTGAACTTTTGCCCAAAATGAGTTATTCCTTTTCTGTTAGAACTTCAGAAACAGTATCGACTTACTATCACAAACTTGCAACAAACTCTTGAGCGATTATTTAATGTAAACAAAGGAGGATCCCCATCAGTCGCGCATACAACTTGTTCTAACTTTTAATGGTATTGGCAAAGTTTTATCGGCCTGATATTTTTTGTCGCCCTACTTTATGTTCAATATATAAAGTTCAAAGTTTACACAGTTATTTATCGTTTTTTAACGAACGGGTCTATTAGAAATTGGGTTAGCTAAAGCTCTCTTCAAACTAGTGCTTTTGCGTGGCGAGATGTGGTGGGATGCGAGTTCATCGGCATGATTTTGGTAATAAACCTTTGCAACTGACGCCAACTTGCGCTAAGCAACGATGCCATTTTTCCCCAAATCTTATACATATGATTTATTTTACTACGTTACTAGATATACTATTTATTTTACTTGATATTAGGTGCTAAAAGCAAATATTACGGCAACATGAATTCACTCGTTTTATTATCAAGTTAGTAGTTTTTGTAATCAGGTTTGTAATTAGTAGTTTATTTCAATCAGGAGGTTAAATTGATTATTTTTTCTATCAATAATTATACATTTTATAGCCTGGCGTAATAAAAACGCAGTCGTCATCACGTCGTCTCACACGATTAGTCGCATCAGAGTGAACGAGTTAATTAATAAATGCTCGTTTGCAGAGTTCATGCGAACGAATTCGCATCCCACGTCCCGCCACGCAGTCACACCAGTTTGAAGAGTGTTTAAAAGTTGGACGTCCTTAAAATAAGTTTCCGCGTAAAAAGAACGTTACTGAAGTTAAAAAGAACGTTAAAATTAGAAATATATATTCAATGTATATATATAAATTGGCGACCCAGAGAACATCGAAAAAGTGAATGAGAAAACTGCCGGTGGACGAGTAAATTTCCGTTTTGGATAGGCACTTGTATAGTCTTTTAGCAGACACATAACAAGGAAACCGAATAGATACTTTTTTAAATGCCTACTTTACAATTTCTTACCACGTTTACTGAATGTAGACTAGTATTGACAGGTGTCTCGTTATTTTAGGGACGTCCCTATTTTAAAATACGCGCGCAACAAAGAAATCGAAGAATGAACGAAACGGACTTTCTTTATCCATTCTTCGTTTAATTCACTAAATTCATTCAATCTTATTTTATGATGAAGGCGGCAGACAAGCATGCGGCCCACTTGATGGTAAGTGGCTGCCGCCGCCCATGCACATCTGCAACACCAGGTGCACCCCCTGGTAAAATAAAATGTAAAATAAAATGTAGTGCCTTGAAAAATTCTATTCACAGCTTTCTTGAAGAACCTCATATCGTAGCAGTGTGTTAAGAGCCCGCTGGCAGTTCAGCTTTCGGGTTCGCGGTACAAAGTGTCTTGATGGCGGCACTGTGCTCAGCGACATTTTGTCAAGGAAATGCGAATTAACTGCACCACGATGACGCGAGGTACGATGGTAAAACCCCGAAGTTGGCATCAAATTAAACAGTTATATATAAGCAGATAATAATTTATCTGAAATGATTATGATAATTTATTATTGGCAGAAGAATAATTTTTGACTATAAACTATTTATAAGTGCATAAGTTAAAGTTAAGTTAAATTTTATTTTATATAAGTTAACTCTCCTTCTTAAATTTTATTTAACTTTTAATTTAATATTAATAGCAATAAATAAAATAAATTATATTTGTTAACATATGTCGCATGGTTATATTGATAAAATGTTAAAAAGAACTTTTTTCGCGTTTACAAATGATGGTTGGTTAGATTTATTAATTTTTGGTTTGGTTTTGTAATTTTTGTAACTCAGGGAGAAGAAAATGTCGAATGAGGGAAGTTATGAGTTAATGAAAGTGACGATTTTATTGAAATGGCGTATTTTATTTCGTGTTTTTGATGTAAGATTTTTGTCCTATCACAAGTGCAGAGGACGTTAAAAAGGAGTCCTCGTTAATGAGGTTCCTAAAAGAGTCTTTGATATTTATAACAGTAGGTACTTTATTGCGCACTTGATAGCTCTTGATAATTCACGATAGAAACCTTTGACACGCAGTTTATTTACGAAAATATCATCATTTACAAATTTATTGTTATATTGTACATAAGTCGTTTGTTGTTGAGTTGAAATAGAATGTTCTAAGAGAGCATCGTTTTTATCAGAATTTTACACGTGAAGACTTCGATCTGCCGATTCAAATAATGTAGCAATAATGGAAAATTGAAAATCTTTCCGTGTAGTAAGTATCGGCCGACTGTTGAACAGCATTACAACATCTCTTTCCGCGGGCATAAAAGGCGACTAAGGAACGACAAATCCGCTGCAACAAGAGCTGAGGGACTACATCATATCTAAGAGTGGACTCGCCAACCCGCATGGCCAGTGTGGTGTTTAAGGCTATACATACCTCATGCACAAGAAAATGTGCATTAGGATACAATAGTATCCTGACAGCCTTGTCTGCCAAGTATGACTCCCCATTCTGTAGCATTGGGTGGGGGCAAAAATTCCTAGAATATGTATGTGTAATAACTAATAATGTATACATTGTTGTTACATTATTTGTATTATATAATTGTATAATAATATATTGTTGTATATATGTATATAGTGAAAGGTATGTATTTCACTTCTTAATATTGTAATATGATTGTTAATTTTGGCATATGAGTCTTAGTTACTTGAAATAAAGATTATATTATTATTATTAGGACTACCATATTTCATTTTCATTTTTACTTCACTGATACGAATCCTCTCACCGGCATATACAATATCACAAGCAGTTAACGTATAGAGTAATGGAAAAACGTCATTTTTTATTTTTAAATACGAATTAATACGTCATTTACGAATAATTTTCACAATATTCACAAGCACGGCCTCTTATATAAGCCTGTTAAAAATTGTTCATCTACCAATATAAACAAACTGTACAACGCATAATGTGTGTGTATAACAATTTGTTCTAATTTGGCTATTCCCGTGGTATTTCGGTGCAATATCCGCGGCCTGCTGGCTGTTATTTATGGCTCAATATAACCGCCTCACGCCACTTACCGACTAATATTGCGAATCATATGCATATATGTTAATTTCAGGACACGCGATGTACTCGTGTGTGTAGATAACTTTATATACTCGTAGAATTGAAAGATAGTCTATTCTTATTTACCTTATAAACTGAAGACTCATTAAATTGGAAAACCAGACAGCATATACATAAATAATTTTACAATTTACTTTACTCGTATTAACTAATAATAATATTAAGGTTTCCACATTTATACAGCTTATACTATAATTTATCGTGTCACTTGTACATAATTAATGATTTCAGAAATCTTCAGATATGATTAAATCGAATCTGAAACTATTATAGAACACGCAATAAAATATAGGTATCCTAAACATGCTAGAGATGATAAAACTAAAGATGTGTTACAATAAAAATCTTTTATATGAGTGTGCCTAATTTGTCATACGAGTAATGTGCGTGAAAACGCCATAAGTCAGGACTAAAACATCATAAGTCAGTACTCCGGGCCTCTCCGTCTACTTGACAATATGTACCATTTGACAGTTTATTTTGACTCTTTTTCGCTTATGATAAAGTACCACGGTCAGTCTAATTCGCAGGATTCGTTGATTTTAGCGGCTAACAAAAATTTTAAAGCCATGACTAACATAGTCGTTATAAGGACTAGTGGTAATATCAATTTAGTGAAGTATCGCGTGTCTATTTGTCATAGTCCGAAAATTGCATCGTGTATCTTTTGTTACTTAACACATATTAATGATAAAACGTCGATGATAATACAGAAAAATCGAAATTCATCTAACAGTTTTAAACACAACAAACTAATCCAAACAAATGAACACATTAGTACATATAGGTTTAAGAAATAAAGTTGTCCATCTCCACTGTTTATTTGTATGTTTCCAAATAACTTCATTTTACATTTGTAGACAAAGCTACCAAATTGGAATGGACTTGGTGCGTTTGTTTGTTTGAGCCACAAACGGACGAAAAGCGTAATTTCCACAAAAGCGACTCGAAGTGAAACGCTTTGCCGAGAGGGTGTCAACCGACTTCATAACATCTACTGAATTAACAACATGTCCACATATACATGGCTGTAGTACGTGACCAAATAAGCATCACAATAAAGTGTGTTAAAGTACGGAAACTGCATGGGGCATTCGTCCCAAAGTCGCCTCAGAGCGGTAGCGTGTAAGACGTGAAACGTAACGTGAAGGTACGTGAAAGACATCCCCAGTAGTAAATTCAGTATATTCAGAAAAGACGCGCTCATACGATGGCATTAACCATCCCTAATTATAAAGCCATGTCGCAGATGCGAGAAGCACCACTCATTCAAAATGTACATTTTGCAGTAATCTTATTATTAGTACAGTTTCTTTAGAACTTTGTTTGTATTACACACATTTTGATTATGTGTATATTTCTTCACTGTGATTTACTTTTATTGTGTAACCATAAACTCATTTCCCTACCACGATAACTCATAGATTGCAGAAATGTGACGATCGTAGTAAAACTTGCGACTTTAATGCTGGCTTTATGGACCAATAAAACTTTATAAACTTGACATGATTCTCTTTTATAAGCGATTATTGGAGTAGGTAGTGGAGTAGGTAGTACTTGTCAGCATTGGGCCTGTGTGATGGATGATGTCCCGAACCTGTGATTACAAGGGGACGCTTACGCGTGATGGAGTGAATTACTAGGAAAGGCATGTGTCCTACAGAGAAACATTGTGGGCTTATATCGAATCGCATTGAATATTTGGATGTGTCTTTGGATTCTCGACACAGACAATCCTAATCTGAATAATTGTATATGGTTTTTACAAGATGGCACTTTATAATCAAAGAAGTATAGAACTTAAATAATATAGACATGTGTAAATAGGTATAGAAAATTTTTAAAATAATTACTCATTGAATGGTGATATTATTAATTAATTTTGACCACTGTGTGCAAACCACAGGTATAAATAAATGTTGGAGTCAGCGATACCACACCGATGTCTCATTTTAATAATGGAAATAATCAGCGGTCTGCAACTATGCATTTGGTCATATTTCAGCAACTGACAGTAGAGCTAACACTGACTTGATATATACGGAATGCAGTCCTTATTCTATTCAGTATTCCGTTCCTTTGAGGGAAGTGCGCTTAATGCATGCTGTATGAGCTATTTGTCTTTGCCATTGCTATTAATCTTTATTATTATTTATTAATACTTTCTCACTGTAGCATCAAATATTACGGAAATTGCAATCATTTGGCTTGTCCCTGTAGTCACATATTTAGTCTATCTCCTTTAGCGCGCGAGTGTACACTCATTGTACCTGTTAATAAATATATAGGTATAGCGGCTAATGTACAGAGTTAAAAAAAATATATGCACTTGATTGCCACTGAATTTTTTTCGTGAATTGTACATGCACATTGTCGTGTGCTTTAGGGATGTATGAGCCTAAAACGCATCGCTGATCAAGCTGTTTGGCGAGTCCACTATTTAGAGATGGTGTAGTTAGTTCCTTTGGGCTTGTGGTAGTGGCTTATTGTCACTCAGAGAATGCCATTACTAAAGGAGAAACTAACGCTAAAACAAATAAAAAGAGAAGTTATTTGTACTCATACAATCGCATCAAAGTAAGTGTCAAAGACGCATCAAAGTCTTTATTACTTATATTTAGGAGCTCTCTAAACAAAAGGCCTCTCTAACACATCAATTAAGTTAATCGCAATCCGAATCTATTTCAAGCCTCGTTCACATCACCCAAGAGTCCATTATACTCGTATACAAAGTCAATGACGCGCTACTGGGAGAGGCTTCCACTGACATTACATTACATTACGTGACATTACATTTGTAAGTGTACTTGCCAATGTAATTAGTTTCATGTCGATGTGAAGAAGCCGTCAGCTAACGGGTTTCAGCTTCAGATATTAGTAGTTGTGAGTACTTTTACAAAATGGGTTGTTCGATGTAAAATTTTTGACATTTAATGGAAACTAATTTCAGGTCTATCTCAAATTCGTCAAGCATTTATGAGAATTGGTCCTCCGTTATAGTTTCTTCTGCAATGGATAGCTTAATACCGTGAATAATACATATGTTGTATTAGTTCTACTCGATCTGTATTCGCGAAATGTACGAAAATTAAAGGTACGAAATGTACATCTTTGTTAAAGGTATTTTAGGTTTTCTAAAATCTTTACGCAGAGTTTCGTTGCTGACCGCGTGAAAAGAAAAAAATGCACCCTGAAACTAAAGTAACTTGCCGATTTCTTTTATTGAAGCAGTTTTTTAATAACAAGTTTTTATATAATTCCATTAAACGCGAAGAAGGTGGAAAAACTTAAGCCTTTGCGGCTAACCGCAGGGTTTGCTTGCACAAAAACAAAGAATGAAACCTAATTAACTTGCTGGTGCCTCGAGTACAGAAAATTTATTATTTAATTTAAGAGTTCACTCGAAAGAAGCGATTTTTAATGTTATATTGCTGTTTTGACATGTTTTATAAGCCTTATGAAGGTTTTTGAATTGTTATTATACTCTAGGGTATCTTTCATTATTTTTAAGGTGAAGGTTAGCTATATCTTTCGATATAGGGAGATATATCATGTATTTGTGTATAAATGTACAATTAAGATTCAAAATATGTATTTGCACTCTTTTTTAAACTTTGCACTTACTTCGCTTCGGTTGCACTTTTTTTTTCAATTTTTCTTTTCAAAATTTCAAAATAAAATATAGCCTATGTTACTCAGGGATAATGTAGCATTCTAATGGTGAAAATAATCTTTGTAATCGGTCCCGTAGTTTTTGAGTTTATTCGTTACAAACATACAAAAATACAAATCTTTCCTCTTTATAATATTAGTATGATTACTTATAAATTACTATGACAGTCCTATGACGTATACTGGCCTTCCAAAATAATAATAAGAATTAGGTACTATTAATATTACCGAATTCTTAATTATTATTATTTCAAAATTAGGTTCAATCAGATATCACTATATGGTTTATTCAAAATAATTAATCTAATTTTCCAATCCTGTATTGTACTTATACTCTTACAAAGTATTAAACATTATTATAAACGAAAAGACGTATAATCGGCCTCGTACATATCTCCTTATGGGGGAGGTTTCTTGCAGCAAACCTGAGAAGAGCAGCAAGGGCAATGAAATGGAGAGGTCTTTTACTTCAACTCGACGTTTCGGCGCGGATTACAGCAGCCGTGGTCACGAGTTGACTGAAGAAGCAGATAGTCCGGGATGGGAGCTGCGAGGAGTTTTATCAACTACCCAAGTACTCACATTCGATCTTCACATTCAGAAAGGCTGCACCACACTACAGCAACAATGTCCGCGAAAATATTCGACGGTAAATCGCAAGGTTTAAATTTGTTAATCATTGGTTTCCACTTCTACGACTATTTTATAGTTCTAACTACTGTATAACTACTGTATACACGGAAACAGTTCAGTAGACTTTTGTTTTTAACAAAATTTTCTATAAAAGAACTGCGACAGTATTCTCAACAAAATAACCATTTCAAGTTTTAAAACATTAAAAGTGGGCGAGTAAAGACCCGTCATCAATTCCCTACTTAATAGAGCTCTAGGAGCTCTCCCCTAATTATCTTCCTTGCTCCGATGTGTGAAAATAAAAATGAAAAAGTATTGAGGCCCTAATGAGTTTGCGATCTCACACAGTTTTTAAAAAGTTTTAAAAATGGAATATGTGTTAGTGAGGGGTTCAATAACGTTCGTTCTAAGAGTTCTATAACAAAGGCGCTACCGCAAGCTCTGAGGAACTACACCATCGCTAAATGTGAACTCGTCAACCGGCTTCAACGGCACCATTAAAAGAGCGCTTCGGGATCACTATTTAAAGAATCAGAGATCTTGAACTGTTTCTCTCTGATATATTCTGATATATATTAATTAAATATTTCTATTCAGTTACGGTTATGTATTACAATAGTGTGTATGTAATCGTGTGTAGATTGTTTTTCTAAATTAATTCGCACTTCCTTAACAAAGAGTCTCTAAGTAGAGCGGTCTTATGAAAGATAGGGAACAAACTGTCATCTGACGTTTTTCGCTAAGCTTTAATATGAACTTCTTAAAGAGAGCTGTGAATAGGATTGTGTAAGGTCAGCATCACATTCGCAGCTCCCCTGGTATCGCAGATGTTCGTGACAGGCCGTAACCGCTTACAATCCAGTGACCCGTCAACACATCTGCCGTCTCTTCTATAAAAGACATTCTATAGGTACCGTGCCAACGTCTGTCATTTTTGACTGATGTATACATGAAGCAGCGACATTTTTATGTCAGTGTTTATTTACCACCAGACGAAGTATCTGCTCGTCGGCCACCGCCTTTCTATAAATATGGGAACAAAATGTAACAAGTGCTGTTAAGTTGTAGTTTGAAGTTTAGTTGGTGACAGTGACGGCTACAGGTGACCGTAGCAGTTTCGTAACAAGTTTGTGTAAACTTTTAAACGAATTCATATTTGCAATGAAAAGTTCTTACGTCTTCTGAATTATTCTTTTAAAAGTACCTAATAGATATGATTAAAGTGCTTTGTTCGCATAACGACAGATTCTCAAAAAAACAGTTTCTTATATAGAAAAATTCTCGTAACGACAGAAACTGTTTGAGATAAGTTTGTGATTAAAATTTTAGGCGACGGCTTAAGTGTGGTATTAAGATAGAAAGATTTCGCTTTAACTTCTTGTGTAGAAATTCCTGTGGCGAAATCCATTTACCAGTCACTTAGGCTAAGTTCTAAAAAAATCTCGCTTGATTTCATGAGTTTTATCCAACGGCATATACATCCATACGTATAGACGTAGAAATTTTTTGTTGGATTTTTTAAACGTAGCCCTGTCATAATTTTCGAACTACTGAAACGTTTTAACTCATCTTCAAACTTACCCTAGATATTTCAAATTCATTTCAATCCGTTAAGAAATACGCCCTCTTTTTGTAACGGCCTTATCAATACGTTTATGAATGCAAAACTTTTTTATGGTGTACTTTAGAAGGAAATTAAACTGTGCACCGTCCGAGAAGTCCACGGCACAGTAAATTGTTTACGACATCACGTAAACAGCACAATTCATGGCGTCGTAAAAACCTCTCTGGGTCAATAAAGAAACTGCCCGATAATGGTAGGAAGCTGGAAGACTACGGGATAAGCTAAATGCCGTAATAAAGCGCTATAGAAATATATGCAAAGCTTGTCAATAAATAAATAAATTCTCTACTTGCCATGCTGGCACATAAAAAGATACAAAGTACATACCGATATAGGAAACAATATCAGTACGCAAGGAAGGTCGGGTTTGGTACCGTTGTCCCCACTGACAATCCCCGCTGGTGGGGACCGGGAATTTTATACAAATAATTTTGTCATCGATGTGGGACAACGGAAATTAGTTTTATGTTTGATTTTTTGTTGTGTCCATAGTTGTTATGAAATATCCCAAGCAAGGCCTATTCTTTCTTGATTATTCTTATTTCCACACAACACCAAGTTGATAGCCAGCTAAATTCCCACTTTAAAAAAAAGTTAAAAAGAAATATTTAATCGCTTTATTTGTATAATTTGTATGTTCAATAACTGCCTTTCACTTTACACTACACTGTATACAGTGGAATGCGCTGTTATTAAAAACAATTCCCATCATATGCAGTGTTCATCTGTAGTGACACAGACAACCCACTTAATTAATAATGGCGGTAATGATACTGTGTATGTCACTGGCAGCGCTCGGGTGTACGCCCACTGACAGCTACGAATTTTGTGCTACCCTATTTTATTATGTTAGTATAGTCCGTTCCAATTACATTTTCCGTAAACAAAACCAAATCATTGAAATATGTCAACATTATCTACATCTTGTTTCCACCCACTGCTGAGTTAAAGCCTACTAAATATCTCAATATTTATTTTTAAATCTAAGGCAAAATTGCAGTCTCGGCGAATCAAATTATGGATATATAAACAATTATCACCTCACTATTTAATTTAAGGCCGTGTCAGTTACCTCGGGCCGCCATGTTTGTTTACATTTTGGAGAAATTGCATTAGAATGAAATATGGGTGCAATTACAGTTGAAGTAATTTTCATTATTTCAATAAAGTTAAATTTGAAACCCCAACATACTCTGCTACCATCTTACTTCTTTAAAGGCAAAAACAAATTGCTTATAGCGCACTACCAATCAACAGAGAATAAATAAAAGACGTAAACTTTTATATCGAAGAAGTTTCCAGCCATTGATTGCGTCATAATTATTGGAAAAACTTTAAAACAGTTGCAGTTTGTTGGATTGTGAACAGATATACGCTCCAGCTTTATTACTTTTAATAAAAGTGTTTCTCACAACTATTTTATAGTTTAAGAAAATAAGTAGGAAGTAAGATTGTTCTTAAAGTACACTACAATACTAACACACACTACGACTACTTGAATGAAAATAAAGGGAATCACCCACTGTCAAATATTGATTTGGTTGAGAAAATTCGTGGAGGATTAATCTATGTGTTTTTTGCTGTATATGGGGGTAGACAGGCAAAATGCACCTTATTGCAAAATCGAACATCATACCTATGCAAATGTTTTTTTTATATTCACGTTTTATATTAAATATTATCATTGAAAAAATTGAAGCAGATCGATACACAAGCAGTCATCAAATTGTGGAAGAGCTTAGCATTCACCACTCAACAGTTTTAAGATCACCTGCATCACGTGTAAAAAGCTAGATATTTTTTTGTAGGAAGTCCGCAGACGAGCATACAGTCCACCTGATGGTAAGCGCATACTGTCGCCCATAGACATCTGCGATACATGCCAACATTAGTCCAAAATGAGAAACGTTGGCATGCCCCCGGATGCGCTGCCTACCTTTAGAGATATAGGAATGGATTTGGAGAAAGGGTTGAGAAAATGGGGAGGGATGGGATGGGAATGGGCTCCGGCACATCTCACTCACTGCCGAAACACGTACGTACATTGGGAAAATACGATAAAATGGGAAATGGTTTAAATGACAGAAACTTGGTGAGTAGAATTTCGATATGAACCTTGTTGCTAAAACGAAATGAAATCGAACGATTTCTGAAGAGACTGGTAACAGGCGATGAGAAGTGAATCACCTACGATAACCATATTAGAAAATGATCTTGGTCTAAGCGAGGTAAGCCATAACAAATAGTTCCAAAGCCAGACCTTACTCCGAATAAAGTCATGTTATGGGCATGGTGGAACTGGAAAGATATTGTGTATTACGAGCTTTTGCCACATGGCTAAACGATTATGTAATTATGATGTCAACTGTAGTAATTAGTAAAAACACCTTGAAGAAAAACGCCCAGAATTAATGAATAGAAAAGGTGTAGTTTTCCATCACGACAATACTCGACCGCATACATCATTGATGACTAAACAAAAATTGATGGACCTCGGCTGGGAAGTTTTAATGCATCCTCCATACAGTCCAGATATAGCACTTTCAAATTATCATTTACCCCGCTCTTTACAAAATTCTCTAAATGGAGTACAATTACATTCAAGAGAAGCCTGTATGAACCATTTAAATAAGTTTTTCGCTCAGAACCCCCAAAAATTTTATAGCAATGGGATAATGACTGCCAGAAGAATGGAAGACAGTCGAATTAAATGGACAATATTCAGTTCAATAAATATTTATGTAATATTGTACAAAAATAGTCTTTATTATTTTCACTATAAAATGGCCGCCAACTTATCAGACTTCCAATATATTGCAGTAGCCTTTTTAAATGGCAACTGTTCTTTGGATCGTAACTGCAGATATAAAACGTCACGCGTATAAAACGTCAAGAAATCTACTGATGTGTGTTAACATATCGAGGGGCATCCCAAAGATCACTGGCAGCATACATTCTATTTCATTTCTACATGTCTTTCCACTCCTCAGTTTCTATTAATTAAGTCATGTAACTGGTCACTTTGTAAGCAAAAGTTTTCAGTTTCAAAAATCTTATCTACAAATACTCTCAATTATTGAGCATTCATTATGATTTTCGAGACGCATTAGAATGATTTTTCAAAAAAATTTACCAAGCATACCAATGCGAACGTTAAAGGCGCTCAGCTTGAAAAGTTTCTAATACGAGTTACGAACCTAAGGATTCTCTCGCCATAATATAACCAGCGACATAATCATGTTGCTTTGTATGTGCGTATATAATGCGTATTGTATGTATAAGTACGTGCGCTAATTTTGAAAAATCATCATTAGTTTAATTTTCAACGATTTATCTTCGCATATGATTGGTATATTCAATCACTAAGAAGTTTTCCAGTGAATAATTGGCTTAAGATCTTATTTGCACTGAATGACGCCGGGTTTCCTGCGACCTCGTTATATTATTACGAGTATGAGTAGAGTATGTTATAGGAAGTTATTGCGAGTATAACACAACCTCATTATGGAGCGGAAATATGATTATAAACAAGTTATTGTACATTCGACAGAAAAATGTGGATTATTATATTATTTCTATGGGCGAATTTAGTACGATCTGATTTATTATAAATATACAAATCTTATAAAATATTATATACAGGCTTAAATAAAAAAAATATCTGCACTGGATTTCTATCGTTAAAATAAAAATAAAAGTTTTGTTCTACGCTTATTTTCTTAACTTCTTCGGTTATTTCTTTTCCTCAAATCAGTTATTCATTTTTAAAATCTGTGACTTTGTTATTCGGTACTACTTACTCCCTGTAAGCTACTATGAATGGCAACGCCGCACACTCCATTCTTAAAGAGCTGCTAATCCAACCTCTGCTGCTATTAGATATTTATTGGTAGGTGAGTAGGTAAATTTTGAGATACACTTTTATCTTACAACTTCTCAAAATACTTTCGATTAGTACAGCGATTCATTCGACTAAACCAAGATTTAAAGTAATAGTACTCTTCCCAAGAACCAAGAGTAACCAATAATACTCTTCTGTAGCGAGGTCTTCAACAGCTGTCGTAAAAGCATTCCGAGTATCCTCAGGGCTATCGCAAAGAATGCCACGGAGTCCAAGTTTCGCTTTTGGAAAGAGAAAGAAGTCGCGTGGAGCTAAATCAGGGCATAAGGAGGGTGGCTCAATTTTTGGATCTCTGTGGTTTTCAAAAACTCTTGTGAGATGATGCATTGTCACAATGCAAGAAAAGCCCTCTCAAACCTGTTTTAGGACGTTTTTGATGTAATACATCGAATAAAGTTGATAAACGCACTTCACTGTACCACTGGGTATTATCAGTTTTTTGATCGTCTGAAGAATTGTCGTTAAATGGCCAATAGCAGAGAATAATGTTGCCACCATTATTTTGCCCACACTGCGTCCACGTTTGTCCTTCCCTTGGTCTGGAAACACCCAAACCGTTGATTGCCGTTTAGTGAGTGAGTGATGCTGATAGATCCAACTCTCATCTCTAGGAATAATATTAAATATATTCCGTCCCTCTCCATTTTCGAATTTTACAATCGTTTCCCTGCATCATGTCACGCGAGCTCGTTTTTGTTCGGCAGTCAGTGAATGAGGAATCTAACGCAAACAAAGCTTCTTGACTTGAAGATGTTGGTGTAAAATTTCATGAATGACCGGCGTTGAAATCTTAACAGTTTCCTCTATTTGTTTGTAGGTAGTTTTCGGGTCTTGCGTAACATTTGATTTACCGCCTCGATGTTTTTATTCGTTACAGAAGTCGCAGGACGGCCACTTCTCTCATCATCTTTCCAGGAAAATGTTCCTTGTTTAAATTGAGGAAATCATCTAAAAATTGGCGCACAAGAGGGTCCGAGGTCCCCAAAAGCTGACACTAATCTATCTTCGCACTCACTTTCATTTAAACTAACTTTAAAATCGTATAACATCATTGCACGAAAATGTTCTCGTTCGAATTCCATCGTTGCAAAGAAAAGCACGCGAAATGCAATAAAAAGGTGAATACAACAATTAAATTTTTTTCGTTTTGACTAAATGGCTTTCGGAATTCGAATTTCAAATAAATGATATTTTAAAAAGTGATACAGCTCAAGTGAGTTCTCTTTCTGATATTTGAATATCTCAAAATTTACTAGTCACCCTATGTAAATCCATGTTAGTGTATCTACACGGTGGGAGTAAGTAATTTGGTTTGTGTAAAAAAAGATATTGATTTTTATAAGATTGTAGCACGATAGTTTTCAAGAAAGAACTTTGGTGTTAAGATGATGTACTTTTTTTTATTTAACCCGTAGAATTATTGTGTTATTCTCATAAATAGCACGCTGCAATCCAACAGCTGCTGGGTGATCTCTACTGGCTGGAAAGGGATCTCACAGAAGACTACCTTGAAATGTACTGCATTTCCCACTTTATTTTATTCCTCAATGTAGGCATATCAAGGATATGCCAAAGCTCATTCCCATCCCATCCTATTCTATCCCCCCCTATGTTCCCTGGTCCTACATCTTCAACGGCAGGCAGCGCATCCGAGGGTGCGCTAACGTTTGTCATTGTGGACTGAAATTGGCATGTACCGCGCATGTCCATAGACGACAGTATTCACTTACCAGCGGGTGGACTGTATGCTCGTCAGCCGTCCTCTTTCTATGAAAAAAGGATTGATGCTTTTTGCAGACATATTAACCGTGTGTTTACCTGTTTCATTTTACTCGATGATTAGGCTGGGTTTTCCTACCAGATGAAGTCATGTAAGAAAATAATGAATCTTCTTTACGTCTAAATACATACATCGGAAACATGTGTGAAACATAGGAGCTCGTTTTAACTGCATAACTTGCAAGCGCTCTGATATAATGCAATGAAGCCTGAGGGCGCAGTCAGTACCGTACGATGCCTTGTATATCGAACTTTTTCACAAGCAAACGCTTAGCACGTGCCAGTGACGGCTTTTATAATAACGACTTACTCAGCGACGAACCTACAATAAGAAATTAATTTTAAAAAGTGCTTTTAAATGGACCCGAATAGAGAATAAATTATCGGTACAAGAACGAAGGAAAACTTTTGCGATGCAATAATTAAAGTGCGTTACTTTATTATTATTATACTATACTTTAGTCGTAGAATCGGCATGTTGAAGTGATCATATTTGCCG
This sequence comes from Sesia bembeciformis, assembly GCA_943735995.1. Lineage (NCBI taxonomy): Eukaryota > Metazoa > Arthropoda > Insecta > Lepidoptera > Sesiidae > Sesia > Sesia bembeciformis. The sequence goes on along the minus strand of OX031044.1, from coordinate 5,375,987 downwards.
CAGGACCGATGGGGTAGACGAGTCCTCGAATAGAGGCCATATACCGGGAAGCGGTGGATCGACGACTTAAAGAAATTCGTCGGTGGTGGTTGGATGAGAAGAGCCGAGGATCGTGTGTGGTGGCGAGCCGTGGGAGAGGCCTATATTCAGCAGTGGAGAGACATAGGTTGATGCTATGGTATGGTACTATACTTTACTTAACAAAGCGGCTACCACAAGCCCTGGGGAACTACACCACCTCTAAAAGACTCGGCAACCCGCTTGGCCCGCGTGATGTTTTAGGGCCCATGTCCACGCATGAGGTGGCCCATGTCCAGCAGGGGATACTGAAAGGGCTGATTACATTGCCCTTTACTTATTACACTATACATCGCTCCTTATTTCATTAGTGTACATTTTATTCAATGTATATCATTCCAAAATTCTATGCATTATTAGTTTTAAAAAAACGAAATTTTGAGTTAGAAAATCTTAATCAAAGTTAATAATCTCATTCCGAAGATTACATTTTACATTACACAGATTAATTACATAGATACTTATATTTCCTAAACATAGCAAACGTTGTGGGTTTGCGTACCAATTACTTTAGTTATGGTGAGGTTAGCGACCGCATGGCTTTGACCGTAAAAGTTTTGCAGTAGCAATAAAGTAGTTAAAAGTTTTCCGATGTCCAATGCTTAAGCTTAACGGCGTGTTTGATTTACGATGCAGTCACTTAGGCCGTTTTAAACAGATTAAATGTAGGTGGTAGGTTGCAACATTAGCTAGGTAGATGGTTTAGCAAGAATGAATATTAACCAGTTCTTACTTCATTATTATATTTTTATAGAATAGATGGCAGACAACCTGGCGGGCCACATAATAATAAGTGGTCACCGCCGCCTATGGACATCCGGAATACCAGACGGCTTGCAGGTGCGCTGCTGACCTTACAGTATCCTTAAAGTGCTGTGGTTGCTTGTATGTGAACACTCGGTCCTCTTCTCAATAAAGGTCACTCAGGAACAACACTTTATATTTAATATGAAGGCAAAATTTACATAAATAGATAAAGAAATTTATAGAAAGAGCATGAAAAATTAAACCTTAAAATAAATGGATTGTAAAAGCAAAAAAAGAATTAAAAACAAAAGACAACAATAATGGCAGACGTCATGGCAGTCGATCTAGTTGGCTGGCAATCTAGTTGGCTTCGGCCGGCGGGTTCCTACATCCTGTTCACAGCTCTCTATTTACACGTAAACGTAATACTATAAAATAGAAAATGTTCAATACGGTTCCTTTTTATATATTTTTAATTCTATATATTTGTATTTTTGGGAGGTCATTTTGGATTTATTTTTCAGATGACAACTTAGCTGAAAATGTCGGCACCAAGGATCCCGATACTCTCCGAGATCTTAAGAGGTATGCTCTGAAAGCGATGTGTTACGCCAAAAGGAGTTTTTTTAGCGGTGAATAGACAGACAAGCTTCTTACTAGCGTTAAAATCCACTAGGTTTAGAGAACCCCAAATTGAGACTTGATCTAAAGCGCCTTCGATTTCAGACAGAAGCCTGACGCGACTCTCTTCCACTTCGACCCGAGGGATGTTAGCGCGGCCCCTGTACAAAGCGTCTCCAGTACTGTCATCTGCATAACAACGTATGTCACCAGTTTTCAAGAGATCGTTGATATGCAGAAGGAACAGAGTTGGGGATAGCACGCGGAGCCTTGCGGACGTCAGCATTAATAGACATGGTGTCGGAGCAGCTACCATCGATAACAACTCTGATGCTCCGTCCAGTCAAAAAGCTGGCCACCCATTCGCATAATCCCTCGGGTATCCCGAAAGATGGTAGCTTCGAAAGTAGCGATTTGTGCCATACCCGATCAAAAGCTTTCGCTATGTCTAGGCCAACAGCTAGAGCCTCGCCTCTACGCACAATGGCATCAGCTAAGCGGTGTGTTAAATACGCTAAAAGATCATCAACTGAGCGATTATGGCGAAATTTATATGGACGGTCGCTAATCAGCTGGAGATCCTCTAGGTACTCAAGGAGCTGTGTGTTTATAACATGGATATGGATTTATGATATAAAAATATATATATATAATAAAACAATAAAAATATAATGAATAGGAGGGAGGTGATCGCTATTAGCCTGTAGTTGGCCGGGTCGGTGCGGTCACCCCTTTCAGGCAAAAACTTCTTCCACTGTTAAACTTACTGTTAAATGTGTTAACTTCTGTTTAGGTTCTCTAGCACCACAAGTAAAGACACAGACAAATTTAATGAAAACAGTTTCTCGTCGTAGTGAGATAAAATACCTCCCTCTTCCTGTGTAAACAATTGTAAATTTTTTGCTGCAGCAAACATTGTGAGAACAAAATCTAATGGCGAGTGTACTCCGTTTGTCTTCACAAAGGAGTGTTTTAATTAAACTACTGGGCAAGTATTTCTTTAAAACGTATATTTAACTTTTTATAACTCGTTTGCAGTCTGGTATTCCTCCTAAAAACTTAAACAGAATTGCTATGCCACGAACTGAGGCCACAGTCGACTCAAAAGTATAGTACGTAAAGCATAAACCATTGGACGGCAGTTGTAAATACTATTTCAGTTTATATATGTGCAACTATATATATATATATATATATATATATACAAAATTAATTTAAACAATGTAAAATACCATTCAACAATGGAGATTAAGATATACTTTACTAAAATTAATCTACGTTAAAAATGTATATTTTATATGTGGACAAGAATCTACGACATTTGTCCCGTCACTATTTTGTATCCAATAATTCAGGATGGGACAGTCTAATATTCTGGTTGCAAGTTTCGTTCTTGAACTTAATTTTTATTGAGTTTCTTTTAAGTGTTAAAAATTCTATTTTTAGTTACTTGTAACAGATATTAACATCTTTATGATGTTGACAATTATATTCGATTTTTTTTTAATAGAAAAAAGGCGGCAGACTAACATACAGTGCACCTGGTGGTAAGTGATCACTGTAGCCCATAGACATCCGAGGTACATGCCAACATCAGTCCAGAATGACAAACGTTGGCACGACCCCGAATGCGCTGTTTTTTTTATTATTATTATTACCAAATTTATAAAGAATAAGTATAAACTAAGATATCTAATTAATTAACATTTATGTTGCCTGCAGAACGTCCGTACATTTTGCGGTCACGTACTACTCAACACCATTTCCGCACGCGCAATCAGTGTATCCTGTGCTAGGTGACTTCGCTAAATGACTATGAATGAAAAAATAAATGTCCAGCTCCCGTTTATATACTAACGTATATACATTAGTTTATAAATCGATTGAAATTATAGAAATGCCAAAGCTCAACTGCTCGCGCGCGTAGCTAGTATACTGGTTTCCTCCGTAGACCGTGCTACATCGTAGCTTCGTCGAGGCGTAGCACCTTTAGTTAAAACTTATACCCGTGAAGATAAAGCAAGAATCCGATGGCAGTAATCGTGATAAAGCTTGACGTAAAAACAATGTGCTGTGAATTGTTGAACAACATTAATGTTTCCTATATACTGTAATTTGGTTTATTTTTATATGTAGAATACTAGCAAAATCCGGCAGACGTTGTCCTGCCTGTGTATATTTATTTACCTCTGTATATAAAATCACAAATTATTCTGTTTTGTCGTCGTTATGATTTTTGCGATCGGTTGAACGGTATAGAAGTTGATGTGCTGCAGCGCCATCTAGTGGCGAGTTATAACAAAGTGGATAGCATAAAAACTTTCTCCATGAAAAAATACATATATGTGCCAACTTTCACGGTGATCGGTCAAACGGTGTCGAAGTCTATTAATTTCAGATATACCGACATCCATTTTTATATTGTATATATATAGATTTATATATATATATGCCATGCCAATTCAGTATTAAAATATTGTAGTTACATGACGTTTTTCTGTTATCCCGCGCCTCTACGCCGATGAATGAGGGTAACATCCGTATTATATAATATTATATTATAGTGCGCGAACATAAATCACATGTTCGCGCTGATGATATGAAAACTGTATAGTAGCAGTGAGTGGCGCAGATGTGGCCGTATATGAAATGTATACACTTGATATACACTAATCTTTGAGTCCCATGCCCTTATGGGACTCAAATTTGTTCCGCTAATTTGTTCTGATATCCGATATAAAATACTGTTATATTAATTACCTATTTACGGTGAAATTGACTCACAGTTCGAAGCGGTAGAAATCCCCGAGGGGCTAGTGTGGTTAATTAACCTCTCCGCAGTTAAATAACAAAGTTAGTGGTGTATAAACATCTTACTTTGGACTGGTTGTTTGCCTTTACTGTGTAGATATGGATGTAGCGGATTTTGGTTTACTGAGATACAAAATAACCCAGTAATTACAAATTATTTATTTTTAAATAAGATTCCCTTCGTTCATTCCATTGTACGCCCCGTTCGTTTTTCTCTGCCGATGTGCCACTCTTCACGTCAAGTTAGCACGTCAAAGTCAAAGCACGTCAATTTTCTAAGTGGTGGCGGTTATGTAGCCGCGGCACCCCCCATAAGATCAGTGGCCTCAGGCAAAGGCGGCGAAACCTGCTAAGAGAAGCGGCGTCGGTGGAGAGTGGCAACACAGGCCCAGAGTTGCGGCGATAGCCAAGAGAGGGGTGGCGTCAACCAGTAGTGGCAGAGTAAAAACGTAGAGTTATGTGACCAGGATTTTTTATTGTAGTAAAGAGTACAGAATCTAGTCCAAAGTATTAATATAAAAAAGCTAAATTAAGAATATATCATGCCCAAATTTTGAAAATATGCAGCTTTCCTAACAAGAAAACCAAACACAATCAGTTCAAATCTAGTTTTCGCTATGTCAACACTTAGCGCCTAGCGCTATGTTATTTTGGTTGTCATTATACACTGGATCGCAAAAATTCCGGGTCGCTAATAAATGGCGTGATAGTTTCTTAAATACATAAGACTAATTTGCGAAACTATAGTATATTGTAGATGACTGATTAATATATATAAAAAAATGTGTAACACGTCCTGTACACTATATAACTTTAATTAAATATTAAAAAATAAGAAAATTTCGCTTCTAACTTATGACAACAAAAATACACTTCGCAGTAAATCTTAAAAAATAAAAGGTTTTTTGTCAACTTAATATTTTGTATTTCCTCCACGAGCCCGTATCACTTCAATAAGACGATGTGGCATGCTGTAAACCAAATTTTTAATAAGATTTTGGTCTATGTTTGCCCATTCTTCCACTAGCGCATTCTTTAACTCGTGTAAGGTAACGGGAGCAGGAGAGCGTTGTCTCACGCATCTCCCGAGCTCGTCCCATGCATGTTCTATGGGATTTAAGTCTAGGCTGCGAGCTGGCCACTCCATGCAGGTAATACCGACGTCTTGAATATACATATTGACCAAATGCGCAGTATGTGGTCGCGCATTATCGTGCATAAGAATGGAAATTGCACCCATATTCACTAAGAATGGACCAGCATGCTCATTTAAAATCTCTCCTACGTATCTGACAGCAGTCAGAGAACCGTTTTCTATGATCACTAACTCCGTGCGATCCTCTGAAGATATACCAGCCCAAACCATTATTGATCCTCCACCGAATGGCACCTTTTCTTCAAAACACGCTTGATGATACCGTTCTCCTGGCCGTCTAAATACTCTTCGTCTCCCGTCGTGCGTAAATAAACAAAATCTGGACTTATCGGAAAACATAACCTTGGACCAATCTTCATCTGTCCATCGGATGTGTTCTCGAGCAAACCGTAACCTGGCAACTCGATGTTCTCTGAGCAGTTTGGGGCCGTTTGGTGGTCTATGAGGCTTTATATCAGCTTCACGAAGACGTCGCAAAATCATATTAGAGCTCACATTGTTGTGGTGAATTTCTTGAAGACTGTTTCGGACCTGAACAGCCGTGAGATGTCGATTTCTTAACATAGTGCTCACGATGAATCGGTCTTCTCGTGTAGTTGTGCACCTTGGCCTGCCATTTCCTGGTCTCCTGATGTTCATGCCGGTCTCTTGAAATCGCTGGAGTACTCTTTGGACCGTTGATAAAGATACTCCCACTGTTCTAGCAGTGCTACGCTGACTTCTTCCTTCTTGTACCATGGTAATAATCTGTGTACATTCTTCAGGTGATAACGACATGATATTGCATTGAATACTCTGATCAATCCAAGAAACCATTTATAATATAATGACAGCTCCGTTTGAAAAAAAAGCAGAAAAAATATTCTTTTCCTAATTTTAAATTTTGAAATTTTTCAAAATGTAGAATATTTTTTTTTAAATCTGTAACTTGTACAAATTAAACCTCTTTAGAGATTTAGAACAAGCATTAGTAACCTCCTTACTACATATTATTTATTCGAGCCATCTAGGTATATAATTTATGGAGATATCATGGTTTTTATTAGCGACCCGGAATTTTTGCGATCCCGTGTATATGTTTCTGCTTATTTAGCATGTAAATCTTGTGAAGGACACTATTTATATACTTATTTATTAAATATACCTTAGTGGGTTATTCTCCAATAGCGTCACTGAAAATCAGCGCTGTAGTCGAATGTCAGAATGTCAGTCGACATTTCTGACATTCAGTCACAGCATATGCTGATCAGAAGTCCATTTCCAGCATCACAACAATGTACATATTTTTGTAATTTTTAATGTTTGTGTTTGTCGTAATAAAGTACTATCTATTATGCTATAGAGATGGTCTATTTATATTAACACAAACATAATTGCTTAATATTAATTATTTATCATTAATCAAAAAAAAACGCAGTGAAAACATCTTAACACGAAATAAAGCGTAACACAGAAGTGCCAATTAGGGGCAATCCGGCTCCGGACACGCGACACCTTGATTACGGCAGGTCCGGTTTTTGTCCTTTGTAATTATTGCTTAATTCGCGACGCCCTTACTTTCCCTGTAATACCGAAGCGTCTATATGTTGGCTCATCAAAGGAATATTCTTAAAAATATAAACAAAAAATATACTGATAAAATAGGTACGAATGTGTATTGTAGCTATTTGAACGGTAGAAACGGATAGGTGCAAAACATAGATAACTGCACTAAATACTGAAATGTCCTAATAATTGTGTGTTTTACGGATTGACTATATAGTTTTCATAATAAAAAGATATCATTATTTATTAAAATATATCAACGCATAAACTGTTGCCTATGCGTATTTTTAAAAGTCACAAGGAAAGATATGAAACTGTATCTCTTAATATAAATAAATAAGGAAATAAAATGAATGTGCAGTTCGCAAACTGTGGCATAATAAATTACCATTAATCTATATAAATAAATATTAAATGCTGTTTGTTGGTAAGCGCATCACTTGAGAACGGCTGCACCGTTTTTGGCTTTTTTTTTTAAATGTTCGTAATAGTTCGATTAAAATTTTTAGGGAAAGAAAAATTGAAAAAGTTGTCCGGAAAATGGGAAAATTCGGGAAAAACTGAAAGTGCCCTTTTCTACGCGATTTTTGTATGAACTTATTGGAATTATTGTATTATTGAAATTTGGACAGGACAACGTGTGTCGGGTCAGCTAGTTTCAAATAAAAACAATTTCGATTCCTATGCAGGGGCAAATTCATAAAAGCTAGACTATCCAATTTAATTAAGCGACAATAAAACGAGTACCTACCAAAAACGTAGTTGTTGTCTCTATGCTAACAAAGTTGTACGGGTGAGGTTTTGCGCTTCGCCCGTCTAATTATCGGCAACACTAGATGCACTGTGTTTCAAATTAGCTTTGACTGGGCACAAAGGGACAGTCGCACGCTCCCGCCCTCTGTATCAAAGTAAAACATTACACTGAAAAGACATTTCTTTAGTTTCACAAATGCACAGTTCGTTTGTGAAACATTTACATTCTAAACGACATTATAAAATACATATTTTGTATTATTATTTTTTTAAAGAGGAAATAACACGCACTTTACAATCAAATATGATCTAGTATTTAAAAGTATATAACTTAAAACGACAGACGGATTAATTTTATTTCATACTAGCGGTGTCTGCGACTTCGTTCGCGTGAACATTCGTGTGATTCCCGTGGGAACTCTAGAAAGGATCTGGTTAAAAAGTACCTACTCTAAATGTTAACCCGGCACATAAGCTACAACTATGCCAAGTTTCAATAAAATCCGTCTAAATCCGTACCGTCGTTTTTGTGTGATGCGCGTTCAGGCAGACAGACTAAAAGAAAGAATAAAATTCCAATAATTGTTGTTTTGGGCTCTATATCATTCGTACATTATATTGCAATCACTTTTTCAAATAATATTTCATGTACAGATACCGTTCTGTTACGATTAATAATTATTTATTTTATTATATGTATAGGTAGATGTAATATAATACTCGTGTATGTAGGCCCAAGGGTGGCCCGAAGGAAATGCTTTATAGCATTAAGTCCGTCTTTTGTTAAACAATAAACAGTAAATAAATAAAATAAATAAATTTCGGACTTTTTGACATACTTTCTTTATGTCATTTTATATGTTGTCAACTTTACGTACTCATAGGTTTTAAACATCGAGTATATTGCTTATTAAATTGGTACGCTTAAATGAAGACTCACCGACCCGCGACGCTTATAAGTATCAAGTACAAACGAAAAGAAAGTAGACAAATAAGAAACCAGAAAAGAAGTATAACATTTAACCGGAAAAGGAGTTTCTTCCTAAAACTACGAAACTTATAATAGTAACTGTAACCAGCTCTTTTATCGTCCACTACCCTGTAGTACCCTGACATGGACCACCATTGGACATTAACTGCACATTGTCTTGTGCATGAAGGACGTATAGGCTTAAAACGACTACCAGTCACCATTTACGACAACCACGGGAAGATATCTTAAACCGGCCAACGCGACACCGCCATCATAATAAACAGGACTAACTAATTGGAGATTTTACGTCCAATTAGATTAAGTAAATATTTATTTAAACTCTACCGTGTTAAAAATTTGATATTTAATTTCATAGATATTTCGAGAAAAAAGAATAAATTGAAAGTTAAAAAATAAATACGCGTTGAAAAATAAATTACAATTTTAAGGCTAAAATGTTTTTATGTCAGCAACTTTTTGAATTAGTGGTTAAATCTAAAGAAGCAATTATAATTTGAGGCGTTTAGTAACACGAAAAAGGAAAATATTTTATTTATTTATTCCTTCGCAATTCTTAATTAAAAGAAAAGTGTGGCATTTACTTAAGTAAAACTTCATACCATTTTTTTACGAAAGGGATTATTTTTAAATACATACGTATACTCAAAATCTGGGTATACTTATAGATCGAAGCCTATCTTGGGAACCTCAAATCGATGAAGTGAGCAGGAGCATGCATGCTACGACATGCTCCTTGAAGCTTTTACGGGAATTCACTAAAAATTCAATCTCTACTTTTCCCTTTACTTGACTATGCTGATACCTATTATCTTGACGTAACGGAAGACCAACTCAACAAACTTGAGCGCCTCCAAAATGTTTGCATCTGGTTCATATTTGGACTGTGTAAATATGACCATGTTCCCGAGTTTCGTAAAAAGTTCATGTGGCTTTCAATCCGACTTCGCAGAAATACGCATATACTTTCACTTCTCTACTCTGTACTTTTTAACCCTTTGACCCCACAATATTTGAAGGAGCATTTTGAATTCTTTGCTTCACAATCCACGTGCGTTCTTCTGAAAATTTATTACTTAAATTTTCTACCCATTCTTCTAATTTCTTTACTAACTCTTTCACTGTGCAGGCTGCTAGGCTTTGGAATACGTTACCAGTTGTCATTAGACGTGCTCGGTCGCTGTCTAGTTTTAAAAGGCAAGTTAGAAATAATTATTCTATTAGTTAGTTCCTTTGGTTTTCTCTTTTCTTTCTTTATCATATGATTTCCTCTTGCTACCATTTTGTTTCTAACCTGTTCTTTTTCGTCCCTTGGAGACCTCAATTCCCTTTATCTTTGTCAACTTTAATTCTTATTTGCGAATTGATATTGGGTGCAGTGTAGATGTAGATATGTATGTATGTATTTATACAATATATGTATTATTAAGTTATTTATTATTATAAGTATTTATTATACTATATTTATTATCGATATTGTCGGTAAGTATATATTGAACAAGATCCATTCTATGGATTTCGGTCATTTTGCACTACCTATATCCCTTTTATTGCTCTCTATCGCAAGGTTGCCTGGAAGAGATCGCCTTAGTGATAAGGTCGCCTATTGTATTCTGTCATTTATTATTTAATAACTAATAAGTATTTTTATTCAATAAAGAGTATTTATTATTATTAATATTATAGTTTATATTCCGGTCACTACAGACGAAGCCGCGGGCAACAAATACTAATAGATAAATTAGTAGGAAACAGTAACAGTATCCAGTCTTTTCACTGTCCACTGCTGGACACGAGCATCCTCATGCACATTGTCTTCTACACGAAGGGCCTTAAGGCTCGCAGACCTAGAGAGTTGGCGGGTCTACTCTTTTAGAGGTGGTGAAGTTCCTTAGGGCTTGTGGTAGCAGCTTTTTAGTCTTTAATCGCCTTATAACTTTATAAACTTTCGCGTTTTGTACACATTTTATATTCTAAATCGGGTCACACCCGCGCGAGGACACAGCCTTCATAGGATATATTTATAATAGTGTAGTATTTATCTTGAAATTGAAATGATTTATTTTTATGGCTTACAAATTAAGAAAATAAATCAGTATTATAAAGAATTTATCAAATTCTACAGCAAATTAAATTAATTAAAAGTTACAGCACTCTATTATACGGCATTATGAATAACTATCAACTTTCGCGTCATCTATATATAGGTATATGCGAATATAACAATACGGCGACGCAAACAAAACTTTTTACGCTACTGGGAAAGTTATAAATACTCGCGGATTCCTGTTTTACTTCGATCGTTTCTTGTAAATAGCGACAACTTTGAGGGCCCATAGTCTTATTAGAATAGTATGCTAACTATATACAAAGATACATAAACAATATACAATACAATAAACTATAAACAAACTAAATACAAATGTGGGGCAATCGCGATGAGGTAATAATAAATGTCCTAAATGTCCTCTTCGAGGAACTTTTGATTCTTTTGTTTTTAAAAATAGATGTTATATATATATTTTTATTGTCAACTGAAAATAGATATCCATGCTTATCTATCATCGTCTAATTTCATTATTTAAAAAACCTACAAAAATCTATACACATAAAATGAGGTTCACTAATACAAACGCACGATATTCATGGCGACAATCTCTATGGTTACACATTTGGGAGTGCGACGTTGCAGTGAGTGGTCTCTTTCTTTGGCGTCAATTGAATGTCTGTGACATGCTCTGAGGAAAAATACGTTATTGTAGGTTATAGTATACCAGACATAAAGAAATTTCAAAAAGTAACTTTTTATACTTGTCTATTTTAAGATCGGATGTTAGAGCATGTTTCTATTTGACCATAATCTAGAAACAACGAAATCTTAAGTTAAACAATGGTAATTAGTTCATACCGACAATAAGGTCCCTTTGCACAGATAACATCACATTTGTTATAGCTCTGACAACTAACGTTCTGTAGTTTCTTGTAGTGGTGAGTATCCGTGCGCGTAAAGATACCTTATATCCTTTACATCCTTATATCCTTATATCTACATTTATTATCTACTGGGAATGTGTAGTCTACAACAGTGAAGCCATAAAAGGACAGTTAAAAATACACTATATTAAAAAATATATAAAATACACATGTATGTGTATGACTACAAAAAATATAAGATTATTTCTATTTTATAATGTCTTCAGTGACAGTCCTTCTCACTGACTCGTAGGTAACAATTTAAGACATAACCTTTCTTGAGATACTGTCCTAAATTTATTGTGATATAATTGACGCGACAAATTCTATGGCGCAAATTAAAATGTCCTTCGTAAAATGAAATTATTTTTCTTGGAACAAAAAAAAGTTAATTTTCCAATGTGTCTATCAAACCCAATTAACCATTGTTAAACTTCCTATTTTTATGCAAATTTTGACATTTGCTTCGATTAAAGAATCTGGTAATTATAAAATTATTATTCTTTGTAAAACGGCAATATAATATTTTTGTTTTAACCTGATTTTTATTTGAAGATTTATAAGATTGTATGGACTCGTGCATGGAGACTGCACATTTTAGATAATGGAAAAGGAGGGCTTTATTTAACTTTCTTTATTTTATTTCAAGCAGTACAGAACGACAAAACGAAACAATATACTTATTTGACAAAAGTTCATTACGCCTCATAAATGATAGAATAAATAACCATAACCTTTTTAGTGATAGACTAAAGAGATGTAATCCAAGGAAAGGCTTTTAAATACATATCCAGCAGTGAAAGTTAGTGATTTTAATGAATTATGTTAAGTTGTTAATCAATCTGTAGGTACAATAAGTCAGTTCACAAATCGTATTCACCATTTTCGAAACCAATATTCGAATATCAATTGAGTCCAATGTGAATTGTAAGTGAAAAATATTTCTACAAAAAATAACTAAGAATCAACTTTTTTTTTAAAAGTCAGATAATTACTATGTGAACTAAAAATATTAACTTATTTCAATTAAATTAAAAGTTTTTACTAATTTTACAAACGCGTGCATAGTTGGTCAGGTCGTATTCGTATTCGCGAAAAGTGTTTTTTTGCTATTCGAAACATGCCTAGTCTATAGTCGCAACTTAGAGATCGTGCCGAGTTCTCCAGACTTATATGACATGTTCATATAGTTATATGTTTTTCTAACATTCGGCTACCATAGGGAAATTGGCTCATGATTCATAATTTTAATCTGTTATTTACTTACAATTCAACACAGAACCCACACGCCGAACTCGTCAACTCGTTTCATTTAAATCATTTCAAATTCATTGAGCAATACTGTAATTTTCTCTTTATTTATCCGATTGCAAAGCACGCTTGCCTGCATACCAATCACGAAGTAGGGCATGAGAGCTTCAATTTATAGAATATATGTAGGTAACCTAGAATCGATTTTTATAGTTTTTTCCGTAAAAAAATCCATTGTGATAGAAATATTATTCTTTGTTTCAAATTCGATGAATTTTAAATATTAACCTTTAAGACGTTAGGCGACCAATATACTTTTTTATTATAGAACGAAAGTGGCAGACGAGCATACAAGTTCTTCTGGTGGTAAGTGGATACTGTCGCTCATAGACATCTGCGATGCATGGCAACATCAGTCCAGAATGACAAAAGTTGGCACGCGCGCTGTTTCGCTACATGCCTTTAGAGATTTACAAATGGATTTAGAGAAAGGATTGGGAAAATCGGGAGGAATAGAAAGGAAATAGACTCTGGCATTTCTCACTTACTGCCAATCCACGTACGTACATTAGGGAAATAGGATAAAGTGGGAATCTCTTGTCCCTCTCTAATACATAGTTAGAAAAGTATCAAAGAATTAAGCGAATAATGAAAATAAATAATCGAGCGTTATAATTAATGACAAATATCACTAACGATATTTTAGTATAGTATAGCTGTGCCCGGCCACGCGTTGCTGTGGCTGCCCAACAGATGGCGCTAAGGGTGGACAACCCTTATCACTAAGGGGTATGAAAAATAGATGTTGGCCGATTCTCAGACCTACTCAATATGCTCACAAAATTTCATGAGAATCGGTCAAGCCGTTTCGGAGGAGTACGGGAACGAACATTGTGACACGAGAATTTTATATATATAGAGAAGAGATAGAGATATAGAGCGGTGATAACGTGGAGCTCGTATATTCCTGACTCTCATTCGTGAGGTTGTGAGTTCAAATCCTCGGCCCGTATTACTGAGTCGCTACTTAAGTATGGATTTTTTAAATTTCCGCTAGCTCGAAATGACAAAGAAGAAAAACAACCTAGGGAAAAACGTATACTCGAAAATAAAAAACAACTGGAGTCGCACCCGGCCCGCATGCCCTCAAACCCTTGGAGAGGCCTGTGGCCTGAAGTGAGACATTAAAAGCTGATATAATAACGAGGTAACCTATACATATAATAATTCCAATGTGACGATTTTCCCCAAATCAAATGGAATATGTGAACAAATTGAATAAGTTAGCATATTATCTTAAATATTTTTTCGAAATGGGGGAATATACTTTTATAATATCCGACTTATCTCTGTGGAGCGCAACGCTGCTAAAAAATTTATAATCCTAAAGTAACCAGTGTAATTATCAAGACTATTATCAAGACTTTTATAATTTTTATTCAGCTTTTTGGCCTTTTCAATAACTTAATCCTTTAATGACCTTTCTAGACTAGAATACTCATTTAATAACATCAAAGACTTGGTAACTTGTAATTATTATTACAAGGAGTGGAAAAAAGGTCAAAAAACAGAGTTAATTAAATGTTTCACCGGGCTGTAGAAATTAGAAAATTAGTACCACAGCACGTGTAGCAAAAAGTGCCTTAACTGTGTACTATTCTTGAAATGATTACCATATGTACTTACTTCATCCTACTGCGGGGGTTGTTATTTGTTTCAGAGATAAATACATCACATACCACATTTATGTGTAGGCTGATTCAAAACTAAATACATGAATAATTTTAAACAAATGACTATTAATTTTATTGAACAAAAACATTGTATATTAAATGCCATTGTATATTAAATGTCATTGTATATTAAATGTCATTGTATATTAAATGTCATTGTATATTAAATGTCATTGTATATTAAATGCCATTGTATATTAAATGTCATTGTATATTAAATGTCATTGTATATTAAATGTCATTGTATATTAAATGCCATTGTATATTAAATGCCATTGTATATTAAATGTCATTGTATATTAAATGCCATTGTATATTAAATGTCATTGTATATTAAATGTCATTGTATATTAAATGTCATTGTATATTAAATGTCATTGTATATTAAATGCCATTGTATAGTAAATGTCATTGTATATTAAATGTCATTGTATATTAAATGCCATTGTAAATATATTAAATGTCATTGTATATTAAATGCCATTGTATATTAAATGTCATTGTATATTAAATGTCATTGTATATTAAATGCCATTGTATATTAAATGTCATTGTATATTAAATGTCATTGTATATTAAATGTCATTGTATATTAAATGTCATTGTATATTAAATGTCATTGTATATTAAATGCCATTGTATATTAAATGCCATTGTATATTAAATGCCATTGTATATTAAATGTCATTGTATATTAAATGCCATTGTATATTAAATGCCATTGTATATTAAATGCCATTGTATATTAAATGCCATTGTATATTAAATGTCATTGTATATTAAATGTCATTGTATATTAAATGTCATTGTATATTAAATGCCATTGTATATTAAATGTCATTGTATATTAAATGTCATTGTATATTAAATGCCATTGTATATTAAATGCCATTGTATATTAAATGTCATTGTATATTAAATGCCATTGTATATTAAATGTCATTGTATATTAAATGTCATTGTATATTAAATGCCATTGTATATTAAATGCCATTGTATATTAAATGTCATTGTATATTAAATGTCATTGTATATTAAATGTCATTGTATATTAAATGTCATTGTATATTAAATGCCATTGTATATTAAATGTCATTGTATATTAAATGTCATTGTATATTAAATGTCATTGTATATTAAATGCCATTGTATATTAAATGCCATTGTATATTAAATGCCATTGTATATTAAATGCCATTGTATATTAAATGCCATTGTATATTAAATGCCATTATATATTAATGTAACGCATATAATATTAATATCTAATAGACATTGGCCGTGTAACCCGACCAACTTTAATATACCACCACTCCAATTTATTCCCGTGGGTCTCGTAAAAGGCGACTAAGGGAGAACAAAGCCACTATCACGAATCCTGAGGAACCTCCAAAGAGTGGACTCGCCAATACGCTAGGCTAACTTGTCATTTTAAGGCCATATATCCCTCGTGCACAAGACAATGTGCCTCCTGTCCATGTATGTCCAGCAGTGAGCGATAAAAAGGCTAGCTGCGGTTAGTTGCCGCAGCTATCAATACTAAGAAGTGACATGGTGTAGTAAAGTTAAATAACTGTTTATTTCATATGCTATGGTAGTCGTTTCTCAAGGCGCGGGCGGGCACTCTATTATTAATTAATAAGTTAATTTAAAACAAGCTGTAGCCACTTTGTTAACGCCCAACCGTCTCAGGGTTCATTTGTTAGCCGATGATACAGCTGTAAACAATGCATTGAATAATTTCACAAAGGCAGCATTCATTTGTTGTTTAAGCTAAACCAGTGTTACGCAAATGTATGTATGTACATCGGTTACAAAATTATAAGTTAACATAATGTTACAATACATTTTATATGAGGAAAAATTAAAAATGAACACAACATTTACAACAATGTTACATTCTTACTATAGTATTTCCATTTCTTTATTTTCTCGATGACAGTTCTAATTTGATAGTTGTAGTGTTGTGTGACCAAATAAGTAATGATATCGATCGCATATATTTATTATATTTTGAACAAAGACAAATACAACAAAAACATTCAAATATATTTTTTCAAGGTGGGAACACTCAATGGCCCACCGCCATTTTGTGTTTGTTTTAATCTGTCACTCGCAACAAGACGGTCGTGCTAGTCACTACATTTCTGTTCGCTGAGTTTTTTCACATTATCCATACGTTACGTTGTGTATTTTGTGTTCCTCCGTGTTGATTGCTGCCCAGCTGTCAAATATCAAAATGCCGAAAGGATCTGTTCTGAAAAGGCAGGGGAGAGAACTGGTGATCAAGGTTCGTAATTACTTTGAAGCAGAGTATCAAAATGGTGGCCCGCTATTACCACTGTCGCAAGTCCGAGAGCGTGTTGCGGCCGCATTAGGAATTAGTGGACCTACTGTTTCAAAAATTACTACCGAAGCTTACGGTACAAGCGGCATGCAGGAAAATAAGCTTCGTACGCCGAAGAAAAAGCTGCCGAATGTGGTCATTGGGTTCTTCGACTTCCGCCGTATCATTGCCAGTACAATGCTAAAGAAACTAATATGGGCACAAATCAAAGGACACGCCGCTCGAAACAATACCC
Organism: Sesia bembeciformis; assembly: GCA_943735995.1. Classification (NCBI taxonomy): domain Eukaryota; kingdom Metazoa; phylum Arthropoda; class Insecta; order Lepidoptera; family Sesiidae; genus Sesia; species Sesia bembeciformis. The sequence continues at coordinate 5,358,746 of OX031044.1, read as the reverse complement.
ATCCCCCTTTTACGGCAAACAAGATGTTAGATTTATTAAAAAATGCATGTGCGGAAGTAACTGCCGAAAACTGGGAAAAAATTGTGAGAAGAACCCAAAACATTATAGCGTCGGATTGGGAAATTCATGTGGCATTCGATAATATAGAAGTACAGGAACTTATAATAAATGTTGGGGAGAGCTCATGGAGTGACAGTGACGATTCATCAGATTTTGATTAAAATAAATAAATAAAAATTACCTGTCATTATAATTATTTCGTTTCATTGTCGAGTACCTACCTATACCTACTTATTTTACAACAGCTTCGAAAATTTTAAAGAAGTTGGCATTATCAATCAAGAATTAACACGTGTAACATCTTGTAATGAAATATAATATTAGTTAATAAATTTGTACAAAAGTATCCGGCAGTAGTTTAGTTTCTTACATTTTGTAAAAAAATATCGGATCTGTTATCGTGTTACGTTTATCGATAACTACATCCCTAAAATTGCTTTCTGGCTGACGTGACCTTGTTAATGAAATATGACGTCTTGGTGCCTAATTTTTGTTCGGAGTTTTAGGCGTTGACGCTAGAACAAAGTTATATCGACCACTGTGTGTCAGCTGTCATCGAGAAAATAAAGCAATGGAACTTGTATAACATATATATGTGTACAATTAAAGGTGAACACAACATGTACAACGACATGGATAAATTTGACATTATTTAAGAGAAATAGTTTCGGTATATCAATAGAGATAGATTTTGACTTCTTTTTCAACCGCAAAGATCGTACTACGTGTGAGCGAATCATATCACGTTCACTATTAGCGAGAAAGACTTAGAACTAGCTTTAAAATGGCACACGTTTTCAAGCCCTGAGTCTCGACCTCGACAAACACGTGTTTACCTATGGTGTTTTAGTAAACCACAGATGAATAATGCTATAGTCCTAGTCACAGCGTGACCACATGCGACAGAAAATGAGCTATACATTTTTACATATAGTGCCTTTAATGTTTGGACACAATTACGGCACAATGATGTGATGGCAGAGTGGAATGCACGATAGCAAAACTGTGTCTCTTACGTCATTGATACATAAGCGCTTCTCTTTTCTCTTAGACAGTGAGGGAAGATATCACTGTGTCTATCGGTTTCTCTATCTACGTAGGCAAATTATCTATGTTCCAAAATCTGCTAAAATCGCTTTTTGACTATCTAGATAAAATGTATTTTTTCTATATTCGTAAATTCAGAAAAAACGCAATATGAATTATGTCAAAGTACGATTTTGGCACATTTTATAACTTAGAAGATTCTTGTGTCACATCAAAATTCACATTTTAAGTTAATGTCAGTTAATGAGGAATAGTGTACGTAAAAACCATTTCGCCAGAGATTCACTAAAGAACTAAACTCACAGCTATAACTCATAGAATCTGCATGCTGAATTGGCAATTAATATGTGATATTTACAGCAAGACCGATAACCGATAGAGGAGATAAGTTAGAGAGCGCAGTGTGAGATGCCTTCCAGCCGGGTAGACCGACGATTTGAAGAAGTTCGGTGGTGATGGCTGGATGAGAAGAGCCAGAGATCGTATGTGGTAGCGAGCCGCGAGAGAGTCTATATCCAGCAGTGGTTGATGGTATGGTAAACCAGTTACCTACACTTATTTCTTGCGATATTTAGTTACAACCAAAATTCACCTGTTCCTTTTTATTAACTTCTCTATAGCCCGAAGTAACGTTCTCTGAAACCCATTTTTAAAGGAACTAACTTCACTAAAAAAGCCAAAACTTAACAATAGGGACGTCATTGACTATTCCATCGGGACGTGGAGCCTTCGGGAATAAACCGACTAAAAATTCAGCTTTCACCGAAATACTTCATGAATTTCTTTAACGGTTTTACATCCAGTTTGAGTTTGAGGCAAAAGGAACGTGCAGGTGATGGAGCATTGTTCATTGGCAAAATCAAATAAAATGTATGCACGAAGTTAAAACCTGTATATTTAGTCCATAAGTTATATTTTTAGAAAGTTTGTGAAATTTATATATTTATAACGCGTTAAAATATATAAAATCGTTCTAGTTCTAGTGAAAGATATTTAAGGAATATATCAAAAGTTACAAATATGTAAAGTTTTGTTGTCTATCTAGTTACTGGACGCGCATCCCGGCACATTTATTCAATTTTATTAAATTAAAAGCACTAGCAAAAATAAACACGACTGTTAAAGGCATAGATGACTCTAAAATAATCTGTTAAACCGCTATACGTCCGAATTTTAAAGCCATATTATTTGCTACAGTAAATAAATAAACTATTAACGGTAACATTTTCGAAATCAAAATGTCTAACGTTCTTATTCACTTACAAACGTATCCACAAGGTTGACAAGACTTAAACCAGCGTAACTTGGACCGTAGCAAATCTCTACAAGCCCCTTTCAACACCTGTTCGTTTATGGACGAGGAGGAGGGCAGTAGGTCTATTGAACTGGTAGCAAAATACCACGTAAGCTATTTTTTGTACGGTCTGCGCTAGGTAGCATTTACAATTCAAAAGAGGCTGTCGTGATCGCGGGGCGTTTTTGAACGTTACTGGCAATTGTATGCAATGTGGCAATGTGGTCGTGGCGCCTCGATCAGTACGAATTCGGCATACATTTGTTTTGTTTAAAGAAAGACCTTTATATTCGGATAGATTTGCATCCTTACATATATAAGAGACAATATCTGTCTGTACATTCGTGAAATTTCAATATTTAAAAAATGGGTCAATTTTTTTAACGTATAGATGTAGCGAATTCCCTCTCCTCTCTCTCCCAAATAAGAAAGCCGTTTTTTAGAAGAAAAAAAAACGTTTCACAGATTTGTTTTTTTTTATAATAGTATTTTTTTTTTGTTTTTGCCTATTATAGTAGTGCGACCGAATTATGTAAAGTCGTCAAATAACGATTTTGGTTTCACCGACAGCTAGCACAATCGTTTAAAATTTAGAGCATAGTTTTCCCAGTGGGAAAAAATCGCATTCGCTCTCTTGGACTGACGATCACCCCCCGTAAAGATATTGCGTCTGTCTTTTCTGTTCAAATTGACGCTGTTCAAAGAGCTGATCAAATTGACGACAACTTCGGGTTTATACCACCGACCCAGATCGTTTCTTTCTTGATAAAGAGTTGCTGCGTACACTGTACAGGGCGGTCATCAAGACACTTTATACTGCGAACCTACGTTAAACCTACCTACTTATATACTACGGCATGCGGCTCTTCAAGAGAACTGTGAATAGGATTCCGCAAGCTCGGCGCGCACCCGCATACAACCTATTGTTGCAGGTGTCCATAGGTGTTAAGTCACGATACGTTATCGAACGGTTAACGAAACGGTTTTAAGTCACGGTTTAATCTTACGATAACAAACCTCATAAATCGTGTTTCCATTTGCGATTCTCTGTTAAAACGAAATGAAACCGAACCATTTTTGAAACGATTGATGACGGGTGACGAGAAGTGGATCATTTACTACAAGAACGTGCGAAAAAGATCGTGGTCAAAGCAAGGACAGGCTCCACAAACAGTGTCAAAACTCGGCTTAGCGCGAAACAAGGTGATGTTGTGTTTATGGTGGGATTGGAAAGGTATCGTTTATTATGAGCTTTTACTGCCAGGGAAACTCCACTGCTTTGATTTGATTGATTCTGACCTCCACTACCAATAACTGATGAGATTAAAGCAAACAATTTCTATGGATAATACGAAGAAACTTTCTGCCGACCTAATACTTTGGCATAAACTACTTATTTTTATTGGTGTCCAAGGAATCTATTGGTAAATAGTAAAATGTATCTTGTAGCTGATGTGCTACTAAGCGTTTAATATCAATTAGTTGGGCCTTTCGAGCTCTTTCTAACTTTCATTTAAACAAACTTTAAAATCGTATAATAACATCATTGCACGAAAATATTCTCGTTTCTGAATTTCATTGTTGGAAAGAAAAGCGCGCGGAAAGCAATAAAAAGGGGAATACAACACTTTAATTTTTATCGTTTTAACTAAATGGCTTTCGGAATTCGAATTACAAATAAATGATGGTTTGAAAACGGTACAGTGTATGTATCCTTCCGGATAATAAGCTATACAACAGCGAAAATATTAATTCATTAGGTTTTTTATAGAAAAAATCGCCAAACGAGCATAAAGTCCGCCTGATGGTAATGTCCGCCTGTAGCCCATGGACATCGGCGATACATGCCAACATCGATAAAAAAAAAACAAATGTCGGCACGCCCCCGAAAACGCTTGCCTACCCTTGCAGATTAAAGAATGGATTAGGAGAAAGGGTTGGGGAAATGAGGAGGGATAGGATAGAGGGGAATGGGAATGGATAGGATGGCATATCTCACTCACTATCGAAACACGTACGTGCATTGGGGATATACGATAAAGTGGGAAATGTTGTATATTTCAAGGCAGTCTTCTGTGAGAAAGGGGTAGCGTGGCCAGTCGAGTGCGCCCAGCGGCTGTGGGAATGCAGCGTACACTCTCCCACTAAAATAATAGGTATAATAGTTTTTACACAATGAGTCAATAAATGTTTTTATAACTTTTTCTCAATCTACTCTTGATAATATAACGCATTTAAGGATAAGATAATGGCGCTGTTAGACTGCATACTGTGTTACAAGACAGTGAAAACCTCGATAAAGTTCATCCAGTATTTTTATCAAAGTCAATTTTTATTTTCCTCTATAAGTCAACTTCCTTGTGTCATAGAAAGATGATACATACACCAGTTTTTCTTCTGGACAATTAGCTATACATTAGTGAAAACCCAATCAAAATCCGTTCAGTAGTTTTTTCGTGATACTCAAGCAAACAGACAAACAAACCTACAGAGAAAAATCAAAAATCTTCTGTTTTGGGTTTGGTAGCTTCTAAAATGAATCTCAATTATTTTTTTAAATTTACCTAATGTATAGACACCTTTTACTATTTTATTAAAATATATAGATTATTGGAAACGCCTTCCGCCTGTGTACACGTGCACCAAATGGTGAATAATTGCTCCACTTGACGGTACGATGTTAAACAAATATATCTGAAATGTTTGGTGGGTTAATTGTGTATGCGTACATTATCGTCCGCCTGCTGCTTTGCCTACGCTCACAACTTCAACATAAGTAAAAGGCCATTATCTATTGTAGTTATTGTAAACCGTAACCGTAAGCACTGTAACCAGCCCCTTTATCGTTCACTGCTGGACACGGACCTCCTTATGCAAATTATCTCGTGCATGAGGGATGTTTGGCCTTAAAACGCCACGCTGACCAAGCGGGTTGGCGGGTCCACTGTTTGAGAAGCGGAGTGGTTCCTCAGGGCTTGTGGTAGCCACTTTGTTATCCCTTAGTTGTCTTTTACGACCCCCGCGGGGGAGGTGGGGTTGTGCTGTTCTATAGCCGGTCGGACATGGCCGATTCATTAGTTATTGGCCTTTCATTGATGTAGTTATTTTATTGTTTGTTATTGTTCCACAGCAAATAATTCCAGTTTGTAGTGTCGCTGTCTGCTGTGGAAAAAGTCCCGGCTTCAATTCCCCGTTCAATATTTCATTTTTGTAGTTGAGTTAACAAATGGCCTTCATGATGGTAAGTGGTCAGAGTTAAACAAAATATGCGAAATGTTTGGAGGGCTTATCGTAGTTCAGTGGAAAAACCACGGTATATAGTGTCATGAAGATCACCTTGTATGCTTCCTTTACCGCCTAAATAACGATAATTTTAAAAATCCCTGCTCAAATATAAAGTTTAATTAGTTTCTTAAGGTTAAGGTACGGTCCGAGGATTTGAATTTATAATTACACGAACTTTACACTAACGGGAGTCTAGAATAGATACTCCTTCGCTATCACCACTCAACGCATGGTGACAGGGCATGTTTTAATGACCTAAAGTATCGTTAAAGAATTTTATTTTAACCTGTATATACGCACGGAAGTATGAAAAATGCACAATAGCTTCATATTCTTTCAACTTTATATGCAGCAAAATTAGCATATCGCGGGAAATGGCAAAACATCGAGCCTCCGCCCGACATCCAACCAGTAAAACATAACGGACTCCTTTGCAACATTCCATATTAAGTAGGGGAAAATGCAATAACGACGTTTAGCATTTCATTATCAGGTTTTTCACATTGCAAACATTACAATATCAGTTTGAAACGATTGACACTACTATAATATCCACTGTAAATGAAATAGGACTGTTTAATCTTAAATATTTGTATTTAAAAATAACGTCGAAATAACTATGACACAATGAAATGCAATCACAATGAAAGGTAGATTTCATTGTTTTTCGAATGTTGTAGAAAAAATGTTTAATGTTTAAAACAAATGATTGTCAAAACACTGATTAAAACAATATTAAAACAATGATTGAGGGGGAGAGTGCACGCTGCAATCTAACAGCCGCTGGGCGCGCTCGAGTGGCCACGTTACCCCTCTCTCACAGAATACTACCTTGAAATTTACTGCATTTCCCATTTTATCGTATTTCCCCAATGTACGTACGTGTTTCGGTAGTGAGTGATCCTATATCTCCAAAGGTAGGCAGCGCATCCGGGGGCATGCCAACGTTTCTCATTTTGGAATAATGTTGGCATGTATCGCGAATGTCTATGGGCGACAGTATCCACTTACCATCAGGTGGACTGTATGCTCGTCTGCCGCCTACGAAGATATAAAAAAAAAAACATGCATCGCCGATTGGCTATTGGCGGACACTAATCGTAATATGGTTGGTGAAATGGCATGCTTGTGCTTGTGAAAGGTTATTTGCATTTGTCTTCCCGATGCGAACCCGGGGAAAATTATATCGTACCCTACAATGAGATCAGTCAAGGTAGAATTTTTTATCTAAAATTTTAAAACTTAATATCTTCTGACATTAAACGAGTATTTTCATTTATGCGTCGTATATAATCCACTTAGGTGTATGCTCGTCTGCCGCCTACGTAGATATAAAAAAAAAAAAACATGCATCTTAAGTTAGAATTCTTAAGTTAAGAAGGAACAAGACATTGTGCACTTTTTATCTCAATATGAGGGTTTGGTAAGACGAAGAATCATTGAATGAATGAATGTAATTTTTTTATTGCATTCCTGTTGTAACTAATTTATTACATTAAACATGCAATGCAAAGATCATCGGCCTCCTCATTCACATTGTATGAGTATGTATGTCGTATGTATGAGGGATGTATGACCTTAAAACGCCACGCTGGCCAAAAGGGTTGGCGAGTCCACTCTTTTAGAGTCCACTCTTTATCCTAAACATTAAACATAATGACAGAAGCAATTGGCGACCTTATCACTATATATCTATACCACAAAAGATATAGTTAGAGGTAAACAAAAGTTCCCATTGAGTTTGACTAATTGGGAATTTGAATAGATGATCACCCATGATAAGATAAGAAGGCGTCAGTATCCGGGATCGTTGGTCAAAGCGATACAGAAGCTATTTAAAAATTGGCTATCATGACCAACTGTGAAAAACCTAACAAGCTATCAAATCGCGCGATTGTGAACGCTTCTAAATGATTCCTACAACTCGTTTCGATTTATTGGTCGCTTGGTGTGACCACAGTCAACCAGAGTAATTATATTTACCGAAGAACCCAACCGGTTACCGAAGAAGATTTATCTTGGCAGAACTATATACTGTAATAAACAAAGTTTATAACCACTAAACCCGCAGCAAATTGGTCGAGTCTTAAATAAACTCCCGTAAAACGAACTCCGTATGTATAAAGAACGTATTTCGTTATAATTCGGTCCACAATTAAATAAAACGGAAATGTTTTAATGAAGTTATTATTAAATTTATTAAATTATAATTTAAAAAATATTTTTCTAGTTCAAATTAATAATTAATTTTATTATTGAGCTGTCATTACTAATCGCGAATCACACATTATTTCCCAAATATATCCCAGACACAACACTTTTCAATCACTACGACTAGCAAAGATGGCCAATAAGATGAGATTCGCCGTTCAACTGCGTATACCCTTTACAGGAATGCAGGTACCATCGATATGGGAATCGACTAGATGACACATCATACGTTCCTATCAAAGAAACCTGGTTGACAGTTTCTAGGGGGGATGAAGCAGATAAGTAGGAGTTCATTAAAAGTCAAATTTGAAACAAAGTGCTATGTATATATATTATAGAAAGAAAGTAGCAAACGAGTATACAGTCCACCTGGTGGTAAGTGGATACTGTCGCTAACCACTTACCATATACTTTATATTCGCTGAAAATATGAGTACAACTAAATCATTTTGTTCTGCCCTGCTATTTTATCTCGCAGACTCACTGCGAGCAAACAAACTCACAAAATGTACCCCAGAGTTTTCGGCTAACAAAAACTAACCAGAACTCCACGGACAATTAAAATAACCGTTCACAGAAATGTTCGCTCTGTCATTTTAAAATCATGTAGGTAGTGAATGTTACAAATGATTGCAATGAGTTGCGAGGAGAGATGGGTCGATTGTTTAAATTCGAAATCGATGCCTCATAACCAAATTGGCTGGTCTGACTCCGATTTTAATCTCTTTCGTTTGATTTTTTTTAATTTTCACGTTTTATTGCTTCGCATAATAAAGTTGCAAATGATTGTTTCAACGTGAGTAGTAACGTAAATAGTAATATATTGTTGAAATATAAAAATAAAATATGCCATAAGTAGTGTTCGCACCGCTACGTTTTGAAACGCGGTCTTTTAGCCCATGACAGATGACGACTGACGCTGTCACCGGGAGAGAAACCGCATATTGTAACCTCTCTTAGCGCTGCGCCTACGTGTTCGTTCGACACCTTTTTCTTATAGTATAGATGGCAGACGAGAGGACGGGCCGCATGATGGCTAGTGGTTACCGCTGCCTATGCAACCTGCAACACCACAAGGCATGTGGATGCACTGCCGACCTTGCAGAATTCTGTTCACGGCTCTCTTGAAGAGCCACATAACGTAGCGTAACTGATATACCTCAGCTGGTAGTTCATTCCACAACTTTCGGGGTTGCGGTATAAAGTGTCTTTTTGACCGCACTGTACGCAGCGACTCTATGTCATGGATGTGCGGATAAATGTGATGCTGAGCGATTGTAAGCCACCTGTGAGAGTGGAATCATCAACAATTCTTATAACGGAGTCAAGTGGGTCCAGCTGGTACTTCGATGCACCGGCCCGGAGGTGTGAGCAGTACTCCATCAAAATAAAGTGCAAATAGTTTCCAAAAAAACAATATCAGACGGGATGCAACCCTAGTGCATTGACAGTCGCTAGTGCCCAACTGATTAGCCTTCATTGGTAAATTCATACCAACCACTACAATATTCAGCAAAGCTTGGTACATTGGAATAAATGTTTGTTCAACGCCTAAAATGTATAAGCGTATTGAATATATGAATTGTATACCGCAAAATATGTTTTGGTCGGCAAGCAATAACTGCCCGCTGTAAACAGAAGTCAAATTTGTCAAAACAAATACTCATTTCAGACACATTCAATTAAAATATACATCAATTACATTTAGTATTTCATATAAATCGTACCATCATCGTTGTCGGCTTTCGCATCATGAAAACAAATTTATTTATGACATTCGGGAACGTATCCGGATTGTAATCTTAAAACTAATTTAATAAATCACTTTATAAACCAATAACCATACCCATCTCATTTTTAAAATAATAAAGAAGCCACAAAGAAAACTTTTTTACTTACAGAAAGCCGGTATCTTATCTGAGCCAGTTTCCAACACATAAGTCCTTTGTAGTACCGAGACATATCAATCTCGGTCCCGTATCGTCTCGAACTTTTCTAATATCAACTTAAATTTTGATTGAAGGAGTTCCCTATTTTGCAGTGTAATGCTGCATACAACATGTTGTAAACTGAAACGACTTTTGTGTTATAAGAAATATTATAATATGAATTTACTAGCGATTGCCTGGGACTTCGCTCATGTGAAATTAGTACCTATGTATTTAAAACCCCTTATTTACTAGAGATGAATTAATAAAAGAATCGTGTTGTAATAATATATAATATAATATAATAATATTTTGCAGTTACATTATACAAAATATTAGTGGCAAAATTACATAAAATTTATATTTTATTATAAACTTATTATAAATGCTGTGATTATTAATGAGAAGTCATTGAACGCCCACGGGGTATATTACAGAAGAGCATACCATTGTACTTACATCTCTTCACCTGCAATTATCGTAATGAAAAAAATAAATTAATAATTTAAAAAAATATATCTTATCTTACGTCCTACGAACTACACGTCGTGTATGCGATATTTAGAAACGATTCGTTGAATTGTTGTAGTAAGAAAGAAACAAACAAACGAACCTTCGCAATTATAAAATTTGTAAGATTATAAAATTCTATAACAGTATCGGTACAGTTTAAGTAATAAACTGTTATCTACCACATTGTGCATATTCGCACATGAGAATAGATAGCTTCCCTGCTATCACAAGGAAAAGAGGGGCATCGATGATGCGCCGGTTCCGTGGGAGTAACAATAGAATCCTGAGTACGTTGGTGGCTAAGATACGATAGGTCAAACTAAAAGTTCTTAGAACCGGCTACTGTACAATACGATAGAAAAAAACAAATTCGAATTTTGAAAATGGAACTTTTTGCTTGTCGAACTCCACTAAATTTTCAAGGCTGTCATTAGTTTTTATTATTTCTGGCGGCAATTTGAAAATTATGTGTTTGAGGAGAAATGAAATTGTCAAGAGAACATTTTCGTTCAACGAATTTTTATGACTTTCGTTGCGGTCTAAACCAGAAACAAAGTTATGAAAGACTTAAGTTAGCATTTGGTGAAGAAGCTCTATCCAGTGCCACAGTTTAAACTGGTTCAGTGAATTTAAACGTGGAACCCACCTTCGTGACGACGTTCACGGAGGAACGGAGGTGACGGAGGAAAACATCAAAATTGTGCGGTTCATGATTGAAGCAGATCGTTCGTTCATGACGAACGAACGACATATCAGCAGTATATGTTACACCCATTTGTAATTTAAATATCAGTTACACCACTGATATGTAATTTTCTATTGTAATTTTAATTTCAATTTTATTAATTTTTTCGTTGTGTTTACTTTTAAGTCATGTTATCATCGCCTTTATATAGAGTGACATTTATATAATTAAAATTATTGCATGTGACCCTTTAATATGCATTATGTATGCTCTGTTGGTGAACTTTAACAAATAAATATTATTAAATATTAATTTGTTGTACAGTATCTCATTGTGTAAAATGTCTAAGATCTTTGTTCAATTGTAATTTCTCTTACATCGTTAAATTCGTCTGTGAATGTTGTGAGGTGTAGGGGTCGTATCCCTTTATTCGAATTCGTAACTAAATCAAAAAGTATACCTACAACTTTTAATGAAATCAACACAAGTCAAACACAGAGTCGGGGCTGGTTTTGTAATTTGTATTCACAGAGATAATTTTAGTAGAATAAATTTGTCTTAAAAATTGTGGATGTATTTGTATGTTCCATCATTCTACCTCCACATTCTATACATATAATTAAATCGTAACAGAGCCGTCTGGACATGAAATATTTTTGAAAAATATCATTGCAGTGTACTCTACGAACGATACAGAGCCCATCTCTGCGTCTGTCTGTCTGAACGCGCATCACGCGAAATCTATTAAAATTTGATATAGTTATACCATATGTGCCGGGTCAACATTTAGAGTATTTTTTATCCAGATTGATTACAGAGTTTCCACGGGAATCACTAGTTCACGCGAACGAAGTCGCAAGTACTGCTATAAGGTATATATGTAATACATACACTGGATCGCAAAAATTCCGGGTCGCTAATAAATGGCGTGATAGTTTCTTAAATACATAAGACTAATTTGCGAAACTATAGTATATTGTAGATGACTGATTAATATAGATATAAAAATGTGTAACACGTTCTGTACACTATATAACTTTAATTAAATACTAAAAAATAAGAAAATTTCGCTTCTAACTTATGACAACAAAAATACACTTCGCAGTAAATCTTAAAAATAAAAGTTTTTTAGTAAATTTAATATTTTGTATTTCCTCCACGAGCCCGTATCACTTCAATAAGACGATGTGGCATGCTATAAACCAAATTTTTAATACGATTTTGGTCTATGTTTGCCCATTCTTCCACTAGCGCATTCTTTAACTCGTGTAAGGTAACGGGAGCAGGAGAGCGTTGTCTCACGCATCTCCCGAGCTCGTCCCATGCATGTTCTATGGGATTTAAGTCTGGGCTGCGAGTAACTTATCGGAAAACATAACCTTGGACCAATCTTCATCTGTCCATCGGATGTGTTCTCGAGCAAACCGTAACCTGGCAACTCGATGTTCTCTGAGCAGTTTGGGGCCGTTTGCTGGTCTATAAGGCTTTATATCAGCTTCACGAAGACGTCGCAGAATCGTATTAGAGCTCACATTGTTGTGGTGAATTTCTTGAAGACTATTTCGGACCTGAACAGCCGTGAGATGACGATTTCTTAACATAGTACTCACGATGAATCGGTCTTCTCGTGTAGTTGTGCACCTTGGCCTGCCATTTCCTGGTCTCCTGATGTTCATGCCGGTCTCTTGAAATCGCTGGAGTACTCTTTGGACCGTTGATAAAGATACTCCTACTGTTCTAGCAGTGCTACGCTGACTTGTTCCTTCTTGTACCATGGTAATAATCCGTGTACATTCTTCAGGTGATAACGACATGATATTGCATTGAATACTCTGATCAATCCAAGGAACCATTTATAATATAATGACAGCTCCGTTTGAAACAAAAGCAGAAAAAATATTCTTTTCCTAATTTTAAATTTTGAATTTTTTCAAAATGCAGAATATTTTTTTTTTAATCTGTAACTTGTACAAATGAAACCTCTTTAGAGATTTAGAACAAGCATTAGTAACCTCCTTACTACATATTATTTATTCGAGCCATCTAGGTATATAATTTATGGAGATGTCACTGTTTTTATTAGCGACCCGGAATTTTTGCGATCCAGTGTATATTCGCCTGTCAACCTGTTTGATCGCACTAAGCTCAAAATTGAACTGTTGGTACTAAAAATATTGTACTAAAATAGATACACCAAATAAAGACGTGTATTTGTAAAACTGCTTCAATAGCCTTTCTATCTATAGCTAAAGTACTTGACAAAAATAAAATCTCCCCTCCAAACGCTTATACCAATAGTTCGTACCTTTCAATTTCGTTGACGTTTTCATACATTCGGCTTGAAGTGGTCTTCAAACATGGGTCGAACGAACTCAGATTTTCAATATAGGAGGGCAATATGTCTGAAGAGGGGCGGGCGAGTAGTGATCTAAGTCAAGTTTTATGAGTTTCTCGAGCAAATATATGGTATGAGAGCATAAAAAAGTTTTAGAAAATAAATTGAAGTATGAATGTAACACACAAAGTGCGCACACACACAAATTGAAGACATGTCTAGAACTTCGGTATACAACTTGATGAAATTATATACAGAACGTAATTTACATCTCTCCACTACTCTCTGCAGCTCATTGATTGTGTTTATTACGATTTTTATTCTCCGATATGAACGTTCTTGATAAATTAGAAGAATCAAAGAAATCTATAATAGAATAGTTTTGGTTGTTCAATGCAATAATATTAGCATTACAACAACTAGGGCAGGCACGTTAGAGTATAATGTCCTATAGTCAGTAGCTCTCAAATTAATTAATTCATATGTATGTGTTTAGAAAACGGAACATTTTTAATTAAATTTCAAGTTTGACTTTTTAATTTTTACTTTTGACCCGTCCCCATTTGCTTCACTCTCCCTAAAAGTTGCCGACCAGGTTTCATTGATAAGAACGTATGGTGAGTCATCTAGTCTATTTCCATATCGATGGTATTCAACAGTTTCGTGTTTGGCTATCCTCAGAGCCGGCTCTAGCCCATGTGGCGCCCGGGTGCAATCAATACCCTAGTGCCCTCTAATAGGCGCGCGATCAAAATGGAATACTTACAGTTATATTTTCACCAGTGATCTGAAATTCGGGTGCAAATGGTGCAATTATAAATGATGTTGGGAAGCAATAGTTTGGCTCTTTGGAGGCGTCGCGAGCGGCGTTCGGCGCCCCCTAAGACCCTGCGCCCGTGTGCGCCGCACACCCTGCACCATAGGTAAAGCCGGCACTAGCTATCTTTAAAAAATGCTGTCATGGGGATTCTTTGTAGATCTTTTAATATTTAGACAGTTGCGTTTCACAGCATAGTGGGCGCGAGCAACTGATCGCGAATGCCGTTTAGTTCAAGAGGTTCTGACTAAGTAAAAATCAAATCTATCAAATCTGCAGATTATTATCAGTGAATCAGCAGAGTATCAATCGGCAGAGGAATCATCTCCACAGTATGGGACTTTAAAAAATAACAATTGTAAAGAACCAGAAATTCAAAATCTTATACTCTGTGACTATCGTTAAATAGCTCTGACATACAGTAGAAACTCTTTTCTAGGAGGTCGCATTTTGACCCCAGATTTGATCAAAACATTTTCAGAACCACCGCGTGATTCATGGTCGACGTGGATCTTAAGAGCGAATTGCAATATAGAGGGGTCATAGTGACCGTACTTTCGAGCCTTTTGGGTCTAATCAATACTCTTTTAAAATAATAATAATCCTTGCAACTTTTCACCCACTACAGCACTACACATGCAAAGCACCAATCACTTACTTCTACAGCACACAAATTTCTGTTGTTTGAAAAATATTCGAGCAAAAGCAGCAAAAGCAACCGCACCATATCACAAGCATAAAACTGTGTCCTTCCCAAAAATCCTTACGGCTGCGCCATATTCTCAACATTTCAATTCATATCTTCGGAGTTTAAGAACATGTTGTATGATGGATCAGCACGAGAGTAAATAAAATTTTATTTGAGGTCTAAAATTCTTTATGTCATCGTCGTTCAATTTTATATTGTTATCATCGTCCAATTTTACGTTACAAACACTGGTGGAAATTATATGTATAGAACCGCCTTAGAATTATTAGGCAAATATTTTAATAAGAAGAAAGTGAGACGAGAAATCCACCCGATAGTAGTCGCGCCCGATAGATGTACATACATCTTCGCATTATGTACAATATCCAAAGTACATTAGATGGAATCCATGGAAATAAGTTAACGAGAAATATGATGATGACGCTGGTAATGAAATCGATTAACAGCTTGATGAAATAGGATTGGATGGAATGAAATTGAATGGGAAAGGGAATAAGCTTTCTACAAATCCCAATCACATCTTTTGTGACACAGAATTAACTCGGCCAGTCGGACCCGATCAGTGAGCCAGTCTTGGGGAATACTTAATGTTTTTGCGGAAATACTTACGTTTTGGTTTAAAGCTGCTGTAATGACGCCCTTGAATCAGGTAGAGAAGCGTAGGCAAGCCACAATGCACGTACACCGTGCACATTTACGGGGGGCCTTTCTACTTTTACGTTTATTTCTATGTGTACTGTCTGTTCTATTACGTCTTTATTTCGGATACTCTTCATATTTTACTGCGGCGTAAACGAGTGCGTGAACTAAGTGAGATAGCGTTTTCTTCCACAATTTTACGGTCCTCGTAAAACGTTCTAAATGTTCTATGATTCGTATCTCCTACGGAATACGAAGTAGAGGTGAATATTTATTTGTTCGCGTAAAGCAACTCTGCTATAAAAGTGGACACCCACTTTTAGGAACACGATCTCTTCCTAATGTACATTTTAAGGTTACCATATCACCAGCTTATATATCTCCATGCACTGCTGGATTTAGGCCTGTCCCATTGTCGAGATTAATGACCTGAAGATGGGTATTAACCTCTTAAAGCACGTTCCACTTACAATTTGGCAAAAAAAAATATCAGGTTATATCCGCGACTTCTTTAATGTGTGACATGTGGTTACTTAATAGTATTATTTAGTATTAACATTACCAATAAACTGGTGTAATTTACTTTTTTATACAAAAAAGGTGGCAGATGAGTACACGGTGCACCTGGTGGTCCAACTGGACAAGAAGTTTTCCTCATCACATAACATCTTCCATTTATCCTTGAGGAGAATGATGTGAGACGGGAAGTGAACAGTATAATAGGATGTGTGCTACAACTTCTCCAAATAAATAAAAAAGTCAATTAATTAGTCTTCAAGTTTTAATATAAATTCTGAATGTATTACATACCTACTAAATTTTACAAATAAACATGTTAAAATTACAGCTGCAGTGGCGACAGTGCAGACAGTTTCCGCTGAAGATTTTTTCAGATATTTTATGTGCAAACTACGCTCGGTGCTGGCGGAAATCGCTTGTCAACCGCGGACTCGTTATAGAAATACGGGGATCGCACTGCGACCGCTTCCGTTCGCCATGTCCGTTCGCCGCTCACAACGTCTGTGGCTAGCGTTCCGGTTTCCAATCTTAAAATAACTGTTAATAAGAACTTACTATTTGTTATTATTTTGTAAAACCTTAATTGTCATGTAACGGTGTAATATGAAGCCTATGATATATATACCTATGTTGGAGGATAATCGAAAACTTGGTAAAAATCAATTGAATAGTGTATAGAGGAAGCAAGAGTAAAAAAAAATTAACCAATTAACGAGTTGACTTAAGTAAGGATCATTCATACATGCACGAAAACGGCATAATATGTGTGTTTTATTAAGTAGCGTTAAAATTAATATCATAATAATAATATAAATAAATGTCATAATAATAATAATAACTTTCTGGATATAAACGTTCGTTTGTTTCTATTTACGTGCAATAATCGTACAATATTGAATCTAAAGCGAGCTGTAATCGTTAAAATAATTGGAACATTTTTACAAGCTCGTCGGCTCCAATTCCATTACGCGTTTGTTCCCTGCCTCTAGAAAGTTCTTACTTTTTACAATTTTATCCAGTTGGGCAACAATTACACTGTATTGCCGGTGAAGCTTGTTGTTTTACACTTTCTTTTGCCACTAGCTGTAATGGCGGTGCTATGAGTTAACTAAGTTAGCGAGGGAAGTTCGGAATTTTACCTTGTTACTTATTGTGTAATGTACGTTCTCGTACATGACTCTCGAACTATATCAACACAGAGAATTTAGAGTGAATTATAAAGAAGTTATTAAATAGAAGGTGTTTAATCATATCAGTGGAGTGCATCTCATATACGCAGACTAGCATAACAACGATTTATACAACGTGGCACTGAAATAACGCAAATCTTGAATGAAGCCCAACTAATTTAAAATATTTATATAAAGCTGTTCTAGCAAAAAAAATATTATTTTAGTGATATTTATCAGTAGGTTTATAGTTACTGGAAGTATTTGTATTTAAATATATATAAATCATCATTTATGTTCACATTTATTTTATACAATACATTGCATTGCACCTCCCAACGTGCCACTCTGTTCTACCCAAAGGTTGGCTCTGGTAGAGGATGTCTCCAAGCATTAAGCTCGCCTTTTGTACGATTAAGTGCAATAAATGTTTTTAAATAAATAAAACTAATATACATATATATATAATCCTTATAAACCTTAATTCGCACCTGCAAATTCTTAGACGCTCGCCTTTTGAACGAGGAGACGTAAGAATACCAATTTATGATTCTTTGTCCACTGTTGGACATAGGCCTCCTTATGTATATTGTCCTAAATAAGGGATGACTGACCAAGCGAGTTGGCGAGTCCACTCTTTAGAGGTGGTGTAATTCCTCCGGACTTGTGTCAGCGGCTTTGTTATCCCTTAGATGTATTTTACTATTCCCACGGGAAGAGATGGAGTGGTGCTATTCTAAAGCGGACTGACACCATACGCCATTATCCAGCAAATAATTATGCAAAGAATGTCCTTAGTTATTGCAAAAATAATAGGACTCGCCCGGGCCAGTGAAACATAATGCTAATGATGATCACTGCACTTTTTTTAGGTTTTTACAATAATCATACGAAATTCAAATCGTTTTTAATAAGTGCTTCTTCAGTTGGAACATACGTGTCGATCCAATTATTTCATTAAACAAGCCGTTCCAAATTCAAATCATATACAGATGTAATCAACTAGCAAATTTACAAATATTTATTGTACGAGTATTATACGGTGACGGTTCCAATAATTAATGTTTGCAAATATGTATGTTGTTTGTACAAATACATTTTAATTAGAAATATTGATCGATAATTAAACGCTGGAGGGTTATATGGAATTCCTATGTACTGGTATGTCGTTTTAACAATTTTGTGAGGTTAGAGTTGTAGACTATTTATATGTAATTTATTGTTCTCTAACTCAAAGTGAACTTGCCTGTTGTAGATGTAATATTTTGGTTTCATTATGAATTAATTTAATGGAGATAGATAATAATTTATTCACTTCGCCGCGATTCGTATGACTGAACGTTTTTTTTATGGACGAAGGCGGCAGACGAGCATACTGTCCACCTGATGGTAAGTGGATACTGTAGTATATAGACATCCGTGATACATGTCAACATTAGTCCAAAATGACAAACGTTGGCACGCCCCCGGATGCGCGGCCTACCTTTGGAGATATAGGAATGGATTTGGAGGAAGGGTTGGGAAAATGGGGAGGGTTAATCCTATCCTATTCCCATCCGGGAATGGGCTCTGGCACATCTCACTCACTACCGAAACACGTACGTACATTAGTCTTCTGTGAGTCTTATGACTGGACGTGACAAACTAATCTAGTGAATTAATACGACACACCGACTATAGGGTGGCACAAGGTGTCGCCTCGTTGTACGGTCAGCAATGACGGATGACGTATTATATAGTACGTCAGACTCCTCTACGCTTTTATTTCTATCATTTGCCGTAGGCTTAGCGATTAACAGCGTCATTGGTCGCCGCACCATCCGCCGCGTGTACCGTGTGCCCAACACCCTTAGTCTTTTGATTTTGTTGATCAGTAGCAATTTATCGTCGGAAAACCCAACGTAAAATTTTGATATATTCGCCTGTAGTAATGAATTAGAGACATTTCATTTCATTACTGGAACGTATCATGTGGTACCATTGAGAATGGATCTCAGGCTGAATAATTCACATCATGATTTAAACGGAGAGCCCCACAGCTGGAATTAGTAACACGATTGGTGCAATTGGTCATAATGGCGACAAATGAAACGTACGCTAATTTACGGAAATTCTCATGTACAATGTCCAAGCGTACCGGTAGTCGTTCTTATTTCAAAGTGTCATTATATTTTACTAATTATTGAACTACTAGGATGGGTCTATGGCTTCGTTTAAGTATATGCGGGAATTTAAATACCAGGAAATGATTTATATTAACTGTCTACTGCTTAAAGTGTGTCGAGTAATATTGCATGAAAAAAAAAACAGACAAAGGAATTAAAATTAAAAATAAATGAATTAAAAAATGTGGTCAGGGACACTTAATAAAATGACTATGAGTAATTGTCAGACAAAAATCGTCTATTTATCCAGTCCTAAGATTCTACGCTACAGGTTCCTAAACTTTCTCGCCATATTTACATACTGACTCTGTGTGGTTAAGCATCTTGTCCTTTTGTACGAAATTATCTACCGTTCTCCCATGATTGGTGCCTTTGATGTAATCCATAAATTAAAGCCTATAGCGCCCGCAGGCGGTTTTTACAAACGGAATACTAATGAGCTTGATCCGAATAGCGGACGGTAATGCGCGAACGACCATTGCTGGATTTGGTTTTCATATCAGGTGTTGTTGATTGTTGTCTTCCACAAAACATGGATATTTATAGCTCGTAACTAATGGGCTAATTAAATAACCGATGAACCGCTTTTGCTGAGAACTTACTTACTCAACGAATTTAAAGGAACATTGCCTTCAATCTATGTTATCAATACTTACAGTGTAATATTTTTACAAAACTTTTCTATTGCCAATAGTTTTTTAGTTATAACTTAATTTCGCTAGCATCTATCTTGCGGTTATTCTTTTTTTTTTAAATAGGTACAAGGTTTTGTCATGATAAAAAAGTAATTTTTATATAACTTTCAAACATAGAATCAAAAAACAACCCCGCATCATCATATATCACAAATTCTAGTTGTTGGTTAAAAATAACCGTGCAAAAAGAGCGGTATAGATGTTTCGATATTTCCAGCACATCAAGTGTCATGTTACTATGTGTAAAGCCTACAAAACGACGCAGATACCGCATATTATTATAATATCGCAGGCTAAAGTAATACATTTAGCACCCCTCTTAGAATTGCTACGACTATAATAGAACGATTATGACTAACAATGAAATTAGGTTCGGTATATCACGAAGTATATTGGGCAGATAAATACGCCGTTTCTGACGGTTTCTCAATCGCCAAAATAAGTTTGTAACATTAACAAATAACAACAGTTGTAACAAATAACCTATTTAGGTTTATTATTAGTTATTATTAATAGCGAAATTTCATTATTAATAACGAAAAGTTCGATATAATATCATTTAATTTTTCAGTTATTATTCAAAAATAATAACTATAATCTTATTATAATTATTATTATTATAATTATCTTATTATAATAATAATTATTATAATCTTGTGTGTTTGTCACAAATCTTTGTCATTAATTGAGAAAATAATCCACGAATTTTAATCGATATATACTATTGTTAATCTAATATTTACATTAATAAAATTTAGATTTTTTTAATAAAACTAAAAATACATTGACACTCGCCAGCGAATAATCCATTCGTCGAAACACTTCTTATAGGTACTTTCCGGTATGGCCTTTAGCTCTTTTAGCGAATTTTGTTTTATTACGTCAACGGACTCAAAGCGAAAAGACTCTACCACGAAGTGGTAATTTGAGTGATTGAAGTAAGTCTAGGGAATACGAAAAAGTCACACGGAGCCATATCTGGCCAATATGGTGCTTGGTCGATGACATTCGTTGAATTTTTGGTTAAAAATTTCCGTACGATGATTGAGGTGTGAGACGGCGCATTGTCGTGGTGCAGTATCCAAGAATAGTGGTTCCACAAATTTGGTCTTTTCCAACGAATATTCTCTCGTAATCGCCTCATTACACCCATATAATAATGTTTACTGATTCGTTGACTCTCCGGAAGGAATTCTGAGTGGACAACACCATGATAATTAAAGAAAACAATCTTTGAAAACATGACTTTGTTTTTTGAGTGGCTTTGACGTGGTTTTTTCGGTTTCGGTTCGCTATCGAAGCGCCATTCCGAAGCTTGTTGGCTGATTTGTATGTCAAACTCATAAATCCACGTTTCGTCACCGGTTATGATTTCATGAATGTGGGAACCGCATTGGCTCGTGCAAGCATGTCTGTCTGTATTTTGCATCCTGTTGGCGGGTATCTTTTTGAAGAAAATTCAGTTTCCATACAAAAGAACGTTGCAATGAACCAGACAGCGTGCTTTATGCTAATTAGTTACAGTATATTTACAAAATACCCACAGAATTTCCCCAAAATTGAAGTTTTTGGGAATAATTAATTTTCGGGCTACTCCAATTTGTTCTCAGTGTCGACTATAAATACTGCTAGGGTATAATTCCCCCACTTGTAATATTTTTTGACTTTCATTAATCATAATATTTTAATGACATTGCTCATAGAATACTATAGAATACAACGAAATAAATTAATATGTAGGTTCAGGCACTTTTTCAAAAAATCATATACATACTACATTCTAAAAATTGCTGCAGGGTGGTGTGTACACGCGCAAAATCAACTCGTATATTGAATGAGCTGATCCAGACGCATAATACATATGTATGGGGCTCGCGGTACGCGTATGCCATAATACGAAACTATTTCGGTTTCATAAAATACTACGAAGAGCAAGCTCTTTCGCTGACGATATACATGCTAAGACATGCTGAGAGATACATATTTTTGCTTGAGCCGGATATGTTTTCGGGACAACACGAACATAAATTAAAAAAAAGAGAAATAATTAAATGAGAAATACTGAATTCAGAAAATACTGAATGTGCAACAAATCTGTGGTAGTAAATTTAAATTTGGGTTAGGTTTAGTACTGATGTGAATAAAGAATACGTCTACTTTTTTTATAGGCGGACGAGTAAGCGGTCCCACATGATGGTGCTTCGGTTTAAAGAACTTTATTTCTCAAAAAGAACACTTAAACTATGAGAAATTAACAGAACTACCTGACGCGTACTAATACATTTGGCATTTCGCCCATCGAAGATAACAAATATTTTTTAACTTAATTTTGAAACTACTAATAGATAAACATTTTTTTATGTTTTGAAGTAATCTATTATATAGCTGAGCTCCCTCAAACTGTATAAATATATTTCTTTCCATATAGGGTTCTAAGTTTGTGATGAAATTCTTATTACGTAATTTAAAATTATTTATTTCAGTAATTGAAAAAAGTTTGTTTTTCTGCCCGTAGAAATACAAGGCATTAAAAAATAGTTATATTCTTTTTCGCAGGGCCGACAACTGATGGGGTAGACCAGTCCTCGAATGGAGATCACGTGCCGGAAGATAGTGTATCGTTAGGAGAGGAAAGGGAGCTTTAGGAGAGGCTTTTAATAAGCAGTGGAGAAACATAGGCTGAGGGTATATACTAAAATTTTAAAGGTTCGGTTTATTAACGACTAATCATTTTAATTTATTGATGTGCCAATTCTTTTTTTCCTCTCCATTTCTACAAACAAATAAAATAATGATTTTCATGAATTTGTTTCATTTATACTGCAGTCAGTAGTAGAGAACCAGTTACATAAAATATCAGAAAATGGATAATGCTACATTGGCTATAATTTAAAAAATTATAGCCCTTCGACTTTTCACAAAAACATATGTCTCTCTCTTCATAATATTACGGGACTTTTTATTTCAACTTATAATGAATTGAACATTCAAAGGCGCACATGTGTCTAATGTTTCCGATTCCGACAATATTAATTCCGATATTTGACATGATATTTTGGTTGTTTCTCAGCTTTTTAGGTAGGTACCTAATTATAGTGTCTTCGCATGTAGAAATAAAGGCGAAAATCGAACATAAAAAGTATAGCCTTTACAATTTCATGGTTTAATTTTGAATTCTACGAAATAACCTTATTGTTACCTGTACCCTGTGTCCACTCTCATACATGAAAGCATCTAACCTTCTGAAAGGCTGTGCATCTAGAATTCAGTACAGAAAGTTTCTTTGTGAATATCATGTAGTATTCGGAACTCGGGGCACTTCATTGACATTTCAAGAGAGAAACATAATTTTGACTATGAAAAGAGATTTCAGCTTCTTACATTTGAATGAATTTTAACAATAGGTATCTAAATTATCTGAATTTGTACAGTCATATTGACAGTGACACCGAAACATCAGTATAATCGGTTAGATGAGAAAAGATGACTCAACTGGTACCTATATATAGGTCTCCCTTAGTAAATTACTAAAGCGTGCGCCATGAGCAGGAAGAACTACGGTATATTGTTATATTTATCATTCTGGGCTGATTTATGCACTTACCACTTACCATAGGGTGAAGTCTATGCTCGTCTGGAGCCTGCCGATCATGATCAGCTGATCGTGACACGGTCCTTGTCCTTTATCCCCCATTTGGGACTACCAACGGTGTGTTATTTATATGTAAAGGACTTAAGTTAGTCTAGAAATGACTACTTTTTAAACAGTCCGATCCCGTGATAGATGGTGTAATCCACAAATCCAAATGCAGCAAATTGCGCGTTTGCCATACAAAATTTAGTACGTCCGCAGAGACGTTGCCTCCCCGTGCGTGTTCTACCGCTTATATAACGGGGAATGCTCCGAAGAACTGTTCAATATGACTCCCAGCTCGGGTTTCTACAACCGCACTTCCCGTCACAGAAGTGCCGTGCATCCACATTTCCTCGGTAAAGAGGTGTCGCGAACTGTACGGTCTAAAAATCATTTTTGGCGCGACCTGTGGAACGAACTGCCTCGTGACGTCTTCCCCTTATGCTAACACATGGGGTTTTTCAAGAAAGCTGTGAATAGGATTCTGCAAAACCGGCGCGCTCCCCACCCTGGTGTTGCAGGCGTTCATAGGCGATGGTAGTTATTTACCATCATGTAGACCGTCGTATAAAAAAATAGCCTGCTGTGTAAAGTATCATTTTCAAATCGTTCTGATATTACATATATTCATAGTGTGGTGGCGGTCCTTAGGAGAGGCCTATATCCAGCAGTGGAGAGACATAGGCTGATGGTATGTATGATTAATGTATGGTATATGTATGTATATGATATCAAAGTAATGACCATATCTAGTTTCATAATGTCAGTGGCGTAAGGGTCGAGTGTTATCCGCTGCGGCTAGTGGACACCTTTCATGAATAACTTACAAACCAATAGGTATGTCCCTAAATATTATTGTCGTTAATAACTAATTTAAATGGAACATTCGTTGATGATTGGCATTTGGGTATTAATACTCATAGAAACCCGTCAATGCACTGCCAGTATACATATACTGTATACTATACATTTTTTAAAAACGTGACAGACGGCCGTCCCACTAGATGCCAAGTGGTCACTGTCACGCATGGACACCCATAACATCAGTGCTGCCAAACTTGTAGGATTCTATTCACAGCTTTCATGTGACTCACAGTGTAGTAGTTATGTAGCTTAGTGGACAAATTTCAGCAGGCAGTTCATTCCACAACTTTCCAGTTCGTTATATAAGCTGTCTTGAACCGCACAATACGCATTGACCTCTTGTTTAGGACTCTTCCTAGTACCATTCTTTAAAAACTTATCAGCGGTAACACAGAGGCAGATTACACGGTCTTGACACACGACACAGTCAGCCTACCTATCCACCGAGGATTAACTTTGGAAATGTTTTCAATAATACATATACCTGTAAACAAACACTGTTAAATGCAACCAGCCCTTTCAGTATCCACTGCTGGACATAGCTCCCTCACGAACACCGTCCCATGTATGAAGGATGCACGCGGGCGCAGCGGATTGTCGAGTCCACTTTTTTAGAGGTGGTGTCGGCCGGCTTTACAATAGTACCACCGTGGGTGTCTCTTCCCGTGGATATCGCGAATGACATACTAAGGAGTAACAAAGCCGCTACCACAAATTCACACCAACTTTTATTGGTTATAAACATTCTTCTTACCATCCAAAGGTTGCTTGAAGGAGTACATAAATAGCGATAAGGCGCTTGTTGGCCTTTTTGTTACTTAATTTGTCATTTTGCTACCGTGTTTTGCTATCTATCTTTGTATCCTAGACCACATAATCTTTCTATGGCACTAACCACCAAGTTCAGTTCGAAACCCGCGGGAAGAAATGGGGTGGTGGTATTCTATCGCCGGCCCACACCACACGACATACTGTTAATAACTAAATTACAATAAATACATGAGGTGGTTAATCATTCCCACAAGAAAATATTATACAACCACAAAATTCAAATTTCATTTGAAAATTCCCTTATGTTATGGCCTAATATAACTTTATCGAGCGCTTGTAAGTAACAAAAATGTCCATTTGTCATATTTGTGAAGTTATTTGAGTGCAATATTTTATAAACAATCTATTTCTACTATATTAATGATTAACATGATACGTATGTTACCTACCGCACAATATTTCGTTTTAATTGACCAACAATGGTTTTTGTTATAAATGCAATTTTAATTGGCGGTTGGTCGCTTCAATAACTGAATTCGTTAAAGGGTAAATTAATTTAAAATTCTGCTTAAATATATACCCATAAACATTAATCATCATTACTTAAAATTCTAGATTGAATTATTGATTCTTAGAAAAAGATAAGAGATTTAAAACAATCATTTGTAAATAGTGTCTAGGGAATTGGGTTACATTTCTAAATAAACGAGTAGTTTCGTGAAACACTGCAGTTAATAAGAATGTTTCTTAATATTGCTATATGAAGCAGATTAGACACTATGGTGCCTTCGGCCCTAACACGTACAAGAAGCATATGCAGGAGGATCGAGGGACGGGTGATTTGTCATTACTCACTAAGATCACTAAAATTACGATACATTTAGAAAAGAAGAAACTGGTCCCCCTAACAAAGTGTTTGAAGTTTTAGCCGCTTTCATGTTGTTATTTAATAAAGCATCCTTCTAATGTTTTTTTTTAGAAAAAGTTAGATGGAAATCACTGAATTATATTGATAAACCTTTTCTTACATATACAGAATACCAGCATATTACACCACCAGTTTATATATGTCAATTGCTAAATGCCTCTCCTAAGGACCGCCATCCCATGTATGTAATCCAGCTACTCTACTTGCGGCTAACTTCGTGCGTCGGTCCACCTGACCGGCAGACGTTCCACACTCCAGATACATAACATACATTTAAAAAAGTCCCTTACACTCAATACCATACTTACATTTAATTGTCTCTGCTCAAAAGCAATAGGAGAGAAATGAAGACTACTATTGACTAATAGTTCTGTACCTAACCAATACTCAAGTGGTTAAAGAATTAGCAAATATCTGTTACTTTTTTAAACCATTCTATTGAGCTATGAATCCCAATTTTATTTCGATTTTCTGTATTATATATATGGTACCCCTAAACCTAACTAGTAAACAGTAGTGATTTACTAGGGGAAGCCTGTGCCCTGCAGTCGGATATTAAAGGCATATAGCGTGTACAGCGGCTTGTAAGTGTGTGATCGGGTTAGGTTAGGTTGGTTAGAAATATGGTTAACCGTAGTAGATTTAATTCACCCAAGTGAATAAATGTTTAATTTCCAAAAAATGTTGTATAAATATAAATATTTTTGGGTGTTTCCGTAACCCAATGCAGTTATAAAGATAAATAAACAACAAATTACAAACACAGAAAGAAATATACGACGGTGGGGGCAGCGCTTGGAACATTTCCAAGTGGACGCACAGCACATGATATAATCAGTAGTACAACTCTAGATCTATGTTCGCCACCATCGTCACCATAAGAGGTAAAAATCCTTCAGGGAACAAGAAGAGGGCAATATTTTCGGCTAATTTAAAGAATTTGAAAACATGTCTTATTATCATCATGTGAAAAATAAATTAAATCGAAAAATCTTTTTTAATACAGACTTTTATTAAATGCACTAAAATGAAAAAAAATAAACATAGAAGTCATGTTATTGTTATGTGATATTCAAACCATAAATATCGCTTGTCGCAATATATATGGTTTGAAATGATTGTATTTCGAATTAATTAAATTGGTACGAAAATTTCTCGACTTCCATGTTTAGTTTCTTCACTTTGGTGCATTTTCTTTTTAAAAAAACGTTCAATTTATTTAGTCCTTTTTAGTATTCTCAGTTACAGAAACTACTCCACGAGCCTATCAAAACGAGCCAAAACACGACGTGTCTATTGTTCGCCGTTGAGGAGTTTCGCAGTGTACTGGCCTTCCTAGCTGCAGCATTAGGTCAAGGTCATGAAACTAAAGTGTTGTGATTAAAATTAGTAGCCAAACACGACATGTTTACCTTTCACTATTGATGAGTTCCACAGTGCGCTGGCCTTCCTAGCTGCAGCATCACGTCTAGGTCATGTTACTAAGGTGTTGTCATGGAAACTACGAGTTAAACATGACATGTTTACCGTCCGCCGTTGAGGAGGTCCACAATGTGCTGACCTTCCTGACTGCAGTACCAGGTCAAGGTCATGACATTAAGGTATTTTCATTAAAACTACGAGCTAAACGAGCCCAAACACGACACGTCTACCATTCGATGTTGATGAGGTCCACAGTGTGCTGACCTTGCTGGCTGCAGTATCAGGTTAAGGTCATCAGATTATTGTATTGTCGTTGATTTTATATACATGTGTAAAATTTCAAGGCAGTAATGTAAGTAGATGTGGGTCAAAATCGACTTGCAAGATTTGGCCTTAACAAACTAGGTAATGTGAAGTTCTATAAAAGTTTGTAATATTTTATCCTAATTTAAACTAACACGTGTTAACACGAGAAAGTGCTTTTCGCTTATTTTTATTTATAGTTCCAAAATATATACGCGGGTGACTGGGTAAATTTTGAGATAGAAAAAAAAATTGTATTATAACACAATTTTTTATTACAACTCTCCATTGGTCTCTATACACCGATTCATTCGTCTAAACCAAGACCTAAAGCACTGGCGATACTCTTCTTTAGCGAGGTCAACAACAGCTGCCATAAAAGCATTCCGAGCGTCCTCAAGACTGTCGAAAAAATGCCGCGGAGTCCAAGCTTTACTTTTGGAAAGAGAAAGAAGTCGCATGGAGCGAAATCGGGGCTATAAGGAGGGTGGCTTAATTCTTGGATCTCTGTGGTCTTCAAAAACTCTTGGGTAAGTTTTGCTTTGTGAGATGATGCATTGTCATGATGCAAGAAAAGCCAGCCCTCCATAGGTCTCTCTCTATAGGTTGTGAGAGACTTTTAGCATGTGAACCAACCCGCCGTTAGAGTCCACGTGTCCGCACCATAATATATCATCACCAGCAGGATGCATTGGTTGAAGACCTTGGCCTTCAAGCACTGCGGTATTGGCGACGAGAAAATTTGACATAGTTTACCAAAAGCTGCCCAGCCCAACTGTATTCGTCGGTCAATTTTCCTGCTGAGATTGTTTCTACCGGGTTAGATAATTTTTCCCAGGTAGACATATTCCTGCACAGCCTCGAGAATCGTTCCGTCTATGAATACTGGTCCCGGAAGAACATTAGAATTAAACATGGCTTTTGTCTTATCTAAATTCATTCAACCACCTCGGGGTGGTCTTTTTAGAATGTGACACATGCGATCGTCATATGTGGTTGTAATTTTCATTCGCTTCACAGGATTAATTATAATTTGTGAATATATAGTAATATTTTGCTCATTACTAATAACAAGAAGCGAATGCCTGTCTGCAATGAGTGTGTAAAAAAAAGTAACTCAAGTAAAAAAGTTCACTGTTCATGAGTTCACATAGAAGAATTCATGTTCACACTATCAAAGCGCGTATTCAAGCGTTGTTTTTCTCACAGCACGAGCACGATTCTTCTTAAGAATTCTTCTTATTTTTCCTTTCCTTCGCTATATTTTATATGCAATTTTTATTGTAATTTTTTATCTATGCAAAACATAATTAAATCTCTCGAGGTAAACGCGCCGCTTGTATTTGTAACTGGTACGCTTGTGTTTTGCTTTTTATTTTCTCAAATAAACTACTGTTTGCTAGATTGTGGTGGTGCCGTAGGTTTATTTTGAGTAGAAGAGACCGCGTTTGGTTGATGCCGACATAACCTAATAGATTCCTGTTGTAGTTGCATCAACTTACCTAAAAAGAAAAGAGAAACAGTATTGCTGAGGAAGAATCCTTTAATTTTCAGAAAGAAGTAGTGCATTGTGCTGTGATTTAATCAGTCTGTCGTTTTGTAGCCACCAGTGAATAAACAAAAGGAAACAATAAAAGGTCAAAGGACAATAATTGTCCGAGTGGTATGTGCTAGCTCGATTTGATTCCAAAATGTACGTATCAATGCATTTATTACGTCTCTTAATTTTCGATCCGCTACTTCTAATTATTATTAATTAGAATAATTCTAATTATGGGATGCCCTCCGTCCAGGAAGACCGACATTTTAAAGAAAGAAAGATTAAATTTAAAGAAAGAAAGAAGACTTAAAGAAAGTCGCCTGTAGTGACCGGTTGAGAAGAGCAGGTGATCATATTATGTAGTAGCGGGCCTGTCACCACATATGACCTTTTTCTCTTACGCTGTTTTGTTTTTTCTCCCAATTGAGACCTATATCTAGCAATGAAATGACACTGGCTAATGGTATGGGTATGCTATGATATATTAACAGCACCTCATAGTACCTATTATATACCCCTAATAACTATACCTAATACAAATTAAAAACAATTGAAAACATAATTATTTCCTTTATGTTAACATGATACAACAATATTATTATATCTTACAACATTAAGAGATTTTTCAAAAGATTTACCCTTTTCAGGTATGTAAAAGTAATAATTCTATTATTGGCTTCGGCATCATTTACGACCGGTCAGCCCGGTAAATGTGACCAAACCCCGCCTCAGGCTCAAGTGTTGACCCCGAGTGAAAATAAAGGCATATACAAATTGACCCTTGAAAGCAAGGATAAAGACAAGAAAAATCTTTATCTACCCGATCAGACGTATGTGTGTAAGTGCTTTTACTTATTTTAGAAACAATTTAGGAATGTTTCACTTTTAATGTACACGTTCACGTTAATGTACATGTTTTAATGCCATAGCAAAATGAGTTTCAGTATTTGATTGCTATGTGTAATTATCAGGCGTTTTCACACGGCGTAAATTAACTGATTTTGAAATAGAATGTCATAGCGTTAAATCGAAATTTATTTGAATTTGGAATTCCACGCCAAATGCTAAGTTCAAAGTGGCCACTATGAACAAACAGCAATTTCATAGGTAAGGCCCTAATAACTTAAACGATGATTGATTACACAAATACGATTATTTAGGTATAACATTCTTACTTCACTTTTCCAGTGATACTATCCACGACGAACCACACTCGTCCATTCAGATGGTTCATGATAACCGCCGAGGACCCTGATGTGGACAACAGTACCTACGAGTTCGAATACAGAGCCTCTGACGTCGGTATACTGAAGACTCTGGACACCGACCGCCAGTCCAGATACAGCGAAAGGTGTTATAGTTCGGTGGAGAATACGGATAACAGTGAGAAGTATGAAGTTGAGGTAATGGTCTAAAACATACACGTAACATTTTGGGAACAGTGTTCTCAAACCTTCTTTCAGTTTTATTCCTATTTCTTCTCTACATAAATATGCTAAAGACAGTTGAAGCAGAGCTACTGTAAGTGGACTTGCAAAACGTGCACTCCTCACTAACGGCTCAGTCAAGAGGACGACAAGTTTCATTAATATTAAACCCTATTTATATTCAATCGGCCCTGTAGTGACGGTCGACTTTAAATATAATAGCGCCACACCATCTCTTCCCGTAGGTGTCGTAAAGGGCGACTAAGGGATAACAAAACCGCTAGCAAAAACCCTGAGGAATTACACCACTCCTAATTTAATGTATTTGCCAATCCATTTGGCCAGCGTTTTAAGGCGATACGTCCTTCATGAACACGATAACCTCTTATCTACGAGGAAGCCCATGTTCAGCGGTAGATGATATGAAGCTAGATAAACAGACAAATTGTTTATTTCGTAATAAGATTTGTGAACTATGTACCTATATATAAAAAAGTCACTTAAGAGACAAAACCAGTCAGCAGTTAAAAAGTTTTATGAATATATAACCTATTGTATAATTGTATTGTCTAGATTCATTGGGTATCTCCAAAGCAAAGTGACACAAAGCAACGGGTCCGGCTACGCGCCATGATCGCGGAGAACGAAGAAGTGTGGTACACCGGAGATGGTCTTACTATAGAGCTGGAGAAGAATGATAACAGGCCGATTGATAGTCCACCGTATTTACCCACAGAACCCTGCAATTTATGCAGCGAAGCTAGGTATGAGGTATGATAGAACAGTTATTTTATTGCAAAATGTTTTCCTAGCGCATAGTATAGAACACTGTACAATAGTGTTCACAGCTCCTTCACTTTTACTACTAACTGGACTGACTTTTTCCTATTTTATGAACTCACCGATCTCCTTTGTAACGGAATAAAATACAAACATATCCCCCCTCGTGTTCCGCAATCCAATCACATTTTTTGAGGACGTTACAATCCTCAAAAACTCTTCAAACCTCGAAGTTACCATCCATAACCTGAGGATTAAAGAGTTTTGTTGAATCTTTAGTTTTGAATTTTTGAAGATGGAATCTTTCGAGTTTTGTGACTGTTTGTTTTTTGAAATTGTTAACCATAGAATAACTCATCTTTTCTTGCAGGTGCTTTTTAAAGGCCAATGGTCACGAGTATCCCATCCACGCCATTACCCCAGTAAACCCGACGACAACGGCTATAGCCACATGATCGGTGCTTCACATTCTTATTACTACACTTTGTGGCAGCAGGGCTCGAGAGCCAGTCCGGGACTGCAGTTACTAGCTGAGGAAGCTAACATCAGTATGATTGAGAGAGAGATTATTACATCCGTGAGTTGGTCTTTTAATAATAATGCAATACTCAACATCTTGCATTGCGATTCCATGTGTCTTGCTTCTAGAGACACGAAAGACTCAAATACTCAAATATTTGTTGCAATCATTAGTATAGGATATAAATCCTAAGATACACTTTATAATCACGTACGTTTACAATTAACATATAACCCTGATGGGGCACAGCAATTTTTAAGCCAGCCACGAGACTATGGAAGATGAACAAAACAACAACAAAGTTTTTCTAACAGTGTCTTGAAGCAGGAACCTTTTGCACAACATGCAATTACACTACAACTAGGATAATTAATCGTCAAAAAGGGAAAAAGTGTGTAAGGCTCAAGACATAGAAAAAGATCTGAAATGTAAATATATCTGAAGTGAATATACATTGAACTCTCTTTATTAATTTTTAATTCTCAGAAATCCTTGAAGAGACGATTGATCCTTCGCTTGTTAATGGGATCATAATGAAGTCCGTCTTTACTCGACTAATTCGATTATTAATCTTGGGTTCGCATACATCTCCTCCCGCCCTAGTTGTCTGGAAGAGATCGCTTTAGCCCTACATTTGTATTTACACCTTTGCCTACCTTTTGTATTTTTTTATGCAATAAAGGTGGCAGACGAGCATTCAGTCCACCTGGTGGTAAGTGGAATATATCTATATTTCTGTATTGTTATTGTATATCTACTATTTATTTAAATTTTAATGTCACTATCGTGCATTCTTTGGTGTGCTGTAAAGTGTTGGTACTTGCTTAATTTCTCACCTATCCCATTAGGTAGTTATTGAGGTATCGTAATGTTCTTATTATCTTGGAAATTGGACGTGTAGTAGAGTATAATTTTAATGTAGTCAAGTATTTGTATTATCAAATGTAAACAAAACACCGTGTTGTATTGAGTTAAACACTGAGTCACGGATACCCACGTATATAAGCCATAAACCACTTCATTACAGATATCAGTAACTGGTGGCACCAGAACATTAATAAGGGGAAAGAGGCGTCATCATCCTCACATGATGCAACATTCGCATTCACTCTTCAGGGTCGACAGGATCCACCATCTGTTCTCCGTGGTTATCGCCATGAGGCCTTCCCCGGATTGGTTCCTGGGCGCCACACAGTTCGAATTGTGCACGGAGCACGGATGGTTGGATGAAGCTGCAATACCATTATATCCTTGGGATGCCGGTACGATGAACGGAATCTCTTATGAGGTACGTTCCATTACAAAAAATATTTCGTTACGAAAATCAAACAAAAGACATAATTCTACTTTCAAACCATTGTTTTACCAATATTCCTACCAATTAACCGCTAAGGAATTGGTGTATTTGATAGTGATAACGACATTATTTAAACGGTAGAGTGGCTTAGAGCGTCTGCGGATTTTTTTGTTTAAAGACATAAACATTATCTGGTCTATTAATGATTCTATGAAAAAGCACCCGTTGTTTATTTAAATCCGTTCTCATTTCACCTTTTCTTTAAAGAAGACTATTAATATCTTTGTTATAAACAGTCGCCAAAAACAATGACTCAACCTGTGGACAATATAGAGAGAGTGGCAGTGGGCTCGTTCGACCGTGCGTCTCCATTCTACCAGATGAATCTGATCGATCTAAAGCCGTTCGCGTATCTCCACGTGAGGAGACTGGACGTTTACCCGTTAGAAGGAGTTGAATGCAATGAGAAAGGAACTGATAGTAAGTTTAAGGAGCCTTATTTTCTTCTTTCCTAGCTATTGATTCTAAAAGTTTCTTGAAAATGTCCTTAATATTGTCTTCCTATCATATTATGATTCAATTTTCTTAGTCACATCCAAAATATTTATATCCTAATTCGTAGTTCATAGTGATTATACTCCATTCTTTCCTTCCAGTATAAGTTACACGGTTACTTATGCTTAAATAGGTACACATTGAATAAGTAACATTCTTTCACATTACGTAAGTCTGTACCTTATGAAAGGTACTTATGTAAAAAGGGAAAAGTGCATCCAACTTTAAGCTGCCACTGAACAATGAATCTTAACTTATCAGAAGAATAAGTATCTTGCAATAGCAAATACGACCTATATTTGTAATATAGCCAGCTTTTTCCTCTCATTTACAGTTTTCCTACTATTAATTTTATTTTTCCTAGTGGCCTACATCACATGATTTTCTCGATATTTTTGTTTATTTGTGTTTAATTTCTTTTGTTATTATTTTTAGTTGCCCCAGAACCTGACGTTGAGAATAATGAAGACCAAAAACCGGAGGAGTAAGCCATGATTTGTTTAAAATTTTCCATTGTAACACTATGTATTACAATAAAAATGTCTTTCTCTAGGCCAGTTGAAGACGAGCCACAGGTATCCGAGTCTCGACAAGGAAATAAACCTGTACTAGAAGACTGCTTTATGGTTAGCGAGTGGAGCGAGTGGTCACGTTGCGTACCAGACGTGGGCTCCTGTGGAATTGGCACGCGAGTCCGCTCCCGTTACGAGGAGGATAGGGCGATGTATTATGAAAGTAATAATGTAAGTGTGAATTTGTTCTGTATTAAGAACACTATTTCTATGTGGTCAGAAACGCACACAGCGCTTAGATCCAGCTAGTGCCGCCAGACATATTGCCCGGGAAACTGTTAGAAGGGACAAGTTAATTGTTAACCATATTTAAATGTCCCGCCGATAACTATTCAATGTTTTTAATAGTTGTACCGCTGTTCGCTTAGAAAAAGCGAAAACAAAGAAGGGAATACAGAATTATTTACTTTAATATAATAATATTAAAGTAAATGTACAGACTTTTGTAAATTCGATAAGCTAAAAAGGAGCATGAATTAAGAAAAAGCACATCTATTTAATGGCGTTTAGATACGTATATACAACACTTGAACAGTGTTCATAATATAATTAAAAAATACGAATATAAAAATTCGTGGGGTCATGACTTCATGAGTCATGATCTTGTGACTTGCGATGATAATTTGTAAATTAAAATAATTAACAAATGGTCAGAACATATTTAAATATTTTTTACGCTTTACATTAAAGCTTGTTTAAAGAATGCTTTGGACTGAATCTAGTCAAGACCTTTCGTACGTCACTAAACGGAACCATGTATTGACTCTCTTTATTAAAATCAAACCTTCAGTGGCGAGATTATTGCCTCTACAACATAATATTAAATAAGGCTATAAATTATATTTTTTTTAAATAAAGTTATACAACACCTACAGAGGATGGTTTATTTAAACCGAAGGAAGACAATCAAACTGGCTTAAAGTTTTATTTATTGTCTTTGCGCTAACAATGCACTTTTTTCCATAGGACCAGAATGATGTGCTGAAGAAATCATTTGATAGAAGTTGCTCCAAGGGTCAAGACATATCGCTGATTGAATCCCAAGATTGTTATGTTGAATGTTAATAAAATAATGTTGTCTAGATAACAGATAATTAGAAATAAAAAGTTATTATATTTTATTACACAACGTTAAGCTTTAGTACCTACCTAGTCTATACGAATTGAGCGGTCATAGCCTAGGGGTATATACTCGCGACTCCGTGAGGTGTTCGGTTCGACCCGTGGCCTGTGCCACTGACTTCTACTTAAGTATGATTTTTTTCAATTTAGGCTTGAGATAATCGAACCAATCCGAACTGCTGCACTTTATTAAGTAAATGGCGAATACACGTTTGTGTATTCGCCATTGGGGATTTTGGCCCATACCAGCATTGGGGATTTTGACATATTAGCACACAGCAACAGACATAATTTTCCTTATAATTACTTTACTTTTTTATTATATCTAATAATATAATTTAATTCAGATGATTGTCCATAGAAAACTTTATATAGGTTCAGAATAATTTTAAAATAATATCATAGTCCCATAGTGAGACATTGAGTTAGCGTACA
Source organism: Sesia bembeciformis (assembly GCA_943735995.1). Lineage (NCBI taxonomy): Eukaryota > Metazoa > Arthropoda > Insecta > Lepidoptera > Sesiidae > Sesia > Sesia bembeciformis. Next base: position 5,322,505 of record OX031044.1, on the reverse strand, counting down.
TGTACCCCAACCCAATGCCTCAATATGGGACAGTCCAACTTATCCACTAAGGTGATCAGATGCCGCTGGGGTTTATATTGCATTTATATTGCACTTGGTAGCTACAAACTAATACATACCATCATACAAAAATATCTGTTACCATTTATTATGCAATGGTTGTGCTAACTAGCTGTTTATAATAATAAATAATAAAATCGATAATAAAATTTATACAAAGCAAAATGGTAAAGCAATAAATAATATTAGGCACCTAATTTAATTACCATACCATACCATCAGCCTATTTCTCCACTGCTGGATATCTATCTAGGCCTCTCCTAAGGACGGCCACCACACAGGGACTTCTGCTACTGTAATTATGTTGAAGAAATAGGAATTTAATTTTAAACCTGGAATGACTAGATTTAATCTGAAAGCGAGCACGACTCGAGGAGAGGTCCTGTCTCCTTGTTTTTTGCGCGAAAATATAACCGGTTAGTTTCGCCGGCGTTTGGCGCGCCATGTCAACATTGTTTTGTGTAGTCTAGTATGAAGTTAGGTACCAGTCGCCCATGCTTCAAGCGCAACGGCCCGCCTCGCCGCACGATCGCAACTTGTTGATTGTCTCCTCACTTCACACCAGTCTGCCGCGAACGATGCGCAAGGTGGTCGTGTATCGCGTCGTGCCCGTTATCGCTCCGAACTTCGAACTTATTCTACGAAAATATGTGAAGTTTTCAAATATAAACTTGTGCAGAACTCCCATGTCGGAAGTAGTGCATAGTGTTTAGTTAACATAGAACAACTTAAATAAGTAGTTTTAAGTTATTGAAACTTAATAGGCTTACCCGTTTTACCTGCATGCGTCCCACGACTCCGCGAAGCGGTTACCTTATCGGATAAACGAACATTTTTCAAATGGATGTGCGTTTAAATTCTGTGATAGTGTGCGTGTTTTGTGTGATTACAAGACGTGATTGTGCTAGAGTCCTGTGACAAGTTGTTGATTTAGTGACGTGCTTGAAATTGTAATAAAGTTAAATCAAGAAACATGGTGCGCGGGTGTGAGAGGGGGTTTCTTGCCACGCTGCTGGTCGGCGCGTTAGCGGTGGCGTCTGCGCAATTCACTAAAGGTAAGAACTACTTTCCTACCTGGAACGCGCAGCGGAGCCCTGCGCACACATTGTTTACCACCTTTTGTTCCATTCTCGGAACAAAAACGTAGAAATACTCGAACGTGACGTTGAGAATAATTTTACCACTTGTTTAAACTGTATTTAACATTATTTAGAGTAGGTGCATACCTACATACTTTGTACTTTCCACTAAGTCTATTGTTAACAGTAACCTATGCCACAGCTATCTATTCTGGCAACTAGGTGTTTGTTGACAGATATAAATGCTCATTTCCTGTAACTGCTTACTTCATTCCGCTATGACTACCTTTACCAGGCATTTGATATCAGCGTCAATATGATATCGATTGAATATAATCGTATCTTCATATCTCACACTGACCGTTCATCAATGATTTCAGTTCCAAGTAGAAATAACGGTAACCTATACGATAAATAGATGTAGGTATCTTTATAATCTTCTGAATAACAAGGTTCAAAGTGCATGAAGTCAAAGGCGAATTAAAATGCATACGCACTAAAATGTCAAGTTTGTTTACCTTTGAAAATATTATAGGTTACCTAGGTACGTACTATTAGAATATGACACTATGTGAATATGACACTTTAGTTCAGATTCACCGTTTAAATGGAAACTTAATCGAATATCTAATTTTCAAATAGAACAAGAAAAAAATGTTATTTTGTTCGCCTTTTGCACGATAATGTAAGTACAATTAAGTTTTTTTAAATAAATAAATAAACATATATGTGCACTACTTATACTAGGTATATCTAAACTTAAAAATATAGAAGGTACTTGCTTCATTTTCTCAAATAAGTAATTACATATGAAATTATAAACACCTAATCTAACTACATCAGACATGTACTTATTTATAAGCATCCACCTGTAATTTACTAGATTTCTAGGAATAAAACCTTCAATGATTATGCATTCACATTGTGAAATCTGTTCTGTGAATCATTCCCATAATAAGTGTGAATCATCAACCGACACTATAAAATAGACATCAAAAAGAGTCATGGTTGTATTTTCCGTAAAAGAATAAAACAGAATGGCATAATATGCTTTGTTCATCCAAAAAGTTCATTCATGCTCATCAGCTGCTCTCAACTTAACTAAATATCTAGTAAATGAGAATATGATGAGTATGTATTGTGTCACATAGGCAAGTACATGTGTCACATGTATTGTGGCACATATTCGCTGGCTGAGAAAAGTAAAAAACACGTGCGATACAAAGTTTTGAGAGAGGCAGAAATATATCAGAGAAATAAATGTAATCCAACAGAGGTGAATAAAAGGAACGGTTTGATAAGATTCTTTAGAGAAAAATCATTTCTAAGCAGAGTTCGCTGATATATATCAGCTAGGTATTAGACATACATATATGCTTTTATCAGCGGATATACGGATTTACATACGGATCGGAAATTAGTCTCCAAGATCCCACAAATATGAAAATTTAATGCAAATGCAGACCTAATAATAGTTACAAGTTAGCTTTTTACAAGTTAAGAAAAAAATGATCTCACTATCAGCCACGTGTTTCACCTATTGACCAATTACGAGAGGGAGCCTTCCTCGATTGACCAATTTTATTGACGCTGTGTTGTGCCACAATTTACGAAAGACGTAACTTTTTTCCTAATGGGAATAGAGTATAAAACCGTTATTTAATAACAAGTGACTTTCAATAATACTCCATATAACTTCGATAGTTGGTGAAAGGTGATCGCGATCGTGGCTTACCTTTTAAACCTTTTGTTTGGCTTTGAATGCTAAATATAGACAGCGTGATGATGAAACTGGATAGGTATTTAGAAATTGACCTAGGTATTTAGAAATAAAATAGTGCAGTTTAAAAGTATCTGATTATATATATATGATCTGTTTCATAGTATATAGGATGGAATCCGTAACCGTAACCAGCATTTATCGTCCACTGCTGGAAATAATGTGCATGTCCTCATGTCTTGTGCATGAAATATGTATGGATTTAAAACGCCACACTAGCCAAGCTGGTTGACGAGTTGTCTCTTTTAGAGGTGATTTTAGTTTCTCAGGGCTGGTGGTAGCGTCGTTATTATCCCTTAGTCGCCCTTTACAACAACCACCGGAAGAGATGAGATGGTGCAATTCTACATCACCGACATCACCTACATCAGCCAGCCGACATCACACGGCCAATTCTGCTGCCACGAGGACAAAGGCCACAACAATAGAAAACACATTTCGAGGAAAACAACTAGAGATTTTAACGTTTTATAAAACAAAATATTAAAGAATTTCCTACCATGTCCAATGAAGTGGGATACTTAGATATACGAATGACATATATAATAGCAAAAATTAATATAAAGGAATTATTATGAATAAATTTATTGATCATTTTAACGAAAAAAAAAATTCACATATTAATCCTATATTAAGAAGGCATAATTAGCCAAATGTGACCATTCATCTTATAATTATGTGGACTTTTTTAATAATAATCATTTTTTATAATATATTAAGGTGAAAAGTCACTATTATGTAACTAATTGAACCTTTTCAACATAGCACTAATAAGGAAAATAAAACATATAATATTAAATAGATAAATATGTGTGAAAAGCGCTAAAATCTTAAACAAAACATTTTATACGAATTAAAACAAGATATGAAACGTGAAATGGTACATTTGGTCAGTTGTGTCTTTACTTTTTAGTAATCTCAGGGTAATGAATTAAATCTGATTTGGGTAGGTACGTTATGGATACCTACTCGAAACACTGCATGTTAATGTAGATAGCACAAAAAGAAAATATTAATAAGAGTTTCTTAATACATTTGAAAATATCTACATCAAAAGTCATCTGCATTCTCCATCTGCTGACGTGGTGTTACATTCAATAGGACCTTTCCCACTTATAAATAAAGTCCACATTTCATCCATAGGAACTTGCTTCTTACACTTCAAATGCAATATCGTATCTTCCTCGATATGACAACTGACATGAGAGTTATGACTCTCAAGATGGAGTGTTGTAAATAGTGTTTCAGGAAACCTTTGTCTATAACGTATCGACCAATTGAGCGTTGGCACAAATACAAACTCCTTTGCAGCTCATTGTCAACTTATTCGATAAGCGGTTAGGTAGTGCTAACAGCAAATATAACATTGTAGAACAAGACTATTCGTTTAATTAACGAATATGAACTTTAATGTCATCGTAATAAGTCTTTTACAAAAAAAATCTTACTAACGCTCGGTAGGCCACTGCTAAAATTGATAATTTACTTGGATGGAAGAAAAAACTAGCAACACATTGACATAACTCCTCTTGGCGTTATTCTAAGGTTGACTGGAAGCGATTCCTTCTAGAAAAAAGTCCACCCGGCAATGTTGTATTATAAATGTATTATTGTAACAATTCATTATAAACTATATTCAGAAAGATCGTCAGTTTTACCTGTGATTGAGATTATATATTTAATACAAGAATACACAAACTCTGAAGATGCGAGACAGAAAGTAAACAAAAACAAGTTAATTAAAGATTAACATAAAGACGTTAAATTTGATAAGAAGAGCAAATGTACAATTGCACAAGAAATTAACTTTCGCATTGTCGTTTTAATGTCGCACATCTTCGTTGTTATTAGTATTTTTAGATTTTTGGCCATGGAATGTATGGATAGAAAATATGAATAGTGTGGATAAAAATACGTCTGAATATTCGTAGTTTATGACAATAGAGACAATAGAAAATGGTCGCCGACCATGACATACAGTCAATGAAGTAACGGGCTTATTATGGATTTTACCAAGCGAGTAAGGACAATACATGTCACTAAATTCAAATCTGTCTGTCACTTCTGAATTCTGACTAAAGACTTATAAAGTCCATAATTAGTCGATGTTGTTGATGGCCCTGCCTTGAATAAGCCTATTCTCTAGGCATACTATACAAAACCAAGATCTGATTGCTCCTAACATTAGCCCCCAATTAGTCAGATTTAGTCGCCAAAAAGCAGAACTAGGCGATTCGCCGTTTAAGGGTTAAAGGGGAGTAATGGGGCCCAGCCAAAATAAGCTAAACCAGGACAATACTGTCGCCGATCTATGCAAAACTATAACGTGTTTCCGATGTATGAATCTTAAAAGTGAATCTAGTAGAATAATGGCATTGTTGTGCCGACATAAAAGTTGAAATGGAACAAAAATATTACGCTTGTGTTGCATCTACACTTCAACAAGTCGAACTCCTGAGACATTTCTCGCAAGGAACAAAGACTTTTATTATGGTACATATAAGATGCATGATAATGTTAGTATAATGTTGGAATGAAGCATGTGAATTGTATAATGAACTGTGTTTAACGGAAGTTTATTGAAAGTTATTCTTCAAGAGAACCTTAGCGTAAAACACTGAATACACTGAAATACCCTGCTTTATAAGTTTCAGTAAATAACTTAACCGAGCTCGTATGAAACTTGTGTCGGAAATTATTTTCCTAAGGTTTAGACTGGGGTTTAAGCTATTCACAAAGTTATCAAAGGAGGAAATCTTGAGGTAGGCAAGTATTTAACTTGTATTACGGGGTATGTACCGAGTATTAAAAGTGGCACTGTATTTGGCTTAGCTATCATTGCAGTAATAAAAATGGACTTACTGAGGAATAATCTTTCCTACCCATGGGAGGGGAAAAGCATTGGCCATATAAATATAGATTTATGCATGAACATCTTTATTTCAATACATATGGATCGACTTTACATATAAGTATTGGCAACGGCAATGCAAACTTGCAACTTGGATTTTAAATTCTTGGCGAGATATACCATTGGAACCATTAGACAAATAGTGGGCCCATCTTTTGTCTTTCTATAAAAAATGCATTTTTTAAGAATGTATACAGCGTGTTGTATACAGTTCTAACATTCACACTGTACACAGTACTTAATCTTTTTACTGAAAATCTTTTCGCTATATATTTTTTTCAAAATTATTGCTCCGGTTTTGATAATAAAAACGCTCACGCCTATACTTTCCAAAATGAAATATAGCTAATGGTATTTATTCAATCAATACATAATGATGAAAATCGGAACGAAATGCACCCTAGATTACTGGATTTAATCTAAAATCTATCTTTCTTTTAAAGAACAAGCATAAAAACTGCGCTTTATGTAGATTATTTATTTCTTTATTTTTCCCTTTATGTAGAAGTATTTTATTTAAAATGTAAAGATATTTTATAAGCACCCTCGAAGGTAAACGTATTGTACTGTAGGTTGTATGTACAAAAACAATACTATAGAAGTACAAAAACTGTAGAAGAATCCGCTTAAATTAGTTTTTCAACAATAATTTCAGTACCATTAGGAAGAATAACACCATTCCACACGTCCACTTTACCCTCCCGAGATTTTCTCAACGAGTTACTACGACAAGAGGCTTTAAAAACCGTAAAAAAGCTTACAAGGTTAAAAAACATAAAAGTAACTTCCTACTAAATTTACTCCTTTGTTAAGGAACATTTTTATAACGTAGAATAAATATTATATTGGAAACGAATTACGAAAAAGAACAAAGAAAATAAGAAGAGCGGAAGATCCGCCGGTACAGTATCAGTCGTGACATAAAAAACCCGCTCGACGAATTTTTATATATTTTTTTTTATAAAAGCAAATTTTATACCTACTTACACAATATGATGGTAGTTTTTAATCGATTTTATTTACGCGCGCGTTACAAAGAGCTCGCGGCAACCGTCTGAAATAAACCCCTGCGCAGGGGCCCGCCTCGTACCTACCTATAGTTTGTAATATTTTCGTACCTAAAGTGCGGAGTAGGCCAGGCCCCGTACAGTTAACCAACCATACATTCTAAAATCCACGCGAATAAAGTCGCGGGCACTCCTAGTATTCTATAAAAGAGTTTAATTTTATTAAAAGCTGACTTAAAATCATCAAATGCGCTACGCCATTGTTCATGCGCATGCCTAATATTCATAGATAGCGAGCGGTCATTGTCATACTCGTTTGTATGTACGGTTAAAAATATTACTCACAAGTTTTGTATTACCTAATTATCACATAAACCTTGAGAATAACACAACTGCGATAACTTTGTTATTCATAATATCAGGAGTTGTAATTCAGTTTGCAAGACGTGATTCAGAACTCTCAATTCATATCTGTGCAGTTTTTTTTTCATTATAATGACGAAGGTTGCACGATCATGCTTCGGATGACTGAATAGATAACAATGCAATCGTATCAATTTTAGCATTAAAAATAAAGTATACATTCTTGTTTAGTTTAATTTTCATTTTTAGTAGTTTACTATGTATATTTAGGTGTAAATGCAATGTTGGTTATTCTTCTTCTTTATCAGCTCGTGTCTTTTCACTGCTGGATATAGGCCCTTCAGATCTTCAGATCATCGGTCCATCTACCTGGGGGATGTCCACACTGCGGAGAACAGGTAAGCGGCACGTTCTCCACTCGACCATTCATTTGCTCCAACACTGCCAGTTGTATAAAATGAACCGGACTACTGCCATTCCAACCTGCGTGTTTTTTTTTTTTAAATGTATGGGTTAATTTAATTATTTGGCGAATTACTTCGTTCTGGAGTTTATCTTTCAAAGAAACTCCGAGCATTGCTCTCTCTATAGCTCGTTGAGCGACGTTTAGCTTGTTGACCAACCCACACTGTTAGCGTCCAGTCTCCACGCCATACGTCATTACCGGCAGGACTTATTGGTTAAAAACCTTGGTTCTCAGGTATTGCGGTATTGTAGAATATTAGTACAATAAAATGAAGAATAGACTATAACTACTTATACTTGAACATATTTTCTAGTTCAATAACTAGACTACACAACCGCCCGGTGACAGATTGCATAACTTCAAGAATGCTTAATCAGTGAGTTTAGTCCACACGTTATTAACCGCTTTGTAAGCTGACCCACCAATAATAATTTCCGTCCCTCGTATAATAAGTCATTCATTAACCCTAATTTATTCTTACCTCCGCTGACAATTTAAAAAACACGTATTTTTTATTACCTTTATTACGCATTGCTGCGTACGCGCCCGTGCATTTACTGGGTTGTAAATTAGAAGCAGCAGTGGAAGTATTATATCTGGTTGTGTTGTTCGTTCGCGTGCGTAGGTATGGCTTCTGGCTGCCTTTGAGATGACGTCATATCGTAACCGGACCACAGACGGTTGGCAGTCATGTGGATATATGCAGGGTTGTCAACAACATATGTTTGACCTCCCAGACGCTGCATCATAATATGCTTAAACAATCTGGCACAAAGCAACGATAAGACACGATACAAGTTTTTAACTAATTATAACAGCCCAGTCAAGAGCAGATTTTGAAAGTGGTTATTGGTGTTTTACTCGTAGTAGACGCATAAGCACATAACGAGAAAAATATTTTTGTGTTTTGTTAACGACATTAATTAGTCTGAATTAACTAACATATATGTAGTTGGCGTGTTAAATGTTTTAAACTTCAAGATAAGAAAGCAGATAACGCCGGTAAAAAAAAATAGATAACTTATCATTTTAAGTCAATAACTAATCTTAAAATGTAACAAATGTTATGAGAATGAGTTCGTATCTATTCTAATTATAGTTCCTTGAATACTTAAACTGTCCATGACAAATTACCACAAATGTCGATTTAATTACAGGTGATCGGTTATCGATGATTTTTAAATTACAGGTCTAATATTCTAACTATTAAATGACGTTGACAACCATAGGTTACCAAGCGTTGCATTATGACGTGTTGCGCGGGCGCGGTTTTGTTGTATTATTATTACACCAAGAAATACCACGATTCACGAAAAGAATTCCCGGACGTTAAATCTAATCTGCTACAAATCAATGTTCCATCTACTTAATTCCACTCAAACCAATATCACTTGTATTCCTATAATCTAAAAGTTTTAATTTGCGTACGTAATTAATTGACTGTATAGTCCGACAAATTTATCAGTGCGTGCGGCCAAATTCGTAAGTGATCGCACGCCGTCATTTAGCGTTAATATTCCACTATCAAATGTGTTAATTTATTACATGTTTTAGTGTGTTTTTATTATTTCAATGAATGCTTAGTTGAAGTATTCATATTTATGTGGGAACTTGTTTGGGGTTTGTGCAAAGATGATACTAGCGCCATCAACGACATACGTAAATAAGTTTGTCGGGTTGTAAGTGGCAAACTGTTCATTTCTACGGATTGTTATCGATGCTATGATAACAAAACTAGTCGGGTCGATTTACTAGGGATGCACTATATTTTTTTATGTACCGATGTTTTGGATCAATTCGGATCGAAAGTATGTGATACGATACGATATTAATTATTTAATACGATTATTGAATAATTCCCAACTGGTCCTCCAAATATCGTATCGACTGAAAGAGTTTTAATTTATGCCAAAAGTTTATTTATTATTTAGTCATGATGGAAAATCTAACAATATTTAGGTTAGTTAGTTAGTCTTTATGTAGTCAATTACAAGATAACTACAAACCGCTATCTACAAATCTTAAGCTTTTTAAAAATAATAGTCTTGTAAACGTTCTGATGGAACGAAGGGTTCCATTCGATCCGATACCAGTATGTTTGCATCAATCCATTCCTGTACCGCATTTGTTTGTATCAATCTAAAATATCGAAGTATATATAATGTTGTATCGTGCGACGTTAACTTAGATGGTGCGGAGTTCCAAGGAATTAATACAACCAGCCTCACTTCAGCAGTTTTATTACAATTAAACGTGGTATAAATAAAAAAAACATCTAGTACCTAAGGGTTTTTTTATACATTTATTGTTACACAGCAGATTAACTCCAATGGTATGCGTAACTTCAGTAACTGAGCGTTTTAAAGTATATGTATTTACAAATAAAATCAGCACTGACACAGAATACTATTATAATAATTATTGGCTATTAATTATAGAATACTATTAAAACAGAGTATTATAATAATTATTGGCAAGGCTTTATGAAACGAAAATTAGACATGAATCAAAGAGTAAATTTAGGTTTTTCATTAGCGCCCAGTTGTAATAATTTTGAAGCAAGAAGTTCGGAAAGGGATAATACTGGAAAGAGTATTGTGACAATCGATACTGGAAAGTATCGGATCATGCATCCCTAATACCTAGTCGATTGTGCATGCTATAACACAGCCGAGTTCCGTGATTATCGTCACGCGAATAACTTTCCCTGATTTTCGAATTTACCAGCCTTTAATTTGCTTGTAATTATCCGTTTTCACGTCGAGGGTTGCGGACGAACTGTTTGGTTTAGTTCAATGAGTTTGTGACCCACGTCACGTATTTCCGGAACAAGATCCTATTGGTTCTACAAGGGTCTAGAATGTTCCAAATGTTTCGAAGAAAATAAGTCGTTTAACAATCCGTGACAGTCTTGGAACAGAATTTTCACAATTAAATCAAAATGGCGTGAATTTGAACAAGATAATTCTGCTGAACATTTCATTCTCTAATTATCTAACATAGATAATTATGCCTAGTTATTCGCACTTCGTTGGCAAATTCGCCATTGCTGATTGGGTGATAAATTTCTGATCTAGATTTTGAGTCAGATAAATGAACCTTTGTTCGGAAAGAACTGCGAAATCTGGTTCGTAAACTTTCTGAAATTATGAAGCAAAATTATGACGGGGAGGGCGATAAGTTTCACAGCTGACTGAGCACGTGCGACTGGTCGTCTTACCTAAATGTCGCAGAAAATTGCCGTGAAAAGCGCCCCAACGTATTTTGGGAGTGAATAAGATTTGTCCGAACTCGCATCCCTTCTCATCCATCCCATATAGATTGAAGTAACGTCTCATCCCACTACTCCATATCCCGACCCTTCCAATCCAGTCCCATTCAATTGTATTCCCTTCTCTATTTCCTTCTATCGAATCTATTCTATTCTTATTCTATCTCCATTCCCTTCCCTTCTATCGAATAGGAGGTATATTCGAATGTTTGAAGCTCCTCATACTCTCTATTTCTCATACTTCATGTTTTTTCCACACTTCTAAATCCTCAAAGTAAGCGGTGCAATTACTTGTGCGCCACATTCGTCATTTTGGACTGATGTTGACATGAGTCGTAAATGTAAATGTGCCAATGTCTATTCGTCTGCCTATTGGTTATTCCTATACAAATAACTTACTAAAAAGGAAAAAATAATTTCATGATGCATCTACGTGAAGAAGGTGAAATAATATCGACAGTAGGTAATTCGATCCTATGTCTGGCAGCCGCTGTCAAGTTAAGGAGGCACCTAATGGAAATTCTATGTTCCTCTAAGTAGATGGATGGATATACATTGATGCTTTATACTTACAAACACCTATTTTTCGCGGGACTCGCATGTTACGTCGGCATATGATTTATTGGAACATTACGTCGCCGCCTATGAAAGCAATATTGGAATTAACCTCGTTGATGGAACTAGTTATTGTCAGCAATATAAAGCAATGGTTGCTAAAACGTGTCTAGCCGAAAGAAACAATCCTAACTAGAACGTGTCTTACACAAAATAAAATTGATTCACCTAATTTCTGCATTTGAATTTTTCATTTATTATTTTAATACTCGTATATGTATATTACCTTTGGTATGGTATGGTGTGACGTGCCGAAAATTGATTCACCTAATTTCTGCATTTGAATTTTTAATTTATTATTTTAATACTCGTATATGTATATTACCTTTGGTATGGTATGGTGTGACGTGCCGAAACGTGGCCTCTAACGGTAGACCTGATCCATGAGTTCAAAGTTATTCAGCGAGCTATGAAGAGGGCTATGCTCGGAGTTTTTTTGCGAGATAATATCCGAAACGAAGACATTCGCTACAGAACCAAAGTCACCGACATAGCTCGTAGAATCGGCACGTTGAAGTGGCAATGGGTAGGTCAGGTCATATTTTCCGCAGGGCCGAGGTCATATTTTCCGCAGGGCCGATAACCGAAGGGTTAGACGAGTCCTCGAATCAAGGCTACGTACCGGGTAGCGTATTGTGGGACGTCCTCCGGCCAGGTGGACAGACGACTTAAGAAATTCGCCGGTGGTCGTTGGATGAGAAGCGCCGAGGATCATGTGTGGTAACGAGCCTTCGGAAAGCCCTATATCCAGTAGACATAGGCTGATGGTATGGTATGGTTATTACCTTTTGTGTTTCTCTGTTTATCCACACCTTGACTGGCGGAGAATGTCATATGGCATTAAGTCCGCCCATTGTACAATATATTTATGTGCAATAAAGTATGATTAAATAAATAAACGTACTGGCTTGTTGGTGCTTGGTAGTTTTCGGGTTTTGATCGTCGGTTTGTCCTACAAAATCCGCCATATTTTCATACGCTACTGGACATACTTAGTTAAACTTTAAGTATTTCTATGTATGACTGTCGGCCGACTAGAATAGCACCACCCCTGAATGCGTTTTTACTTTGTATGACTGAAATATTCCCCTTCTATTTTGTTTATTTTACACTAGATACTCCTTCCCACACACTCCTTTTCAAATCCAGACAGATTTCAGGTATAGTCAGTGCTAACCAGGTTACCCCACTCGGAGGTAACTACTTACAAGATTAACTTGATACTGTGCGATCTAAAATGTATTCCTAAGCATTTGCAATTTTTTGCTGAGATTTTCTCTAACGAATGTGACGTAGATTTCCAAACTGACCTAAATTATTTACTATAAATATGATAAAAATCCCTATGTTTTAGATCTTTAGGCCCAAAAGTAATGCTGACTTTGTTTATTGTAATGTTCTTACTATCAGGCAATAAGTTAGTGAGGTACCTTTTTAGTGAGGTTAGTAAGGTATTCCAATTTACAATCGTGCGTACTTATGACGATAATGTCTACGTTCCTACAAACAGTCTTGTGAGGCTCTTGGATTTCACTACATCAGCTACTTCGTCCCTCTGGCTGTTTGAAATTTCATATGTGCCGTCTTATAGTAAATATCTCTCAACAGTCCATTTATGAACCTCAGTTCATTGACGTGAATGTTTTGCAAATCTTTTTTTGACAGACTCCCTATCAGCATGTTCCGTCAGTGAAAATTCAAATGGAAACAGTGTTAACAAGATAATATTTGCTGGCTGGTACAAATTCTCGATTATATTCACTCTTATAATATTTAATTGGCGTGCATCGAATCAAAATCATTACAGTCAACAATAAGCTATATTTTGGCAGATAAGGTTGCATTTGTTCAACTTCTCTAACTAAAACGTTCAAAGTACTAAACACGATAATGTTGGAAAGTCTTACAACACTTAGTACCTAATAATATCGAGTGCCTGCACAGCTGCAGGGATTCTGAGCATATAAAATCGTTTCAAATTATACTGTAATGTTTTCCTATTCCCTCAATAGCCTATTACGTTTTACTGCCACAGGATAGTTAGGAAAAGAGAAAAGTATAAAGAGAACAGGATCTTTTTTAAACTAAATTACATAACAGTTGTGTGTTTTCACCCTTTATGTCTATTTACATAGGTCAACATCAGTCTTTCTCTATCTCTGTCTTGTTTGTTTAGGCTAATCATAAGGTCTAGATAGATAATTAGAACGAGATTCAGTTGTTATTTTTTATTACAGTTAATAGTTTTTATCAAATGGTTTTGATCAAGAATTTGAGAAAATATCATATTTTTGGTACGAAATATTGATAATAATAATCTCACGGGTAAGATTTGCACCGACTCTTTTAAAATATGTTAAAATACTCCTTAAACATAGACTAGTTTAACATACACGAACGTGTTCATTTAATTATTTTTTTTCAACACTTATTATAACATTTTAATGGTGGATAACGACTGACAAGAAAGGCACTGACAGGTACTGGCAGGTTGAAGCTATTAGTTTCCGTTATTCGTTTTCTGCTAAAAATATAACATAATATTATGTCGCTGTCTCTCTTGTACTCTTTACCCTTGCTTTTCACATAATATAGAATATTTTATTAATCTGACACCTTATACTTTTGTTAACTAATGTAAGTAGATTTCGTAATGGTTAATTTAATAATAAGATTATGTTTGATAATTTAAAAACAAGATTAGGTATTATATTCACATAAATTGCCACAAAATTAACATAAATTATTTATCCAGACGATTTTGTCGTATCGACTTCACAAACATTTTATTTCAAAAAAATTGGAAGCTACTTCTAATAAATTGCCGCGGAAGCGATGCAGAATACAGTGAGTTGTGAAAAGTGTTTCAATGAAGGTACCGATGTAATAAGCAGGACTTTAAACCCTGTCAAAACAGCAATGTCGAAAGCGAGTACCGCAATGATAGTACAATATCACTTGCCTAGTAATTAAGAGAGCTGGAGAGCACAATAGACACCTATTAGTAGTAGGACCCGGTATGTGCCTCTCGAGGCTACTACGAGGAATAGCCGAAGTGTTACATATCTATATATACCTGTCAATATACCTTCACAACTGATTATTCCTTTAGATACATAGATAAACAAAATAATAACGGATATTGTAAATACATATATGAAATACACAAAAAGCAGTCTTATCGCTAAAAGCGATCTCTGCCAGATGACCTTTGGGTAGAGATTTATATTATTTATGTATTCTATACATAATTACATAATGTATGTAATACATCATACGTATCATAAATCTGTAATATATACAATACACATAAATTAGTTAAATAACATAAGTAGAATGAGATGAAAGTAGTACTACAAGCGATGATAATTGATAAGAAGAAAGTTATAAATAAACGGGTTATTAAAAGAGATAACTAGAACTAAATAATAAAAGAAAACAAGACAACACATGTCACAAAAATGAAAGATTACACAGCTTAGTTTTTAATAAGTTGACTTCGGAGGTGGTTAAAGTTTGAGCACGTTTTATGTGGAGGGGAAGAGATTTCCACAACCGAACCGTTAGCACAGTAAAAAAATATGAATAGGAAGTATGAATGGTTAAGAGGAATACTTAGAAGAAGGTTGTAAGAAGAACGAAGTTGGAGCGAGTGAGAGCAGAGGAATTGAAAGCGCTCTTGTAACTACGTAGGAGCTAAAGGATTAAAGAGTATAGTTGAGGAATTAAAGAACATAAGTATTCTATTGGTAGAAGTATTGTTTCCACGTACGAATTTCAACAAAACCGCTTTCGGGCTCAAATATGGTTTTGGGAATTCAAATGCGTTTGCTTTATTAAGTTAAATAATGTTGCCAGTGGAATTCGTAATTAGAATATGCGGTTTGCAATAATGACACGTGTGCGAAAATTCGCCTCAGTCCGATAGGTTTCCTCGATAAGGCAGATATTTAGTGGTTCACAGAAATTAAATAATTAATGTAATTGTAATGGATTATAATTTAACCGTAACCAACTCCTTTTATCGTCCACTGCTGGACATCGACCTCCTCGTGCACATTGTCTTGTGCATGAAGATGTATGGCTTTAAAACAGCACGCTGACCAAGCAGGTTGACGAGTCCACTCTTTTAGAGGTGATGTAGTTCCTCAAGGCTTGTGGGAACAACTTTGTTATATTTTAGTCGCCTTTCACGACACCCTCGATAAAAGACGGAGGTGGTGATAGTCTAAAGCCGGTCGACACCATACGACAGATACAAATTGAATAATTTATACAAATAATCTTTGAGGGAGAGAATGCACGCTGCAATCCAACAGCCGCTAGGCGCGCTCGACTGGCCACGTTACCCCTCTCACAGAAGACTACCTTGAAATGTACTGCATTTCCCACTTTATCTTATTTCTCTAATCTACGTACGTGTTTCGATAGTGAGTGAGATGTGCCAGAGCCCAGTCCCATCCTATCGCTCCCCATTTTCCCAACTCTTTCTCCAAATCCATTCTTATAGCTGCAAACGTAGGCAGCGCATCCGGGGACGTGACAACGTTTAGACTGATGTTGGCATGTATCCCCTATGTCTATGGGCGACAGTATCCACTTACCATCAGGTGGACTATATGCTCGTCTGCCGCCTTCGTACATAAAAAAAAAGAAATTAAATTACTTACCGTGGGACTGGTTTCTAATGTAAAGCATTGATTGGATATAACAAATCTCCAGTCACTGTTAAAAAAATATAAAAATACTTTTTTGTAGTTGGAAAATGCAAAATAAATCCGAAGGTCATGCTGAAAGAGGAAAGAAATAACAAACGGGCTCTCAAGACAGCTAATGCCTGAAATTTTACAATCCATTTCCCATGACCTTACCGTAAGCATTCGCAATTAAAGTAAGATAGCACAATAGATCCCCATTAAAGGAACATCGTCCGTATGTGCCCCTAGGGCGTCGTTCCCCACAAACCTTACCGACATTGCTTGAATTTAAAAATAAACCAGTAGCCTCCTCAGTAATAATACAATTGATTTTGTCACAGAAGAATTTGGACTAAAACTGCGAATGTTAATTAACTTTGACTTCAGAATTTAAATATAGCTTGGCTATTTTCGGCAAATATTACACCATCTGTCACGAAGCGTAATGTTTTGCTTTTAAAAGGTAATTTCTCCATGAATAATTTTCCTGAATATTTCTAAGTTTGTCCCAAAATTTTGCGATAGCTTTAGTCCCTTTACCTTCGTAATCTAACATTTCAAATGACTTTAAGACTAAATGTCGGATTGCGTATTCTTTAAGATCGAAATAATAATGCCACGATTACAATAATACACACGGATTCCCCACAAATAAGTATTGTTCGTAAAAGAATATCGATAATTACGCAAAACTTAGAGAATTAAAATATCCCCATTTTTGGCTTCTTTCAAGCGTAATCTATTTAAAGGTTTATGCTCTCATCCCGCTATTCTAAGTTAACTATTTTTATGTATGTATTTATGTAAATAATATATTCATATTTCAGCGTATATTTATGTTTATGTACAAATATGTCTCCTATTTCTTATTATATGTTGTATCCTGCTTTCTAATGACGTAACTTCTGTAAGTTATTCTAAGGTTGACTGGAAGAGATTCCTTCTGGGAGTAAGTAACTAGTACGGTGTACTTTGTAAATATAGAACCTTTGTACTTACGGTGATAGCGTAATGTCTTATCGTAACAATCATTATATCAGGTAACCAAAAAAAGTTCGTGCGGTTTTTGTTATACAGATTTGCAATTGATATATTTTTAGTTATTTATTGATAGCACTTGTTTATATACTGGCATTTACTTTTGTATGAATTCCTCTTTCATTTGATGCATACAAATTTTGCGACAATTGTTTAATTCCTATTGTGAAATAATTTAAAACGGCCACGAACAAAACGTTAATTCGAAGTTGTACAAACGATGTGCTCTGGAAGATCGAAGTCAATCTGTATAAGAAAAACCGCACGGACTTTTTTGGTTACCAGATTAGTACAATATAGAGCAACAACAACAAAATTATGATTTTGTTGTTCTAAAAGAATGCTTCTAAAAGTTACACCAACAGAAAATCGGATAGCGTGGAAGTCCGTATCTTAGATACGTTTGGATTCGAAACGAGTCTCGATGATTTCCGATCGGTTTTGCTCCTACAATGGCGCCTTAATGGTACAACTGTGTGAATGGGAGTAAGTAACGAGTACATTCAACGTTTACAGCATTCATTTTCTTACTTTTTGCTGTTGCATGTGAAATCTTATTGAATATTGAAGATGTACAAAGTTGGATAATTGCATTGTCTTATTATCTACAAAAAATCTTGATAGAAGTTACGAGAAGCTCAAACATTCAATTAACAAGACTGGATTGCATTCACTTTAGGGCATTTGGATTAACGTTCTTTTTTAAATAAAATAACAAGTTACGATCTCAGATATTTGGTGTTGTTTATATTCTAACTTATATTGTCTAAATATAATGCGGCTCCTAATACCATGTCACTTACCGTTATAATTAACAGCGTCATACGGCTATTTCCGTCAAGCGTCGACAAGAGACGTCGAGTGCCATTCGTAACGAGTGTGGTTGTGCCGAGCGAGGCTCAAGCCTGCCTCGGTGTTACAAAACCCGGATGATTGCTTATTGATGTCAGTTACAATGCTCAATCAACGCCGAATATATTTTGATTAAAATTCGCTTTTATTGGAATTTAACTAAAACGTTATTATCTCGTTTCTTTTTTGCACAGTCTTCACAACTGCCAGCAGAAATAAAAGCCTGTTGAAACTCGTTTTTTTTTCACGTGAAAACTTTCCAGTAGAAATCCTCAGTTGAAAGTTTTAAGTCTGCAAATAGAGTTTAAAAAAGGATCTCTTGAATAATTTAAAAATTAAGCCAGCTGAAATGGAAACGTTTTGAAATTGCTTTAATTTTAGCAGCGGAACCTGTATAAGTATCAATTCAGATCACGCCGGTTCCCATCCTAAATTCTTATCGTTCGTCTTCCTTTATACGGATATTTTACCCCGTTCTCCATAAATGCCACCATTAAAAGGCCAAGACTGTGGCGGAAACGGGGCTGCTTAAGTATACTTTGCACGACTGCGCAAATTGATATAAAATACTTCATCTTTTGATATCTACCCTGGGCGGCGAGTTAGCTGCCGAGGCACTAACACAATTTGAAATCATGTTCAAGGATTTTCGCGAAATACTTTTGAAGAATTCCGCGAGTACAGTAACAATGGACACAATACGCTTTATTTCACAAGTATACAGCCCTTCTAAGAAGAAAAGACATTAACATTGAAATTGAATTTAATGAAAACATAAATAACATTACATTCGGAAATTAAAAATAAACAAAGTGAATAAATAATGGTTGATCTATTTGTTTTATCCAAAACTGCAAGTTTGCGGCTTGATTATAAATTAAAGAAAATGTTACCAAGTACTTTTGCATTTTTCTCGAATGTCATCGAAATGCACTAGTGTCATTTTTCTAACGAGGGCATAAATTAATGTAATAATAAATTAATTATACATAAATGTTATTCTTTCAACTGCTATGAAAATCCTTTGCTACTCGTAATACTGCACTTCTACATTTGATTTCGCAGCAGTTTATTATCCTCCGCCAAGGTTTAGGCGAGTGGAATCCTATTCAGATACGAAATGGAATTTCTTTTAGTGAATTGGATACTTTTTTCTTGCAAATTGTCATGAAACGACTCCAGCATTTCGTAAGTGAAAAGAAAATTCTAGCCAGACGAAATTAAGGAAAAACTAAAGTTTAGCTAAATTAACAATCAATTTATTATGCCCCACAGCAGTTTATAATGTCTATAATGTCCCCTTGCAGGACTCAGGTAATCACAAAGGGACTTTGGAATAGGACATAATTCCATGACACATGTAGTAACCACATGCCCTACCCTAAGACTGAAATCATTATTTCCGTTCATGATTCTGAATTGACATGAAAAATTTACTACACCGTTTTTTACATATTTCTTTTGTGTTGCTAAAATTTTCATACAAAGGACCGATGGGTAAGTGTCCCAAAAAACTTAACATGTACACTTGAGATATACCTTAAATGATAACTTTTATTTCATCGATTTTAATTTTAAGGCAGTTAAAGTCAAAACCATGAGCGAACCATGGTATAAAAACCGCTTTTATATTCTTTTTATTTGTTAAAATCTTTTTTTTAAATTTCAACGCTCTGTTAATTGCTTATAACGATTATGGTAGATCATAACAAATAATTTGTCACTAATTTTATGTTTGTTGATAGGTTGGGACGACATCCTACAGTTTTCCCACCTTTCTTTGCTAATTGTAATTTTTGCAAAAATCTATATTTTATTTTAATTAATCCAAAAATATGAGCAAAACTAATAGTTTCGGCATTTGGGAATTAATCGGTTTTAACCTTATACCTGTGAAGAACAAATTTTTGCTAGTTGTCGTTTTTTATTGTCGCAACAATTTGTGCGACAAAAGAAATACAGTATCGTTGCAACCAGTGAGCTTCTAAATACTAGAGTGGCAACGTCTTACAAACTGTTCTCAGAAATATGTAACCACTTGCGACTTCAAAAGACGTAGCTTTGAAACCGATAAATATTCCAAAGTAAACTATGTTTGTCTCGTTTCTTCTACACAACTTCTTCGTTTCAACTAATCACGTCGAAATGAAACAAGACATTGTTATCGGAAAAAATGGCGAGAGTTGCCAGTGGTCAGAAATAATTTCCCCAGAATTAATGAATTACTTGGGTATAAAGGCTCTTATTAACAGGTATTATTAACAGATTGTAATGAAACTTTCAATAGATCATATAGATCTAATGAAATTGACAAGGATTACAGGTAGGAAGAAAAAATATTTATATGCGTTAACGAAAATATTATATTTTAAGACTATTTACATTGTGTAAAATTATTATTGTTTAAAATGGAATAATATTTTTTTTGTTTATGACAATCATTTTAAAAAAATATATTTCAATTGTAAATTAATTAAATTGTAAATATATTATTTTAAACCTCAAAAGTTATTATATTGATCAAACACCACTGTGTAACATGAGTTTGTTATATAATTGCCTTTTACTCTCTTTTTTGTTATTTAAAGTAAACATTTTACTTTCGTGGTATAATCTTATTTTGATATTTTTGTGAATAATCGCGTTGATCAACAAAAGAGAATGATCCATTTGTAATGACGACACATGTTCCGCTGAATGAATTGCAAATTCTCTGATCGACAAATTGGTTTGAATTTTTTCAAGTGTTTTCAAGTGACTATTTTATGATGATTACAGATTATGATAAAAAACATAAATTACTATTAATACTTTTGACTTACAGTCATTCATCATTTACAAACCTCCCAACGGTGTGGGAAAATCAAAATAGTTTTTACTGGCAACATTGATGGCAAACACAATGCGTGATAAATTTACTTCGTTTTGTAATGTTATTTTGGAAAATCTGAACAAAATTGTGCAAACTTACTTGTGAAAAGTAACACCACTTGCTTTATCATCCTTTTCGGACCGTGACATACAAATTTTAACGCCACATTTCACCATTTTGGTAACTTTATCGTTAGGCCGCAGATACGTTCACGCTCACCGACGTCAAGCTAGCAACTGAAGTCAGATATGCCTGCAGGCATCTACGAAGTGGTAACGTTAACTAATGAATACTGCTAATCTAGTCATATGTACATCAATGGTTGCAACTCCCAACATAATGATAGCAATTCCCCGTTAAACCGGTACAAAGCCATAATAAGAAGCATTTGATTTCACCGGCTTTCCCCAAATCCACTGGGATCAAATGTCTATTACGCTCTCCGCGTTTTTTCGATATTGTGGTTTTAATTTACTTTTTTGCTTTGTTCCAGGTACAAATCAACTGTTTCCATTTCGACAAATGAAACAAATTATTATACGCGGTCATAAATAAAATTGGTGGTATGGAGAAATGGTTGTCTAATTTGCAGAATAGAACATAAAATTTACAAATAAACTAGATTTATTGCTATATTAAATCTTCTATACATATAAAGAGAAATGTTCAAACTGACTGACTCGTACATCATTCTAGCACTGATTGATTCAGTAGAAAGAGCCTGGCCTGCCAGGTCGATCTCTATAAGCAAGCACTTATTGTCGTAGGTAAAGTGCTTCGTGAACAAGATTCAATCCAGAATCATTTACCTTTTCAGTAATTTTATCGCACTGGTTAGGAATATAGTATATTGCTCTTTAAAGTTGCGATGTATGTTCACTAATGAAAGATTCGATGTATTTTAATCGATCCGCTAAAATTATTGAAATGGTAAATGTTGACGACGAAAAGGCTAGGGTACTTAGGCAAACATGTATATAGTTTCGCAACTAGTTGTTAAGTTTTTTATGTATATAATTTGATAATAATGGAATGATCCCTAGTATGTCTCGGCGTGAATCGTTGGTCATTAGTGTAATTGAGGACATACTAGGATCTTATCAAAAATGTAAATACGTGTTAGCGATAAGGAAAATAAATGATTCCCCGCGGGTAGCGGGAGGGGTACATACATGGACAAGTGGAGGGGAGGCCCGTCGTTGACCGGTGGTGGGGGAATCCCGCAACTAGCCAGAGGTTGAGGAACCCAATAAATAGAATAAAAGGCGGACCATTTCCGGTCAACTTCACTTCCGCAGCGGCATCCACTCCGAGAACAACAAGAACAAGAAGAAGAACAAGTACCTCTGCGCTACCCCGGCTCTATTGAAGAACAAGCCTTGTTGTTTTATTCAAGACACGAAAAACCTATTATACAGTCCACACCCCCCAGGCGATCCAGTTGGTGCGGAGTACAGACACTAGCATTCTACTGCGTGTTAGTGCATACGTATCCCGCACAGTAAAAGCTGATAATCAAGGTTTCTGCATGCGAATTCATATCACAATCGCATTAGTTCGTGAAACGCTGTATTTGTAAGTATGTACAAAAAAGATAGGGGACAAGTTGTAACATAACTCATCCCTTTATTGTTTCCAAATGATCCGCCCAATTAAGAAAACATGTGGTGTTAGTGTCCGCTTGTTTATTTAGTAGTTGAAAAACACCGACATGCGTTTTGTACACATGCGTGTGTGACACGTGTTATGTGAATCCCTGACAGTTATGTACGTGGAATATCCTAAGGCCCTTGAGTCGCCGTCTCTGTTTTTGACAACCCTATTCATAAATCTTGTACTTGTTTCGTTTGGTGACTGATATACATCCGTACTACTCGCTAAAAGAGGTGTGTATTTAGACTTTGTCAGTCAGAAGCATGCGTTCAATGGTACTCCAGTAGATAACCAGAAAGCTGTTTGATTTTTCGTGTGCATGTGTCTCCCGCGGGGAAGTGCCAGCCATGCACTCGCATGCCAGATAGACACGTCAAAACGTATTTGCCAGTACCTGACGTGCCACATAGATCTTTACAAGCCTCCATTTTGTGGTTTTCAATTGGCACTCACGATTCACGAAACGTTTCTAGTAACCGTCATACTTGTTATGTATCGAGTCATCGTCACTTGCCACTTGTTCGTATGCCTGGCGAGCTTTTTTATTGGCATGTGTATCAAGGCCTTTATGAAAGTGGAATATTCCAGGGCTGTCGCGTGCAAGACGTACAACCCCGCTGAGTCCCGACGAACATTCCTGTTTTTGACATAAATATTGTGCTTGTTTCGTTTGGCGACTCATTGTACACTAGTTTCAAATTTTAATGTATTCGACGTGCAGTCCGCCTTTGATCGCGAAATTGCAGTGTCAGCTACAAGCTTGGCACAATGTTTTGCAAAATAATATTTAATAATTTTATTTGGAAACATATTATTCATCAAATAAGATTGAAAGTAAGAGTTAGATTAACTAGCTAATAAAATAATTATATAGGAAACAATTTCATTATCGCGTATTTATTAAACTTTTTTAAACGGCTATTGCTTGCTGGCAACATTCTTATAGTTTCTATAGAGGTATCTATATGTCCGACCATTTCCCTAAAACAAATCCTGTCAGATAATTTCTTCTTGCGTATATCGTCATCTAAGAATATATCTACAGAATTTGCAAGTAAATAATTTATTTTAATTGTAATAATGTTTAAAATGGATATTTATTCCTCACAACATTACGTTCTTATTTAGTTTTGTTGTTATTTACCTGGTTGGAAGGCGCCGCCGGCATCTGCAACATATACGATTTTCCTAGCACCAGTGCCAACGAACCTTACCTATTTTTTAAATTATTTTATAGTTACGCTCTATTAAAATAAATGTTAACCCTTAGGGCAGATGTACATTTATCGATAAAGTTAAAGTTTAATAAATAAAAAATATTAAAATAAATATATATCGAGACAATAATATTCGATAAACTCTGAGTTGTGATAATTCTGCTGCGACCTACACAACGCTCATTTATTGCTATATGTACTGTCTTATCTCAAAGATTTTTAAGTTATTGATAATAAATGTACTTACCCTTAATTGATATATCTTTTAATATAAAAGTATCGATAAGATACCTTCACTGCAGGCTGCTTATTGAAGTTCACTAGCTATTTTGCTTGTCATCAAAAATCCAACAAGTTATTGAAACTGCTCTCCTGTAAAATCATGTTTTTTGAGTTATGTATTGTCATACATAACTCAATGCAATAAATTGTAATTGCAATAAATGAGCGATTATCTGTTACAAATTTGAACTACGTTCAACATAATTGTTACATATTCACTCGGCATGTTATATCCTATACCATTTATGTTATATATACCACTGTTATTATTGTAGTGTGGAGTCATATTTCACGTTGGCACCTCCACGCCCGGCATGGTTTTGACGTTCCAACTGTCTGAAGATATTAAATTCTGTCATTTCACTGCAAAATCAAGCCGAGAAACTAATTTAATAAAGCATATCTCGTATTCTATACTATCTGATATTACTTTATCAATCGCAAGTGCTGAATGTAGGTACTTACTTTTCGTTATCGCATTGTATCGTCAAGGGAGTGGTCACAAATGAATACGTAACTGTTTTAAAATAATTGTGAGTAACATGAATAAAACTGATTTTATTTGCATTGTAGGAGAATAAGAAATGTCTGATTCGATGTGAAGTGGATTGCAGCTGTGTGTACATAGAGCGTATGAAGTACGAGTGGTAGGAAAATAAAAGATTGTTTGTACAAATGAACAAATACAAATTCCTTTGCAGCTCTGTAGAAACTATTTAATCGGTGACTAGTTAAGTGACGCCAACGGCAACTGCAACATTGTAAAACAAACTTGTTCATTCATTTAGAGCAACGGATATATATATTTATATACCTTTAAAGACACTAATAACTCATTTACCAACCCGAAATAAGCTTGTAATCATGTAAACAACGGACAGTTGAATAATTGATTATATAACCGTAACCACAGCCATCCCACTGCTGAACATTGTCTTGTGCATGAGGGATGTATGGTGTTAAAACGCCACGCTGGCCAAGCGGGTTGACAAATCCACTCTTTTGGTGGTGATGCAGTTCTTCGGGGCTTGTGGTGGCGGCTTTGTTATCCTTCAGTCTCCTTTTACGACACCCACGGGATGCGGTGGTGGAATTCTAAAGCTGACCGACATTACACAGCTTATGTACAATACCTAAATTATTCAAAAGTATGCTTCGGCGAAAATAGTTGTTTTATTTTCAAACGGTTCATAATATATTTTTTTCGAAAATACGTAAATGCATAAAACAAACGAAAATTATTATTCTTAGCTAACGTGATAAGACGAGTGGTTCCTAGTCCACTGGAGTGTGAAGGGGAATTATATTAAAGTCTTCTCAAGAAAGTTTCGAGCATCTTAACAACTTTGAAGGACTACTTAGAGGCATTTTATAACCTACTCGCATCCTTACTGCCCCACTTTTACTTAGTTGAAGCACCAACAAAATCGAGTTTGTTTTTCGGAAAAATGAACATGAGCAAGAACAATGAAAATGTGAAAGCATATTTCCTACAGTCAATGGATAGAACTGGGTTAAGCTAGAGGCGGAACCTTGAAGCGATTTTGACCTGTGTTTTTTTTTTCACCCATTCAATGCGGTCGGCGAAGCGGCGCCTCCAAAAAGAACCTAAACGCGATCACAGGAAATAGACCATCAATCCAGTTCGTGGAACGCAAAAGTAAAGTTTATTACACACGTGGGATTATTACAGTAGGTGTTAATGTTACAAAACTTTTTTACTGCTGCGTTTCACTACAGATGAAGTATGTGACAGGTAATGACGTATTACTGTATTTGTGAATGAAAAATAATTAGCAGGAAATACTGACTGGGCAGCAAATCGATGGCGACAATTTTAAACGTGGGTTAGGTTAGGTTCTCTCATGACAAAGAAATAGCGGAAACGTCGACTTTGTGATGACTCTATGAGTGATGACATTGTTAGTAATTTAGAAAATGTAAAATTATTTATTTCAGTTATTCAAGTATAGTTTGTTTTGCTGATATAACTTGCTGCTTTTCTAATTTTTACAGCTCCTTTATATACAAGCTCTTCTGATTAAATCAAAATTCTCTAATCACTGAGGAGATAATTTATTTAACTTAGTCTTATAGGACAAAAATGATTGTATGTAAGACATGTCTAGGCACTGGAGTCAAATTCGAATTGCTTAGGGTTTAGTATAGATAACTTCGATGAACTGTTAAATTGACTAGATATCAAATGAAACTCGGTTACAGTCTTTGTTTCCGTAAATCTTGGAAGTATTTCACAGCTTCAGCTAGTGTGATGCTCACTAAAATCAAGATGTGTTATTTTTAGTATACCATGTTACATTCGTCTTATGTCGAAGAATTTGGGATTGCAAGAACTGTGGCCACAGAAATTGCAAAAACTGAGAATTATTTTCTAGTTCATTACTTCTTAGATCTGAGAACAAAAGAAATGAAATGTATGTGGAAAGATATAGGCTATAGACTTGTAATAAAACTACATACAAAAACATTATTTTATTGCACCAATGGCTGTAGGTAACCATAGTTTAAAACTTCATTGGAAAAGATTTTTTTTTTATACATAATCGTGCAGTTGACTTGGTTCGTTCTCCCAAGCACGATTGTGCATTTTTGTTATTCGCTGCTACATTTCCAGCGTTTGGAATGTCTATAACCGGCGTTAGGTACACAATGTAGGTACATTGTACACTAGTTTTGCAAGTTTGTTGTTCGATTTCACGGTGACTCACTGTTTAAGACCGAAGTATCGAACTGCCACCGGCCAACTTTCCTTGTTTTACTGCTGCAGAGACGAAGCCTTAAAAGTTACAATTAACATGAACAATTCGCTTGGAAGGATTCATTTTATTATTGTTCTTTGGAGCGAATAACGGGCATTAAACAACGTAAGAATGTTATCTCATATCTGAAAGCAAGAAAGAAAGAACAAAAAATGTCTATTTATTTCAACACGAACCACAGAAATAATAATTCGCATATGGCGTAGGTGTATGACGGCAACGAAAAAGCAATCTAGCTCAGCATAATGCTCTGAACCCCAACGTTAATATTCTTCTAGGGCCTAGGGCCTCTTATGGGAGTCAAATCTTTTGTCTAGGAATTCTGTCTTTATGAATTTGTTCCTATTGATGGGTAGGATGTAGCAACACAAACACATCAAGGTTAACTTAATAGTATAACAATAGGGGTGCGGTAATGGAATACAACACTACATGATGAAGTATTAATATAGGCCTCTCCTAAGACCCACCACCATGCACAATCTTCTCTTCTTTATTCACTCAGCCCCCACCGGCAACTTTCTTTATCTATTTTACAAAAAAATATAAAATATGTAAATTACTTTTTAAATTTCAACACAACTTGAAAGAATTGAGCAAATTTTGTGAGCGTTTCAATAAATTCCTAGTTTTAAATAAATTCTTTCTCAAGGTTGTAAACTAAAATGCTTACACAAGGAAACCACCGAAGCGTGTGTATCATTATTAGTTAGCTCACGTCAAACTTTAGGGTTGTCTGGGTCCTTGAACGCGTCGACCAATCAGAGCCCTTCGGTAACCACCTGCCGTGGTGAAGTCGCAAAAAACTCACCGTTTTATAAGTGGAAGTGAAGGTATGTTGTAGTCGCTAGGTCGTAAGTTAAGTATTGAAGTCTCAACTTCTGATTTTAAAACTATGTATGAAATTAATAAATGAAAATATGTCAAAGAGACTGGGAGGTTGTAGGCTACTTATTGATGAAATATGTTGCATCTTTGAAAGGTTTTTATTTTAGTTATTTTCTAAAATGCGTTTAATAAAGTTCGAGGGCATTTACTCGTATATGAATGAAACGTAATTAAAAAAGATCCCGAGATACAAGAGTGAACAGAAAATCATTTGGAAATCACCTTTGGAGTTGTTTAGTTGTATAAAAGATTTCGTATGACTTATTAGATAGGAAAGAGTTTGAAAACCCCATATATATTAATAAGGAGCAAATTTACTGTCACTTGAAAAAAAGTGCTGTAGGTACATACCTACAGTTTTATAAAACAAGGAAGGTGACTGTTTTATTTAATTAAAAACCTCCTCGAGACCTCATTATTTCTTTTTTACTTATCATAAAAATACGGGAAAACACGTTAACTTTATTTAATCAATTAAAAAGAATAACATAGTTGGCATTCGCTAGTTTTTCAATTGTTTCGAATTATCCGCGGAATTCTATTTACGAACGTAGCCAGGCAGCTCCTGGCCGACTGATGTTTTTTTTACTTTTGGTTTGAACTTTCAAAATTGTTTCGTGTTGGATTTCTGTACTAAACCGCTTTGGCTAATGTTTCTCTAAATCAAAGGAATGTTGACTCTCCAACTGATTCCGATACAAAACCACTGAAGAGAAGTGGCAATAGTTTTACAAAGTATTCTCTGAATACAAATACATGCAGACCAGCTACGAATCACTGCAGTTTGGTTTTTCAATTCATCACGTACATTTAGAACAATGAAAATTAAAATAAGACCCTTGTTTTTTTATCGACAAGACCATCTAATGTGCATTTCATGTATTTACAGTGTCTGTTATAATACTATTTTGTTTTATTTTGACGTGCAATAAATAGTTTTATCTATCTATCTTGCATAATTAAACATAAATACAATTATTATCTCTTAGATTAATTAATATGCAGGTAACACGTATATTTACTTATTTATTCATTTTCTTTATTCTTTGTAACACTCACAAAATTATCCTAACATAAATGTCATCATAGTTTAAAATATAAAGATAGCTAAACAATTTATTGTTAAAACAATAGGTCAAATTTTTACTTATTCAATTTAGGTCTTCAAGAGAGTAAAAGCAACATTCCAAAAAACTTCTTTATTATGCGTTTAAAATTATTGGTAGACTTACATTGCTGTTTGGTATAAGTACCTAATATGTGCAATATTTCACCACATTTATAATATTTATAAATGTACTTACGAAACATAGATAAGAAAACCATCACATAATTTGTCTATTATGTATGTAGGTTTAAGTCCTTTAGTCTTGTTCGATCATCGATCGACTTAAATTGATGACAAGAGCTGTGACTGTAGTCTAGGGTTGCCACGTCTTGTCTGTCTTGGAGAGAAAAAAAAGCAAAGATTTTCATAACTTTTTATTTTATTTTGAACTTATATTCTACATTTGAACGTACAGATTTCAAAATATCTGCTCTGGAACTGACAAATTTAAAAAACACTACAGACCATTTTAAAATTGAAAAACGTCTGGATTTCTGCCTTGACATGTTCTTCATTTAAACGGTTTCTTTCCTTTGTCCATATATCGAATACTATACTAAAACACACTCGCAGGCGGCGCATTTGATACAGGTACAGACAAAACGAATGAAACTATTTTCTTCAACATATCTCCAATTCTATTTTCGACTGTTAAGAAAGATTTTGCCTATGATTTTCGCCGCTCTCAGCCATTTCGCCGGCGTGCATCGGTATTTGAACTTGAAATTCAGGGAGAATTTTGTTTATTTTAAATTCCTTCTGGGAGCCGGGAGATTTTAATTTTCAGGGCTCAATTCCGGGAGACTCCCGGAATTCCGGGAGAGGTGGGAACCCTACTGTAGTCCCTGAAATGTAGCCATTAACTGTTCAATTTAAGATATCTTTGCCCATTGACAGGTGATATATGAAACACTCAGTCTTCAAGCATCAGTGGTAGGTATTGGAGCTATTTTTCTGGAATAAGGTATTTTTATTTTTGTCGTTAAGATAACTTGACAAAGATAATAATTCTGTGTGGCGGTAGTAAATAAATCAAAATCAACTGCTTTTCCAGGGCTTTGTAAATAC
Organism: Sesia bembeciformis; assembly: GCA_943735995.1. Taxonomy (NCBI): domain Eukaryota; kingdom Metazoa; phylum Arthropoda; class Insecta; order Lepidoptera; family Sesiidae; genus Sesia; species Sesia bembeciformis. The sequence continues at coordinate 5,292,498 of OX031044.1, read as the reverse complement.
CTATATCGAGATATCAGTTTAATACTGAAATCACTTTCTCTGAAGTTATTGAGTAGGTATTGAAAGTTTTTTTTTATTGAAAGCCTAAAGTAATGCAACGTGCTAGGACGTTTTCTTTAAAATTGTATTTATCTCCAGTTATCAATTTATTCCTGTCATGCGAGGAATTAATCTGCAAATCTAACAATTGCTTGAAACCAATTATATTATTTTTTCTAGGTCTAAGTCTGTATTTGACCTTGTTTTATTATATTACAAGCAGTACAAAACAGAAGGACAGCAAAACAAAACAATACACAACAAATCATTTGACAAAAAGCTAGTTGACCCCCCTTAACTATGTACCTACTGACATCAAATTGTACATGTACTGACATGTACTATGTACTGACCTTGTATTTGCGTCAAATTGCGTCAAAATTATTCAAATAGAAATGCGCTAGCTACAGTTATAATTAAAACCACAATTCCATTTAGATTTGTTGTTATTGTCGCTCTGTATTGTACAATGATGTATAATGAATTGTTACAATAAGACATTACAATATTACCGTAAGTGCAAAGGCAGACATATTCCTAAAAGGAATCCTTTCCATTTAACCTTATAATAACCAATATTAAGCTGTAAAGGAATTCGTATTTGTGTGAACGCTCGATTGATCGCTACCGTTGATAAGATGACTGTGTGTAACTAAAATAACGCTGACATACAGTCATTTATACGTCATTCAAATCTGTCCGGATTGTTAGTACAAATGTAAGAAATTGTTATCTACGCGTACCATCATTAGTGCGGTGTCGGCCGCCTATTGAATAGCACCGCCCCATCTGTTCCCGTAGATAAGGCGATTAGAGGATAACAAGGTTACCACTAGCCTTCCATCTCTCACCACCAGCTTGGCCAGCAGCGTGCCATTTTAAAGCTATACACCCCTCATGATCGCAAGACCAAGCATGACCTCGTGGTCTCTGCATGAGACCCATGTCCAGCAGTGGACTACAAAAGAATTTCATATATTTCATTATAAGTAGTGTGAACAGAAAGTACGAAATGTCGTAAGCTATACTTCGTAATAAGTACTTGCGTGCATTTAAGTAGCGGATGGTAACAATTTGTCCATTTATGGAAATTGTCCATATGCATGCAGCAGAACATGCGACGGTTCATGAAATAGGTTCTCATTTAAAGAATCATATCGATGGCACCAATGTAGAAACTGATGGGTGCTAAATACAGATAATTACACTAAATGCACTAATAATTGTATATTTTGTAGGTTGAGTATTATAATGATATATACTATTATTTGTTAAAATATACCGACCCATATACAGTTATCTACAAGTATTTTTAAATCATAACTACGTAGATACAGCTAGTAAATGAAATATATCACGAAAGAGATCGAAACTGTATCTCTTAATGTGAATAAGTAATTTAATTTGCCTTTATATTTTTCCATTTGTATCAACAGGATTCTTAATTCCCTTGGGTTTCTGATGTCATCTTTTAACTAAAATTTTCAGTTACCACACTAATAATTACTTTTTCTTTAATTGAACCTTCAATATTTCAAATCAACCAAACATGAAAACAAACTTAATACTCAATTTAACTAATTATCGTTCCGCGCCGCGTCTCCACAAACAGATCATAATTAATATTATTTACAGTATAATGAAAAGCTACATTTGGACAGTTTATTATAATGATAGCGGGGACATTGCCCTATTCAAATGTCACATAAACCGTCGGCAAATATCCGGAGATTATATAGAATAAACAAACAAATGTAAGACAATGAATCGTGGCTTGAATTGAAATAAGTTAATAATAACTATTGAGTGTGGACTGTGGAGTATAGTTCCACAATCAATAGTTAGCATTCTAAGTCATATTTCGACGACAATAAAGATGAAAATATGAAAAAGATATCCTCAGCCACTATGCTAACCAGCGTTCATGAGATATCTGTTGGAATTCAAAATATACTTATCGTGATTTCGTAATCTAGCAACTTAGAAAAATAAATATAGGATAATCTAGTGTTAGTCTTTCTAAAAATCGAAACTGTGCGCGTAGACGTGTGATTATCTTGACTCGCATGGGAACTATGTAATTGATCTGGAATAATCTGGATCAAAATTACCTTAAACGTTAATCCGGCACATAAGCTATACCAAGTTTCATTAAAATCCGTCCAGTAGATTTTGTGTGATGCGCATTCTTATAGACGGACAGACAGACAGACAATTATATTAAAACTTGTTTTGGTCTCTGTCGAACGCCCTTTAACTTTAAAAAAAAACATCTTACGATTTTATTATATGTATAAATAAATACAACATTAAACTACTCAAAGATTACTTTTGGAGTGAAGGGAATTGTGAAAGAAAGAAATATAAAAAGAAAAACATTTATTCGCACACACAAAACACAAACATATGACATGGATAAAAGATAGTGCGGTGTAATTGTGTGTCGACAAAAAGATCTCTAGCTCAGTATATTATGCTGCAGTAATAAAGTGAGTTACAGCGCTGATTTTCCCCAACATTCTGGGGCTTAGGGTGGCTCACGGACCATCTGATCGGTGTAAAGTACCCAACGGTTAAAAAAGACAGAAAATTAAATGTAAATCAAACTATGAGATTAAATACTATACTACACACTTATACACAACACAATTAGCACAGTGAGTGACTCAGTAGCACAAAAAATTCATGGAATCAAAAACAAAATGATCATGACCAAACCTCGAATCTTAGAAAATTTGCTCTCACGAGTTTGATTTACAATAGAGAGCTGGCATTAAAATGATATCACGTTTCTTTCAATGGCCACCCAGCGATTCAAGGAAAAGATTGTACGTAGACTATATTGGTACAAAACCAGCGGGGTGCTAGCGGTATATCACAATTATATTCACTTAAAAATTTATACTATTTTTAATACCAATGTCTACGCTAAATACTAGGCCAATGACAACAGACGATAGAACATGAAATGTTTGACCTAATTCACATACATATATTGGGCAACATTACAACATAAGAACAAGTCTTATCTACATTGGTATAAATGCGAAAATGGGACAAAATAGTTTTGCTTGATTTGTTTTCATTGTACATTGAGGCTGCAGGTTATTCTTGTTTTGGAACGTCTAAAATTTTGTGGGCTTTCTAGAAACACAAAACAGTTCAACACAAATGTATGAAGCAGTAAATACTTTTGTGTAGTTTGCTTTACTATTGATTTTATGTCATCATAATAGTACGTCATATTATTTAGCAATGTCCAATTGTACAAAAATTGTTTAACTTTTGCTGTAAAATTTCAATAGGTTGTTATGGGAATAAGATGAATTAATAAACAGAAGAAACAGGGAATGAAAGAGAAGGACATGCTATTATTGCCTATGTATGTGTCGCCTTTCTAAAGACACAAAGGCGTTTAACACAGAAGTAGCTGTATGAAGCAATAGCAAATAGTTTTGTTGGCTTTCTTGACTGTTGATTGTATGTCATAATATTTAGCAATGTCCAATTGTACAAAAATCGTAGAACTATTGCTGCAAAATTTCCTTAAAATGTTATTATAATTAACGGAATTTCCTTTAAGGCGAAATTTACTAAAAATACCTATGTACGCTATTCAGAATAGATTTGTCCACGAATTACCATATAAAGAGCTGTGTCACCACCAAAATTTGAGACACTTTCTAAATAATTTGACCGGATCTTGCTTCATAAGTCTATTATTTAATAGTAGGTCAAAGAACCGGCTAAGCGATATAAATAGAAGAAAATCACGGAAGTATTGTCGGTTAGAACCGTGCCTGAGAATGTTAGTGACAATGTTAGTGAGAATCTTTATCGCAATTATTTTATCGACACAGCAACGCATTATGGGATATTCCTTATTCTGCACGTGTAACAATAAACACAGAAGAACGTAAACAACGTTATTCACATCACCGTATTAAACAAGTAATGACTCAACTGAATAAGTCATACGTTCAACTAACGGTAGCGACAACATATATAGTTCGTTATAATGTATGTTGTATCTTTATACGAGATATCTTGAACGTCATTAGGTACAACAAATCACCTCGAAATTACCCACACACCTACTTATCACCTTGATTAATGATGTGTCATAAATATCGAATTATCTCTGTCTAAACAAAAGGTATTCAAGGTATTCAACTTCGGCGGTGATAGTCTTTGGGTGTCTATTCTCGACTTTCGTTCCTCGTGGTCACATCAGTGCGATCGGCCCACGTACCTAGAGACTATGTAGGTTTTCTTTTTTATAAAAGGGGCAGTTTATTGCAGTTATAAAATTTTCACGAAACTTATTTCAATGACAGGTTACATTATTAAATTACGGAGGTAATATCGTTTAAATTAGATCGTGTCATTGTCAATTTCGCGCACCATTTGCCTTATGATAAATTAACAGCAGTTTTCGTTTAAAATCTGTCGCCGAAAATAATTCGGTTGGCGTTAAGTTAAATTTCATAGCGTTTTTGTAGCGGCCTTGAAGGACGGACATGAATATGCAAATTAATTTCAGACATTTATTTTGTATGTAAAAATGCAAAATCAAATTTATAAATTGTTAGGGTTTGGTGACGGGCTTCAACTTACAAAGGTGATATTGTTACTATCGTATCCAGCCCTTTTACTATCCTTTTAGTGGGCTTGTGGTAGCGACTCTTTGTTAGCCCTTAGTCGCTTTTTACGGCACCCACGGGAAGAAATGGGGTGGTCTTTATTCGTAAGCTAGTGCTGTCGACCACATGACCAACAGTTCACCTGTATATGAATTTAACAGTTTATCAGTAACTGCTTCGATAGTGGAGAGAACATCGAGAAAATTTGATAACATTAGCATTTGAAGCTAATAGGTAAACCGTGTAGTAGATCTAGATTCCCATACATCCGTGTGATTAATTTGTTTGTGGTGATTCAATTTGATTAATTTTGCCAATTATTCATTGAAAGTATAATCAAGTTGGATGCCCGAAGTGATGTTTGATTAAGTTTTAAAGGTTTAGCTGTACTTATAATGGAAATGCGGGAACGTTGCGCGTTGCTGAGCCGGAGTGCGCGCGACTCGTTCTTAACGACTAAAACCGGTTTTGGCCGGAAAGTGGAACGTTGCCCTCGTTCCTGATAACTTAAGTTTATACTTCTGCATTTCTTGACGAGTTTGATTTGTGTATCTTGCTTGACAATAATTTAATTTTATACATTTCTTTAGCTGAGTGGTAAAGTGGTAATAAGTTTGGTTTTTTCATTCTAAATTTTACAGTTATGATTTTATAAAGAACTACTTCATTGTATGGTAAAATGATATAAATCCATTACGAAATAATTTTAAATAGTTATATATCCCTTATGTCTTGGCCGTGTGCTGTCGACCGGCATTAGAATAGCACCACACACCAGGGAATAATAAGTCCTGAGGAACTACACCACCCCAAAAATAATGGATACGCCAACTCGCTAGGCCAGCGTGGCGTTTTAAGACCATACATCCCTCATGCACAAGACAATGTGCATGTCCAGACCACGTCCTGGTTACGGTATCCCTAAAAGTAATGTTTCAATAGTACAAAATTGCGTTCTGATAAAAAGTTTCAAAACCAATGCACGCCACTGATAAGAGAACAAGGATTTATCTATATTTGTCTGGTTAATAAAAATCCAACAATGAAGTTAGTCTGATGGTATGCTAATGGAAACCTAAGTTAATCTGTAGAATCACAAATTCTGCTGTCTAAATACGCAGTAACGAGGCTTACTTGAAGCCGTACATTAATATAAATTTCTACTTAAAAGGCATACCTACTAATTTGAGTGAATACGCGAGCCTATTTACCAGATTTTTTGCGAAGACCACGAAATCCGCAATCGTGAGCACTCCGCAATTTCCATCCAATTTCACCTGGCTGTTTTCTTTTCATTTTGAGTTGTTTTTCTCGGCAGATTCAAGGAAATGGCTCTGGAAGAGATTATTTCCATAAACCACACAACGTATAATTAATTACTCAATTCGTTATGTTTTTAACCACGACGTAACGTGGATTGTATATTCACGAAACCTTTTATCGCCCACAAATGATATGTTATATATTTTTTTCTTTTCATAAATGGCACAATTAGCACATTGTGCCAGTGTCAAGTTTTCCTTCGTAATTAACAATTTTAAAATCCAAACGCATCTTGTTAATGTCCAGTCCCGTCGAAACTCAAGATTGAAAAGTTGGACTCCTTGGAAGCACACAAAAATTTAAATTGTGATTTTATTTCATTATCGCAAACATTACGCACAAAAAACACTCAATTTTTAATAAATTATCACTATTATTCCACAAAACAAATTTTGTAATATATAATCAACCAAAAACTTTTGAGTTCCCGCCAAAATGTCCACAAATGATATTATCTTAATATATTTGTATCGATACGATCTTGCCGGTACATCTAGCTAGACGTCACCATTCTATTCTAGTCTCTATTTCAATTGTTTAAGGTTTGTATCGCTTGACCTGCAACTCACCGTACATAATTTATTTGTCTGCCCTTTATCTCAGTTATTTTGCTAATGAAAGAATGAATTCCCGAATCAAACCTTTGGTGCTTCCTTTGTTGTGTACCATTCAATTTATTTTAACCGCTTCTCGTACATGTTATTGAATAAAGTAACGCTTCATTTATTCATAAGACGAAGAAATTCGCTGATGAAGCTATTATGTATTCAAAGGAGTATCGTTGCCATTTTGCTTTATAGGTACATTATATATTTTCATTCCCTAACGTATATTTTATTGGCCGTGTACTTGTAAAGGAAATTGTTGTGTCATCTTAAGTTACACATGCCGATCGGAGTTCTGAAGTTTTGTAATTTCCGATGATATTGTTATGCCTAAATATATGAGCTTACGAATTTTATTACGCAATTATTTATTTTCGCATTTTATTTAGTTTTTTCGATACTCATCTAATTTTATCTAGAAGAAACAAAAGACGGAGGGAATGAATTACTAAAATTAACAAACCAGGGCAGAACATATTGATTGAATATATTTGTTTTCATGTACCTTAAAACGTCTTCTTGCTACGCAAATACTGCCCATCCCAGTTGTATCCTGGATATCTCATTGCTTTGATTGCTCTTTGCCGAAAGATAAATGCAATACAATCAGCCCTTTCAGTATCCACTGCTGGACATGGGTCTCCTCATGCACATTGTCGTATGTATGAGGGATGTATGGCCCTAAAACGCTACGTTGGCCAAGCGTGTCGGCGAGTCCACTCGTGTAGTTCCTCAGAGCTTGTAGCAAACGCTTTTTTTTTTTTTTTTTTTTTTTTTGTCTTGGAGGGGAAATCCTCATTGGATGCCTTCCGCCTTAAAAGTGATCTGTTCCTGGCGGAAGGCTATGCCGGACTTGTACCGGCTAAAACCCCTCCATCGCGTTGTACCCCTGATGTAGAGGTCAGGGCCTGTGTTATTCTTGATTCATATTATTTCCTGGTTTTAATTTGTTAATATTGTTGTTGTTTGGTATTTATATATATACCGTCAGAGTTTTACTATTTTCTCCTTTTGACTCCTGATGTACAGGTCAGGAGTCTTGGAGTCGTCCTATTTACACAAATTGACTCTGATGTATAGGGTCAGAGTCATTCAACGCTTTAGTTTAAAACTTATTTTTCTAATTATGTTCTCATAGAATATAACTGTTGTCCTAATCCTAATATTGCACGTTCTGAAATTTATGTAGCTCTTTTGATTTCTAAGTTTTGTTTCTCTTAATTACTCCTCTTGCCACATATTTGCAAATTTCCAGAAAGATTTGTCTAATTTTGTTGTCGCTCCCCATTATCTTGTTTATATTTTCTTTTGTGATTTCCTTGTCCATCTTCATTTCAGCTTCAAATCTCTTCTTTCCATATACAGGGCAATCAATAATTAGGTGCAATATGCCTTCAGCCGCGTCTGGGTCACAGATACACGCCGGACTCTCCTTGCACCGGAAGCGATTCAGGTACTCGGAGAATCCGCCGTGTCCCGTTAACACTTGGGCAATTACCGGCTCCATTTTGATCTTCTTAATGATGCCATATGCCTTAATGGCGTCCGGAAAGAAGGTCTTTGTTACGGCCGCCGTCTCTCCCTCTTGGTAGCGCCGGTTCCATTCGTCAAGCGACTCCTCACGGATTTGTCGCTTGACGAATGAGATCGGGTAGCTATCATATTGTGCCTTCACTTTAAGATTCCTGGCAGCGAGTTTTGCCAGCTGGTCAGCGCGCTCGTTCCCTTCCAGCCCCGAATGTGCTTTTATCCAAAACAAAGAAACTTCTTTGTTTTGGAGTGTGCTTTGCGTGATGTTGGCCCTCGTTTCGGTTGCTAGAGGGTGGGGGCTGCAAGGGTTGGCGATTGTTTCCAACGCCGAGCGTGAATCGCTGAGTATGCAAAAGCTCGACTCTCCGCTTTGGAGGATCGACCTCGAGGCTCTGCATATAGCCAACAGTTCCGCCTGGTAGACCGTGCAGTACGGCGGCAGTCTAAGTTTGATGGCTTTAGTTTCGGCTTCATTCTTCCAAATGGATAATGAAGCCCCCACTTTGCCATCAATCTTAGACCCGTCAGTGTAAATTTTTACCGCTATTTGTTTAGTAGAGTTTACAAATTGTTCTCGATCTTCCAGGCTTATGAACTGCAGATCTATATGCTCTGCCGGATGCGGAGTGTCTGCAAATGCCACCCTACGCTCCACCTCCCGGTCCATCGGCAACGTCCGGAGTATCCCTCTCTTTGCCTCATATATGGCGGCTGCCTCTTGTATTCTGAGGTCGAGTGGTAATACTCCGGCTAATAATAGTGCCGAGTTTAGGGAGACGGTGCGATAGGCTTTGCAGAGCTTCTGAGCAAAACCTCTTTGGACCACGTTCAGTTGCCGTAGCAAACGCTTTGTTATCCATTAGTCGCCTTTTACTGTTGTATTTGGCCCACGGGATGAGATGCGGAGGAGTACATTCTATAGCCGGCCAAAGGATAAAATATGACGAAAATAAATGTATCGATCTACCACTTCTATCATCTCGTTTTCGATTATAATGGTTCGCTCCAAGATAACAGAACTGTATATAGACGTTAGACTTGGATATGTTCATCTTTGGGCCTACTATCAAATAAACATCACAAAGTTATTGAACACGCATTGCTTATAAATTATATTAATCAGTACACAGTAATAGTATTAAGAACTATATAAGAAAAGCGCTTCATTTCAATACTTGCTCAAGATTTTTCAATTTTGAGAAACACATTTTACACATTGTTACCCTCTTTATAAGAACGCTCTGGTCTATTTATAAGAAGGGCAAAAGTCTTAACGGTTCCGGTTCTCGTGTTGTCGTATTACGTCGGGCGTGTAACGACACAGGCCGAACATCCGACGCGTCTTATTCAGCGCCCTATCATATAGGGTTTTTAGTGTATTTAAACTAATTAATCTATACAAGTTATAAAAATGATTGTACGAAAAAAATTGCTTATATTATTGCTGCATTATCATACGATTATGACATTTTAGTTCATAACAAAAACACAGACTGACACAAATTAGAACATGAGGTTTTTTGTCATAGTTGTACCTACCAAAAATTCTAGATCTGTGGTTTTGTATCGCGCTGACATTTGACAATCTGTTGAGAGTCTGATGTGTCGGATAGGGTCGCTTAGATGCGCCCGTTTAGTAGTACTTAGGTGTTGGCTCGACGTATGATCGGCCGCCGATCTTCCGTCGCGTATCTTCGCCCTGATGTGTCGTTACGCTTATTTAAAAAGTTAACCGGCGTATTTGCGGAATGAAAGCATTCTGGAAGAGTACTCACGAAGGTAATTAGAAGTTATGAACCCATTACTCGGTTTTATGCAGTGTTTAGAATTTAATTGGAAATCTGAAAACAGATTAATTGTTCGCAAACTGCTTAAACTTTTACAGATATTACATATGGCGTTTGTTCCTAATATTAGGCTTAATTTCTACAGGTTTTTATTGAGCCACTGTACAATACACACAAACGTAGTTCATACATAGATAGTGTGAACTATTTACAATTCTTGTGAACATATTTTTTTAAAGTGGTTAAGCATCATTGGCCAATTATTAACTAAGTTACTGCCGCTATACTCCGTCCACTATGTTTTATTTTCTATTTGACGTTTGCACGTTTAGCAAGTCCCGTATTTCTTGCCAGTTAAGTGGACTCGAAACAATGTCATACTTTATTGTTGAGGGTAAAGAAATAGTGACGTTCTCTGAGTTATACCACAGACTATTAGCTATCACACGTAAAATAAATCGAAAATAAAAGCGAATGCAAATTATATTAGAATTGTATCGATTATCGATATGAAGCAATTCGGACATCACTAAACCGATATGTCATCGAGAAAATAATATAGTGGACGGAGAATACCACGAAAAATCTAAATTTAATTATTCTAGAGACGGCACGGCACATATGACTCATTCCCGAAAACCTTCTTTTCCAATTACGATGTCAAAAATTTAATAAGATATATATGAGTCAACAAACGAGATGTCAAACAATTTGTATTATGTGAGTGTGATACTGATAACACCTGATAGCAGAGTAAAGACACCGATGTCCATAAGCAAAGAGTGTCATAGAATATACGTATGTATTATATTTTTAAATAGACCCAAAATGGCGGCCGTAATTTAATTCGGACATTATTGTCGGACATATCCCCATTAAATATTTTACGCACCGCATAAAAATATGGTCTTTAAATTTTTGTGTTTACCATCCTGTCCTGTTACTGCCCAATTTTACACCATCATATCGGGTCGCCATGCGAGGACTAGTAAAAACTCAGTCCATAGCATAAGTTACGATTATTGATTATGTTTACTGGTTGTAAACAAGTTTACTGTGGCGAGCTTATAGCTGTGCGTTTTCATTACACATGAATTCTTTGACGTCATATCTTAGGGGCCGTTCAAGTATTACGTAAGCAGAATTTTAGTCATTTTTAACCCCCCCCCCCTGTCAGCGAAAGTAAGCAAAGCCCCCCCCCATCCTAACATAAGCATTGGTATAATTTTTACAAAATCTGTTCAAGTTTCTCATTTCATCGGAATCTACTAAATTTTTCCAAAAAAAATACGAAAGTAAATAAATAAATATTGCTGACGTAATCGCCTGTCAGACACCCCCATCCCCCATGTCATCAAAAATAAGCAAAGCAAAGAACCGCAGCCCCACCCCCCTCCCCCGGTGCTTACGTAATACTTGAACGGCCCCTTAACAGAATAATATTGCACTATGCTATTGAATTTTTAGGTAAGTTAGTCACCATAATAACTCGTTTATGAACTCAAAAAGAACTTTGTAATTCGTTGGATAAGGCTTTACAACTTTCAAAGTTGTCTTCGGAATACTTGTAAAAATAGTTCATACTATGAATAAATTTTAATTAACCAAAAATAATAGTGACCTCTTAGGCTTGTACCTTTGAGAAGTATAAGCTGATTATACTGATCGAGTATAAGTAGGTATAAGTTGTGTAATGTTCTATATTCTACTTTAATGCCTTTCCTTTGATAAATAAGGCTTTAAAGAAATAAAAGTAGGTCTAATAAATCGAGTCTATTATTATTGTGTCACAGTGAGAAATTTTGATCGATTAAGGTTGTATTTTTTATACGGATTTGGTATCATTAAAGTTTATCTTAATTTTATCTGTTTTTTTTTATAACTAAAAAAATACTTCAGTCCCTTTTATTCTTTCAAACAGACCGACTACACTTAGCACCTCATTACCCTGCTTTGTGAAAAAGATAACGTATCGTGGCTATCAATGCAAACGCGCGTTGCGGTGATAAACCCGAGGCGGCTTATCTTCAGTTTTTATGGTGCATTGCGTCTAGAGACCAAGGCGTATGGACGGGCGTTCACTTTGTACACTTATTACTCTGTGTTGTTGTATCATTCCTATGGATATATCGCAGGAAGATTATAAGATCTGTAAGGTTTAAATTTTTCTAGTGAAATGTGAATAAAATATACTGTATAGGTTTCAAAGATTTAACAATTGCTTAAAATAAGCTGCTAAAATTAAATAAATAATGTGCTTGCTTGCTTGTCCCTTTGTAGTAATTACCAGGTGGACTGTTTACTCGTCTGTTTTTTTTACAAAAAGGAGGATAATTAAACGAATAGTAATAGTAAATTTCCCTTAATAACGGTTCCGGTAATTTTCTCTTGGCTAGACTTGACTAACATTAACGAGTAATTTAAAGTAGGTAACCTTGAATTTGTTTGTCACAATCGATAACTTTTCAGTAACTAAAAGTGAATGTTTTTCGTGAAGACTGTGTAATCTCTGCGTTTTAATTAACCGTAACGTCTCAACATTTTAAATGTCGTTGAACTTGGTTTTGGCGTAATTTATCTATTTTATTTGGTTGTATCACAAGATAATAAAGAACGGTATGGAATCTTCAGTTCAATGCAAATGTCTTTTTTGCAGGGTTGTTGCAAGTCAGAATATTACAATCAATCGGTTTACTACATAGACTACAGAGACACGTTTTAGTTATAAACGATTAAATTAAAAATTAAAAAAAAAGTTTTTCTAACTTATTTTTAACTGTATATTTCTCTAACTTAAAATTTCGATGTTTGAAGATTATGTTTAAATAGAAACACGCTCTAACATATAATTTTTGAGATAGATTGTATATCAAAACATATGAAGAAACAAAAAATACAAGTAATTAGAAGTACGAGTACAACCGGCGGGCGTATCGCTAAAGCGATTTCTTCCAAGCAACCTTTGGTTAGTAAGAAGATAAAGCAATCAAAATAAAATTGTTTTTTTTTAAATTTCATTGAATTCTTTATTATTTTTTCTTATAATATCACTTTTATTTCATCCATCAAGTGAGTAACCACTCGTGATATCGTCAGGCTTGTGATTTCATGTGATTATTTTGAAAATAGCGTTGAATTTGTTCACTGGTTGTTAGGTCCTTACTGTGATGTGTATTTTCTAAGTATATATCGCCTCGGCGCGCCGCCTCGACAAGTTGTAAACACAATAGTAGATTTAATTCTGGGAGGCCGCTAATTGATATCTTTTGATGTCAATCGTCAGACCAATTTATTGCTGTGTTGAAACGGTGACTGAATGAGAAATACAGGGAATGTTTGATGGCGAATGACGACCCTTCAAAGATCTATTTAGTACTTATAATAGGCACGATAGATAATAGGCACGATTTAGGTTATAACTTTATTTACATACAATATAGAAATTTGTTTAAGATTGCTTAATTATTGAATTTAAACTATGTTATGAACTTTAAAGGTATATTGTTGTTAAATATATATGTATGTGTCGTATGTATCTATTTATTATGTATGCATGTACGCTATCCGAATTGTCGACGTTCCCACTCTCACAGGTGAATTTGATGTTTTTTTCTGTAAACGTGCTTTTAATAGCAAATGACATTGACAGGCAACAGACAGTGAAAATAGAGGGAAAGAAAAAAGCTAGCAAATAGAACTCCTAACATAGTACTCGAGTGGTGACACCTATGCGTTACTGCAAGTAAATAAATTAATACTAATGTTGAGCACGAAGTATAATGATCGAAAATTAAGTCCACCTTTAAAAAAAACAGGATTAAACTAAAATTACATTATTGTACAAACAATATTCCATATTTCATTCAATAAACCATGTTCGATAGACTATTCCAAACACATCTCGGCTTTAACTAGCCATTAATTTCAAAACGTGTGACATCATTACACCCGAAACCAGGTAATATTTCCCTCATTTAACTTTGTACGGACTCTTAAACAGTTCCAACGCGATTTGCATGCCAATTTGGTCGTTCCATTACAGGTGCTCACATTGCATTGTTCCACGTACTTCCACGTACTAGCCAGCGGCAATATGGCGGATAGCTCAGGAATGCAATATTGGGCATTTCCGTTACGACTTATTGTTTTAAATCAACCGTCACTGTTCATTGTGAACTAAAGGTCAAACTATACTTAAAAGTCTCGTGTCGGCTGACTTTTCAAGTTTTGTATTTCTAGGTGTGATTGGGACTATAATAAGGTATTTAACTCTGATTAAATAACGCTAAATGCTATAATGCTTGATCCATCAAATCAAAATCAAAATATCTAGAAAGATTCAGTTGTAAGTATTAAATATCATTTAAAATAAGGTATTAAATAATTTAGCTATTTGTTTCTTTTCATAATGTTTTAAAAGAATAAGTAAATTGACTTCGGTCATCCCGCCTTTCCGAGTCCGCCATCTTGACATTCAATTTCTTCCACTTGTTGGACGCACAGCTCGGTTTCTAGAATTGTATAACATTGTTATAATCCAAGTATGTTTTACGTAAATGTATAAACTGTACTTGGACTGCTGGAGTTTGATTTTGATTTTAATATAGGGTTAGGAAGTCAAATCCAGAAATGGAATCCATTACTGTGTTGATGATCTCACCAAGACAGCATTTCTTCATCCGACTGCATCATTCTCAGTTGGATACAGCCTTCTTTATTTTCTTTAATTCCACTCTAATGACTCATTTACACAAAGAGAGTATTCTCGAATGGGAGTTTCTCGAACATCGGTCAAAAGCTAACATAAACAACTGTTATCATCATCTAATCACTGTTTCATCGAGATTTAATCATCATGTGAACAGTTGCAGGCGAGAATTGTATATAGTTTGGTCGCATACGAGAATCGTATACAATATTCTCGCCCGAATTGTTGGAGAAACTCCTTGTGTAAATGAGCCTTAATAGTTGAAGTCTTCTCTGAAACTAGCTTCAACCTGAATATTATCCCACTGTCTTACCAGGGTCTTCCCACAATAAAATAATTCCTTCTTTCCCATTACATTGTGCGATTTTACAATATGCTGAGACTTTCCTAATTTTAGTAAAACGAACCATCATTTTGTTTGCTCAGCTTCAAATCAATTGTAATTCTGAAATGACTGTTCGTTATCTATTGTCTCAACCAAAAATGTGTCCGAAAATAGAAGTAAATTGCCTCTAATGACGTCATCGTACATTTGACTGTTATGATGACTCTCGTGTGACTGGCTACTGAAAGATAACCTGATACAAATTATACCTATTTTTATATGAAGAACTAGTGTATTCTCGTGAATATACATTACGTTCTCCATATAAAATAGGTTAATTTTACGTGTATTTTCCTACGAGTTTATAACTGATTTGGATTTGTAAGCATGTGTTAACTACAACTATTCAACTCCACTTAACTTGATAGTAATATAAGTCACATTATAACAGTTTTGTGGTGCTTCTTCTGTGTACATTTAAAAAAATGAACTATTGTTTGTAAAGTAAAAAGGATTATATTAATTATAACTTTACTGTTATATTTAAAGACGGTCTTCGAAAACATTGAATTATTCTAAAGCCATACATTTAAAAATAAACTTGGTGACGTTATCATTTGGAAATATTCAAAGATTTAATACTATAGTAAAAATATAACTGTAGGTGAGTCGAGGTTCGCTTGTGTGTGCACTGTCCGTCCGCACGATTACATGGAATCTGACTGAATATAGAAGAGAGAATTATTCCAACGAACCGAGCCGAAGTTAAACTACTGTTATGTTTTTACCATGTCAATACTAACATTAAAAAGCCCTTGCCTCTTAACGAGGGTTTTTTAGTTTAGTTAATTATTTATTACTTCACAAAGAATAACTAGGTGACCCACTTGATATTAAATAAGTAATTACTAATTACTTAAATTATGTCAATGTCTTTATGGCTGCTATATTTAAAGTTCTAATGCCTTTGTTTAGTGCTCGTCGGCACGCCACACACCAGCAGAGATCAACTTGCCAACCAAGTTAGCAAGTACCGTTGCACAATATAGAGTATAATAATTTATTTATTATTAAATAGTAGGGTGTGCTACTATGGTGCAGTCACGAACGGTAATTTATACTTCATTCACAAAATTAGTAAGTCTCAGTACACACTTACTCAAACAACAACTAGCCGCGGTTGCTTACTATTTGTCGCAGTGTTTCGTACTTAGCCATACCAATAAAATAAACACGGTGATTATTGCTATTTTTTTTTGTAAATGACTTCCGTCTCATACAGCTACGCTCGTCTTGTTTCATGAAATATTAAGTCAACGTGTTAACAATAGATGGCGGTGTATCAATAAGCGTTTCCATATGTCAAACTGTTGTACTCTTTGACTAAACACAAAGTCAACGCTAGCTAACATTAAAAGCATGGAAGTGGAAGAAGTGGAAGCGAGGGATGTCGAAACGTTTCGAGCTGTTTGAGATTGTAATAATCAATTATTAGGCTAGTCCGTCATGATTCCGACCCATGCAATGACATTAATGAATATATATATATACATATATATTCGGTAAAACTGCTGAGGAAATCTTGCATATGTCTAAAATTCAATTTATTAGATGCAACGCTTTACAACGTGTCACCGAAATAAGGACAAACATAAAACACGCCAACTAATTTAAAGTACATAAATATATAAAATCGTTCTAGAGAAAAATAAAATTATTCTAGGCTATAAATTAAAAGATACAAACATGTAAAGTTTTGTTGTTGTTTCTAAATCGTGCGTAGTGTTCATTACACTTGTAGAAGCAGGTAAAATCGATTCTACTCTCGATACAAAGTTTCGGTTATTTCAATTGGCTTATATGGGCCCAAAAGACGTTATATGGGGCCCAAAGGGCGTTTGCCGTCTCATAAATAGTTTTTACGAATATCAGTAAGCAGGCATTTCACGAATGTATTTCGATAGCTAAATAAATAACGATGGCAGACGAGCGGTCGGGCCACATGATGGTAAGTGGTCACCGCTGCCCATGGACACCTGCAACACCACGAGGTCTTTCAAATGTCAAGTCTTTATCACTATAAAAACGGAAGATACATATTTTTTAAAACGGCCAGCGCCATTCGGGCCCATTGTGCGTTGTATATAATGTATATCGTTGTATGTAAGCACCTATGGCAATAGGTCTCTTACGCCTGCGGTTAACCGCACAGCTAACGAAAGGCGAAAATCGCAGGTGCGCATGGGATCTAATACTTACTGGTAACATTTGACAGTCGCTAAACTTTTAATTCCAATTCATATTTCATTGCAGCCTTCATAGGAAACCATTTTGATCTAGGTATATTTTGTAATGAAATAGGTTTAGAAAGTCAGGTTCCGCCTCAGTGATCGAGTTTAATTTGAAACAGTCGCCACCTCACCCTATACTACCTAAACTATTAACCTGAAACTCAAACGTCCAACTCATTAAGGTCTTCATGGATTTTGATTGACTTTTTGCTTTTTCTGTGTAGTAACTATTGGATATAATATATCTGGTAGCGTTTTCTTTAGCTTGTCAACGTAGAATTCATTTATTCCCATAGTCTACATTCATCACAGTCAAGTTTGTTTTCCATCTACCATTGATTGCATGTAAACCACTCACAGTGTTTAAACTGTGATTTTAGTGGCCTCTTCACATTCCACAGCCTCACATTAACCTGTTAAAATGTGAACATAGGGTTGTCACACTACCCTATAATAATAATAATGAACCACAATTTACCGTATTACGAGTGCATTGGTCGGAGAACACAGATTTTGTATTGAAATAGACCTAACTCGTTACAAATTCTCGATTAGTATACGAATACTAAATCATCGCATGTAAAGTATCGGCCAATCTTGTGTTCGCACAATTACAAACTCCTTTGCAGTTGCATTATAAACTTATTCAATAAGCGGTTAGGTAGCACCAACCGCAAATACAATGTTGTAGAACAAACCCACATTCAAACATACAATCGGTTAGAGCCACGTTAATGAACTTTAAAATCATTGTAACGTATGTAATCGTGTGAACACTTGGTTGACCAATATTATACCAAAGATCACACTATCGATTTTTAACAGTAAACTAAAATAAGTATAATATTTATTTATTTAGGAACATTACAGCACGACTATATAATAAATAATTAAATGCGAAAGTAACTTCATATTGTCATTAACTGCAAAAACATGAATTTAATTAGTATATTTAGTGCAAATGACTTAGGTATAGTTATTAATATTTACATAGTCCTTTCCAACTAAGTGATATACTTTCCTTTTCAGAGAACCATATCTGTTTAGATAAGTGACAACCCTAACTCCACACGACCCTTAATTATATTTCAAGAGCGTTCGCAATTCTTTAACATAAAAATCTCATCGCGGCTCCATTACCTAACTATGACGAAAGAGAGGTACGAAAACCACAATAATGCTTCCCTGTCAATTAGGGAAATTAAATAAACCGAAGCGGGTTGGTCGGTGGAAATTAATATCACTTTTATAACATCAATTAAGCGGAACACGGCTCGCATTTACGTGAGTAAAAATACATTATGGAGAGCAAACTTGGGCTGTGACAATTTGTATGTTAGCGTGTATCGTTATTTATTGCTTATAGTTATTTAGTTTTCTATAGTATTTACGTTTTTGAAATACAGTTAATTTACACTATAGTTTCTTGTTTTAACCCTTCCCGTGCCTAACTTGCTCTGCAAGTTAGGCTTGGATTTGTTATGCCTTATAAATTAAATACTGTACGTTTTCATTAATATTTTTTTTCTAGACTAGGGGGCGGACGAGCAAGCGGTCCCACGTAATGGAAGTGCTACTGCCGCCCATGGACACCTGCAACGCCAGGGGGTATGCAGGCGCACCGCAGACCTTGCAAAATCCTATTCAGAGCTTTAGATCATTCATTAACATGTTCGTCTCTTCCCGTGAGTGTCGAAAAGACGGTTAAGGGATAATAAAGCGCTACCATAAGCCCTGCGGAACTATATTACCTTTTAACTGTTTTTTATTGGAATGGCTAAATTCTTTTGCCCCTAATGACTTTTCAAGAGTCACCGGACATGTATGGTTTTATAAGGCGAGCGCAGAAAGCGCTCAGCCAGGAACACGGAGTGTGTACAGCAACTAGCTTAAGGTCTACCCCGCTGGTAGACCGGCGGAAGGAACGAACCTCGGCTTAGGGCGTTGCTTTGGTACCGCCCTACCGCCGCATTGCCAGTCGGTGAGAAGACCTTTTAACTCGTCAACCCGCTCCACCAGTATGTCTTTTCAAGACCATACATCCCTCGTGCGGTCGGCTTAACTGTACCTTAACATTCAACGTCGGCGGCGCACCCGCATACCTCCGGGTGTTGCAGGTGTCATGGGCGGCGGTAACACTTACCACCACGTGGGACCGCATGCTCGTCCGCTCACTTGTCTATTTAAAAAAAATGCACACGACAATGTGAGGAGGCCCGTGCCCAGCAGTGGATATTAAAGGAACTGGTTATCCGCACCGAGCAAAATTTACTTTATTTTTTGTGGGCTAATTTATTTTATTTACTTACTTCTCAGATAATTATTATTTTGCATGTTAACAAAAAGAATTTCAAAAATCTGTATGTCAGTTGTAATTAAAAACTTGTTTAGTTGAACTTTGACCCGAGGAGGCGAGGAGGAGTATTAATGGATGCGAAAATATTCAGGGCGCGCCCTACCAAATTACGAGCGAATAATCGTATAAAATATTTACTGGGCGGTGTCTTCATTGCTGCTGATGATGAGTCAATTTTTATTATAACTGTGGTTTAAATATTAATATACATAATGTGCCGTGTAGTGTTAGCCGGTTATAGAATAGCACCACCCCATCCCATCTGTTCCCGTGGGTGTCGTAAAGGGCGAGTAACGGATAACAAAAGCGGCTGCCACAGGCCCTGACGAACTACACCACTTCTAAAACAGTGCACTCACCAACGCGCTTGGTCAGCATGGCGTATTGCGGCCATACATACGACAGAGTGCACAAGGAAGTCCATTCCCAGCAGTGGATACCGAAAAGGCTGGTTCCACTTTGCAGACATAATAGATAAATAAATAACGCCACACTCAATGGCCCACACTAGGATTCCCTGTGTCGTGGGTCCAGAGACACATACAAAGACAAACACAAACGAACACCCAGACCGGAACATACATTTGTCTTTTTTTTTAAATTATTAAACAAATGTATGTCCGACCGGGGACGAACCCGGGACCTTTTGCACAACAATTTGGGTCACTACCAACTGCGCCAATCGGTCGGTCAATTAACCTCATAATTAACCTCACATAATTATATCACTTTTGTATATGACGTTGTCTTCTATATTCTATTTCTATTTTCTTGCTAAAGATAGCAAATATTTCAAACTGATATCTACTTAATTTTCTAATCAATTTCGAAAATTCTTTTTAACGTGCCTTTGTTTCTAAAACACGGTCTTTTTTTGCGGAATTTTTAGGTTACAAGCAAACACCCAAATCACCTTTCCCTTTAATAACAGTGTATATATTATTATATAATATATATACCTACTGCTATATCTAGGTATTTATGTACTTATTGTATATCTATATATGTAGTATTTTGTTTACAGTTAAGCAAAGACTGCACCACCCTCATGCATTTCTGTTTAACTAAAGGTTGACTGCCAGAGGATGCCACTAGGCATTATTTAAGTCCGCTCTCTGTAGAGTTTTTGCGCGGTAAAGTTTAAATAAATAAATAAAAATAAGAGCGAGTTTCGCATTATCGTTCTAAGCTTAAATGACTATCTATTTGTGATCGTAGAGACTTCCAAATTGCTTAATTTTCTCTTCACAATCCTAAAGGAACCTGATACTCCTGAATATTTTAAATATTTTTTCAGCTTTCTTGGTGACGATAATCAAAGAAATCTCCGTTCAAGCGATAATCTGCTACTGCAGATCCCCAACCAACTGGTTTCTTCTCTGACTCCTTCACCGTACAGGCTGCCAGGTTCTGAAACGCTCTGCCCGTCAATATCAGAAAAGCCGCATCACGTGCTACTTTTTAAAAACGGCCTTTTACTTAACATGGAAAATATTGATTTGAAATAAATTGACTAAAGTAGGTACAGTACTTGAGAATATGAAAAAGCCATCGTGTAATGAGACGAAACATCACTCCTTCGTATATTCACGAACGTACACTAAATGAATGAAAAATCTTAAAAATCCTATTTAAATTATTGAATGAATACTTTATGACAACAGCAATAAAGTTCAGAATTGCTATGTCACATGTGTCACTTGTAATCTTTGATTGTGAATAAGTGAAGTTTTTAAAAGTTCATAGAACATTATTTGAATCAATGTTCTAAATTCAAATTAATCACGAATTTGCTTTCATTTATATAGAGCAAATACAAGTGTGATTTTAATCCACTAAGTGTGACAATGAAATCTAATAAGAGTACTTAATCGTGAATAATTTTTAGCATGAATCTCTATTTATGTGTTCGTGAGGGATATATAGACAAATTTGGTATAAATTTACTTAATAACATCAAGTTCACAATAACCTTTTTGAAACATTACGAGTACTTTATTAAAAATGGTATATTTTTTTAATTTGAAGAAAGGAGTTTATTCAATTAAATAACTTGCCGAGCGTGTGAATAAATAATTTTCCCTCTTTTAAAATCAGATGGTGGCATAATTATTTTGTAATTATGTTATAAATATTCGTAATTGACTCGTATACTGTCTCAAAGGCAATAAATTACGATTCGTGTAATTGTGAAAAAAATTCCTATATTATTTCATGTTAATTACCAGCGACGTACCTAATCTTATTATTAAGTGACTGGTGGATATATTGGCAGATGTATAAGTCTATGTTGGTGTGTAATCAGCTGTTAAAGAAATATTACCATTGTCTGGGTGGTTGACTCGAGGCAAAGCAGTTCGCTTTAAATAACATCCTCTTTATATCTACATAACGATTAATTATATTATTATATATATACATCAACCGGGAAGATGGATTATAAACTAAAAGACTGTAACTGTAAGGATTATAAACTGGAAGATTATTTACCGTCAAATAATTCCGCGGATATTGTTACTGTAATGTATCGCAGCCTTTCCGAATGTGAAGATCAAAATGTGGGTAGTTGATAAAACTGCCATCCTCCCATCCTGGCTCCCAGCTCCCATCCTGGACACCCGCCTCTTCAGTCAATTCATGACCACGACTGGAGTAACCCGTACCGGAACGTCGAGTAGGAATAAAATGTAAACAAATACCTTTATTATACCGATTAAGATTAGATTTAGAATATAAAATTTATTATATTACCCAATAATATACTGACGATTACAAGATCGAGTTTCTAACCTGGATATTGACTGTATTTGAAATATATTTATTAATCCATTTAAGAGGGGTTTCAACGCTTATGTTTACCTTAAAAAATATGTATGTTAATGTATGTATGCGTATGTTTAAAAATATAGTCCATAGCAACAGTATCTTTCTATCCACTGCTGGATATAAACCTCTCCAAAGGACCGCTACTATTCATGGTCTTTTACTCTTCTCATCTAGCCACTATCAGCGACTTTCTTCAGTCCACCCGGCCGGGGGTGTACTACGCTACGCTTCCCGGCGCGTGGTCTTCATTCTAGGACTCGTCTACTATCGGATATCGGCCATATATATATGCCCACTGTCACTACAGCTTGTTGATTTTTTGAGCTATACCGGGAACAATATTTGTTTGTCGATTTTTTTTTCGTTTCCCATTTTGTCCAGTAATAAGATTCCAAGAACATGACATAATATCATAGTTAAATATAAAACAGGAACCAGGTAAATTGGCACATACACTACTGTGCAAAATTTACCTTGTTTCATGTGTTGTTTATTTCGTCACAACCAATATTAATAACTGTTTGTATTTCGTTACTAAATTACTGGTTACCTTTTTATAACACCTCTAAATTGATAGTAAGTAGAATTTAAAAACACTAGTGTTATATGTCAAAGTTAGAATTTTGGTAACAGGAATTTACAGTTATGCAACTCAACGGTCCCTGGAGAATACGTGGTTTGCGTTTTACGTTCCATATTTAGTACACTTGAATCACTTGCACAGCACCAAGAACTTGTATATAACCTGATACAGTGCGGCACTAATCGCAGGAAGACGTTCTAAAATTATCGACCACTTATTAGAAGCGGTAACTCAATCGCTTGCAGGCACGTATCGATAAAATACACCTATCGATACTAGGTTGATACAATATATACTCTGTTGCACCGCACTAGAGATAGGCATCGGCAAACGAGCTGGAACGTTAGGGTGCTTTAACATTGCCTACGATCTATGTTCTAAATTCCGACTGCGATAAATACCGCATAAACAGATTATGTAAGTTTATGTAACGTCTACAATATCTTTATAATTGGGTACCTGACTGTAGTTGAAAGTGATGTGTTTTAAAACAAAACCCAAAAAATAAATTCTTTAGAAAATGAGATAGCTATCGCCATCCCTGTTAGTCATGCGCAGTTGTAATAGCGCTACTGTTTTTTTTCTTCTTTTTATAGAAGTGGTGGCAAACTGTCGGACAGCCCACGACGTGGTAAGTGATCACCATCTATGAACGCCTGCAACACCATCCATGAACGCCTGCAACACCCCCTATGTTGTTGCAGGCGAGTGCGTTGTCGACCTTGCAGAATCCTATTCACAGCTCTTTTAAATAATTCCATGTCGTTCCACTTCTAAGCCCTATAACTCAGTAATCAATAAATGAATTAATCATTCCAGAAATTAGATTTTGATTGTACCAATCGATTTCTGGTATTTGAAGTTATTTAATTATATTTCCTTCTTTAACAGCAATATACTTACTCTCTCCGCTACTGGACATATGCTTCTCCAATTTTTTTACACTTTGCCCTATTTGTTGTATGGCCCGGTCTGCAAATTACGTCTTTAATCGAATTATTGCATCCGGCTGGTGGTTTGCTGGTGGTTTTTCTTCCCGTTCGGGATCTCCAGAATACCACTAAAGCACCTATATGCCAGTAATAGGTAGGTAGTACTTGTAAATATAACAAGTACCTATATTTACAAGTACCTATTTGTTGTAAGCTCGGTTTCATCTGGGAGAGCCGATATGAAATACGACAAGCTTAGCAAATGCACTAATTTCTCGATGCAAAACACTTTCGGAATGAATACGCGTCAACAATGAAAAAAAGCTGATCACGTTGCACTTTGTATATTTATAGAAACTAATAGTTTTAGTTTGACAGGAAATGAAATATTAACCTTAATTAATAGTTCCATCAATAAAATAACTGTTACAGGGGCAGAAATATCATCGGACAAGAAAACAAATTTACTCTCAGTGGCCAATCCACTTTGTCGGCGTCCGCTTGCGTGTCTTAGCTGGAAGCGATTTATTTTGATTATAGTTGTTTCTGCAACAGAAAACAAGCTATAAATTAATGGGGAAGACTTAATTAGCCCGGTGTTTCCAATACCATTAGTGGTTCGTGATGACAGGCTCCCCGACTGTATGGAACTGATGAAATATTTGGGCGTTGTCTTAATGTTACCACTCCGGAAAATTGGGGCTGAACCTTCGAAAATTCTTTTGTAATAAATGCGCGGAGAGGAACTTGAAGAAAACAAAGTAATGTGCTGACGCAATTTGTAATCGTGTAGTGTGTTACTAAAACACGTTATACACAACGTTATACACACGTTATACACGTTTAAAAGTGCGTGTTATACACGTATTTTTAAACGTGTCTCTAACGTGATATCTTTATCCATTTCATTATGCTCGACGTTTCGGACAGTTTGCACCACCCATGGTCACAAGCTGACTGATCAGCAGCATTGCTACACAAATAAAGAATATATCTATCTATGAATGCTGCTATTATTATAGCTGTGTTTTCGAGGCATATAATTTCTTCTATAATACTCATATTTTTAAATCGCCCAACTTAAAATTTTAAATTTAGGAGCATATATGTTCCAAGCCTTTAAAAGATTGAAGAGCAATGCCTGTATTTGAATTTGACGTTGCTATATCAAAGGCTTTTCGAAATCCACTTCAAAGAGACCGGGAGGGGAATTAATTCGTCTATTATTGGAGTGTATAAAAAGGGCAATGGTTCCGTATACTCGTATATCGTTCACTTTGTAGGCGAACGGAAATTGAAGACATTTGATATCCCGGAGATTTCGAAGCATTTTCGCACGAATTCTGTTGGAGCTACGCATGTAACTTCGCTCTCGGTATTAATAAACATTTGAAAGCAAATATTTTGGTATTGCCTTGTATTTCATTACGCAAATTCCAATTATGCATTATGAAAGAACATGGCGGACAGGAGAGCAAAGTAGAGCATTATTACATATTTCATCTTCTTTTATATTATGACATGACTGAAGTGGATCGAACGAACGGAGAAATATAATTCAGCATGCGCCTTTCTGTTTTGAACTGAATGTTATGGAGAATAAAATTCACTTTTGATTGTTAGGAAAAAATGCTCGCTCTCCGTGAGATGTGCGCTTAGGTTTAAAGGTAGAAAATTACTCATTTCCCCGTTAGCTCTTGAGATTACGTCGAGGGCGTTTAGTACACGAATTTAGTAAACGAGAAACATTTCTCAGTTTTTGTTTTTTAAACATAAACAACCGTTGCTAGCCTCTTGGAATGCCAAGACTTGTTGCTTTTACCATCTTGAGCAATTCCGGCGGTATACGAAGAGAATTTCGTCGCAACGGTACCTAAGCACGCAACATTTCATTGCCTTAATGACGCCCTTTGAGCTTAACGTTTGGCGCCCAATAAATGCGTGCCCTAGCGCGACATTGTCGACAGATTTTAATTTATCAGCAGCTATTTTGGTATTAACAGCTCTTTCACAGTTCTCTGTTCATTACCTCGCTTTTATTTAGCCACTCCAGTTTACTAGCCTATTCGCTTTTAATTGGTCCCCACATAAAGAATTAAACTAGAGCCATGTGTAAATTAGAGAGTATTTTTTCAAAGGCAAGAGTTGGACTCATGCTATTTTTACTGTTTGCTTTAATTACAAGTGAAACAGTTGATCCACAAACCGAGTTATTTCATACAAATTTAACGACGTTTGGAATGAATGTTTAGGCGACAGTAGTCGGTATTATGTAAGTAATAACTCGCTAGTGGTTCTGTCGCACGCAAGTTTTAGCATATCGTATGTAAAGTTAATTGCTATAATATAAAAAGTAGGTACTTGGGCTAACCGCGATATTAGGCAAATTATGCCACGCTACGTGGTACCGTTTGCAGCAAAAACAATACTTTCATATATATATTTATATAAAGCTCTTGTCTATATGTTATTGTCTGCTTGTGCATTTAACTTGTGATGGAATTGAAAGATTTTGATACATTTTTCACCGTTACCTAGGTTTATTGTTTTTGAACAAATAAACGAAACGTCCAATTTAAGCAGAGTATTAACAGAACGAGTGAAAGAAAAAGAAACGACGAAGACAGAATCATTAAGACACATCAAGGTAAGTTGTAAGAAGCCTTTTGAGTAGGCGTCAAGTCTACTCGAGTAGTAAATACGTTATTTCTATCTGGCCAGAGCCGCTGACGAAATATGCTTGTCCGATAAAATAATACTTTTCAGGGATTTCCTTTATAAATAATAAAGAAAAAGTAGTAAACAACATTCTTGTACTATTACGTAATTATTGACCTGAATAAACTTTGGTCATTTCATTTGCTATTACTTAGTTTACTGTTTCACGTAAAGGTCAAATTCACGTGAAACAAGTTTATTGTTTATACTGTATCTGAATTTGTAATTCTCCTGTTGTAATCTTTATCATTTAGGTAATATATCTTTTATAAGTTTATGGAAAGAATAATATTTACAAAGTGGGCAAAATATTTATACTTATTGCGAGTACATTTTTCTTTTACTATGTAAGTATAATAATGTACTCGCAATAAGTATAAAAAAAATTAAAACGAAAAACACCTGATTAGTTTATACACAATTGAAGACAAACTAATGGTATTAATTTTAAATTATATTCACAGCCCTGTCTAGTGTAGACATTTTTATGTACATTATTACATTCAGAGGTAATCTAGTGTAGTAGATGACTGCAATGTTGAAGTTGAAAGCTTTATACTTATTTCATCTTTATTTGAGTACATTCCAGGTCTACCTAGTGTAACAATAGTACATTAGTGTCTAGGCCCGAAATAAAGCAATTGACGGCCGAGTAATATTGGATGGACGAGGCGAAACCGAGTCCTTACGAAGTCCTTTTTAAATAAACGAGGCCGTTAATTGCTATTTCGTCCGAGACTTGTATAGTACTTTTCTCTAATTTGCGAGGAAACAACAAACAAATTAACTCAAGAAACAGAAGTTTCATTCCTGCCAATTCGTTTTAAAAACGAATTAAACGTTTTAAAATTTATAATAAGAAGTTGTTCAGCCAGAATTTTTCATCATTGTATAGAGTTCAGAATCATGAGTTTCAATATTAAAAAGGTCATATTAAGAATAATCATATTCAATTCAATCAACAAGAAAATAAAACACGATCAATATAAATCTTGCTTTGCCGCGTCAACATCTCTGTTATATTAGTTGTCACTGTGAGATTTTATAAGTTTCTACTATATTATTAGTGTGTAAATCTTGTGATGCAACGCCGGATTTACATAAGATAATATAAAAATACAATTATTAAGTTTAAATACTAAGATATAAGTGAACTATCGCCCGCAATAGGCGAGATACAAGGATTAGTGAACAAATTTAAATAGTGAAATATTTACATAAGTTAATAAGTGAAATAAAACGGAAAATAGACAAATTTAAATAGTACTCGTATAGTGTTATATAATTATGTGATAAGTTATGTGTGTGAGTGAATACAAGGATTATAAAAGGTGAGCTATTCGAACAAATATTACTACAGCGAAGTGTAAAGTTTAACTCAGACGAACCACTTTGCAACATGAACACAAGCTACTGGTTGAATTTGATTCAGATTTACATTGTGTGTTGACATCAATAAAACAGTATTTAATTAAAGCAATTTTGTTAGGATTGCCGGCGAATACTCCTCATTTTTAAATTGTATTACCTAATGAATCTTGTTATATTACGACTGAAACGAGTACACCCCATCTACCGGAGCATATTCAGAAACCCAAATTAAGTATCTAATAGGTGTGCGCGAAAGTCAAGATTTTTTAAAGATAGTTTACAATATTTATACAAAGAACAGACCCTTCCCCGTTTTTATTCTTATAAATAGTTTTATAGAATCCCTACATCTGAAAGCAAAGATAATAATCTGTCTGTTACTTGTACTAATCATGATTACAGGTTTTAAGGTTTCCAAATAAATCTATATACTACACACTATAGAGAAATAGAAGTAAGTTTTTTTTTCAAGAGGTCAACTGCAAATGGCCAAGTCGAAAGCTAAACGAGAGCTAGGAAAAGTTTTAATGCGTTCGGAAATAAATCGGGCTATTTATCTTTATAACCCACCCTTCGGCGTGTGACGGCACCTTAATGTGAGAGTACTGCGGTGTTTGTTGACCTGCATTTCATGACAATATTTTTTTTAAATGTTACTTTGAGTAAATGTGTGAGAAAGTGTGCTGTTCCGCTCTGTCCTTGTAATACCAGTTCACCACCATAATTTCAGGGCGTGAAGAATTCACTCGCAATGGATACAATACAAATACATATATGATATGATACCTCGGCCGATAGAGGTATCATATAGGATTTTGCTAGTCTTGTTCATACAAACTGAATAGTGGCACTGGCAATGGGTTTAAATACCGACTCCGAGCACGTTCGTTGACACGCGAACAGTCCTGGAAATAGACTTCACGGCGTGTGTAGGTGTCGGCATTAGAGCAATATGCCTAATAGTGTCACGAGTTGATTGGAGAGGTTTGTCCAATGTCCATGTCGAGAGACAAGCGACTTTATCAACCACGCGGATTCAGTCTATGTTCGATTTTACAACACAATAAATATTCACACAAACAGATACACACCTTTACTGCATACACAATACTTAACAAGTAGTACTCGAGAAAAAGCCATCGTACATCATCGTCTACTTTCGTTTCTTAGTCCCTTTTTCGCAATTACACGAATCGTAATTAGTTGCCTTTGACAGTATACGAGTAGGTCGCGTTCAATTACGAATATTAATATAGAGCAGTTGTAACGAAAGTTACAAAATAGTTATGGCAAGACTTGATTTTAAAAGAGGAAAATTCAAAAGCTCGGCAAGTTATTTAATTGCAGGAAATATTTTCTTCGAATTAAAAAATGTAATTATATCACTTTTAATAGTCATGTTTCAATAAGGTTATTGTGAACCTGATGTCATTCCGTAATATATATTATACTAAATTCATCTATACTCGTATATCCCTCACCAACATAAATAATGAAGATTCATCCCGGAAATGATTTACGAATAAGTACTCTTATTAGGTTTTGTTATAACACTTAGTTGATTAAAATCACACTTGTAATTGTTCTATATAAATCAACGCTAATTCATGTTTAGTTTGAATTTAAAATAGCGATTCAAATAATGTTCTATGAACTTTTATATTCAGTCAACGATAACAAGTGACACATGTGACATAACGAACTTTATTGCTGTCACCATAAAGTATTTATTCTATAATTTAAATAAGTTTTTAAGATTTTTCATTCATTTAGTATACGTTCGTGAATAAACGAAGAGTATTTTTTATATTATCGAGTATTGTACCACTTTTATTTTTGTAGTTTATTTTCTTTTCACTCTTGCATCCAAATGCACACACTCACTCATACACATATTCCATCGATATATAAAGTTAAGTTACCACTGACTCACTGACTGACTCACCTATAGTTGATCTCCGGGTTCCCGCCTGGTGGGTGAGGAACTTTAAATGAGAAAGTACGCGGATGGGTCCCGTGACCACCAGAAAAATCCGACTTTTGCAACTTGCCCAAACCTCACGAAAATTTCCAACGGCCCGACCAAACGGTAACAGCTGCGCGGGGGGTGCTCGACCAAATGTCGTAGGGAACCGCCGGCAGATGCCAGGGGGCGTCGCGAAAATTTGAATTTCGAACGTCCAGCATCGCCTCCATACAAAATGAAATCGCTCGTAGTTTTAAAACGGTAAGAGGTAGGGGGGAGGTGCTCGACCAAATGTCATTCGGGCCGGGGTGGGTCTTCTCGTGGGCAAAAAATTTTTTCAAAATGGCGGATTCAAGATGGCGGCCGTTTTTTAAGTTTGTCCTAGGGGGGTGGAAATCGGTGTCCTGGGGGTAGTGGGGGCCCTGATTGAGAATTTCGGATCGGTTTTTCGATCCCGCCATTTCCAAGATGGCGGCCGTCAATTGAAATTTTAAATTTCGATCGGCCATAACTCCCGCGAGGCCAGAGGCCGAGTCCAGCGAGCGAGGCCGCAGGCCAAACTCACCCAGGACCTGCACCGGGAGTGGGCCCGTTTGCATCCGGTGGACCTTCAGCTCGACGGCCGACGGCCTGCCCAAACGGTGAGAGATAGTCATATGGTGCTCGACCGAATGTCATAGAGAACCGCCGGCACTTTGACGAGACTGCAATAAAAATTCAAAATGGCGGATTCAAGATGGCCGCCATACAAATTTATTTTGACCGTATCTCCCAAACGGGTAGAGATATCGGATCGGTGCTCAAACTAATATGAGGGGGCAAGTTGATGTCCTTCCACTGGATGAAAAAAATTTTCCAAAATGGGGAATCCAAGATGGCGGCCATTTTTCAAATTCTTCCGATCGGGATGAAAATTAATACCTGGGGAGTTCAGGGGATGCTGATTCGGGATTTGGAAACTTTTTTTTTATTCCGCCATTTTTCAAGATGGCTGCCATACAAAGTGGAAAATTCGATTTTGGGGTCCGAGGGCATTTGAGAGGCGGTAGGCCGAATCAGACGGGGGGTGCGGGGCGGATTTCCCCCTCGTTAGAAACTCCGGCCTTTGGGAAAACCGGGTAGAAAAAAAAATCCAAGATGGCGGACACAAAATGGCGGAAATTAAAAAAAAAACTTGGAAATTTAAATATTACTGGACAAACGTGTTTCAAGTTGGAAAATTGGGGAGGAAATTGGCTTCCGGAGAGTTCCCATTAGGGATTTAGGGTAGGTGCCGAGATTTCCCAAGATGGCCGCCATACAAAATTCTTTCGTCGACAGCTCCGGAACGGTTAGAGATATCGGATTGGTGCTCAAACTAATATTGGTTATCATGACGATGTCTTTCTACTGAGGGGAAAATTTATTTTCAAAATGGTGAATCCAAGATGGCGGCCATTTTCTGAATTCATCCGATTCGGATAAAAATTGATATCTGGGGGGCTTAGGGGATCCTGACTAAGGATTTGGAATTATTATTTGTATTTCACCCTTTTTCAAGATGGCGGCTATACGGCGAGGCCGCAGGCCGAGCTCCGCGTAGGGCGAAGCCCGGAGCGTCAGAACTCTACCACTTTGTAACTTAGGCGAGGCCGAAGGCCGACCTGCGTCTAACGAGGCCGCAGGCCGAGCTCCGCGTAGGGCGAAGCCCGGAGCGACCGGATTACGGTACCACCAGCCGTGCACGTTGTGTAACTTAGGCGAGGCCGCAGGCCGAGCTCCGCGTAGGGCGAAGCCCGGAGCGATCGGACTACGGTACCACCAGCCGTGCAAGTTGTGTAACTTACGCGAGGCCGCAGGCCGAGCTGCGTCTAACGAGGCCGCAGGCCGAGCTCCGCGTAGGGCGAAGCCCGGAGCGACCGGACTACATTTTACAGCAATTTTTCAAGTAGTCCGACCCGAATGAAAATTGATACCTAGGGGGCTCAGGGGACCCTGATTAAGGATTTATGTATATTTCCAAGATGGCCGCCCTAACAAATTCTTTCGTTGACAGCTTCGGAACGGTTGAACATATCGGATTGGTGCTCAAACTAATATGGTTTATCATGACGATGTCTTCATTTGGGGATAATTTTTTTTTAAGATAGTGAATCCAAGATGGCGGGTATTTTTCAAATTCATCCGAGCCGAATGAAAATTAAGGATTTAGGGTTATTTCCAAGATGGCCGCCCCACAAAATTCTTCGGATGACAACTCCGAAACGGTTAGACATATCGGATTGGTGCTCAAACTAATATTGTTCATCTTGACAATGTCTTTATACTGAGTTAGGAAAAATTTAAAGACGGCGAATCCAAGATGGCGGCCACTTTTCATATTCACCCAAGCCGAATGAAAATTAATATCTGGAGAGTTCAGGGGGGCCCGATTAAGGATTTGGAATTTTTATTTAGATTCCGCCATTTTTGAAGATGGCCGCCGCGCAGGAGCCGCACGACGAAACTACAGCGACCCCTCCCAGTGAGTAATCTACGCGAGGCCGAAGGCCGAGCTCCACGGCGCGAGGCCGCAGGCAGAGCTCCGCGCAGGGCGAAGCCCGGAGCGTCCCCCCCTCAGGGGGAGGCCGGCGCCCGCGGGGCGCCGCCGAAACCTAGTTATATATATATACCTGAGTCTTACGCGGTAGATTATTGTATAAGTAAGCCTATCGCCGACGATAAATAATTAATTATCTATTTTGCATTGTACACATAGTAAAATCCGTTTTTGGAAATAAGCTTAATTTAAAAGTATAATAAGTTCACATTTCTGTTTTGCTGTGGATTTCTGTTCATGAGTAAAATAACACACAACTTTCGTTTACTTCTTTCATACTAGGGCCTACCCTCGGCTTTCACCATCACCAAGCCTGTGAATCCACCAACAAGGCCTATGTCCAACAACACAACTCGTATACCGTTCTTATAATAAAGATAATTTAAAGTCACGATATACCGTCTATATTGCCGGGTCTTGTATTTTATGACTAAATACTCATTGAATGGCACACCCAGTTTACTACTAGTTGTAGTAAAATGTGGGAGTTTTGTTGAATCAAGTGACCTAAACCCACATACTGTTAGAATCAGCTTTCATCATAAACATTGGCGAGGTGACGTAATCCCTTGTTTTTTAAATGTGACACGAAAAGGTAATGTGTCGACACATTAATATTTGTATCGCGTTTTCAATGACGGGTCTGCGGGAACTTAAATTTTTTCTGCCATCATAGTTATAGGCATTTTACTCCAAATAGAATAATAGAACCACGTTGATCTATTTACTTGTTAATATAATTTGCGATAATGAAGAGTATGCAATTATCACTTCTTGTAAGAAAGGAACCGTTACTAGTAAACACATTCTCCAATTTTTAGCAATTAAGGAATGGCTTAAGTGGAAATGGGCAGGTTACGTATGTCGTAGAGAAGACGGGCGTTGGAGCCGTCTGGAATTCTGGAATGGCGACCATGGATTGACAGGAGACGGGTGGGCAGACCCGTTGGCGTGACGATGTCATGAAAGCGGTGGGAACGAGGTGGATAAAAATTAAGCAAACGACCAACAGATAAAGATGGGAGTGCACAGGAAAAAGACCCAGTTCAGCAGTGGACTGCAGCAGGCTGATTATGATGTTGATGATGAAGGAATGGCAATTATGGAAGCATAAGGAGATTATATACAGGACCGTAGAGGACGAAAGGGAGCAGAATGTCGTGTTGGTGAGACTTGACAACTGGACTGAGCCTACTGAGGCTGGCTATTTAGAAACTTGTAATGAACCTTATAGAGTATAGACTAACATAGTTATTAACCTTTAAAAATATAGAATGGAGAAAATTACCATTATCTTACTTTTTTTTTCGGATAAGGAGTTTTATTGTCGGTTCTCAGATAATATAGCTATGGGTACTTAAAAGCACAGCCTGATTGAAGTCGTGAAGCGTTATATTAAATGGTCGAGTAAAATCATTAAACTGGTGAATAGACCCCGAACTATTTAAAAAACTATACTGAACCCTATAAACTGTACACATAACTTATCAACCTTATTATATTAAACATGACACTTGAACTAAACATTATAAAAATACATAACGGACACTGTACCCTTTATATGTAGAACCCATTTATGTATTTACTCTTTATTGTAAATTATTACAAATAGCCTACTTAACTAACGCCTTACAGCATTATCCCCCAAGTCAACCTTTGGGCTATATACTATATATAGTCGATATAATACAGTAGATTCTCCGTAAATCCATTGAAGTAATGGTCTACAGTTCAAAAAACACTTAACGCGTCACATGTGCGCCACGAACTAGTACAGTAAACTCTTTAGATCCGAAACTTGGGTTAGTCCATTCGCCGTGACTTGGGCTCGACCGAGTTATGATCTTTACGAGGGGTTGAAAGCTCTCACTTTTTTATTATTGCCTTTTATATTGTGCCGGGTACTTAAACTGTTTAACCGAGGTCAAATGAAAGGGCCCGGTATGAAACAAAGCCTGTATTTTGGGCGGGAGTGTTATATACTATTTTATTAATGGGAGTGCATGAAATTTTCATTCCAATTTATGGAGCGTTACAAATAGGGTTGCGACTCGCGTGCTATTTATTAATGTAATACAAAACATTGCATTAATATAGTGCAGAAAATACCTGATTTTTTTCATGGAGATGGAACATTTGAGTCTTAAAATAATTTAAAAATAAACTGAACATACTAGAAATTTATTCGTGAAATTAAATTCAAAATATTTTGAAAAATGAGTTATAGGGCGGTTCTTTAGTCAAACTTAGAAAAAGAGTGGGCTACTATGTAAATGATGTCACTAATACAGTGGTGTCATTATACCTACGCGTGAATTTCAAAGATAGCTCCCCATTTCAAATATTTCTTAACAAATTTGCTTTTTTTTAATATTAGTTTAATTTCGTCTCTAATCGTCGAATAAATCATCAAATAAGTCAATATCATCAAGTACAGATACTGTATTATTTTTACTACTCATATTTAAAAATCATTTAAAAAGAACCTTACGTAAATATTTCCTAAATATATTTTAATAGAAAAAAGGAATACATATATTTTTAAATAAATGTCCTAAATGACAATAATATTGTTACTTTTTACAAACAAACAACGAAATAAGGCGGCAAATGATCTTAAATAAACTGCCCCGATTTTATTTTCATATTTTTTTTCCTACATGTTATCTTGATGGGTATATATTTTTTCTCTAATTGCGACAACCCTATATAGTTACGTAACCTCGTAATTACTGAGTTGTATGTCAGACAGGATTGTTTCTGTTTTTGAGGTAGCTACGAGTTTTGTTTTAATTTATGCTGCGATTGTGACGATTTGAATGTTCAAATGAATGGTTTTATGAGTCAGTCGTTCGAAGCGCTACTAAGCCACACCTTGTTGACTAACGTCACTAGGTATGTATATATATATCTATATGTATAGAGTAGGTCGTTTCATTGCCTTTAAAGTATTGTATAAATTAACAACCAATATTATTTACTTATACATTTGCCTATGAACAAATATGTCTCCTATTTCTTATTATATGTTTGTTGCGTGCTTTTCAATGATATAACTCCTATCGGTTATTCCAAGGTTGACTGGAAGTGACTCCTTTTAGGATTTGTATTTACGGTAATATTGTAATATCTTACTGTAAAAATTTATTATAAGTACAAGAAAGAGGAAAAACAATATTAAACAATACAAAAATATAATTATGAAATATTTATTTGAATCGACAACCTTATCCAATAACATTTCACGGCCAATAACAGATTCAATGATAAAATATGATAAAATTAAGTTAAACAAACGTATAAAGTAGCCTAAACTAATCATTAAAATCAATAATAAAAATCAAGTAGCCAAAGATTTAAAAGTAGCCAAAGGTTATTTTTTAAAAACCTGATAAAAGTAACTACTCGTAAAATAAAAGAAAAGAACTAGACCATATCTTATTTGGATAAATCGGGACCTTTTATAACGTTTTAAGAATTAGATGTAAACCTAATGTTGTTAAACAGTAATATTGACTGATCGTAAAAGAGTTTAAATGAGTTTGAAGTAATTAGGGATTAGTATACAAAAACTTATTAGTTAATGTAATTGAAAAGAACATTTTCTACACTTAACGTTGTTGTATTAACATATAAATATGTATACGAGTCCCGAAAAAGCAAAACAAATCAAGGATTTTGCGACACGCTTTCATTATTTTCCATGTTTTATTTCGGTACCTAATGTTAATTGGGAACAAGACAAAGTGAAGTTATTTTATATCAAATGTCCGGCTTTCGTGGGTCGCTAAAACTTCACATGATTTACATAATTTAAAGCCGTTACTCATTGGACCGAGAAAAGCAGAGATTTTTCCTCTACAAGTAACGATTTTTCCTCACTCGGCTATTTGACGCATGACGCAATGATTCCAGTTGACTTGGCGACTTCTTCGTGCGTGAGGGCAATGTAAAAAGAAACACTGAATTTTATATTGAAGTATCAAAAATAATTCGCTTCTAAATATCACAAAATGCAATATTTTTATCTCTTTCTTGTCTTTTTTACAGTCCTGTGTTAGTGGTTATTACTTCAAATGTTTTTTTTTTATTCCTTTTATTTTTTTATTAGATACTACTTACGTTTGTTTCTTAATCTTACAACAAGGGGTTGTAAGTACCTGTAAACCATCTAACGGTTTGTCTGCAATGCATTGCAACCACCCCTTTGAGTATCCACTGCTGTACATGGGCATAAAAAGGACTAAAAACGCCACACTGGTCAAGGGGTTTGGCGAATCCACTTTTTTAAAGGTGGTGTAGTTCCTCAGGGTTTACGGTAGCCGCTTTGTTATCCCTTACTCTCCTTTTACGACACAATATTACCTCTTTATTATATTAGTATAGATTAATGTAATTCGTTTAACATTTGAATATTGCTTTTGTGTCTATCAATTGAAAAAACATTCATCTTATATTATATCGTCATAAGATGGATATATTGGTATGATCTTGCCACATATTTGTGTTCGTTTTAATTTTCATAAAAATTCAACAACATCATCTAGTTCTGTATTTATTTACTCTCAAATGATATTCTTGTGGTAAAATACAGCTGTATTCCAATAATATTTATTATTTTTTGTTCATTCATTGGACTGATTGTAAATAAGGGCGTCTACTTTTGTTACGCATATAATTATTGTTCGTATTTGTATTTTCATTGCCTCTTATATCGCTCTCTTGACTTAAATGAGCTGTAGATTTGTAGGCATTCTGTATTTTCCTCGTATAATATTCCTTTTATATTCCTCTTTAATCTCTTTTTTATGAATGAAGGAAAAATGTAGTTCTAACCGCATTGTTCCCAGAGATATCCTCAATAAAATATTTAGCAAATTATTAAAGCAAGCAAGACTTCCACGCTTTCCACTACTGAGATGAGTAATTATACAATTAATTCAACAAAGCACCTAATATTACTTGGCGAACTTTGTTTTTGTCCGAAATAAGTAACAACTCCCATTGTTTGTTGTTTGTTTCAAGTTTTATTCAACGGTTGTTTTTAAGTACTTATATGTTGTTTTTAAGCAAATCAAATACATTTGCATATACGGGGTATTAACTTTATAACCGTAACTTACCCTTAGTAGTAAAGGATCGTACAGACATATCTATGCTTATATCTATACATATAATAAAATTGTAAAAAAGCCGTGTCTGTACATAAAATATGTTACAAAAAAAAACGTTGCTGTGTATGAACGATACAGAAAGAAGCCTTTTAGTTTAACGATACAGCTACTTTCAGAATTTTTGTCTGTCTGTCTGAACATGCATCACGCAAAAACTTGTTAGACAGAATTTAATAAAATTTAGCACAGTTATACCAGACCTGGATTAACATTTAACATCCATTTATATACATTAAAGAGTTCCCACGGTAAACACTAAAATTCACGCGAACGTTGGCACCACTAGTACTTAATATACATACGGTTACTGACTTTCCTCACTCGTATGAGAGAAATTCTAGACCTTAAAAATGCGCATCTATAGAATTGATTATCATAAGTGACCTCGACTTTGGGCGCGTAGGCGTATAGTTTAATTCTCGTGGGAAATTTATGATTAATCTGGATAAAAAATACCCTAAATGTTAACCCGGCACATAAGTTATAATTATGCCAAGTTTCAAATTAATTATGCCAAGCTATAATTATGACAGACAGAAATTTCAAATATTGTTATTTTGAGCTCTATATCTATCATTCGTATTTTATATTGCAATCACTTTTTTTTTTAATATTTCATGTACAGACTATTATATGTATTTTATTATTTTTATTATATGTTTATTATATGTATAGATTATAGATTGAATGATAGATTTGATGGTCATTCAAATCATCTTGAATTAGTTTGTTTAAGTCCATTGACTTTGAACTATCTTGCACAGAAGTTAGACAGAAGACCCCACAGAAGACTACCTTGAAATGTACTGCATTTCCCACTTTATCTGATTTACCCAATGTACATAACGTTTCGGTAGTGAGTGAGAGGTGCTAGAGCCCATTCCCATCCTAATCCCCATTTTCTCAACACCTTTTCCAAATTCATTCCTTAAGGTAAGCAGCGCAACCGGGGGCGTGCCATCGTTTGTCATTTTGGACTAATGTTGGCATGTATCGCGGATGTCTATGGGCGACAGTATCCACTTACCATTAGGTGGACTGTATGCTCGTCTGCTGCCTTCGTCCATAAAAAAAACTCTTTGCAAATCATAGGAGTTTAATTATTAATATCGTTGTTTTGTAGTCATATTATTATTCAATTTAGCTGGTGATTAATGTAGAATATCTTTTGTTGCAGGTAAATGTGCATCGATAAATCAGAGGAGATGATGACAAGTACGCCATAAACTACTACGAATACCTTCTATTCCACAATCCTTCAAGATTCCAAATTGACCACTATTTTTTACTTTAAACAGTTTTTTTATTTCGGTTTCGTTCGATCAAATTGACCGCGAACGAAATTTCAAACCATTCAAGTGGTATTTTCGGTCTTATGTCATTGATACGAGGGTGATCGGAATTTAATTGAAAGAATACTGAATTTGGCAGGATAAGTCGCAGATGGCGGCACCGAACGAGCTGGAGCCACAGAGGGGCGTTCAGTTAGATTCGTAAACTGTAATTGTAG
The DNA here is from genome assembly GCA_943735995.1 of Sesia bembeciformis. Lineage (NCBI taxonomy): Eukaryota > Metazoa > Arthropoda > Insecta > Lepidoptera > Sesiidae > Sesia > Sesia bembeciformis. The sequence continues at coordinate 5,253,233 of OX031044.1, read as the reverse complement.
CCTTCTCGTCCATATTGTTTTGTGCAAGGTTGGCTTTAAAACGCCACCCTGACCTAGTGGATTGGCGAGTTCACTCTGAAGTGGTGTATTTTTTCCTAAGGGCTTTGTTATACCTTAGTCGGCTTTTACGACACTCACGAGAAGGGGATGGGTTGCTACTATTCTAGCAGTGATTTGAAATCTGTTTCGAAGCTCTGCTACCTTTACATGTTTGACAACTAGGTAGGTACTTCTTTCCTAAAAAATATATTTATGCGATTGTGTTGGGGTTGAACTGTTTTGCTCATTATCGTTCGCAAACCTTCGCCCGTGTTCACCTAAATTCGCTTATATCTCTACTCTCCTTAATATTACTAAGCATTTTCACGAAAATGTATCGAATTAAAACTTAGGCCGAAATAATCGCATACCTTCGCTCGTGTTCACCTAAATTCTCTTATATTTGTATTCTCCTTAATATTGCTAAGCATTTTCACGAAAATGTATCGAATTAAAACTTAGGCTGAAATAATAAAGCCTAAAATCAGTTTTGATAGGTGTCTTAAAGTCTGTTTTAAGTACAAAACTCATTTAAAATCTAGTCCAAGTTTGATGTTAATCGTATTGATCTTCAAGTCTGCACTGCGCTTACGTAATAGAGAACAGTGCAAGCAGAGATTTGTGTGTTATGTGAACTTATTTGTATCCTCACCGTGCCAGTAACCTGCTCCTATAATAGGATTGAGTACAAGAGTAACCCAACTATGTACTAACTCGCTCCACACTTTTTAATTGAAACAATATCTTGGAATTTGGATAACATAAGTAGGTATATAGGCTTTTTTGTGTTTCTGTTTCACTCTTATAATACCTATAAGGGGTTCTTCAAAGAATAAGAATAATGCGTAAATGTAATAAAATAAAAAACACTGAAACAGTTTTCCTAACTTTAAAATCTCCGGGATCGATATACTAAACAATAGTAAAAAACTGCAATAGAATTGGCCCTATAGATCTAGGGATGAGGTCGAATAAATCGACAGACAGACAAAAGTCCTACTACAGCAAATATTTAGAAGTCTGTGCGCAAAATCCAAGGTAGACAATGCAATAACGCTCTATGTTGTTAAACTCACCCTAGCCAAGTTAGCCAGCTGTCAGTCATTTGTCGACGAATGATTCTAAATAGCACAGAGATCTTTAAATAGTATATATATACGTGGGGAACGTGGAGAAGTTTTGCGAAAAAGAATAAGAGTTCTACCGGTTCGAATATTTTTATTGCATTTTTTCAAAGTACTCTCCACTTACATATATACAAAGTTTCGTGTGTTTGAATCAATTTTGAAATTATTTTTTCCACTCTTCCTCGGGTACCTCTTAGCCTCTTTAACGTTGCCAGCGCGTCATCCAGTGACAAAAACTGTTTCCCTTTTAGTTGGGATTTAATTTTGTATGCAAACGCCATTTGAAGTCTATTAAATTAATTTTCAGGTTTAAAATACTTTTAAAATCATACAAAATCATAGCGCGGTAATGTTCCCGTCGAATATCCATTCTTTAATGAGCCACGATATTTTGATAAAGCTAGTAAAAAAATATGGACGAAAATTTTAATTTGGAATGTTTTATGTTATAGATAGTCACAATTTTAATTGACATCAAAAACCGTGTTCTATAATAAAAAACTGTTTGCCGCAAGACTTTCCGAGTAGCCTAGTATAGAGTAATTCCAAAGTATTGTACTTCATTTGTCTGGTTATTATTCGCATAAAATTGTAGTTTTCTACATTGATACCGCTGAACACTCACACGTCATATAGAGGTTCAGATTTGTCGATTATTTAAGGATATTTAGAAAGAAATACCAGATAATAATAATAATAAAGGTCAACTAGTCACCGACGAACTAGTTAGCTTCACACCTGCAATATCTACATTATATTTGGTTAGTATTGATTTCCCTCGGGCCGCGGAATATTTGCATACTAAAAATGTCTATTGTCGTTATGTTTGTCATTGAAGATAACAATTTTAAAAAATTTCCCATGAGATTTTCTAAGTAACACATCGTTAGTTCATCTAAACAGTAAATATATCTCCAAATAACACGCCTTTGTTATTAAATGTGAATTAGAACAAAAGGTTCCGAGTATTGAGTTAACTCCGAAGGTTTGTCAAACAATAGACAAGTTTTTAAGTATAATAAGTTATTTATCTAATTACAATTATGATATTAATCAAAATGTCCTTGACGAAGCTGAAGTAGAAATAAGCAGGCCATGTTTACCACATTATTATCATTGAGGATTAGAGACTTTGCGAGTCAATCAAGTCTCGTATCACTGCGATAATGGCTGATCTGTTGTGATTGCCACATTTTTTATAGTTCGCTGTCTTCTGTGAGCGTAACTTGGCCAGTCGGACGCGCTCAGCGGCTGCGCCCACTAAATAATCTTCAAATAGGACGTGCCGATTCCGTAGTCGAAACAATGACCCGGTTTAACCAGCGCATCAGCAAAGCAAATTAATAACGCAATTTTTATTTGTTGATTGTTTCTACTGCAATAGTTTTGCATCTAACGGGGATTGACTTTGAGTGTTCTCTAAGAGTTGAGTTTGAGTGTTCACTTATGTAAGTTCCAGTAGGTGTACACCATTACACATCTACTCGTATAATACAGTCTCGTCAAAGGGTCCTTGCTCTCTTTGACGCAGTGCACGCTGCACGGACGCTGCAATCCAATAGCCGCTGGGCGCGCTCGATTCGACAGAAGATTACCTTGAAATGTACTGCATTTCCCACTTTAACTTATTTCCCTAATGTACGTGCGTGTTTCGGTAGTGAGTGAGATGTGCGAGAGCCCATTCCCATCCTATCCCTCCCCATTTTCCTAAACCTTTCTCCCAGTGCATTCCTTAATTTGCAAAGGTAGGCAGCGGATCCGGGGCATGCCAACGTTTCTCATTCTGGATTGATGTTGGCATGTATCGCGGACGTCTATGGACGACAGTATCGAATTACCATCAGGTGGACTATATGCTCGTCTGTCGATTTCGTACATAAAAAAAAAAAATATAAAATATCTTCCTTTTGATTTTACCGTAGTTGGGTAGTAATCAGGTTTCTTCACAGCCAGTTTTTTTCTAATTGTAGGACGACGACGTCAATGAGTAAAATGTTAGTGTTTAAGTATTGTAGTGATGCTGTATAAAATGTTTTCTAAAAAAAAAACTAGACTTGTTAGTAAACTAGTTTGTAGTCAACAGCTGGTAGCGCGCGCACTTCGTTCAATTGCATTCACGTTCGTCAAGGACATTTTGCTTAATGTCGTAAAACAAGCTGTACAGTTCGCTGTACAATTAATAATAATATTATAGATTTGTTTCCTTACACACTAATTGGCTCTAATTGAGAACTTCTTCGGCAACTCGAGAAGTGAAATCGAGTTTTATTTGATTATTATAAAAATGATGGGTTTTGTGGTTTAATGGTGACAGTTTTATTAAAAGTTTGTTTTTTGTGCGTACTGTTTGTGATAATAAAATAAAAACATAATACATACTGCGTTTATCGTGTGCTGGAAGTGGTCAAACTCTTCTGTCCTCAGTAAACCCACTATCGCTTTACTGAGCAATTCCAGACTCACTTCGACTGGACGACATTGACGTCATGCGTTTTGAACAGTTTTGACTTTAAAATTGTTAATTACGAAGAGTACCTACTTGACTCTGGAATAATTCGCTAAATGCGCTATTGCCAAATAAAAAAGAAACGTTTCGTTGATAGCGCATTGAGACAGCGCATAGCCTAGAGGTTATCTATTCTCGACACTCAATCGTGAAGTCGTAAGTTCAAATCTTCGATCTGTACCACCGAGTTTGTACTACAGTACGGATTTTTATAATAATTCCTAGCTCGGCCGCGAAGGAAAACATCGTGAGGAAACCCGTATATGCTCGAGAATTCAAAAACAATTTAGTGAAAAAAAGCTTCATGTCGCGTCGGTTCACCTGACCGGAGAACGTCCCACAAATGCGTTTCCATTCAAGAACTCGTCCAAGAACGTCTAAACCCGTCTAAACATATTTCTCTGCTAGTCCAGTCCAAAAACTACCAAAGAACTAGTAGCAAAGTAATTCAGTATAAACACAAAAGTGCAATATTATGTCTGACTGTATGTACCACATCGAATGCAGGCTAATAATATTATTCTTAGTATTGAGTGGAATTACCATTTGTAATAGATCCTTTGGCCTTTAATAAACATGTGGGTAAGACAGTAATTGTAGGGGTCGTGCTATATTGGTTAATGGTGACCTACATTAGACTGAACTGGAATTAAAGATTAACCAAGAGCGATTTATTTACTCTTATGTATTATATTGCCAATACTTTTAAGATTACTTTGTACTTTGTAGTTGCAATTTTTTATCCGTCTATCCCATCAAGCTATTGTATATCATGACCCTTGACCTTTTTGCGTATCTATTGATCATGAGTTCAAACCTTGATTCATATCACTTATTTTCTATTTTCAGTTATTAATAGATCGGCGATAAAGGAAAACATCCTAAAGAAATTCGCGTATACAATTAAAAAATAATATTTTGTGTGAGTATCCATCACTCCACACTGAGACCCGTTGTGAATTATGGTCCGGTACTTCCTTATTATGAATAGGAGAGGCCTGTACCAATGGGTAGTTACAGACTCATGTCGATATCCCAAGGTTAATTAACCCGAAGAAACAGGCGGATAGATAAATAGAAGTATTGTTTTATTTATCTTCTGATTATATTATACTTTATCCACTGATCTACGATAAGAGCTTTCGTATATTCATCGTAAATAGTAAACAATATACATATATATTGAGGATTATGTGACATCTAACAGCAGATATGAAGAAAAAACTCAAATAAAGAAGTTACGAGCTACGCCAAGAAACCGCTTTATGTGACTGATACGAAAACACGATATCACGTCAGACGGAATAAATGTAAGTCTAAGACAATTGGGAACGTGACAAATCTTTCTTTGTTACTGTTATCAAGTTTCAAGCGCACAAATATAATCACAGTATAACCTAAGACTAAGTTTTCACGAAAAATGTAGTTACGCACACAACCAGTTTATATGCGTGATGGAAATGTTTGGGCGTGAGCATTGCAAATGTGGACGCCGCAGCTGGTGATCGCCTACGTATGTTCGACGGGTACTTACGTGTTCGTCTCGACTACAGAATTCACAAATCGTAATGTTAAAATGAAAATTATGTTAAATGTTAAAAATGAAAATTAAAAATATTGTGAGACCCGTCTTGGCTTCGTTCAGGTGGCATATCCACTTTCTAGGAAACCCAAACATTTAATTTCCAGAATCGATTCAGTAGCTTTTAAATTTACCCATTAACTATAACCAAAATCAAAATTAGTCTCTTTTATTATGAATAAGTGTTTAAATTAGTTATTATATTACTTAGTCTGTATTACAGAAATTAGGATTCACGTTTGTTAAATTTCTAGAGCAATCAAATCTACAATATACCCACGTGTAAGGTGATATCCCTTGTATGTAATAAATTATGTGTAGTCAGTAACAATTTAAAAAATAACGCCTATTTTGCCTTACTGTTAATATTTTCTCTTGTGGTGTAACGGTTTTGAAAGACCTTGATCAAATAAAAAGTGACGGTTATATAGGTAGATTCGTCCAATCATGAAAAGCAAGAAACTAGTTTTATCAAGTCTTAAATTGCCAAGAATTATCTTAACGCCTTCTATCAACTTTTTACTCTTCGACTTGGTTTAGCTTTAGTAAGAACTGTTAACTGGGAATGGTTAATTATACGCTTCGAAGAAGACTACTTTTAAAGAACAGAACAGTTTTTATGAAATTGTTCGCGAAAAGGTTTATTTTAAATAGTCAATTGGATTTCTGTTGCTCGCTCCGCCTGTTCATTTTTATTTATTTGCTTCTAATGGTCAGAACCATTAGAAGTAAATAAATAAAAATGTTGTATTAATACGATTTCTATTTGTGCATACATATTTATTTATTTATATACCTAGAATCAACCATCTATACATATCTTCATATAACATATACGGACCACATTGTCTGTCTGTTTCTAAGCCTTTTTGGAACAACAAAACCAGTTATATTGCCTCTTTTGAACAATTTGACTATTAAATAGTTATATAACATATTCTAGGGTTTAATCAGAACGGTTTTGTATCTATCTATACGATACCATCAGCCTGTGTCTCCACTGCTGGATATAGGGCTTCCCCAAGGGCCACCAATACACACGATCTTCTGCTCTTCTTATCCAATCACTACCGGCAACTTTCAGGTCGTCATTTTATCTGGCCAGATCAAACTATATAATATCAAAATTAATTGAGAAATCAGAAAATCCTATCCACTTCATGCTATTCCCCCAATGTACATGTGTTCATGTTTCGGTAGTGAGTGAAATGTGCCAGAGCTCATTCCCATCCTATCCTTCTCCATTTCTCCAATCCTTTCTCCAAATCTATTCCTAAATATCCAAAAGTAGACAGCGCATCCAGAAGCATGCCCACGTTTGTCATTTTGGACTGATGTCGGCATCGCTTAAGTCCATAGGCGTCAGTATAAAAAATATATCAAGGCCTTATAAGATTAAAAATTAGTCCAATGTCCCAGGCGATACCGGCCACTACCATTAGTATATTATAGAGCACAAATCACTTATATCAGAGTGATCGTATTTACATTTCAATATCTGTAACGTGATAGTTCCTCCTTTCCCCAATGTTATGCGATCTCCGTCTGGATACGCATATTTCTAGTTTCATTTGTCTGATGTTATTTCCATTTGTATTTCTTTCTTTTCTGTTACATCGTGCTCTGTTATGGACATCAGAATCTATATTCTTATAAATATGATCTTATTGTGACTACTGCACAGATTAATCCATTGGACCTAGAAATATGTTTTTAGAGCAGACATTAGGCGACGTTATATCACGACTTATATCTCGTTTATTAATCAGTTCTTCGAAATTCATTGCCGCGACGATAAATCCTACACTCGAGAGCGATATCGTGTACCAATTACAGGACTGAATTATCTCGTGACTATATCGCTAAATTGCAATACAAATGCACCCAATATTCGTGCCTGTATCAAAGTTATTTTTTTGTTAGTTATATAGGTAGTTTTTGTTAATCAAATAAATAAACCCTCCCATATTTATATGGTATATCACCGTCACCAGCTCTTTTATCATCAAATGCTGTACATGCACCTCTTCTCACACTTTGTCGTGTGCATGAGGGATGTATGACCTTAAAATGCCACGCAGGGGGAGAGTGCATGCTGCATTCCCACAGCCGCTGGGCGCACTCGACTGACCACGTTACCCCACTCTCACAGAAGACTACCTTGAAATGTACTGCATTTCCTACTTTATCGTATTTCCCCAATGTACATACATGTTTCGGTAGTGAATGAGATATGCCAGAGCCCATTCCCATCCCATCCTATCCCTCCCCATTTTTCCAATCCATTCCTTAATCTGCAAAGGTAGGCAGCGCATCCGGGGGGTGTCATTCTGGGGGTGTTGGTATGTATCGCGGATGTCTATGGACGATAGTATCTACTTACCATCAGGTTGACTGTATGCTCGTCAGCCGGTGGCTGACGAGCATACAGTCAACCTGATGGTACTTACCTGATGGTATTTACCTGATGGTATGGTATTTACCTGATGGTACTTTTAACTACAAAAAACAGATTTTCTGGGGACAAAGAAATTGGAATCCCGCGATCCGTCAACTTGCTGAAATATATTCAAAAATAAATTCTTTTGTTCATCATGACTTGCTGTCCGTTTACTATTTTCTTTGCTGCTCGTTTTAATAAGTCATTTTATACGACTTTTTAATTTTTCTGGGCTTGTGCTAGGGTTACAATAAATGAAGTAATCGTGTTATAACGGTCATTTCTGTAACAGATCCCACGTCCAGTAATCCATTTAGAGAACCTCCGTAACATTCTAATAATTCCATTATAGCACTCACGAGAATTTACGGCGCGCACTTGCCTCTCGAAGAAAATTCGCACTACATATTGTCACACAAAAGATTTTCACAATTACAGGATTTTAGTTCCTACATAGAGCCCTTAGAGTTTCTTTTTGTTGTCTATTTGTAGTAGAAATCTATTTTTTGTTAGTTTTCGTTTTCGTGAACATTATCCGTATATTTATTTAGTATTTGAACGCTGTTTATAATTTTATTATTCCTGGGCCATTTCGTGTTTAGCCGACTTTAGAATAGCACCATCCATCTCTTCTCGTGGGTGACGTAAAAAAACGACTAAGGGATAACGAAGTGGCTACCGCAAGCCCTGAGGAACTACGCCACCTTTAAAAGAGTGAACTCGCCAACACGCTTGGCCAGCGTGGAGATTTAAGGTCGTCGCACATTTATCAACCTGGCACCTGACCAGCACCGCCACGCCTCGAGCGATTGTGATTTCTTATATGGGCTTTCCATACATATGTGCTCACGTATCAACTCCGTAGCGTCACCAGATCGCCTCGGTCGCAAACTGTTCGTATGCGGACGGTGAACCACTCGGTGACAAAGGGTTATGGTTACAGCAATAATTTTAATTTGTTAGCAATAATTCAGTTGTTTTATTTATGTTGTCATAATTTTCTAATTTTAACAGATATCAAAAAGTTGAGAACGCCCTGCCCTACCTTTCAAAGATTTAAGAACAAGATTATTCCAAGTTTGATAGTTGAAGTCCATATTGTCGTGTTACCCTACGAGATATAACTAAAAGGGGGTAATGAACTGCTACTAGTGGAAAGAGGTAGGATTTGTTTCAATAGCTCCTTATAATTTACAGAAAATCTAATACAACATTTTAAAAAGAAGTAAATTAGTATGATACTTGTCTGTAAGTGTCTGTTTCTAGTTCACGAACACCAAAAACTCACGGTCAGGATGTAGAAGAGGCGGCGCTTAGCAGAGCGCACGCCCAGAGTGATGTAGAGCGGGCACTACCGCCGACTGGAAACAGCGGTCGGACGGGGCGATGGCGGCCAGGCGCAAGAAGCAGCGCCCGGGTAGAGCACCAGCGCCCAAAGAGCGACAGACCAGAGCTGCGGCAGTTGGGGAGAGTAGTGGCCCAGATGTGATGTCCAGGATAGCTCAGTCCCCGGAACGGGCGTGTGACTTTTTCGCAAAACGTCTTCCCTTCTCGCTCCCAAAACAAAAACTCTCCGTGCCGCTCTCCGTGCCGCGCCTTAGATTTTTCACCTCTTCTTTTTCTTGACAGAATTGATGGATTTATCAATTTTTGAATTTCAGATTTTACGATCTCGAGCAGTTTCCAGCCAGTGCTATTATTCGTGTAGATGGGTAATGAGTTACAGAGTTACATTAAATATTGAATTAAAGAATACAGATATAAAAATACATAGTAAAAAATACAGAGTACAAAAGTGAGCTATTGCAACAAATATTACAATATAACGTGACAGAGTCGACGCATAGTAGTACCTACTTTTTGTATAATAAATTACGGGGATCAAAAAGATGCACTATTTATAGCGAATTTCACACGATTCTCAACATAAACTAAGTAATCGATATGTCTTAAAACGAGTCGTGTTATCATAGAACTTATCATGGTCTTCATATAACTTAGTTTTTAACTTCTGACGAACCTTTACATATCTATTTCGACCTCAGATTGCTTTGTCATAATCCAACTACTTATGTGGCTTATGAAAACGTCAGGATGTAAAAGAACTTACTAGACCCAAAAATGAATCATCAAACATCAATCTTGACTGTGATTCGGCGCAAATTATTCCGAGTATCGACCATTAAAAGCTGAAATTAGAATCAAAGGCAACGTAAACGACCTAGTTAAAAACCAGACGCACTTTGAAAGTACCTTTTGAGACGTCAATTTAAAAATGTCAATACTCTATCTTGCTCTCGCAAGTTGGAATTGGTATTAGAGAAAAAGGATAGTGAGGTTGAGTCAGTGTCCAGTCAGGAGTCAGTGACTCACGAGTTGTCGCGGTCACTGAGTCACGGTGAGAGATTGCACGTTTAGCCTCTACATTGGCGGTACATGCTTTGTTTCTTTATCTTGAGTGAGATTTAGGTTCTGTAACCGACAGTGGAATATACTCGAATGTTTTAGATATATTTGCGGTTAAATTTAATTTCTATCTTTATGACTATGACTAATTAATAATTAATGTTTTTTAATTAATATGTCATGTTGGATATTTATGGATGTTTAAGTCCTGACTGAACTTATTATATACTAGCGACCCGCCCTCACTTCGCTTCGGTTTATTAAATTTAAAACAATCGAAATAAGATATTTTCCTGCGGTAAAATGGAGCCTATATTTTAAGTTAGACCTCTAGCAATACATCGGTGAAAACTGCATTCAATTCCATGCAGTAGTTTTTGCGTGATGCGTGTACAAACATACAGACAGACAGACTGTACATACATGCCGAGTAAATGTAAAACTAACTAATTTTAAATGTGTGACCTAAAAAAAAGTCATCACCCAAAAATGTTGGTTGCGGCCCGTATAACATACGTATGTGACCCGAAGAAAAAAAAGGTTGTGTATAGCTGGACTAGTATGTAATAATTTTTGGTACATTAGCTTGTTGTCGACTGTACATAAATAACATTATCTCTTTAAAAAAATCATTCTTAAAACCAAAAGTAATATCTGAAATACACCTTTTTTCCGAGAAAAATACAGCAACAGTTAATTTACCACGTTTACTTTACCAGCGTTTAGGTAGTTCTACAATAGCATGCTATTATTTATATGGGCCAAGCTATCATATTTATTATTAGTAGCAGTTTAGAATCATAAAGTAACGTCGCGCGTCGTGGGCGGTTGAAATAACGAACCTAAATAACGTTGTCCTATACACAGCTTATAGCAATCCGTTTAACGCGTTATCGGGGGCACAACTTGGTCATAATTAAATTAACGATACAAGACATGATTTCCGTTTGCTCATAATTTTAAAGATTATGAACGGTTTAAGTTTTGTGAAAATTGATTTCCGTTTTCTATTACTAAATCGTTGTTACGAGGTTGTTACTAAAGTAAACCGATTTCATGTTGTTTGACTATACACACATCCATTTGACCTTGTTTGTTTTTAACTAACAAGTTGTTTTATTTGTTTCAGGTACATGCATGAAAATTGCTTACACAACCACCCATGGGTACCTGCAGCACCAGGATGGTGCGGGTGCGCTGCCGACTTTACAGGATCCTATTCACGGCCCTTTTATTTATAAACGTATTTATCTTTACAATACAGACAACAAAAGGTCCACTTGGGTTAGTAAAAACTTAAAACTGTTAGTACAATATTCATATAAGGAAATAAATAAATAATTACAATTAAAATTAAATAAATGATTAAGCACAATTAAATATTGATTACTTTTGAAGAACACCATATCGTAACTAACTGGTTCTCAGTAGGCTGTTCGTTTCACAATTTTCGGATTCACGGCATAAAGTGTCTTAAAGAATAAATACACTGTACTCATTGACTTTGGTTATGATTATGAGTTAACAATTAACAATTTCGTTATTTTAAAAGATCTGTTCAAATATAAACATGTATGCTCTGTCTGATATTTGATTTTTATGAGAAACTAATAAAAATATTATTAGATATGTTATTTTTTAAGACTTCACTATAGTCTTATTTTTATGGACGAAGGCGGCAGACGAGCATGCAGTCCACCTGATGGTATACTGTTGGTATATGGTATTAGATACTTTCGCCCATAGACATCCGCGATACATGCCAACATTAGTCCAAAATGACAAACGTTCGCACGACCCCGGATGCGCTGCCTACCTTTAGAGATATAGGAGTGGATTTGGAAAATGGGCAGGGATAGGATGGGAATGGGCTCTGACACATCTTACTCACTACCGAAACACGAAATTAAGATAAAGTGGGAAATGTAGTCAACACATTTCAAGGTAGTCTTCTCTGAGAGAGGGGTAACGTAGCCAGCCGATCGCGCACAGCGGCTGTTGGATCCCCCTCTCCGAGTCTCAATATTAGTGGAAAACTAGAATAATATTCTTAGATCAAACAGATTGATGTTTCTCTTTTCGTTTCATTCTTCGCATCACTAGATGGAGCGGAAACTGGAACCGATAATAAGGTCTAATTTCTCATGATTACTTAGATATGGAGAACTTGTTCCACAAATATAAATAGGCCTTAAGCGTATAACAATGATAGATCTGTTGATGTTGAACCCACTTTAAATCCCATTAAAGCAAATAAAGTTAAGTTTGTCAAAGTTGGCAATTTATTGTTACAAGTTGTTCACTTCTGTGCTAAGTTGCGAACAAGTTTAGGGATCGGAAACTAGTGAAGTAGTAGATTACGTATAAATCGTCTTGTCTTGTCGTTTTGTGGTTGACAACTGCGACAGGACGCTAGAGTTTCAAATTCAATCTGGGATAAGTGTAATACCGATACATTTTGTTCAGTTCAGTAGTGTCAAAAATGACCAAGAAGAAGAGGTACACATTGTCTTTTCGCGAATGAGGGGTGTACTGCCTTGAAACGCCACGCTAACCAGCCGCGTTGGCGAGTCCACTCTTTTAGAGGTGGTGTAGTTTAAGGCTTTGTGGTAGCGGTCAACAATAATACTTTGTTTATATTTTTATTAGGCTTTCTGGCGAAACGTGCTTTCTGGCTGTGTATTTTTGTTGTGACTTATTAATTTTGGTTAAAATATTCGGACTTAAAATTTTCGTTGTTTCATATATGAATTAATGATGCTAGCTAATATTCCTTACATAAGTAGCAATATTTGCGGTCAGACCTTGGCATGTTTAACCAGTGATCATTCATTGCGATGTCGCCGTCGCGTGCATTCATTGCGTACTAACACGTGACACATCATTGTGCCCCGGTAAAGTAGCTTATGCAGTATGAAGGAGATTTAGTTTATATTGAAGTAAAAATTGATAAATTGATAATCCATGCTATAAAGCACAGGCAAATGTTCATGATTTAGCTTACACCAGCCGTAACTATAACCGGCCCTTTTATCGTCCACTGCTGGACATGGACCTCCTCATTCACATTCTCGTGCATGAAAGATGTATGGTCTTGAAACACCACGCAGGCTAAGCAGGTCGACACGTCCATTCTTTTAGCGGTGCTGCAGATAATCAGGGGCTTTGTTGTCCATTAGTCGCCTTTTACAATACCCACGGCAATAGATGAGAGAGATTACTTACACTACTAGTTTAAATATCAACTATTCACCGGTTTGTAACTGGTAGAAAAGTAGGGCTGTTCGACGCTGGACTGTCTTCATTCTGTTGTCAAGCCCAGCGAGAGACGTACAGAAAATGCACCAGAACAAGAACTTGTACGAAGTTAAGAAAAGGTTGATTCAGTTCGAATAACCGCGAGGTTGGTAAGAAAGAAGGAGGTTTGTAACTGGGCTAGTAACTTATGAGAATACTATTATACAGAGCTTAGAAAACAAACAAATATCTACATAAAACGGCTATTTATAACTTCCATCAATAGTTAACTCAAAAGTAAGCCAGTAATAGTCGCGTAAACCCAACCTATCAGACCGGTTTCACTATCTATACATAGATATTTTATACCTTTATTATCCTAGACACTCGTATACATAAGTGGCCATAGATAACCTTACTTCACTATTAATAAGGCCTAGAATCGCGTGATTTTTGTTACATTGTATTGACAATTCCACCTAGGTAGATAAAATCCACTTTCTCGTACTTAGAACTAATGGAACTTTTACATGATGCTCACGAATCGCTTGCTCTAAGGTTTATAATCTTCTAGAACGGCGCAGACACCGACAGTGAGATGAAAAAGATTGAAATCTTAATTTAACAAATAAGGTGATACATAATTAAGACACTGCTATTTTCATTAAATTGAAGAAACAAAAAATCATATACATCTGATGGCTGGTAAACCAGCCATCAGAAATTCCTTGTGTAACAACTTTCCACAATTACACAATTCCACAAGAAACTTTCCTTGTGTAAATGAGCCACAAGAATGAGGTGCAAATACAGGGTAAGCTAATTTTAGCTCAGGTGGATTGTGAGATCGTAGGAGTTGTTAGATCAGGCTATAATAAAACTTGTCCGATAGGAAATCATATAATGTTGATCAGTCATTAATTAGTCGGTATCACTGATCAACATTGTATGAGTTGTTTTCAAATAAATGTTTCATTTGACTCTATGTATGTAAATAGTCACTTTTGAAATACTTTGTTTGCCATAGTGACTGCTACGAGTGTAGTGACTTTTAAACACTTTTCTGAATTTAATCCATCCCTAATTGATTGTATACATATTTGGTTCATAAAATTTACTTTTTGACGCACTTTTTAAAGTAAGAAATAGTAGTGCCTGTTATTATATCTCGAGGCTTTTTCGCAGTAATATAATCCCGCGAAATATGCCAACATGAAGCATCTGATCCGACGGTAGATATAAAGAAATCCCTTTAAAGTCGGCGTGTGAGCTAAGAATGTTAAATGTAAAACCTCACGCCCACCGGTCAACATGCTAAGCGTTTAGGGTTGCCATGTAAAAAGCCATTACTCGCAGAAAATCTAATTCTAAAAGAGAAATTATTGAATTAGCAACAGAAAATGATGAATGAGCATCATATCGATGGTAACAAATGTAAAATGTAACAACCTTTAAATTTGTTACCTTTTACATAATTACATAATAATAATTTAGGAACAAATAATTTTTTAATTAAATCATCGCAATCAGCAATTATTTCATTTTCCAACCCTTTCTCCAAATCCTCTTCTAAATTTCCAAAAATAGAACCCACATCCGGAGACATGCCAACGATTGTCATTCTGATGTTGGCTTGTATCGAGGATGTCTTTGGACGACAGTATCCACTTACCACAGGCGGACTGTCTGCTCGTCTGTCATCTCGTTTAATTGTTATGTAAACGGGTTACTCACTATTTATTATTTATTTATCATAGCCGATATTTCGGTCCAGTTACATGAACCGTGGTCGCGGCGAAGCCGCGGGGGCGGGAGATGGTGTTGTTGCTATTGACAGACAACTCTGTCTACCCTCCGTTGTGTTCGTTTTCTATTCACCTGCCCACACTGAACTTGTTTTGTTGATTAAGTTCCTTGCACACTATACTAACAATGTCACAGCACACACGTGAGTTTGAAAACGGATTTACTTTTCAGGGTTTGCAAAGTTCAATCACTGGGAACACGGTGGAGGGTAGACAGATTTGTCTGTTAATAGCAACGTAACCTTCACCCGCCTGCGCAGTCTCGCCGCGACCACGGTTGATGTAACTGGATCGAATAAATAAATAAATAATAAATCGTTTACATAACGATTATTATGTTCAACCACGATAACAAAAGTTTAAAATCTGAAATAACACTAATTGCTTTGTTCATCTGTGAAATCCGCACATGGTCAGTTTGGTGAAATCCTTGTAGATGCCAACCCTGTAACATGTCACATGTTTCCCCATTTTGCATGTTCCCATTGCGTGTCTAGCTCTAACGCCTCTTATACATAATTGATAATAAAATACACTTGCATTTTAAACTTGAGTCGATAATTTTCTCGAAACATGTTTTGACTTTCTTACTATTTATTTCGCACAATTAGGGTATTTAAGTAAAACGTAAAAACACTATTGATATAGCAATGCGCTGTAACTGTAATATGAAATAGAAATTTTATAAAGTAAATTATTTAATTTCCGTATTATCGTATACTCCTTCTCTTGATCTTTGACAGAGTCATTTAGTAAATCAACACACTAGCTAGTGTATGGTTTGAAAGGTTTGAACAATCTTTCACAACTTTTCTTTCAATGTTAATACAGTTTTATTGTGTACTAATTCACATTGAGTTCGCATAACGTATCTGAAACATAACAATGCGATGTTATAGGTTGATTGTTACAACAGATGCACGACTATTTAATATCATTTCATTATAAACCCCCGTCTTTGTAAGCTTCTTCAAAGATATACGAGCACTGTGCACTCTTTTCATCCAGCCAATACTGATGACTTTCTTAGTACTGTATATACATTATTGAGGGGGAGAGTGAACGCTGCAGTGCACTCTCCCTCGCAGTGCCTGCAGTGCAGTGGCGCGCTCGACCGGCCACGTTACCACTCTCTCACAGAAGACCCTTGAAATGTATTGCATTTCCCACTTTATCTTATTTCCCTAATGTACGTATTTGATTCGGTAGTGAGTGAGATGTGCCAGAGCCCATTCCCATCCTATCCCTCCCCATTTTCCCAACCCTTTATCCAAATCCATTCCTATAGTTTCAAAGGTAGGCGGCTTATCCGGGGGCGTGCCAACGTTTGTCATTTTGGACTGATGTTGGCATGTATCGCTGATATCTATGGGCGACAGTATCCACTTACCATCAGGTGGACTGTACGCTCGTCTGTCGCCTTCGTACATAAAAAAAAGAAAAAAAATCTGATAAAAATATTATTTATACGAGCTTTATGAGTACATTAAACCAAAAATTTATGACGATTATAAAAATGAGCTAACATATTGAGAAAGGAAGTAGAGTAGACACGCCCTTCGGCCAGGTGAACTAGTGCTTTAGAAAGTCACCGTTAGTAACTGGATGAGACGAATTAAAGCCTGAGTGTGGTGATTCTTGGGAAAGGGAATGGCTAAAATGGCAATTGTCAGATCATAATTCCCGCAGAGCCGTTAATTGACGGAGGAGACGAGTCCTAAAATGAAGGCCACGTACCAAGAAGTGCAGTGTGGGACGCCCTTCGACCAGATTGTTTGAAGAAGTTCGCCGGTGGTGATTGGATGATATGAGCCGAGGATCGTGTGTGGTGGCGAGCCTTAAGAGAGGCCTATATCCGGCAAGGGAGAGACATAAGTTGATGGCATCGTATGTTATTATAAAAGTTGAGAAATTACAATAACATCCGTTCGTATTACCACGCGTTACGCTTTATTTTTATTAAACGATTTTTTGTTTGCTTACGCACTCGCATGATTAAAATTCGTGTGTTTCGAGATCAAAAGGCAATTTCCGAGAAATATACAGGAAACGTGCGTAAATATTGATAGAGTAAGTAATAATATTATCGGGATTACGAGTACGTTGGGATATGATTGGGGTAAATAATCATAAACTTCCTCGTAAAATGGCAATAGCACTAATTTCAAATTAAACCGCTTAATTTTTTTTTATATCTCTTACAAGAGTGTGAGTACATAATTTGTTATAATGTTCGCACAGTGTCTTGCATTGGCTATCTATCAACATGTCTGTATTAGCCTCTAATGTCCCACTGCAGGTCACAGGCCTTCCCTAGTAAATCGCTGCGAGATTTCGGGCCGTAACGCGGGCCCAGTGCGGATTGGTGGAATACATACTACTCTATTTTTTTTAAATTTCTGGTGCATGCGGGTGTCCTCGCGATGTTTTTCTTCACCGCTGAGCATGTGACATTTAAAAAAAAATCCGTACTTAAGTAGAAACTCTGTGAGGAGCCGGGGATTTAAACTCACGATGATCACACGAACGTGAGTCGAGTGACGCCTAAGCTGTCACCGCTCCTATTATTATTTATTAAAAATGAGTTCCGTAACTAGGGTTTTATGTCCTATACCTGCACGTTTTTCAATTAACATGCAAACAGGCAAATGGTGTACTATTGTTGGCACGTGTATCGTAGCTTTAAGAATGCTTAATGTTAAACGCGAATATGAGCTGCGCGGGCGTCGGTCAGCCGAGGTCAACGACCTGGGGCCGCTCGACAACCTTTGTAGTCGCAACGGGTTGCTGCTTAGAACGCGTTTCCATGGTTACGCGACACAATTATGATAATAGGTGGAGATAGTTGATATACCTGTGAAGACAATGGAGAAAGTGCGGGTTCAATTTGAGTACTTTTGTGGTCGAGTCGAGTAGCTTCACTTTTTTATAGTAGAGGTGGTACAAAAGTACAAGACAAATTTTTAATTTTGTATACCTAAATGTTAAATAATGTGAAGCACATACTATACGTAGATGCGTATAGCAGACGTATATGACGATAAAGCCTATGTTACCAAAATCCTGTTTTTTTAAACCTAAATAATGTTTTAGACGTTTTATGTTTAAGTTCTACCAAAGCCAAAGAACTGACAAATTGTTTCTTTCATAAAGTATGCAATGCAATGCAATCAGCCCTTTCACTATCCACAGCTGGACATGAGCCTCCTCAAGCACATTGTCTTGTACATGAGGGATGTATAGCATTAAAACACCACGCTGGCCAAGCGGGTTGGCGAGCCTACACTTGGAGGTGGTGTAGTTCCTTAGGACATATGGTAACTGCTTTGTTATCCCTTAGTCACCTTTTACGACATCCACGAGAAAGGTTGGGGTGATGCTATTCTATAACCGGCCTACATCATACGGTCTGCCGTATTTTAAGTATATATACTTAAATAAGTGGGAAATCCTGTACTTGGCATATATGAATATCATCTATTTCCCGTGGCTTCGCGTCTGTTTAATTTGACATCCTATACTTTAGCTCCCTGACACAATACCATTTATACCAAGTTTCAATAGGATCAACATAAATATATTTTTTTCTATGCATACTTTGACACTCCGTTTCACCTAGTTAGGGGTTGGATGACGAGAAATCCCTTAGTAAATATTTACGTCATAAAAGTAAGCTCCAAATTTTATATTTCTACCATCAGCGGTTTCGGTTCCACGCTGATGAGTCCACGGGACATTTCCATTTATATGTATGGAAAGATTGATTATCCTGATATTTTATTCAGCTTGTTAATATCAAAAAATGTCAAATAATATCCATCTAATATCCACAGTCCGCTCGCTACATAGACAATCATCAAAAATTACTTACTACTTGTCGATAGTCAATGACCTATTTAAAAGCGTTATTTAAGCCAATTACGGTCAGACACAATAGGCAATCAAATAATGGTTGTTATTCAAATATTTTATTGATAAATGTATGTGGTATAATGGAAACAAACGCCCGCATGGTGTCACGGTCGTATGCGATAACTTGTAGTTTTTTTTTCAAGCTAAACTATGTTTGTGGTTAAAGCTATGTTAAGAATAGAACATAACGAAGTGTGAAAGGGGCTTTATGTCGTTGTTGCGGACTCCTTGCCGCGACCTTTTTAAAGAAACTTTAAATTGTCCTTCAAATTTGTAACAATAGTTCTCATATTTATCTAACAATTTTTCTCACGTTCGTTTCACATATCAGAGGGCGTGAATAGATATCCCTGGTAGAATAGGTACCAGGAAGCGTAGTGTGGGACGACTTAAAAAAAATATTCGCCGGTGACGGTTGGATGAGAAGAGCCGAGAATCGTGTGGCGAGCCCTGGGAGAGGTATATATCCAGCAGTAGAGAAACATAGGCTGATTTTATGGTATGGTATCTATTCTCGATTTCCATTCGTGAAGTCGTGAGTTCAAATTCTCGACCCGTACCACTAAGTTCTTAATTAAGTACGGATTTTTAAATTATTACCAGCTCGTCGGTGAAGGGAAACATAGTGATGAAATTCGCGCGCCGGAGAATAAAAATGCGACTCTTAGATTTTTTGAAATCTTCTAAAATGGAAGATTTTGATTTTGTAAGCGGAAGTATGTATCCCTTGTGGGACCGGATAAAGATGCGGTCGGTAACTCTTATCAAAAGGCACTTTAATTATTTAGTAATTAAATAACAAAATATAGATTTGTTATTGACTGCATCAATAACAAAATATAGGCAGCACATTTGCGGAGATGCCAATCTTCATCATTTCTGACTGATGTTGCCATGTATCTAACTTATTTACGGCAACATCTGCTGACCATTCGACGAACTGTCTGTTTGTGTTTTGTCAATTAAGAAACTGTCATCGAAGAAAATATTTAAAACTTATTGCTGAACGTTCAAAAACGGAGTTCAAATACACACCAGGAAGAACAACTGAAAGTAAATTCTTAACATTGATTAATGATGGACACTTCCCGAGTAGGTACTTACCGCGAATTTTTTTGATTATAAAGTATTGTATAGTCAGGAGATAAAGTGGGTTTGTCACGTCATAACTTACAAACTTTTCGTTACTGTGAATTTATTTTTATTTCTTTTTGTGGCGAAATGCATTCTATAAATTGTTTTTTATTCATACTGAAATTAACATTTATTTCAGTTTGAATAAAAAAACATTGACGTTATGTGAGCAAAGGAACCATATTGTTAGTATGAACTTATAGATTTTGGATAAGATTTCAACTTTATGACTTCTAAAATTTCATTATTTTGTTTAATTATAAATATGTTTTAACATTTGATTTTCAAGATAAAGACAAAAAAATGTTATTTTTTTGATTACACTAAAGTCCACCGTCTGGGAAAAATAACGGACAAACGGGAAATCACATACCTTGATATATTTCATGATAAATTGCATAAATTTAAACAGAACTTTTTCAAATTGACGACGTACCTCTTGTAACTTATCCTTTTTTTTATAACTTTTTTAATTATAATTATTATTATTATTTCTAAATTAACTCCTTTTCAAATATAATGTGCTAATTATGTTTTTGCCTATTATGAATTTTATTTGAATCGCATGTAATGATATCCTGTAAGTATTATAATGTAACCACTACTTTTATATAAATACTTGATTAACAATAATCTGTTGTTACCTCTGTTGCTTATCCAAATGAGGTCCGTTACTCTCGACAATGGCATACGTTATTAATTATTAAGTATGTTATAGTAATTATTCTTCACTTCAAGAATTACTTTCATTTTAGTCGCTTCGATTATAATTTTATACATTTCTGTAAACATATTCTGCAATAACTATCCTATGGGTAATAGTGATAGTCTAGTGGTGGTGGCCTAGGAATATTTATTATTGATTATTTTCCGTGAGGTTGTAAGTTCTAACCCTAAAATCTCACAAAAATCTTATAAATTGTAGATGACGTTTTAAAAATGCTTGACCTCTTAACTTCGATTATTACTATTTCTTCGATTTTAAGAGTTTGTCCAACCTTTTTAAGTGAACTACACCTCGCTAAATTGTTGCTGATTGTACCTGACATGAAGAACAAATTCGTCGCTATTCCGTGTCGAATTAATAATAGATGCAGCCAGCGCCCCCTCGCGGCGAGGCCAAGGGTAACCGACAGGAAGTGGCGAAATCCCCACACCGTGACGGGTGGGCCGGCCTGGACTGTGTATGAACTGTTCACAAGTTTACGTGACTGAGTAGAATTAAAAGGGGGTTAAATCTGCTACAATTTCTTTTAGATGGTAGATAGAACAAAACTCCAATTAAAATAAGTCAACGCATGTCAGTCAACGCACACATGAACTAGGAACGATTAATTATTCCTTGAAGTAAGATTGTTATAAGTGAACTCGATATACATGCAACTATATACAATGGATCGCAAAAATTCCGGGTCGCTAATAAATGGCGTGATAGTTTCTTAAATACATAAGACTAATTTGCGAAACTATAGTATATTGTAGATGACTGATTAATATATATAAAAAAAAGTGTAACACGTCCTGTACACTATATAACTTTAATTAAATACTAAAAAATAAGAAAATTTCGCTTCTAACTTATGACAACAAAAATACACTTTGCAGTAAATCTTAAAAAATAAAAGTTTTTTCGTCAACTTAATATTTTGTATTTCCTCCACGAGCCCGTATCACTTCAATAAGACGATGTGGCATGCTGTAAACCAAATTTTTAATACGATTTTGGTCTATGCTTGCCCATTCTTCCACTAGCGCATTCTTTAACTCGTATAAGGTAACGGGAGCAGGAGAGAGTTGTCTCACGCATCTCCCGAGCTCGTCCCATGCATGTTCTATGGGATTTAAGTCTGGGCTGCGAGCTGGCCACTCCATGCAGGTAATACCGACGTCTTGAATATACATATTGACCAAATGAGCAGTATGTGGTCGCGCATTATCGTGCATAAGAATGGAAATTGCACCCATATTCACTAAGAATGGACCAGCATGCTCATTTAAAATCTCTCCTACGTATCTGACCGCAGTCAGAGAACCGTTTTCTATGATCACTAACTCCGTGCGATCCTCTGAAGATATCCCAGCCCAAACCATTATTGATCCTCCACCGAATGGCACCTTTTCTTCAAAACACGCTTGATGATACCGTTCTCCTGGCCGTCTAAATACTCTTCGTCTCCCGTCGTGCGTAAATAAACAAAATCTGGACTTATCGGAAAACATAACCTTGGACCAATCTTCACCTGTCCATCGGATGTGTTCTCGAGCAAACCGTAACCTGGCAACTCGATGTTCTCTGAGCAGTTTGGGGCCGTTTGCTAGTCTATAAGGCTTTATATCAGCTTCACGAAGACGTCGCAGAATCGTATTAGAGCTCACATTGTTGTGGTGAATTTCTTGAAGACTGTTTCGGACCTGAACAGCCGTGAGATGTCGATTTCTTAACATAGTGCTCACGATGAATCGGTCTTCTCGTGTAGTTGTGTACCTTGGCCTGCCATTTCCTGGTCTCCTGATGTTCATGCCGGTCTCTTGAAATCGCTGGAGTACTCTTTGGACCGTTGATAAAGATACTCCTACTGTTCTAGCAGTGCTACGCTGACTTCTTCCTTCTTGTACCATGGTAATAATCCGTGTACATTCTTCAGGTGATAACGACATGATATTGCATTGAATACTCTGATCAATCCAAGGAACCATTTATAATGACAGCTCCGTTTGAAACAAAAGCAGAAAAAATATTCTTTTCCTAATTTTAAATTTTGAAATTTTTCAAAATGCAGAATATTTTTTTTTAAATCTGTAACTTGTACAAATGAAACCTCTTTAGAGATTTAGAACAAGCATTAGTAACCTCCTTACTACATATTATTTATTCGAGCGATCTAGGTATATAATTTATGGAGATATCACGGTTTTTATTAGCGACCTGGAATTTTTGCGATCCAGTGTATTATAGTCATCATAATTCCAATCCATTAATATTAATCTTATTCATAGCTGTAATTAGTTTGTATACGAATGTGCATTATCTACACAAACCTAGGTTTGGGACACAAAGTACTCAACATAATATTTTGTATTGATTTTAGTATAGAAATAAAAAAAAAATAGCATTGCAGCAATCAATTCATAAATATCGAATAATATTTATAAGCCATAGAGATATAGAATTATTTTGCTAATGAAAATAGCGTGCGACCAGGAACGGAAACCATAGATCACTTCGGCTGTCCCATATCAAAACCCAGTACGGAAGAAATTTAGAAAAAAATATGTTTTTTTGTCAAAATTTGATTTATAAAGCCTCCAAATAATGCAGACACCCACATTAAAATCTTTCTTGTTTATGGGTGATATTGATATCTAGAAAATTATCACGTGATGGTCATAAATAACTAAAGAAACGTTTAAATTATGAGATGACTATAATATTTTAGCATGATATTTCGTATAATAACTAATAAATTATCATTTTTTTTATGTTAACTTCTTATGTTTTAACTTGCCTGCTTGAATGTCTTTGGACTTTCTAAAATTTGTTAAAAATACTTACTGTTCGGTTTTTGGTATAGGACTATTGACTTTCCCGATAAGACATAAATAATCAACTGTCAAATGATACAGTTTTCACCTACTCTCAAGAGACGCACAAAGTTCTGACAAACATCGGTGATACATGACTAATAAATATGTATTAATAGCAGCTTTATATATTGGTACACGAATAGTATGTGTATAACTTCTGTATTAATTACTAAGTCGTTACAGGAACACGGAGCGAAGAGTTACTCTATTGCTTACAATCCAGCCCTGGTCAGCATTCAGTCTTATTCCGCTCTGAAATTTATATTCAAAGAAGATTATTTGCAAATATTGTTATATAATTTTGTATTTATTATAATTCATTATTATAATTTTGTTTAATTCAGTTAAAAAAACACAATACACAATAACGTAAACTTTAATTTATTGCATTATAAAAATTCACCGTGAATAATAAAATGAAAGTACGTATATTTACAACCGCACTTTCAATATTCAGGGGACCAAAAATTTATTATTCGTCTGAGTCGGGTGCCATGACAGCCTCAGAAACCTTTTTCACAATATTTTTATAATCTGCATATTTTTCACATAACTTAGGTTTACTAGCTGGCGGTCACAGATAATGTTTAATATGTGGTTTACGAGATAAATAAACTGGCAATGGAGGGAGTGAAAGGAACACGGGACCCTAAAAATGATTCATAAAAATTATAGCTATATTTCACGAAGAAGGTTAGCGTCTATTAAATTTAAAAATACGCCTCCTTTTTAAGGTTCACTGCACGAGGAGCCTAGGGGTGCTCAGCATTTTCTATCCATGAATTCTTCATAATCGCTTCTATCAGAGGGTCGCGAAAGTCTATCTAATTCTAACACAAAAATACTGATTACTATTTACAAAGTAGCAAATAAAATGTTTTTATTGTAAATAAAAGGGCAAATAAAAAGGGCTACGGACCCAATTCCATCACGCAGATTCTAATTTCTTTTATTGTTTGTAAATAATGATACATATTTGTATATAAATGATTATCGAAACTTTTTAAAAGATCAAAAAATACGAATACTTTTAAATGTTTTTTTTTTATCTCGCACAGCCCTATGTCGAGCGGCTTAATAACTCCGAGTTGATGGGCTCTCCAGAAGCACCCTTATTTTAATAAATAGTAACTCCGTTCGCTAGATTAAGCAGCCCTTTGATTAAATGTTAATTGTCCCAATTAACTTCCCGGAACGAAACTTATGTCCCGTCAGAAATTAACTTTCCTCTCCAACTTTTATTTAATTTGGGACATTTTTGGGAAAATTTCGCAAATGAAAACGGATCGCCTGGACTACATCTTATTAGTAAAGGACTTTAAAGATTGTTTTCGCATAAAACGATTGAGTAATTTAATTTACATTATTCATTAATCAAATAATGGAATGTTTATCATTCCATTGGTATTTCATATTCAGCAAATCTCGGCTTGTGCGTGTTTCAAACGTTGACATCTATTATAATTTATAATGATTTCCAGATCTAAAGCCCAAGTTATTTAAAATCAAAGCCAATTGGAGTAATATGAACGTCAAGGTTTCTTCAAAAGACTTCTGAAATATAAGATTTTAGTTAACGGAGTGATTAGAATTCGATATTATCACGATAGTGCTGTAATTTACGTGATTTTCATTCTATAAAATTTAAAGTTAAAACGAACTTTATAGTAAAGATGGCCGACCCTGCAGAATCCTATTCACAGCTCTTGAAGGGCTCTATGTTGTTGCTTACCTCAGAAGTAATTTTAACAAAATAATTTCGGCTCGAAAGACTGGGTGCTAAGATAATAATTTCAAATTAAAATCATGCTGCTATTGTTTTCAGTAGCTGTTTTTTTATTTGTACTTCGTTGTCATAGTAATCATCATCGTCATATTTTGAATAAAAATGAATAAAAATTTCATAAGCCATCTGAAGATTTGACATTGTGAGCAAAAGGGAGAAACTATTATTTATTTTTTTATTAACTCGCAGCTCTATTTAGCCAATGTCAATATTTTAGAACACCTCTCGTGACGTTCCGACGGCAAAGTAATTAATTCATAAACGAGTAATAGGGAGGCGACCCTCGAGATGTTAAGTGGTCACCGCCGCTAACCACACACCATTTCGCAAGTGCTCCGCCGACCTTGCAGAATTCTATTCACAGCCCTAAATGAATGTTCAGTCAGATTTTACGTTGTCATTTACAGATATGCGATTATATTTTTTTCTTAAAATATTCCATGGTTTTATACTTAACCAAATAAAACGATCTTATGTAAAGTAGGTACTTATTACTTGTACCATCTACACCGGATTTAATATGTCGCATGTTATTCTTGAATTAGAGCGCCATAAACGAATACGAATTACTCATTTCGCTTCAACTTGTCTGCGAGGTATATTTTATTTTTAAACTAAACCATTTCCGCGGCTTTGCTTGACTAAACTTTGAATAATTATATAAGTATTTGAATAATTGCCGTTCAGTCGGATAAATAGATGATTGATTAAAATAGGAGTCGTGTTTCTTAGCACTAAGCACTATGCATTCAAACTTTACTTTTCAACTATCACTAAAGCCCAAGACCAGAATAAATAAAAACAGTTTTTAGACTTTTCTTAGTTTGGTCTGATTGGACCGAATGATTGGAAACTAACCGAGATTAGTTAGAGATTGCATAGAGACGCAGACGGCCTAAGGTGTCTCACACGATTCTCTCTAATTGTAAAACTAAGATCAATTCATTTATAAGTGTTGGGTCAATACATAGTGCCGTTTCTTCGTCTCTGAAATAATCCGAGTAGGGTTTTATAGGACCTTATGCAGTCTGTATAGCGGTTAATTTTGAATTACATAATCTAAGACTTCGAACATTTTATTTTTTTATTTTTTTTAATTTTATAGAAAGAAGGTGGCAAACGAGCATACAGTCCACCTGGTTGTAAGTGAATACTGTCGCCCATAGACATCCGCGATACATGCCAACATTAGCCCAAAATGACAAACTTTGGCACGCCCCCGGATACGCTGCCTACCTTTGTTGATGAAAGAATGAATTTGGAGAAAGGATTGGGGACGTGGGAAGGGATAGGATGGGAATGGGCTCTGGCATACTTCACTCACTACCGAAACACGTACATACATTGGGGAATATGATAAAGTGGGAAATGCAGTACATTTCAAGGTAGTATTCTGTGAGAGAGGGGAAACGAGGCCAGTCGAGTGCGCCCAGCGGCTGTTGGATTGCAGCGTGCACTCTCCCCCTCCAGAAAGCGTGCAGACATTCTTAGAAATGTCTGTTAATTCCGGCCTAGTCTAACAGCCTAGCTAAAAACATCTCCATATTTACCTCGTCGTAATCCGTTCTGTTATTTTCAGCGTAACAAAGCAGATATGTCGCCAAAACTGGTTCTAGAGCCAAAACCCAGATGGTTCTAGAAGGATCTAAAAACCCTCACAACATTTTTTAAAGGATTTATAACGTACAGACAAGACAATTGTAGAACTGTATGCTACAGAGATGTCCTTTGTCAGGGGTGTCACAAAGACTGCAAAATAAACCAAACCGCGCCCGCGGTAGCGTATTTACGTACGTAAATTGAATGTGAGCTCGAGTACCGGGATTTATCGGGATAAGATTTGTGTCCTGGAATATTTTATTTTTAATTTTGCGAAGTCGGGATGAATCGAGACAGACAAATTCGAAATGAGTTTAAATATTCATAACGTCAAAGAACTCTCTTTTACATTATGCATATTCGCCTTTTGGCTTCAGTGCGGATATTATTAAAAATGTGTTACATATTTTATCAATTTGATTTAGGTCAGCTCGAGCCAATATTTTACTCTAATTTATTACTCTTGGGTCCTTGACAAATTGATAATGATTATTAATCAGAGCTTTGAACCAGCTGTAAACGTGTGTATATATTTATATTTTTTATTTTACGCGATGTTTCAGCTGGGTTACGCCAACCGTAGTTAATCTGGTTATGGTAAACATAAACACACGTTTAAGACCCTTTTAATGGATAAAAGTGTGTGAAGAAATTACATTGCTTGGTCAATTATTACATGAAACTCCCATTCTAATTGTAAAGGGAGGCCTGTGCACTAACTAGGCCTATAGTGAAACGTTTTAGAATAATACCGTAATCGAATACCAGTCCTTATACCGTCCACTGCTTCACTCGGGCTTCCTCATGCACATTGTCGTGTGTACGGCCTCAATACGCCACGCTGCCCAAAACGACTTTACGAGTTCACTGTTTTAGAACTGATGTTATTCTTCAGGGCTTATGGTAATGGCATCCCTTGGACGCCTTTTAAGATTAAAAATGTTAAAAAGAAATATTTTGATTAAAAAAAGAATATCCACGCCACGGGAATAGATGGTATGGTAGTATTCTAAAGCCGGTAGATACTACACGCCCCATAGACTAATCTCGAACATAAACTTACTCTGAATGTTATATGTTATTGTTACTCTGATCATTTTTGATCATATCAACATCAAAAATGCTAGAAAAATGATAAAAATTAAAGACCTACCTAACTGATAACACTATTTATTCCCTTTACCAAAAATAACAAATTACCTACTTTGTTTAATGCTGATCTTACAGATTTTCAAACAATCAGATTTGTTAGAATCTTAAAACATTGTTTTATAAGCATATATGCCTATATATGTACCAATATAAGTAAGTATTCCAGCTTAGATAGATAGATAAACTCTTTATTGCACACCAATACATTTTGCAAAAAGGCAATTTAAGTAAGTAACACGAAAATACAATAGGGGGGGGGGGGGGTTCTTATCGCCAAAGCGATCTCTTCCAGAATACCTTTGGATGGTAATGAGAAAACAGATAACCATATCAAAAATAGTTACATAGTGCAATTTTATACATAAACATTTAAGATGAATACAATACATATATGCATACCTGCATACATAAATATATACATTGTGTACATACACACACACCCATACATACATAATTTGGGAAATCGAAAAAAAAAAGAATTTGAACAAAGTGAGTGCAGATCAAAGTAAAGAACTAAAGTACTGTAAGTACTGAAAGTACTAAGTACTAACTAAAGTACTAAGTATGTACTTTACAAAGTAAAGTACTGAAAGAGAGATGGGTTATGCAGAAATTACTGAGTCAGATAATTAATGCTCCTTGACTTGGCTCTTTAAACTATTTAATGTTTGAGCGCGTCTTATAGTTAGAGGTAAAAGCTTAAATGTAATTGAAAATGTTATTGTTACTAAAATGGATTATGTCGATGCTATCGGTTAAAAAGGCTTTTAAAACGGAACATTGAACACTTTTTGTGCACTTTCAAAGTTGTTGGCCACACGCTGACGGTTGTAACGCAATAGAAACGCACGGTTGGTAAACAGGTTTTATTTCTCTAAAGAATACATTGAATATGTGTATTTAGGAATAAAACGTTTTTTTTTTTGTATATATACTAGTGGGCGGTCCCACGTGATGGTAAGTGTTACCGCCGCCCATAGTCACCTGCAACACCTGCACGTTACGATTTACATTAATTTATTTATTATATTTTGATTTTGTATACAACAAAAGAGCGACCGCATGTTTGCAAATTTTTCGTTCTTAAATGGCTTCTTCTGCTAATGTCGACAGTCGCTGTTCTACCTAAAACAATATGTGTATTTAACAATGTTGTATTTACCGTTGGCGCCACCTTGCCGCTCATTGGGTATATTTATTTATTTTGTAGAACAGACAACAAAACATGCAATGAAACAAGAGAATACTAAGCTAATAACTAAATATTGCCTTACAGACCGACCGCAAAGACAAAGTACAACAGAATACAAACTCCTTTACAGATAAAGGAGTTTGTAAAGATAAAGGAGATAAAGGTTATTCGTTCGATCGCTCGTTTGCTTAATAGTTACTTTATATAATTTAGACTTCCTCTATTTGCATTCAAATTAGTTTCAATAATTATTTATTACTCAAACTAATATCCGCGTTAGTCGCTTACATCGTTTTTTTTTTAAATATACACTCGAATTAAAATTGGATCATTTACTTATGTATGCACACCTAATTATGATTACAGAACTTTTTATTATGCAAAATTTGACTCAGTATATTCGCAAAAGAGATACTCTGCGTCTAATTTACTTATAAGTCCATTTTGCTGTCGAGCTGTAATGATTGTGGAAGTAAGAGATCTCAATAATTGTTATAAAATCGTCCGACTTTGTTGTCATTGTAAATTACCAAAGTAATTAACAGTTAAAAGTAATTAAGTAAATTCAACGATGAAAATTTTAAAGACGCAAACATAGTTTGCTGTTAAAACATCGATGCAAATGTATTATTTGTCGATAACTTTAATAGTCTATTATTTTATAAGCATCTAAATTTCCTTGTTTCCTGTTAAGCATATTACGAGTGCCATTTAATTATACTAATTATGAAATGAATTACGTTCATTATTTTTGGGTATTATCATAACGTGTAATTAATAGTTACATAATGGTTTGCTCATCAATTTTATTTATCATGAACCTTAAACAACTGTTATTCTTATTCGATTTAGAATGCTACATTGAAAAATGTTCTTTTTTTGCATATGGCTTTAACCATCTTCCGTCGCTGTAACTTCAAATAGCGAGCGCTTAAAAACCGCTCGTCTGAGTCATGTTTGTATGTAGAAACAAAACTTTGTTCGGATCAAGTGGCCCCTCACGGAAACATGACATCGGGCCACGTACAAATGAATAATGTACTTGGAGGCGTGACTTGCACTAAGTACGCCTTTTGTGCTGCTTCATCCCAGTAGGTAAGAACGTTTACAGGTAATTTATGATGTTTGCCTCTTACCAGATAACAGTCCTTAGTGACCTGTTGTTCCCTTAATGGCTTACAAAGAGTATTGTTTGTTTTACGTCTACTTTTTATAAATACAGACTTGTTGAACGGTGAATTGACGGATTTGAGATTGATACGATTAATAGGCATACGACATATTTTGTCGCACAACCGATAGCACACATGGTACACGAGTCCTTGAATGGAGACTACATACCGGGAAACGAAACGTGGGATGCCCTCTGGTCAGGTGGACAGACGGCTAAAAAGGAATTCGCCGGTAATGGCTGGATGAGAAGAGCAAAAAATCATGTGTATTGGCGAACCTTCGGAGCGACCTATATCCTGCAGTGGAGAGACACGAGTTGCAGGTATGATTTTAGTATTGATATTTTACTCGTTGTATTGATATTCACAAAATTACGTACATACATATATTAAATAAAAAGTATAATAAGCCACACTCACTGGCCCACATTAAAATTCTCTGTGTAGTCCAAAGACATCAAACATGAACTACTGTTACATACCTAATTTCGTCCGGAAAGTATAATTAGCTTCTTTTACAAAGTCTGTTATATTTCCAAAATATTCAACCGATTTTCCTCCGAAATTTAAAATGGCAAATCCAAAATAAATAAGCAACAAAATAGCACATACAGTTTTCAAAACAAACAGATACCGAGGTGTCGAGACCGTAGGTCCGTGGGGACCTAGAGCGCTTGCTTTTGTCGAACATCTTTCAAAGTCGACGCCTGGTCGACACCACTGGCGACCGTAGGGCTGACGCGAGGCTGTATCTCGCGCTACGCATCGGCCTTGCCATCCAGCGAAGTAATGCCGCTAGCATGCTGGGTACCTTGCCACAGGGATTAAATTTATACAATATGCTCTATATATAATCCGATATTTTTTGCATATTGTACAATATAATAAACACTTATTTATTTTAAGTTAGTTTTAAGTTATTTTGTAATTTGATAGTTATTAGTAATTGTTTTCATGAATAAAGAATGAAGTCGTTAAAAAAACAGATATTGCTTTTGTAAACACGTAAAGTTACGAAACATTGATCGTTTATTATTGATCGAAATAAGTGGTGTGGTGTAACTTTTCTCCTTTACATTCAGCGTGATGTGATGTATCATTTAAACAATATTCTGTGGGTTGTTCTAAAGGCTCGCACACATTACAGCCGCGTCCCGCCACAACGTGTCGCACTGCAAAACTGCGACAATGCACATCACAGACGCGACGGGCCGCAGCTCAACGCAATAATTTAAGTCAGTTAGCTGTTGACATCCAATTCTTCACGTCGCACAGCGAATTAACTCTGGAATCGCGTCCGTTAACTGCGCCCGTTCAACGCCACTGCGGGCCGCGTCGCAGCGCATAACATCACCGCATAAATACGGCTTGGCAAGAGCTGCGACGCCATGCGGCCCGCCTCGAGTGTGCGATGCTTTATATATACCAAATGTATGAAAATGATTCAGGAGGATTTTTGCAATGTTATGCGCTGCGGTGCGGCCCGCCGTAATATGCGCGAGCCTTAATTCTCCTTTCTTTTTTGTTGCTTTCTCTCGGCACTTTGTTTTGGTCTAGATTTTCTTGGAAGAGTGACTGGCAATGTTATAATAATATCGCCAGTCACGACTGTGGTCACGACTTTTTTACTCCTTTATTATAGAGCTTTGCGTATGGGAAATAATGAAATAATGCACTTTGTTCTGTCTTTCGATGTGGGTTTATGCACATACACAATTACTACAAGTTACAGCCTTCTCTCCTTACTCGTAATCACGGGGATGTTCCGGGCAATTCACAAGCAGGGTCAGAGTATTTCTTCATTTTTTCATTTAATTAATCTACACTGTACATCTACACTGGCTGGTTTATTCACGTCTTTTATTGTCGAGCTAGTTATAATGGAATATTTAACTATTTTTAAATAATTGTATAATTAAATAACTAGAGAAGCTGAAAACTACAAAACGACCCGTGAAATAAAAATCTTGCTAAAATGAGGCTTAGTAAATAAGGCAAAAATAACTCAAAAGACAGTAGAGGTTCCGCGCTACTGTTTATTGACTTCCTAACACAGTGGTATCATTAATACTACACATGAGTGATAAAGATAACGGACATACACTAAATTTTTCTTTTTAAAATTTCTTTTTTATATGAATTAATTTCTTGTCAAATAAGTAACAAAACATATCAATTTCAAGTACAGGCAATTACCGTATCGTAAAATCCATAAATGAGTAGAAATTCGATATTACGGGGCGAGCCTCGTAGTCTTAGTTGAGAACAAGTACACCGCTTCAATATTAATTAAGTTTATACATATACCAAAAAATAAATCGATTTGCAACGCAGTAAATAACTTTACGACATCGTTAAAACAAATTTCGTTTAAAATAAAATAGTGTCGTGCTTTTAATTAAAAAACCGTTGCGAATCTCTTCAAAAAATGCCCTTGAATTTCTTAAACAAAGCCTTACAAAAGACTTCATTCTTCATCTTAAATTCAAATCAAATGACAAGAGAAATAAAAACAAGGAGCGAAGAAATCTTCGCCCTCAAACACAAAGGCGTAATGAAATTCATCCCCCAAGTGTGTTGTGGGCTATTATTCAACCACGTACAATATGTAGTGCGGTAACAAATGCTACTGGGCTGAACATAGGTGTGATAAGTCAACACCTTCGCTGGATGGGGCATGAGCGTAGTTGCGTTCGGTAATAATGTCCATTCTTGTAGATTTTTTATTATTGAAGTAAATGTTGCACATAAAAAAACATATTTTCCAAAGGTTTAAAGCGATATAGGTAGATAAAATCAAATTCATTTAACAAATACGTATATTATAAAATCTCATCAACTTGTATTTCTCCACTATTGGATATAGACCTTTTTCTTGGAAAATCTGGATCAAAGCAGGATTACAGCATCATTGTAATTATTTGTAACACGACTATGGCATACTGAGGTTCATAGAAATTTCTGTTTCACTTATAAATTAAGGAATATTTACAATGACCTTTGTTTATAATTACGTTCAATGTCCCTGGTTAAATTCACGTCGTCATCATTTCAGTCCCTATTTTCTACACTGCTTGAACAATATGTAGCTGCGTTACGTTTGATTCGTACGCTTTAAAATGCTATATATAAAACCGCTTTTCTTCTATTGTATAAAAAAGCCGCCTCTAGAAGTCCGCGCGACTACTTGCTCGCGTTTTATATATGTACCTATAGTAAAGAAAGAGTAAATATTCGTACAAATGTGCACCTATACGCACAGTTCTTTTCGCATTATTAACAACACCATAATAAGACGCTGCTATTCGTACAGTGTCTCTCTATCTCGCTATCTCGACAAGATCTGTAACTAATTTTATAACCTTATATTTAATTATTAAACTTATGAAGTTCGGTTAATGTTTTCATCTCATCTGATTTGTAATGTTTATTTATCGTCAAGATAAAATGAAAGTTTCATACTTTTATAATAAAATATCCCCTGTTATTTTCAACATCTATGTTAAAATTTCAACCGGTGCACTTTCCAGATTTGCTCTATGTTGACGTCGGCAGCGGCTCTGCGATTTGTATAGAAATAATTCCGACATTGTACGGTAGCACCATACTTCTTGCCTGGTATAATTTGCCTCTACGTTTTGCGAACAATTACAGTGGTTCCATGCGTCTCCATAACCACACGTTCATGCAAGGATGCCTTCATATCGATAAGAAATTGTCGATAAAAAAAAATATTAGTCAAAAATCACATTCATTTTTACGGCCAATATTTCAATCCGATTGTTTTAAAATTTGACGTTCAACGATTCCTCTAACCGTTACTCTGACGTTATCAGAAAGTTGTTGTAACTTTACGAGAGTGAGATCGTGATTTTGACATTCGCAAAGGGGTTGCGGCGACCTATATCAGATAACTTTGACATATCCCACAAAAACGTCGGTACTTCAGGCAAGTTTTGCGTGAACTTCTTAGCCGTGGGGTGTCTTATCGGCCCTCAAATGAAACACTTTATAGTAATTTATGTATGTCTGGGTACGTTTTTAGTTTACTCACTCGAGTTTCTCTATTTGAAGATATCCTAAAAACATTTGTTGTTGGTGAAATTTTGTTATCTCACTACCAAATAGCGTCACGGTTTTGTCGCGTTTAGTTATTTATTGTTTCTTGTTTGTTTTTTTTTATTTCAAGAGTTTTTACTTACTAATAATAGTCAGCCAAGTGGAACTAATTTTGTATTTATCCTTGCTTCAACTTTTTCTTTTATTTACTATAGGCTTATTACAATGGTTTATAATGGCATGGTTTAATTGCAATTTATTTGACAGCAAAAATTAAACAAGCCTTACATTAAGTATGTCTTTTTTATAATTTCTTAGAAGGATAGAAAACGACCAACAGAGAGAGATGGAAAGCAAAAGAAGTGGTCCTAATTCAAGTGGACTGTAGCGGGCTGACTGTGATGATAATATCATTATTGACTTTTACGCTATCATAAGCGTAGGGTTATTATTCTCGATTCACATTCGTAAGGTTGTGAATTCTGTACCGGTTCAGTATCATTTCTATTAAGCACGGTTTGTACAAAGTATTGTTATTGGAGTTTCTATTTAATTAAGAGATTAAAGAAAACATCGCGTGTCCAAGAAAAAAATACTTATTTATAAGACAAGTACCTATATCTCCGTGGAACCTATATATAAAAAAACCTATTCGTCGGGTAGTCGGATGAGTAAATATGAGTAAATATCCGCACAGAGCAACAGCTTTTTTGAGGCGCTGATTATCTTATAATACCTACTTTGGTACGGTTTACATGCAAAGATAAAAATAAATTTTATGAATTTCGAGTTATATCAACCAATTCAATATAACATTTACAATTATATTACAAATTACTTTAAACATTTTTCCTTAAAATGTTTGTTTCTCAAATATTTATTATAATTCTTTATAATAGTCTGATAAATTCTTAGTCTTAATATCATTTCTTTAAATATTTTACTGGGCAACAACACTTGCATAGCATCTCATAGGTACAAATCTGTGTTCTTTTTAATTATTTTTAACAAATCTGTATTATAAATCATTACCAATATTAACAATTTGCGTATTAAGATCAAAATATTTACGGATTTTTTTGTTAGAAAAATTAATAAAATAATCCCTAAGAATCCGTATTTCCAATCCGTACCTTGCCTTCATCCTTATAATGACGAAATAAATATTCTTTGCTCAAATTTATTGTTTGTTCAGATCTTTTCAAGTACCTATACCTCAATTTCTTTACATTTTTAAAAATATAATAAAATAATTCAACATGAACTAAAAATAATAATAAAAATAATAACAACACTTGATTTTTGTACCCTCAATTGAAACGGTTTGTCCCCTCACAGCGCATCGGTGAGCGGTCACGCACACAGCTGCTCTATATAGTGGTGTACCTACCGCGCCGGGTTTGTATGACGCTTGTCCTCGGCAGGGATATTTACTCATTTGCCTGTACCCTCTACTGTGACAAATTGTGACATCAGTACGTTTCATTATCATTTTATTTAAACGTTTTTTAAAGAATACTGTTCTCTGCCATTACATAATACCATATGTGAATCAGATGCCTATTAAATTTATGTGGTTTAAAGGCATACTTACAAAGTAAAACCGCGTATTCCATAACCCATGTCCCATCACTACCGTGGCGTAGGTATGTCGGCGATTCACTGATAACCGCGTTCACCATGATTTGTAGACCCAAATACAATTATGCCGACTCGTGCCGACATTCTGTTCTACGTATTAACATGAACAATCGTACATGCATTTAATAAATAAACAAGAATACTAATAAATAGACATAAAGAAGACCTTTGGCTAGCTTTGGATAGCTTTTTATATGGAAACGAGCATACAGCCCACTTGGTGATAAGTGGATACTATCACCCGTGGGCACTCGATACATGCCAATATCCATCATTCTGGACTGATGTAACCATGTATCGCGGATATCTATGGGCAATAGCCTCAATATGTGTTCTACTGCTGAGCAAGAACTTCCCTCTCGTCCTCCACGACCCTCTATCTATTACGAGCTCCAGTACGATAATTCCAGTACGTCTGCATATTATAAAAACAGTGACTTTTTTTTCCCACTGTTCTGAGTGTATTCGGCAAACGTGTCTATCCCACTTAATCGTGTGCAATACTAGAAAAACGGAAAATTTACAAATACAATCTTAGTAGTATCCTTCATGATGACGTCATAGTATTTACATCAACTTCCAGGATTATCGTTATCCTTACTATAATTACTATTCTACCTGCCATCCAACGAGTAAATGAATTATAGTACGTGCTCAACACCAATTTCATACATCTGGATAAAAATAGATGGAAGTGTTTAATCTTGCCTGAGTAAATATTCCCTCAATCGATAGCGGCCATGACCCGATCGACTGATATGCGATCGGAAGGGACATGTATAAATAATAAATTCCGCTATTGTAATAAATGCTGAGGGCTGGTAGAATGGAAACTGATGGAGCCGCGATAAACCTTCGCCCCCGGACTGACCGGTGATCGATCTTGACAGAGCTCGACAGATATACGAGGACTTGAAAGTAGTGAATAGACGGGTTTCTGCTCGTGGATTGAATGCTTTAGGTATATACTACTTGTATTGATAGAATTATTTCACTCCTGTCCCTCGAACCTGCCACATTTTTAATATTTATTTGACTATCCAATTTTTAGACCTTCCTCTTCATTTATTTTATAATTAAAATTTGTAAAATCATTTGACTCATTCATCTGATTCATTCATGATTTCAGTTCATATTTCAGTTAAATAACCGTACGTGCATCATATACAAAAATTTTATTTACATCATTTATATAAGTTCAATAGAAAGCTATAAAAGCCGTCTTACGATTGGAAAAGTAATGAGATATTAATTTAAATAAAAACCTTGTATACTTCCGAAATAGAATTCAGATGTGTCCTATTTATTTTTACGATATAAAGGGAACTTACAATTCAATTTAAAATTCAAATATTGCCTCTGTACCGCACCCGGGCATGTTCACGAATGACTGATTTCCGTTGACAACTGTAACGCTACGGACATTCGTTTATACGCCTCATTAGTTGGCCCGGGACAAATATATTCGGGACATCTCCGGATATAAATCTCTTGTATTGCCAAATAAATGCAGGACAGAAGACCGTTTTCCTCGGAAAACAGGGAAATATTTTTTATTATTGAAATATGTTTTGTTCGGAATCATAAAAATATGGCGGATAATAATTAAACTGTAATAATAAAGTTAGAATTCATCTTACTGTAAAAAAATGTATGTTATTTTATTGCCTATACAATATACTAAATAAAGAAGTAATCGTTGGTTACATAACCTTACATAATAGTTACCACAAATTAAAATTAAAACAAATCTTTGCCTATTTCCGTCGTTATAGAAATAGATGTAAATTACTGGTAGATAATTAATATTCTATTGTGTTTTTTTCATGTAATAAATTTGAGAGAAGAGCTTGGTTACCCATAGTACAGAGAATTCTAGTGTGTGAACGAGACTCCACAAATTAAATGTAACACCGGACAGTTTTGCACGGACGGCGCGCTCTTGTATTGGTTACCTAGTAATAAGCTACCGTTAATTAATCACAATCACAAGACGTGTGACTAAGGGATAAGCGTCTACCACAGGCCCGAGGGAACTGCACCACCTCCAAAGGGGTGGACTCGCCAACCCGCTTGGCCCGCGTGACGTTTTAAGACCTTTACATTAATCCCTCATGCACAAGGCAATGTGATGAAGAGGCCCATGTCCAGCAGTGGATACTGATAGGGTTGGATGCATTACATTGCATCAAGATCTGTGATGTCGTGTCTGACATTTAAATATTCCTGGGATTTTGGACACTGCCGCTGTTACCTGCTGTGAGTACCTTGTATCCGTACCATCGCCCGAATTTCTTCCTTGCTCATTGTTATTTGAGTAAAACAAAAACTAAACAGAAATACAGAAAACAGCTCGTGTGAAAATCTTACATTAAGAGAAACAAGCTCTCATTTCTAAACAAGACACACGTTGCATTCTTAACGAGCCAATGCCGCACAGTCTAATTAACTGTGTTCTTTGTGACACTTGACACACTAATCACGGCCTCGTTTATCTCTATAGTGCTTCTCTCTATTTGGTCGTCGTTTTGGCTCTACCAATCAGCTAAATAGAGACTAGCGAGCCTAATTGCGTTTTGACTAATGTCTAAAGTAAAGAAGGGTGACACGAAGGAGACATCATTAGTAGGCGTATACATGTTGTTTCTAACATTGGTAACTTGTACTGTAATTAAAAGAAATAATTAGAGAAGGAAAGAAATAAAATACATTTCTTTGTGATCACAGAACGTACACATAAATTCATTTCAACATAAATCATGATATATAGTATTATATTATAATACTAGCGACCCGCCCTCGCTTCGCTTCGGTTAATAAGATTTTTTTTTCAAAATTTCAAAATAAAATAGCCTATGTTACTCAGGGATAATGTAGCATTCTAATGGTGAAAGAATCTTTGAAATCGGTCCAGTAGTTTTTGAGTTTATTCGTTACAAACATACAAAAATACAAAACTTTCCTCTTTATAATATTAGTGTAGATATGATTAGTATGATTATAGTGGCGACCAGTGGAGAGGATTTTTGGACTATGGAGTACTATCCAGTCGAGTATAAGAAATAAGGTAAATGTTAAAACGTTAAGATCCGTTTAAATAGATAATTAATGTGTGAAAAGCGCGAAAATCTCTAAATGTTATAATAATATCTAATAATAATCTATTGAACGGCATGGATTATCGGTTATTCTCTGATCTACGTGGGAGTCCAATATTAACAGTGATGAAACGTAGACGCAATACATATTGTATCTCGTAATTAAGATATTTCGCAAGTAATTAATGTTTTATGAACCAACTCGCGGTATATTTTGTCTTCTTGACGGCCCATTATGGTGTACATGTTCTTATTACTTGGGCGTGTACTGTGGTAATGTTTGTTGGAAATTTACGTCATCATTATTGTCCCTTTACTAGCAGTTAAGCCAAGTTTAGACGCACTTGACAACGGGGATTTGAACAAAATTTGATTCGAAAACTAAACTGTCAGCATAAGGTTCGAACGTTAGGTGCGTCTGGTTCACAGTGTGTTCTTTCCTACAATATCGGTCTATCGAGTGTGTTAACAAATACAAAATTTCTTTGCAGCTCGTTATCAATGTATTGTATAGGCGGTTAGGGTGCGCCAACCGCAAATACAGGGTTTCATCTAATTAAAAAGCTATTAAAACGGTAAAGACATGATTATTATTATTGACTTTGTTTATTAATTTGCTTCAATTTGGTTTATTAAGTTACTATTATTATTTGTTTTTATTTGTTGACAAGGAAAATTTATTGGATATACGTATTATGTATCAATTATTTATGTAATCTACTCAGTAACTAATTGCTCATAATTGAACTGCTTTAATTTATATATAAAAATTGTCACTTACATCATTTAAATCTATTGGCAATATTTAAATGATAACCTACTATTCAAATACTTGTACGTAAAACATAGAGAACTGACTGCATATTTGTTATATCATCATTGCACCTACATTTCGAAATAAATAAATCTTATCTTATCAAAATGAACATCAGTCATCACAATAAATCTATAATAAACGCAAAAGTTTTTGTATTTTACTTTTAATGCTTTAATTGGACTTAAAAATCATTTTTTCTATTATCTTTATTTTGCCATCTTTATCCATTTTGATGGGTTCATTTCTATAGGAATAAAGAGAGAGATGAAAGAAATTTGTAAGGAATTAAGAAAATACGCGCCGGAAACGGCTCACACAGGTACGGCGTGCGCCTCCTACGATTTGGTCCTTACATCTAACTGTAAGGTTGGCGGTGGCGGGGCTATGAGTGGAGGATTTTTTTTTTTTAGTGGGCGGACGAGCACGTGATGGTAAGTGTTACCGCCGCCCATGGACACCTGCAACGTCAAGGAGGGTGCAGCCGTTTTAGACTCGAACTATTAATCTAAAGGGTTTAAGATTATCAAACGTTAAAAACTTGTACTATAATGCTCATGAGCGGTTAACGCTTGAGTCTTAAAGGTTTATCAACGCTCACTCTATTTATTTACATGTTTAGGTACTCTAGCATATTTACAACACTGGGTACAAGTCGTCCTTGTATGTAAGTAAACTCCTATTCATTGCTTTCTTGAAGAGTCCCTTTTGAAAAACACATTACTTCTGCTAATCACTCCATCACTTTCTGTATTTGGATACTTGTATTCTCCTTGTACCACGCAACTGTTCCGCACTCTTTGATCAAGACTTTCATCGATTCCTCTCCACTATTTTCAAAGATCGCTACTAATCGTCGTTTTTGTCCTCTTCATCCACTATTGGTGAATTTTTAAAAGACTGCATTCCCAATTACTAATTAAATACAGGACTCAATAAAATCAAAACAACAGCAAGGCATTATTTCTTCAAACAATTACCCGAACTCCGGAACCCTTTTAGCTAATACAATAAAAGTTTGAAGGCCCTTCTCGTGATGTCCGTATTTGGCCTACGATGCTTCGGTCGTGACCGACTAACCTAAGGACTATTCGGATATTTTCATTGACTTCTTCAATGAAAGAGCACTTTTTATACTTACTTTATGGTGCTATATTATATTAACTTGACAAATCGAAAGGTTAATTAAAAGTTAACCCACTTGTCTCTACATTGTTTATTAGGTCTGTCTGATTCATAGTCATAATTATTAGTCATTCTATCTATAAGAGAAGTGTAAGAGGTCTATTTTTCAATTTCGATCCATCGATATCTGAAAAGGTCGTAATGAATAAAGAATATTCGCAGCCCTCTGGACTTTACATGTTCTTCCGAGGGCTGCAAATGGTAAACTACGAGTACTGTTTCGCTTTATAATCATTATAAGCTATCTTATCTTATATCATTATCTATCATTTATAAGCGGTTTAATGCGGCTTATGCCACTTGTAGTCGTATATGCAACTTTTCGGCCGAATTCGATATTAGTCTTTATTGACTTATCTGAAGACTGTCGTTAAATGCATCTATATGATTAGGAAAAATCGCTGTCTTGAAACATGTTGAAGTTTCCTATCCCATCCATTCCCAAACAATGCTATCCTCTTTTGTCATTCAATAGAGGCATAATAATGTGGTATGGAATTGGATAAATATATCTTTTATACTAAATCCTACTGAATTTTCTTTTCCAAATCCGTTTTTATTATTCGCCCATGGTACATCTGCTGTGCATCTGCATCTGCTGTCTTGCCAACGTTTGTAATTTTCGTCTAATGTTGACGGTATTTCCTTACTTACCATTATGGGGTCTGTCTGCTAATATGATACCTTCTTTCCATAAAAATATAAAGAAATCATGTAATGATTGGTTGTAAATTATCTTTCTTTCTATCAGAAACCGAGTGCAGTGTACCCCGATTGGTGATTACAAAACGGGCCTCCTCGAGGCGTTCGCCAGACATTAAACTTGGCACAAGATTGTCGAACTCGTCCGGGCTCGTCGAATCGCCACGATAGCTAATCTGATAATGGAACGTTTCGATTTTCTTCAATTCTGTATGTAATACTTTTGCTGAATACTATTCTTTTGGCGAATGGAATGAAAACAACCATAAACGATTGTTTTTGCGTAACCGTAACTAGCCCTTTTGATGTCCGTTACCACCAATC
Organism: Sesia bembeciformis; assembly: GCA_943735995.1. Lineage (NCBI taxonomy): Eukaryota > Metazoa > Arthropoda > Insecta > Lepidoptera > Sesiidae > Sesia > Sesia bembeciformis. The sequence continues at coordinate 5,210,736 of OX031044.1, read as the reverse complement.
TTGGGCCTCATCGTGCATATTGTCCTGTGTGTGAAAGATGTGGCCATTATGGACCTTAAAATCCCATGCTAGTCTAGTTGGCAAATCTACTTTTTTACAGGTGGTGTAGTTCCGCAGGGCTTTGTGACAGTGGCTTTGTTAACTCTTAGTCGCATTTTTTACAACACCTACAGGAACAGTTGGATGGTGCTATTATATTTATAGCTGATATTGTTAATATGTAATTGACAACCTAATTGGTATATTATGGAGGCCATAGAAAAGTTTGACTGCGTCCTCGATTTCTGTCTACATTTAAAGCAATTTTAAATTCCCTTTAAAGCAAATAGAAAGCGCCGCTTAAGAAAGATGCTATTGTATGTGCATTATTAATCTTTATCTTTGTGCATCTATTTCATCTTGTAACATAATAACACATGACTGAACTGACCTGCTCGCCGCGGAATCACGCGGTAGGGCCAGTTGAACGACTATTCAGGAACTATCGAATTATATCTGTTTTTATTTCTATTTATGAGTATCTGCTTCTGTATATAATGTGTACCCGTAGTTACACACATAGATCCATCTCCTAAATCAGATGACTGACACTTGACACTAATACAAATACATTGAAACTTAGAAAGTGCGATGAAAGTATCATAATATCATAAACAGTTTACTGTTTATCCAATATCCGTTGAAACGCTTTTGTCACTCTCGTTGAGCGATATTACTGAGCTACAAGTTTCTATTGACGCGTGAGATGAAAGACGGGTCTTCGTATACTTATTTCAAGATAGAAATAGACTTGCTATTTCCCTTTCTAAAGGAGTGTTTAGACAACATTTCTAGAGCTTTACGAGCTCTATCCAACGACATATTGTTATAGTTTATATGTATATATTATAGACGTCGATGTTTTTTTTTTTTTTAAATATTACGTCATAATTTTTTAATTGCTAAACCGATTTGACTCATTTAAAGGCAAAGAACGATATACCTAGACCCTACTTTTTTACCCAATTTATGTTCATCCGTTTAAATTAAGTTAATTTATATAGTTTTTTTTTTTAATTTAATTATATCTATATTTTTATTTTTTTATATTTTTACGCTCGTTTCGTCACAGCGATCCGTCCCCAAAGAAATTCCCCATCGAATAGTAGCGTTTTTCTTATTATAAGACTCTTTAATTAATTTGTAAAAATGATTTTTCATATTTTTTCTATGAATTGTAAATTGCATATTTTATTGTAGTAAACATGTTAATATTAGATATACCATCTAGGCCTGCTTTATGTTCCGTAAAAACATTACTAATTACCCTCCTTTCGACTTTGCTACAGTCCGGTTAAAATACATTTTTACTTGTAACACCGTGAGGGCTTCGGTGTCTTATGGTGATGCCACATTTCTAAATTCAAATTTAAAAGTAAATATTCTTTCCGAATTAAAGCTGTGTCACCTGTTTGGTATTCGGCACATCGGCTGTATCCACGCAATTACTCGATTGAGTTCGTTTCGATTACTCGATTGGGTTCTATTCGATTCTCGACTAGTTTTGATCCGCTAACACCGCGTCGAGAACGACGTACTCCGGCAGACTCAATATGCAACGTGTCTGAATTCGAATTGTGCTTCCACAGATTTAATGGGAATGTTAGAGTCGATTCAATTCTCATAATTATTCATTTAGAGCCGAATCGAATTGCTATACGATTATTGCTGATCATTACGTGTTGTGCATGCATATTATAGAAGAGGTAATTGAAATGGAGTAAATGTACTGTCTGTGAGAAAAACTAGAATATTTATTACAGTTATTATTAACTGTTTCTCCGGTTCTGTATGAAATCACAAACACACGGCGCGGCCCTACAAAGTGTGTCTGTATTTTAGCCTCCTGCAGTGCCGGCTTTACCTATGGTGCAGGGTGTGCGGCGCACACGGGCGCAGGGTGTTAGGGGGCGCCGAGCGCCGCTCGCGACACCCCCAAAAAGACTACTAGAGAGCGCCAGGGTAGTGATTGCACCCGGGCGCTACATGGGCTAGAGCCGGCGCTGGCCTCCTGATACAATTTTGAAAAAAGGCACAACACCTTAATTAATTATTTGTGTTATAGAATATTTATACTAAGCTTCAAGTAAATAGGACGCCTTTAAGGTTGAATTTCAAGAAATCTTTTCTTAGTAAGCCTTTACGTTATAAAAGGAAGCAACTGTCCAAATTTCATGTTTGTTGCTTCAGCGGTTTCACCCCAGCATTGATGAGTCAGTCAGGATATTTCTCTTTATATGTATAGAAGACAGAGACAGAATACGAAATATAGAACGTAGTATCTCTTACAGTCTATGGTATTCCATATGTTGATATAGTTCTTTCATCTCACGAAGGCGGGTTAATTTTTAGTAGTAGTTGTGATCCACACATTGTTTTAGTTGCTTAAACTTGAGAACGCTCAGTTCTGTTGGGTTCCCGACTCCCGCGGCGCACACTAAAACAATGTACATGTACGAGCACAAACAACCACTACTTCGCCTTCGTGAGATGAAAAAACTATACATTCTGTTTATATTCCCTACTGGTCTTGTAATCAAGAGGGGATTTAAATAATAATTCATAAGTGGATGTTTTCATACACGCTTTCGTATTTTTCAACTCTAAGGCGCAACACACATAGAAATGGCGTCTGGCGCTGGCGTGGCTCGGGCGTGGTGCAGACAAGGCAAACGTGCAATGTGGCCGCCCGCGCCACGCCATTTCAGTATGTTTTAAATCACTTTGCTTCCATATATTTTGTATGAAAATGAGAATGAATGGCAAGACGCCCGAGCCTCGCCAGCGCTAGACGCCATTTCTGTGTGTTTTGCGCTTAAGATGTTTCAGTTTTTGTATATTTTTCAAATTAGCCGACGAACCGAGATATTAGATATTTTCACAAAACTCATTTTTCAAAATTATATAATGTTTCCATACTGGACAAGTCTGTGCATAGTGATATCTTTAATTGACATTTTTTAAAACTATATTTACCAAACAATGCATCTTATGTTGATTTGTCTATACCATTTGTTTGATCGACTGGACTATATCACAGTGTACAGTGTTGATTTTTAGATTGTGACTATATTGTGCAGTATGTAGTAGGTAGAAGCATTCCGCGTGAGAATGATCTCATGCACGTAATACATTAATGTTTTCATAACAATTTGTGTTAACAGTGACCTGTCGTATTGTCCATGCGTCATTGTAACCTATAATTTGTTACAACATTCGTATGAGGGCAGTAAATCTGTCAGCCATAGGACGTAACTCAGCGCGTGACTGAATCGGATCGCCGCGTTACGTGCTATCAGAATATTAAACGAAGCGACGCACAAAATGGTTTATTGTTAGCTTTAGGGTATGACTTTAGAGAAAGCTGATAGCGAATAACGGTGTTATAATTTCCCATTCCCTTGGGGACATTATTCACAACAAATACGTTCCTCAAGGGAAAGGTGTCTTGTAATCATAATGTGCAAAGGGATCTTGCCGAATAGATTAGGAAAACACATATTTTCAATTTTTTTGTTCATATGAAGAAAGACTTGAAAGATATGGAATGATTTCGTCACGGTTTGTCTGTCCAAAAACGCTATCGAGTCATAACTAGATATAGCAAATAATAAGTTAGTTTCAGCATATACATTTCATTCGCATTTGTTAATGTTCTGACAATTTAGAATTTAGTGGTAGTCTTCGGGCGCTCCGCATTTTATGAAAATTTAGTGGTTTTGTGTATTCTTTAAAAAGATTCTAAATGTTGGTATGACACGTCATCTTTCACAGCATCTTTCTTCTCACTTCATGTTAATTGACTAGTCAGCACTTCGAATCATGCACTATTTCCAGTGTTGTTAATTCCGCATATACGACATTAAGGGTCTTTCTCAACACCTCCTTATAAAGTAACTGTTAACAATCTGATAGATAAATTGTCTGCCAATTAAATCTAGCTGATACTGACTTTCTGATACATGCTGATAAAATATCAGGAGGTGGTGAAGAAAGGCCCTAACTCTTGTTACTGACATAATCTTTAAACTCTATTGATATCCGGAGAATCGTACACGATGAAAATCTCGCTGCTCCCTTCACTTCGGTCACAGCCTAAGCTAGTGTTGATTAATTATGACTGCCACCTACTCTCCTATTATAGAAAATCGATATGTAATGGTTTCCCGTTAACCGATTGAAGATAATCGGTATGGAAGTCGGTCCTTTGGGAAAGTAAGAAGGTCGACAATGACAAGTGGTATTTCTATGACGTTGCTTGTCAGGTGGTATTATTTTTAAAGTGGATAATTGATAAAAATTGGACTCCAAACATTTATAGTAATTAACCTTTTCTTTGTCTGCAGTGATAAACAAAGTATAAGGCTTGAGTACATTAGATTGTGACATATTGTGTGACGATTATGTGACATATTGTGTGACGACTATGTGACATATTGTAGCTCTCACATAATATGTCACTATTTCTCCTAAAGTTAATTTAGTTATTTAGTTCAGAATATTGTATCTGATATCTAGATAACTGTAACATGTGTCAACAAGTAACTTTGTCTGTAGGTGGGAGGCAGCAGCATGAATACTAACTCGCCAAGTATGTATAAGTTTATTACTACCTGTGACTTGCCCTAATTTATATTCATTGGACTGCAACTTTGAACGTATATGCGCGGAAAGATGGGTTATTAGGTCGTAAAGGTTGCGTTTAAAGTACGCATTTGGTAATACGACAATGCATTTTTTATTCGTAGTAGCACTATCAACTTATCAGTCAATAAGGTTTTTTACTATAACTGTTGTCTTTTTTATTAGTGGCCTACTCGGCCAAGCCGCGCTTGATTGGTAAACAAATATTATAATAGTATTTGCATGATAGTAAAAATACAAAAATCTGTATTAATCACGACAAAACGCCCGTATTTTCATTAAATGACGTTTTGTTCAAAATACCACAATTGAACCGCATTAGGACTACACAATTGAATTAGATTAAACCGCTAAATTTGTCAGAAATTCATATTGTTTCACTTAATTCTCCCGAAGTCTAGACGAACTCTAATACAAAGCTATTTGAATAATTTTATTATGGGGCAGTTGTTAATTAATTCAGTATTTTATTAGGCTGCGTTTACTCATTGAGTTATGCATAATTTAAGGACCCTATTGTCTTTGTTTTTCTTTACAATAAATAATTGTAGGGAGTCTGCTACTAGTGTCATTTGCAGTGATATATACTTAGTTTACCTTCTTTAAACACTTGTGACAAGTTGTTAATGTGTTTCAGCTTTTTACCGACGTAACATTTTGTACCTAAACCTTGGTGAAGGTGGGGATGACTGTAGGGACACGGTGTCAACACTCTTTCGAAAGCCAGACAGCGTTGTGACGACTTGGCAACAGAGGCCAAGCGGCACCTGCTCCTTTTGTTTTGTTATTGTATAGAAATTAATATACCTGAATAAATTATATGGAGGACAATCTTAGGTGTCTTAATTAATAACCAGACATGCAACCTAAAACTGATAATGAAATAAATTAAGAATAAACCTTAAAAATGTTAATACATTCCATAAAGTACAATACTACAGCGACCTGTTCATAGTAAAAAAGATAGTTTGTTCCACAATCCATTAGGTCTGAAAAAAGAGAAAGTAATTTCATTGACAACAGCATAAATTACTGAAAGAGTAACTTAAGAAATATGTATAAAATACAGCATAGATTATTGTGTCCCATCGCCACCAATCCAGTGTTGTTATTCTGGACTGACGTTGGCATGTATCGCGGATGTCAATGGCTGCTTTTTTTACCAGTAAAAAATTCGCAGCTTGAACTGCGAGACTGCGACACTTTCTGCCCTCCATTTTTTGTAGTGTTTCTATGGACGATGCAACTTGGTAACCTTTTCCTATGTTACCCGTCTCGTATAAGCTCTGTTCCCACGATACCGTTAATGCTACACAAACACTGCTAACGCTAATTAGCAGCAGTGTACAGTGTAAAGTAGGCTTAAGCGCACATGTTTACCTACATATAGGAGCGATTTAGAGCCGTGCCATTTGTACCGTAATTGTTGTAATGTGCCAAGAATAAAACAAGTTTCATTATAAATAATAAGTGATTTCATTAAAATAAAATGTATTGGAAACATTTGGATTGGAAACAATGGATTCTGCTTTATCGTGGCATGATTTTAGTTTTAGATTATATATTTTTCACATTGTAATAACAGACTCTGTATTACACGTGCTATCTAGTACCCAAGTCCGTCTTGTCTTTCTCTCTTAGGAGAAAAATAAACAAGAGAAACCAATAAAAGCACAAAGATCAATTGTGAGTGGTTAACCTACCAAGCTAGACCAATGTGCTATTGCATTTAGTGACCCTATTGGGCCAAGCAGCTCTTCATAAAAATGACGCAAAGATTTAACGCCATCCTTAGACCTTAATTAAATGTATTTAATTAACTTCTTCGATAATAATACAAATAATTGGCGATATCTCATGTAATAAATAATTAATTACTACCCTAGATACACAGGGACATCTTATTGCTTCGACATAAGGTTGGAAATGGAACAAAAATGATAAGCGTGATGTCTTTACTGGGTTGTGGTAATACTGTCTTGACCTTTGACATTAACGAGTAATATTTAACGTGATATATCTGTTATTGTAAGAAAGAGATAAACAGGATGAACTAAATTCCGTCTTTATCATATTGTTGACATTTAGTACCTGTCTATATTATTTCATGTGGACAACTTTTGCTTAATTACAGAAATTTTAGTTTGTATTAAGAGTTTATGTTTATGAGTTATGTTATTACCCCACACTCACAGAAGACTGCATTTCACACTTTTTCCTATTCCCGCAGTATCCTATTCCTTGCCATTTTTTAAATCTTTTTTCTGATCCATTTCTATCTATCCAAAAATAGGCAGCGCAACAAGGGGTGTGCTAAAGTTTGTCGTTCTGGACTCGTTGGCATTTATCGCGAATATCCATGGGTTGAATATCGATTTACCTTCAGGTGGACTGTCTATTTATCTGCCACCTTCTTTCTTTAAAAAAACGAAAGAATCTAGGAACTGGAGGCTAGGAACTGGGGAACTAATCAATTACAGTGGCCCGTAATTGATTTTTTGCATCTTGAGCAAACGAATTTCTTCGCGATGTTTTTTTTTCACCGCCGAACTAATTATAATTCGTATGTTAATTGGATCTCCTGGGACCGATGCCGATGTTGGAATTTACGACCTATGGCGTTGAATTTACGACGCGACTAAATTGTAAGAGAAAACTATTTTAATTACACTGTGTCTGCAACAGATGTTCATTTAATAACAATCATGAATGTATCTCCATTATAATATTACAGGCATATTAGACAAACATTAACACGTTCTCGTCACTATGATGATTCACACTCTGATAAATTGAATGTCATAAACGTGTTAACATTTTAACAACCGAATATAAAACAACGATAATATGGAGTGAAAATTTCGTCTTAACTTACGGTACTCGGCAATATATGTGGCATAATGTAAATGAGAAAGAGTGAAAGATGAACAAACTCCTAAAAACCTTTATTCTCCAACACTCGCCAATGTTACACCAGGACTGTGCTGTACAAATTTTACAAATTTACAAATTTAGTATCATACCACCAGCCTGTCTCTCCACTGTTAGATATAGGCTCTGTTTCATTGAAATGTATTTCAACGGACAACAAAAAATACTATATGATCAACAAACCCCTTTTTTGAATATTTAGATATTCAAAAAAGGTTCAATAAAATAAAAAGGTTCAATTCAATAAAATTATAAGTCCGTGGACGTCCCATTTATTTGTTGTCATCAGAGAACCCCCCCCCCCCCCTTTAAATTTGCTACCGTTGCTATGTTACCCATTCAGTATTTTCTGTTGCTCATATTCTCTTTCTTTATACTTGATGTTTACTCGTGTATACTCGTAATGCCCGAATATACCTATAATCGCAATACTCGTATATACTCCCACTCTCCCCCCACCTTGCACGTTGCATTCTCAACGCCGCTGGGCGCACTCGCCTAGCCACTAGCCACTCTACTTTCACAGAAGGACTACCTTGAACTGTACTGCATTTCCTCCATTATCGTATTTCCCCAAAGTACGTACGTGTTTCGGTAGTGATTGAGATACGCTAGATCCCATTCCCATCCTATAACTCCCCATTTTCCCAACCCTTTCTCCCAATCCGTTCCTTAATCTGCAAAGGTAGGCAGCGCATCCAGGGTGCCAACGTTTGTCATTCTGGACTGATGTTGGTATGTATCAAGGGTGTCTATGGACGACAGTATCCACTTACTATCAGGTGGGCTGTATGCTCGTCTACCGCCCTTTTTCCATATAAAAAAAACTTACACCTGTTAATATCGGTTATTTCTAAAAGCAAAAATGTTCTATAATTGCATGGATTAATCTGAGTGTGTATCGAAATAACCTTATCGGAACTCCATTTAAGCAACGTCAATATAGCGCTTAATATAAGTATGTCAAGTGCCAGCTGAAGCGTAAAACGATTACTGTTTTATTTTTAATCGATAAAAAAAACATTGACATTACACGAATGCGAAATGTATTTCGTAAATGAAAATTTCTGCCGCTGAGTTCCTATTATTAAAAACACGACAACTGTCAGCGATTATGTTCACTTTTTTCATTATTTATTGCGTTTAAAACTACTGTATTTTAAATAATTAAAGTAAATTTTTAACCAATCTATAGATATATGTATATATTTATTTTTTCACATTTTGGTACAGCTTAATGCATCAACACATTCTCTCCCCATTCAGCTTTGGATTCTTCAGAAAGGTTCAATTATTGGAAGGTGCTAGAAAAACTTAAACGAGATGGTACCGTAAAATACATACAAAAGTAATAGATAAACTGTATTGTGTAATAGATAAATATGCAAAAAGACAATTCAAGTGAGTAACACGAAAAGTACAGCAGGCGGCCTTTTTCTTTTTCAGGCCTGGCAGCAGGCAAAGCGATCTTTTTCAGGCAATCTTTGTGTGGTAAGGAGAAAACAGATAACAATATCAAAAATTGGTAGATTGTACTATTTTAAATAATGTCAACGAAATATAACTGACAGTACACAAATATATGTACTGCATATAATATATTAAATCTGCAAGTAACGTGACCCATTTATAATATGTATCTACTTCTATCCAAATAAGTAATATTATGGATACACAATATACACAACGTATCTACATAAGTCGACACAATAGCCTCTAATAAAATCTAAACATGTGTTTAGTTAAACCGGTTAATCCTTCACAGCGCACCTGTTCTAAAAAATCATTCAGTCACCACCGATTATTGCGGATGTTTTGAATTTGATTTATTATTTATTAGCTTACTGAGGGGTTGAAACAGGTTCTAATTCAAGAACTACTCCATTAGGGGAATAACAATAGGTGATCTGCTCTTCCTGGAGTGTCGATGATCGTATGATTTATGTCAGTACTAGTTTTTAATTATATTTCCTTAGAAAAAATATCTGCGTGTAAAATGTCAGATGTAGCCAATAGATAATATGGTGTAACGAAACAAAATCAAAAATAGAATCATAACTTGTATCTGAAGATTTCTAAAAGTTAGCACGCAATGAGAGATTATGAAATTATTTTGCGATATCATAAATCATATGTAAGAATATAAAAGTGAAAACCTAAATGTACCATTATTATTAAAAAGATAAATATTTTATACCCATAATCACAAGAAATGTGCACGAGAGATGACGTTAAAACGCCGCGCTGGCCCAGCGCTTTTGGTGAGTCCACTCTTTTAGAGATGGTTTAGTTCCCTAGGGCAGCCCCTAGTGAAGTGGTAGCCGCTTTGTTATCCCTAAGTCGCCTTTTAGAACATTTTCGGGAAGTGACGGGATGTGCTATTCTAAACCCGACCGACACTACACGGTAAAGATTTCACGTGTAATATAAATATTGTTATTATGATGTAAAATTAATATGCTGTCTAGTTTTTCAAATATTTTTTTTAAAATGTTTGACACACGCCTCTAATATGTATATTTTCTAAACCGGTCCTAACCCTACAGCGCACTTGTTTCAAAATACATTCAGAGTCGCTCTTCCGATCATTGCAGATGTTTTGCATTTGATTCGCTATTTATTAGTATGCTACTGAGGGGTTGGAATTACGGATTAGGGGAAGGACAATAGGTGATCTCCTTTTCCTGGGGTGTCGAGAATATGTCCAATAATTGTCTGAATTAAACCTTTAGTGGTTAAATGAACCATGATTGTTCCCGGTGCACCCTATTTTTATATTGTACTGTTAATTTATTATGTCACAAGTGTTTTTTTTTTCATATAGGAACGTATTTTTGTAATTGGATCCGCAATTGCAGTTGGTAGTGTTTGTTTGTTTAACGAACCGTTACTGATTTGGACTTTAATTTTTACTTGTGTTTCAAAGCTTAAAGTATATACGTACTTAAAATAGTCTTTTTTCGTTTCCTTTTTACGAGTAATAATGGCCGACAATTTAACTGTAATTTTCATGTTTAATTGGAAATGTATACGATTAAGCGTAGAATAGAGTATTCGTTTTATTTTTCATTAGCAACCTGTATAAGCCTTTACGGCATTAAACTAACACATCATATAATATTTTTAAGCACTCTTGACTCTCTTGAAATACATTCTATCTTACACATGATTGAAATACATTCTATGTCTATAGATCATGGAAATATCAGAAATACTTCATTTAACGCAAATTATTACATCAGCCTGCCTCTACCTATCTTTACTATGAACAATTACTTGTAAGCATAACTTTTAAGATTTTTGTATCCACATATATTTCAAGCATTGGCCAATCGAGCGTTCGTACGATTACATACATTTTTTGCGTTCGTAAAAGAGATTTTAAATTTCATTTAAAGTAACTAAATGAATATGTTTGTTCTACAACGTTATACGGTAGACGCTCCCTAACCGCTTATTGAATAAGTTCGAATAACTTTTTTTTTAGACAAGAAGGCGTACGAGCAAGCGGTCCCACGTGATGGTAAGTGTTACCGCCGCCCATGGACACCTACAACACCAGGGGGTATACAGTTGAATGCGTTCGTTCAAAAAGTCTCCGCGAATGTTTATTTACCTCTGAATAACTTAATAATCGAATTTCTCTCAAATCTCTCTACTCTCTTTAATTTCTCTCATTGCCTAAGTCAACGGCATTTTCCTCTTCGCTGGTCTATTTATATATAGATATATAAGTATATATTTTTATTAATATATATGTAGATATATACATATTTATATGTTTTTTAATTAAAAGTAGGTATAATATTAGGTATATACTACTTATAATATCTACTCTACAATGCATCCCTCTTAATTCTGTGTTTATCCAAAGGTTGATTGGAACAGAATGCCATAAGGCATTAAGTCCGCCTATTGTACGTTTTATCTGTGCAATTAAGTTTAAATAAATAAGTTGATAATGAGCTGCAAAGAAGTTTATAATTGTGCGAACGCTTGATTGGCCCGTATTTTATATACTGAACGATCATTCGGCTCGTGACCATGGTTGGTGTAACCCAATCGAAAAATCAAGTAAAATATAACAGATGGATACACGCACTTAAAACCTATTTAATATATACCAAATCATCAGCTCTCTCCACTGTTGATATAGGTCTCTCCTGTGGCTCGCCACCACTCACGATCTTCTTCTGTTCTCATTCTGCCACTACCAATGAACTTCAATTCTTCAGTCCAACTGACTGAAAGGCGCCACACACTGCGCTTTCTGCTACGTGGTCTCCATTCCCGTCTAACACATTAGTTGTCGGTGAATATATGTATCTATAAATAATTGTGTATTTGATTATAAAGAAAAAAATGTTATTTCACACATTGTTTATTGTCATACTGAATCAATAGCTTTCTAAATTTTAAAAGCCTGTCAATAAAGCACCGCGTAATGTCACCGACCAAAATAAACGGCGTGCAGAATAATCCGAGTGTAATGGAAAGGTAGTCATGCAAAAAAATAATTGGACCCTTTACAAAGCCGGCCATTCGTTCCGATGACTATATTTTTAATTTTACAAAAGTTTGGTAAACTGCGTATAATTCATTTTGGGCCGTAAAATGATTTTAAACAAATTTTGAAGTTGTCATTAAAATCTGTGTCGGTCCATTCTAACTCTTGTTACTAGCTCGTTAAAGTGCCAGTGGACTGAACTGTTGTGCTCTGTATAGTTTCCAATGATGTCAAACCGTTCTCATTGGTAAATTAGTTCTAACATTTTTGATGCGGATTCTTTGAGTTTTTTTTCTATAGAAATACAATAGCAGACTGGCAGACAGTCCACCTGGTGGTAAGTGGATACTGTCGCCCATAGACATCCGCGATACATGCCAACATCAGTCCCGAATGACGATACGTTGGCACGCCCTCAAATGCGCTGCCTACCTCTGAATATTTAGAAATGGACTTGGAAAAGGGGCTGAGAAAACAAGGGGGATAGGATGGGAATGGACTGGCATATCTCACTAAGTACATAAATAACGTACGTCATTGATGTACGTGAAAATAATAATAAGATAAAACATGCATTTTCCGATAGTCTTCTGTGACAGAAAGGTAAAATCATGGCCAGTCGAGTGCGTTCAGCGGCTGTGAGATTGCAGAATGCACACTTCGCCTCCCAAACTTTTTATGTTTTTACTCATGATATTATTTTATTTATAGAGTACTTAGTTCTAAATAGTGCCAAGAATACCATTAGAACTCGTAATAATAACAGCACTAAAAAACTGAAATTTCTAATAATATCTGTAAATTAAATATTTCTTTTCCATTTTGTCGTGCCTTGTTACCCATTTTACCTAATTACCAATTTCTACCGCCCCTGTATAATGGGGAATGTTCAGAAGAGCTGTTCAATTTGATGCCAACTTCGGGTTTTTACCATGGCACCGCTTGTCATTGTCTTGCGGTTCATCCGTACTTTCTTGGTCGAAAAGATACTTTATACCGCAAACCCGAAAGTCGTGAAATGAACTGCCACCTGAAGTATGTCCATTACGCTACGATATGAGGCTCTCCAAGAGAGCTGTGAACAATATTCTGCAGGGTCGACAGCGCACCCGCAACCCCCTAGTGTTGTAGGTGTCCATGGGCGGCGGTGACCACTTACCATCATGTGGTCCGCCCGCTCGTCTACATCTATTTTATAAAAAAGACCCTATTTCGTCAACAAGCTACAATCTTTCACAGAGTTTTAATAATTTTTCAATTCAATTACATATGAAAGGCGGTTCAAAAGATCAAACGACTAAAAAGCAACGGAAACCGTTCAATTACAAAAACAAAAAATACAAATAAATTTTACTGCTCATTGTAAAAAGTTTTTTAAAACATTTCGTGTAAGCTTGCCATTGTTCATTGTTCAAAGCTCGCTTTTAAAACTTTTACACCCTAACTTTTTAGTATGTACACCCAACAACAGTTCCTATTATTTACCTATATTATTTATTTAAATTTTTATTTCGTTACATAAAATTTAAAGTAAAATTGAGTTACGTTAACGGCCTAGTTGGCCTCTACCTCACGAGCACATGTAACTCCTTACCTGAATAACATAACGCCAACTTACGTTATTCAATTAAGGTTTTTAAAAGTTAGCTTTTAATCCTGAAGGAAATTTCCTTTTTATCACATTCTTGTTTGCAGTCATTACGACCGGTCAACCATCATATCTTTATGTCTTGACTGGTCTAATGAACACAACAAATACCAAAGGGAAAAAGCCCGGCTTGTAATGTATAAACATCTGCAGCATTTAGATGTTCTTTCAAATTTGTCGTCACCAAATGCTGGAACCACATACCTCCTCCGATTTGATAGGTAAAATTCCATAAGTCGTTTAAGTTTAAATTCAATAAATTTCTTTCGGAATCTCTTGGTGGCGGCCTGATATTTAGTTTATATATACTCATTTAGTTTACAGTTACATATATTATATCTTACTCTATTTCTGTCTAATTCTATCTTATCTGTATTTATTGTTGTATTTTATTTTTTGTTTTCACATTTACTCGTATTTATATTTTTGTGTAGATTTTTCTGTTATATTATTTGCATAGCAAGGTTCGGTGTTTATAACATCTTATAAATCGCGATATGCAACGGATCATATATATCGCGATCTTATAAATAATAAATTTAATGTCACGGTCTCTACTGTGGACAGTCCGTTGTCACCGGGGTGCGGCTCCAACTGAATATCAGCGTCACGGTTTACGCTGCGACATATGCTGAGTTGGCGCCGATTGGCACAACAATTCTTTATGTACTTTGTAATTGCAATTTCATTTGATATGTTGTTGTCAATAAAATCATTTTCTTTCTTTTTTTCTTTCTACATCAGTCTCGCAAGGTGTAGAATGTGTAAATTGTCACTGCGAGTTTTTTTTAAAGGCGGCAGACGATCATTCAATCCACCTGATGATAAGTGGATGCTGTCGTCCATTGACGTCCGCAATATATGCTAACGTCAGTCCAGAATGACAAACAATAGTTGGCACGCCCCTGGATGCGCTGCTTACCTTTGCAGATTAAGGAATGCATTAGGAGAGAGGGTTGGGAAAATGGGGAGGTATAGGATGGTATGGGAATGGGCTCTGACATATCTCACTCACTACTGGAACACGTACGTACGTTAGGAAAATATTGCAATGGCATTTTGAAGTAGTCTTCCGTGAGAGAGGGGTGTCGTGGCCAGTCGAGTGCGCCCAGCGGCTGTGGGAATGTAGCGTGCATACTCCCCCTACAAAATTCACAACGATGTACACTCGTAGAGTGAGTACCATGATAAAATACTTGCAAGAAAGCTGTGAATAGGATTTTGCAAGGTCGGCGGCGCATCCGCATGCCCCCTGGTGTCGCAGGTGTCCATGGGCGGCGGTAACACTTACCATCACGTGGGACCGCTTGCTCGTCCGCCCACTTTTCTATAAAAAATAATCTTCCCCCTTTTTATTAACACGAGGTGAAAATTGATCCAGTGTAAGTTGAACTGTTGACGATTGTATATGAGCCGACAGGATGGATGACAAATGCGAACTAGCGTAACCATAACTAACCCTTTTTTCGTCCACTGCTGGACATGGAACTCCTCAAGCACATTGTTCTTGTGCATGAGGGATGTATGGCTTTAAATCGGCGCTCTGACCAAGCGGATTGGCAAGTCCACTCTTTTAGAGGTGATGTTCCTCAGCGCTTATGGTAGCGATTTTTTTTTATCCAGTCTCCTTTTATGACACTCACGGGGAGAGGTGGGATGCTGCTATTCGAAAGCCGGCCGACGGTCAAAGATTTTTTCAAAACTTTCACGAAATAAGTAATAATTTCCAACGTAAAGTAAGTATGTAGCATTTAAAATTATAAACTTTCTACTCTATTCGCGTCAATCTGTGACGGCATAGCAAGGCATTTCAATCGCATGCCCCGTGATGTCTGCACGTGCCTTTACTAATTTCTCTTCCGCGAACAACAATTCCAATGGCAAACGGTTGTATGTACGAATGTTTGTGTTTACAGCTATTTTGCATATAGATTGTTCCGACTGCCATGAATTATATTGCGGATAAATTACTGCTCGTATCAAATTTCAACTTTTCCCGCTAAATTGTCGTTCACAAACATGAGGTCTTTGTTCCATGGAGGATAAATTTAAGTAGAACGGGCGTGATTTTACCGAAATGAAAGTTGTTTTTTTCTTATACAAATGTAGTAGGTATAGCGACCTAGTAACACAGTTGGTCAATAGACAGTGATTTATTCCAACTAAACAGAACTGGACGTACGTGAGGCGAAGAGTGCACGTTGCAATCCAACAGCCGCTGCGCGCGCTCGACTGCCCACGTTACCCCACTCTCACAGAACACTACCATGAAATGGACTTCATTTCCCAATTTATCCAATTTCACCAATCGGAAAATCGAGGGGGATAGGATGGGAATGGGCTTTGGTATATCTCACTCACTACCGAAACACGTACGTACGTACATTGGGGATATACGATAAAGTAGGAAATGCAGTACCTTTCAAGGTAGTCTTCTTGGAGAGAGGGGTAACGTGGCCAGTCGAGTGCGCCCGTACAAAGTAGGTCCCATAAAAGAAGAAATACAAATAAGTACTTTATTTACCATAAACCTGTACCTACAGCTATGTAACCTACACTAGCTTGCTATTAGGCCCCGCACTAGGTTCCTGTATCGCGAGCCTCTCAGGTTTAGTTCAATATTCTAAAAAGATTTAAAAAATATATTGTTGAACTTTGGTAGGTTGTTACATCCAGATTCGGAGTCATTTCTCAATAAGAACTATATGACTATAAGAATATTAGCTTATAAATACTCCTACTACTTAAATACTCCTGATCATTTTAGAAACGAACTGCAAAGTATTAAAACTTTGCCACTCTATCTGCATTCTATCATCTATGATTAGCAGGGTCTTATGTAACCAATTCGTGACGTCAAACACCGTTTCGGGGGTCTTTCAATAAGAGACCCCCGGAAAGTTCCGTCGTATTTCGTATTCCACCAGCCTCGTATTATGCAGACGCCATAGACGCCGCACGTCCCCAATTTTCATTTACTTAGGTTCACGCAAACACCGATTTGAATATATTCCAGTAAATTCCCGTAAAATTGCCTACGGGATTAATGTAAAACATTTGCAGACTTGATTACGTATGTAAACTATGAGGCGACGATAAATTTTACGCGAGAATGCGTCGCAGCAATTGTCTCGCGTTTTATATTAGCTCAAAAAATCGTACCTACTTGATCTTTGTAATTTCGCCTTTGAATTGTTTCGGGGGTGGCTGAGCAATTTAAATGTAAGTATTTGTTTTCCCAAGATTTCTATTCTTAGTACGTGTTCTTACTACGAACAGATTGCTTTCTTTGTAGTTCTTTATATATAATGCATATACTTTATATATGTATTATGTATATCTAAGTAATTATTTTTGATTTAAATATTATAATACAACATACCATACCATGTACGCTGGACATAGGCCTACTGGCGACTTTCTTCAAGTAGTCAGTCTACCAGGCCAGTGGGTGTCCCACGCTACATTTACCTGTACATCGTCTCCATTCTAGGATCACCCGCCCATCGGTCCTGCGACATATATGGCTAGTTGAACCTTTGAGCTATATCGGCACGGCAACCTTAGTTCTTCTACGAATCTCCTCGTTACGGATTTTATCCAGCAAAGAAACTCCCAGCATGCCCCTCTCCATCGCTCGCTGAGCGGCTTTACAACAAACATACATATATATATATATATATATCATACATATATCATCTTAATTACATAATATTTATCCACGTGTTACGCACGCCTAATGTAGGAAGATCGCTGCGTATGCACCGACCTCATTTGGTCACACCATTGCAACACCAGGCACGAGGCGCTGACACTGCACCAACGTGCTGATTGACGTCATAGCCGAGGTGATGTCGCCGCCACCGTTTCAAGTTGAAGTTCTCTTTGGGCCTAACATCGGCGGAAGCAGCACGTTCTTAGATATAGTCATAGATTGTAATTTATTGTAATAATTATTAGATTAAAGTAAATTTTATATTAAATAAATTTATATTTTTTTTGCATCCTACGCTGTGACCACGCTTAACTGGCGCAGTCGGTAGGATAGCCAAGGAAACTAGCATTGTTCCGCGGCTATACGTAGAATCTACAAAGTGGTTCCAGCGAGGAGAATCCGAACATCGATTCAAGCAAGAAAGATACCAGATGTATTGGTAAGTACTTGACACATCTCTCAAGTGCTTCCTAACCCTAGCCGTACCTAATTATCTTAACCTTTCACATTCCTGTTATATGTGTATTTTTTTTTTTTCTTTTTCCCATTTAAATTGTGCATTTAGTTAAAATATAGACCTTCAAAATTTTCCATCCGAGGAATTTTAAGAAGAGTAGGTTAGATAGTACTAGGTTAGATAATAGATTCAGTAATATAGACGAAAATAGGCAAGTCCAACACGAACGCGGACGCATTATCGCGAATAGAAATTAACATCGATGAATTAAGTTCTATTGTAGTAAATCCTTCAGAAATGGCACCATCTCTAGATGATTCTAGAACCATAACAGCTTCGGAATCCGCCGATGATTCTAGAACCATTACAGTCCATACAGATGCTGAAAAGCCCATCTTGGAAGTCCCGATTACTGACGAACCTTTAAACAAATTCACTAAGCAAATAATTTTAACCGTAGTTGGCGATATCAAAGGAAAACCAGTAGTAACAAAACCTTTTGATACTCATACAAGAACGGCTATTCAGTTGTCCGAATCCAACCTCGAAGAAGATGTCATTAACGCGATCAGAGAATAAGTCCATCCCAAAATTAAATCAGGCTTACTTATCAATCCACCTTTATCAATGTATTCCATTGTTCCTATCATACAAAGTACATTTAAAAATTCATCCATGAATCTTATGCTATCTAAGGTAGAGCTAGAAAATGTTAAAGAATATCTGCGTCAGCAAGATATCATAAAGAAATATCACGATGGTAAAACTAACCATCGCGGAATTAACGAATGCTATCTAGCTTTGTCTCACAAGTACTACTGGCCAAAAATGAGAGAGCATATTACTAAATTTATAAATGAGTGCACAATTTGTGGTCAAGCGAAGTACGATCGCAGGCCTATAAAGCAACAGTTTCGTGTAGTTCCACCAGCCAGCAAACCCTTCGAGTTAGTTCACTTAGATTTGCTCACGGTTCAAAGCGAAAAGTTTTTAACCTTAGTCGATGCTTTTTCTAAGTACTCACAGGCGTACTATTTGAGAGACGGAACTGCAGTTAGTGTCGTTCAAGCTTTGCTCAAGTTTTGTACTCATCATGGTATATAAGTTCCCTATAACATTGCCCCAAGTATATGATATGTACAAACTATCTATCGTACCCAATAAAAACCACGAAATCCTCATACCTCCATCTCCATTCCTGGCTATTCACGAGAGAGAGTTCAAGTACATAGCGGCTGAATGCCCGAAGACGAGCAAGTGGTATCTATGCAAGGAGAAGCGGAATCTACAAAGTCGAACGCCACAAGAATGCATCCAGCAGCTCATCATCACGCAACAAAGAACCCCTATATGCGATCCCGTCACAATCTCACTGGAAAGGTCAGCCCTTGAGGAACTCGACGACAAACATTACACCATCAGCTTTCCGAACCCCACGAAGATACATCTATCCTGTGGACAAGATCTATACCGCGAACTTCAAGGCAGCTATCTCGCCATCCTCCCCCACAAATGCTACATAGATACGCCGGACTTCACAATTGCGAACACTAACGATCGTCTAAAGGGTCAAGCGCTGAAAATAATGGATTTACCCAAGGAAGTCCTCGCCAACGCGTCTTCAGTCCCAATCTTCAAACTAAACTCCATCAATTTGGACCACCTACACGCAACTAATACGAAGATATCTCTACAATCTCCCGCACAGCTCAAGACGAACGCAGATTACAGCATCTATCATACTACGATCCCGATGTATATCGTGATATGCAGTACATGTGCACTCGTCATAGCACTTGTATACCGCAAACATCGCTCAAGTCAGGCGAAGAAAACGATAGAGAACGCATACGAAGGCCAACATGAACCCCGAGTTGTCTACGCGGTCCCACACAGAGGAAGGGTTGATTCCAATCAACCCCCAGCGCAATTTACGACCAAGGTCTCCAATATTCGCTGTTCTACGGGTGGAGGTGTTACGCACGCCTAATGTAGGAAGATCGCTGCGTATGCACCGACCTCATTTGGTCACACCATTGCAACACCAGGCACGAGGCGCTGACACTGCACCAACGTGCTGATTGACGTCATAGCCGAGGTGATGTCGCCGCCACCGTTTCAAGTTGAAGTTCTCTTTGGGCCTAACATCGGCGGAAGCAGCACGTTCTTAGATATAGTCATAGATTGTAATTTATTGTAATAATTATTAGATTAAAGTAAATTTTATATTAAATAAATTTATATTTTTTTTGCATCCTACGCTGTGACCACGCTTAACTCACGCACCCTACGGGCTTATAGAATTGCACCGCTGTTACTCTCGTCCACGCTTCTTGGTTCCGTTTGTAAATCAGCACTGTGTGCCGTTTGTAGGTACGGTATTCAGCTTGTGCTGAGACTTGTGCTTATTACCTTTATTTTTTTAATTTAATTTTTATTCTTTGTTTACTGACATCTATGTTAAAAAAATAGAATTTATAATGATTATGTTGCGACTACTTGTGTGTACAAAATAAAATTTCTATATATCTTATAGAAATAAAATATAATATTATCAATCTATTTTATCCTATCCTTCCCATTTTCTCAAACCTTTATGTAAATCCTTTCCTAAGTCTCCAAAGATTAGAAGAGCATCGAGGACGTGCCAACGATTGTCATTCTGGACTAATGTTGGAATGTTGGCGTAATTGCGGATATCTATGTGGCGACATTATCCACTTATCATCATAAAAAATATCTTACGTTCATAGGCGATAAGTGTTATTTACCATCAGAACGTCCGCATATGAATCATGTTTCCAATAGGCTCACCCCTTCTCTGCACCTGATAATATATATGTAAATAACTTTTCTCAAGTTTAATAAGAAACCATAACCTCGTCATCGCCCAATTACAGAATTTACCTAAAAATAACTTTTCTCAGTATATTTAGTTTAAAAACGAGCCCATCTGAATGTTTACTGGTACGAAATGACCTTAATTTAGCGATAACACTCCCGGGCAATCCTCTGAAGGGACGTAAATTGTTCTAAGTCAAAAACGCGGCTTCATCGTCGGCCAACGTTTTCCCACAAAATGTAAACAGGATCAGTGAGCGATCTTCACAGAAACGGACGAAATTTGCTTTACACACATATATACAAAGTTTATGAAGTGTCACAACAGGGCGTAGCGAATGACTAAAGAGCGCTACACTCACGGAAAGAATACCTTCTCGTATCTATAATTCTCTCACGATCAATATTGCTCTGGTGATGAGGAGTTAATTCGTTCATGTTTGAAAGAGGACTTTCGTACTCCGAAAATATCTTTAATTCGCAATATCCAAGTATATAAATCAATTATTTTTATCCCAATCAATTAATTTATTTCCGATTCGACGTGCATCAATTAAGTACAATAAAAAGACCGATATCTACTGAAATTGCTTTACTGAAATATCTCCAATTGCCGTCTATCAAATGTCGAATTCAGGTGAGAATTGGCTATTGGTATGGTACATTGACCCCATGATACGACCTCAAAACATTCTAATATTTGTTAGCTATTTTGCAACGTCGCCGTCGCCGTAAAGTTGAGCTTAATTTAAATTCGCTCCATAGCGTTCCCAAATCAAAAAAAAGAACTGATGTGCTCACTTTTTAAGGTTATTATCTATCAGCCTGTCTCTTACTCCACTGCCGGATACAGGCCATTCCCATAGTCGCCTCTACATATGAACTTCTTCTCATCCAGCCACTACCGCCTTAAGACGCCAGTTCACCTGGCCGGAGGGCATCGCGCGCTACGCATTCGGGGTCTCCTCTACCTCATTAACTATAATTATATCGATCCTGTGTTGAATAGAACCTGCCTACTGTCATTTCAGCTCGATGATCATTTTAACGATCATTTTAAGAATCGGAAACTTCAGATTCTCGTCGAATTTCTCTCTAGCAAAGCTCTGCTCAAAAAAAATCCATCGTTTACACAGCGATTTTGGACTTGTGAAACAGACTTACCGTCAAAGTCCACTTTTAGACATATGTTGTGACGGTGATGAAGACTTATTTTTAAGCATTATGGTATAGGCGACGAGAAAAGGTGACATCTCAAATGTTTAATCTTATCGGCTTCTAAATCATGCCAACATCGCATTGTCACCGGTCTGATAGCGCTAAAGATCGCCTACCGTTACTGTTCCTATATTATGTTTTAGTAAATTTACATTCTGGGTCGCCGCGGCTCGCCGGTGTAAATCATTGTAATTTTATTTCACCCTCCCATACCTTTACCTTCGTACTACACTTGTATTTGTTTACATGTCGGGCATACGGGGTTTCCACTGTAATGGTTTTTTCTTGAAGTTGAATTAACTTACGAGAAAATATCATGTTCAGGATGCTAGCTAGACCTGTCTTGTCTTGCAGGATGTCTTGATTACTATGCTCTCGATGTGCCGTGATGCACCATGTTGTTGGAATAAAATTATTAGTCTACTTAAATCAGGCTTCTTAATTTTGATATAAGCCTTATTTCCATTTCATAAGGTAGGCTTATTACTTTTACTTTGATAATAAAGACGCATTATCCTTGCTTAGCTAATTATTTTTTATTGTGATTGTAAAAATATGTGTTTGATTATAGTGTAGATCGCGCTCTTTAGTTAAGAACACGTAAAGAAAGTTGCAGGTGGAATCGGATGTGGGATGATTCTCCAAAGTGGTCCATAAATTACTGACTTTTGAATTTTATTACCACAGGCTCAGCAAAGAAAATGTTGAAATTGTTGTTTCAAAAATAAATCAATAGCGTTGACCCGTGTAACTGAACTAAGTACGTGAATCTCCGTTGACGTACTGATAAGATATTGACGAGAGAAAGTTACGGTAATGACGTTTTTTCATACTAATTCATAAAATATTTGTCATTACCAGTTTCAGGACTTATGTTGGTGTTTTTTTTTTAAAACTAATTACGCAATATTTTTAGAAGTAACGAGCACTATTACAAGACATTGATTAATAAATTTGTCTAAGTAATTAAAATTCTCGTCATCAAAAATTATTTTCAACTCAGTGAGGTCATGGATTTATTTCTGGAGAATCATCCTGTGGCTGGATGGGAGACAGTGTGCGGTGATGAGGCCTAGGAGATGCATATATCCAGCAGCGGAGAGAGTATGATGACATAATATAATCCGTATAAAAATAATATATGTAACTTTGAAAATAAATGATTTTATAAAGTATAAAATATAGGAACGTATTCCAGAACATTAAACTGCGACAAATCGTAAAATGAAAAATGTGGCGTTTCGCGTGGATATATGACTACTTCCTGCCTTCAACAATGTTACAAACATTTAGGGAATTGTGCCAGATCGTACTACGAATTTTGATCTTTATTTCATAGTAAAGACTGTCTAATTGTCTCTTTACATTCTAAATCGAGTCTGTATGCGTATAATAAAAGTATTTGTTTACCTTTTATTCCTACTCGACGTTTCGCCACGGATTACACCAGCCGTGGTCACGAGTTGACCACTCGTTCAGACCCCATTTAGAATATTAAATGTGTACAAAACGCGTAAGTTTAAAAAGTTATATTGTCTATTTGGTTTGTGTAAACTGCTTTAATTTACTAAATTTTGACTTATTGTTAGTAGAATCGCGTTATTTATATCGATTGTCTTCACCTGATCGGCGTCTTTCTTTTACAGGGTAAAGTGGCAAAGGAAGTCATCCCTTCATAATCGTGAATAGACTATTAATAGATATCATTAATATTCATTAATTCATAATTAATTAATACAGAATCATAAATAATATACTTCCGATTTTCGTGACACGTTAGTTTCTTTTAGACGTTTTAGTACAATAGTAAATAATCAGTTTATTAGAAAAGAAATCGATAATTGATTTCTGAGAAGAAATATTAAGAGCACTTTACGTACTCGTTACGAAACTTTTGAGAAATATTTTCAACAACTCTCCCGGGACTTCTAATCTTTCTAACCTTATGAACTTTTCATCAACAAAGAATTATTTCCTTCTCACTTCATCGAAGTAAATGGCAAACAAAACACATAAAACAGACTAAATATACCTACACGTGTAATATAACGTATAAGGAAAGTATACAAAAGCCTACAACCGAGAAAAACGCTTACTCCATACATACTTCTCGACCTTGGAGCTGAGCCCTTCTGTAGAGATAATCGACAAACCGCTGACCCAAGCGGTCTCGTGTTTGCTAACATATGGAATAAGGATGCTTATTGAATAAAGATGAAAGCCACTTAAGTGAAGGTTAAGCCTTTAGGGTGTGGATAGTGGATGGTAAGCCACCTTACCATCTGAGTCGTTAGAATGGTAGAAGAAATGAGCAAATGCGATCGGCATTCTGGTAATTTAAGTATTGATTTGTCTTTACGGTTTGTTACGTGTAAAATCGACAAACAATGGGCGTGTAATTATCGATTGTCTTATCGTCCATTATATTTGCAATCAACGATAATGTATTTTAATTTATTATATATAAATCAGTGATTATCGAAGATGCATTAAAGACAGCTTTTAAAAAGTTAATCCAAAATATTCATAGCTTCTTTAAAAATGTTTAAAATATGTAGAAAAATTGGAACCATTTTTTTTTACTTGCACTTTTCATGTCATATACATTGAGAAATTCAAACATCATACGTATTATGGTGATACACAAGAAATCCGGGATATTTTTATCGTTCCTTGACCCTTTCATTTAAAAATTACAAAATCAAATTAATCTTTATTTGTGAACACATATGTTTAACGTTATATTGCTGTCCATGTTCAATCCTTACAAATCCAAGTATGTATAAAATGATAACAAGGAGGCATGCTATGCTGATGCCAAGGCATTTCCCTCGTCCTGTGTCTCCCCGGTTACGAGATATTATTCCACAGTGGACTGAGCACCTCCGAGTAACCGCATTAACCCAGTTTTAACCAACGTCTTTTTAGAGTGTTCCCCTAACCGACACCTGCGGGGAAGTGGGTCCTTTGCTTTTTTTGGTACGAGAAATATTGTTGATGTTGTTTAAGCAATTTATTATTAAAAGTCTACTTTAAATACTTCAACTCCAGTTTATTACCATAGCATTTGTAAAATCTTCAATATCGGTCGCCCGCACGTTTGCTTGTTGGTCGTCGCTTAAACCGCGCGATCCACATAAATCCGATCCAATTAGAAGCCATCAGAGATTGACGGTTAATTTCATTGGCCTGTCTGTCTTCATTCAATCGTTTTATGGCGACGCTCGTTCAATTAAAATTGAATTTACATTTGATTGCTGTTGTCTGTTGATTGTCTTTGCTTGTATTTGCGTCCGACTTTTTTAATATGTCAGCGACAAAAGTCACAAGGTGTCGTTGCCTTGAAAAAAATTAGTAAAGAACTGGATTGTTATGATTTGAATTACTAACAAAATAGTGTTAAAACTATTGTAAGGATTGGAGTGTCCTGGTTCTTATGGATTCCCACACGTGTCACTGAAATAACGCAAAAGTTGGAAATAGGTTGATCAGTATCGGGAGTACAATGGATTCTCCCAGTTTTTACGAGCGGTTTTATGTTATCTTAAATTAGTTGACTTGTTTCAGGTTTTGCGTTATTTCGTTTTGTGTATTCAGGTTTTGTGTTCGTGTTGACGTTGTATTAAAATTTGAGATTTTCGCGATTTTCACACATAATTATCTATCACATTTATCACATATTTATCACACATTTTATGTGCAATCCAACCAAAACGTCGAGTAAGATCAATAAGGTAAATATTCGCGTTAAGACTTAAGACTTAAGTAGATAAACACGTTGTATTAACTTGTTTACTTAGCTTGCAACTCAGTATGTTACAGCTTAGAAGTAAGTTGAGCTTGATCTGATTGATCTCACAGGTAAAATTATTATCGATTGAATCAAAAAGTCGATAGAGTATTTACAGTGCTCTATCCTGAAAGAAAAATAGATTTTTAACGAAATTAGTTATCAGTTTGACGAAGTCACACCTTAAAACTAGTGTTGTTAAAACGAGCGCTGAATAATCGTCTCAGACTCTAGCTTCCAAGGATTAAGGGTTACAATGGTTTTAGACAATCAAACATTAAAAAAATGAACTAGTGCTTACTAGCCTTAACGCTAGTCTTAAAGGTTTATTAGCGCTCGACCGCCGAGCGCTCAATGCTCGTCTATACAACACTACTTAAAACATTGTGTACTACAATTAAATGTCTCATTATTAATATTAAAATTATTTTGTTACAGGTAAACAAAGTCGTCAAGTTGCATCGCAGATTTCAGCTGACATTCTTTGTCTTAGCTGCACTCCCGTAAGCTGGATTCCGAGGTGCATAAAAGAAAAACAAAATGGCTGACATCATAATGCTACTCTTCGCGTCATGGATTACAAAACCCTGAGTGAAAATGGTCTTAACGTAAAAATAATAATTCGACCAAGGAAAATATTTTTAAATGTAGACAGTGTGTTTTCAGAGTACTTCTACTAAACAATTCGTATTCAAAACAATGTATTACTAGTTTGCATGAGTAGTATAATTGTCTATTTTTTTTAAGATTAATTTTATTTTTATATTTTTAACCAAAATAATTACCTGCAATTCTGCTGCACTAGTATCTGTATAAGTCACAAGTGACGTCATATGGTTCTTATATTGTATTTCAATATTTATTCAATTCTTTTTAATTAAATCTTCAACAATTGGTTCCTTGAGACCTCCAGATAAACGTAGGCTATTATTTATAAAATTATTATAACAAACGATTCAGATGACACCGCTAGCAAAAGCTAGCAAACCTAATACGACAGAAATTGTACTTTGCGAAACAACAAACATATGTAGAAGAGTTTGTTTTTTTACTCTTACATCTCCCATTGATCTCACCACACTGAATAGATTTCCGTTTAAACAATAAACGAAAATCAAACAAAACAAATTGAAATCTATCAAGAGGGGCACACAAACAGCAATCCAGTAGTCTACGAGTGTTTTGTGGAGCAAAATTCAAAAGCAAAATATTTATTGTCCCCATTCGCTTCGCTCAAAATAAATACGGCGTGTTTTCCTTTACACAGTTTGTTCCGAACCGATAAAGAACCTCGATGTATCGGGCAATCGTTCTATTCGATTGTTCTTTTATTGTTTTTTCGTGTGTAAATCTAATGATGGATGGTAAATTGGGATACAACATCGATATGGGAAGAGACTAGATCACAGACATCATACCCAACATCAATCGGGGGGGGGGGGGAGGAGTTGAGAAGCAGGTTCATTAAAAAGTCATATTTAAAAACTTAAGTACTACGTAATAAGGATGTTCCAATTATAATCACTTGGAATTAAAGAATTTGAGAGCTAGCGTGCCTGCCCTCGAGTACTTGTATAACATATTATTATCTAGTATGTATTCTCAAATCGATGGGATAAAGGATAATCAGCTGCAAAGCAGCTTGTATTTGTGCTGCCTCACAGCTCAACTGGGCCGATACTACACAATTTCTCCTCAATTCTTTCTCTCATTGTTTAAAACCTCACAGCTCATTTGGGCCGATACTACACAATTTCTCCACAATTCTTTCTCTCATTGTTTAAAACCTCACAGCTCATTTGGGCCGATACTACACAATTTCTCCAGAATTCTTTCTCTCATTGTTTAAAACCTCACAGCTCATTTGTGCCGATACTACACAATTTCTCCACAATTCTTTCTCTCATTGTTTAAAACCTCACAGCTCATTTGGGCCGATACTACACAATTTCTCCTCAATTCTTTCTCTCCTTGTTTAAAACCTCACAGCTCATTTCGGCCGATACTACACAATTTCTCCACAATTCTTTCTCTCATTGTTCAAAACCTCACAGCTCATTTGGGCCGATACTACACAATTTCTCCTCAATTCTTTCTCTCATTGTTTAAAACCTCACAGCTCATTTGAGCCGATACTACACAATTTCTCCACAATTCTTTCTCTCATTGTTTAAAACCTCACAGCTCATTTGGGCCGATACTACACAATTTCTCCTCAATTCTTTCTCTCATTGTTTAAAACCTCACAGCTGATTTGGGCCGATACTACACAATTTCTCCACAATTCTTTCTCTCATTGTTTAAAACCTCACAGCTCATTTGGGCTGATACTACACAATTTCTCCTCAATTCTTTCTCCTCAATTGTTTAAAATGGTTTTGGATTTTCAAGCAATAATAATCTCCTCGTTCGTCCATTATTGTAATAAGAAAATGAATCGACGTACAAGATGCATCTACGAGTATGCAACACGCATGCATTAAAGTTGATTCAATTCAAACTTCATTGAACAACTTACTCATGCTACGCTTTTAGGTATGAGAGTGCCGTGTTCCAGATTCCAATATGAGAATATAGGAAGACGTTAGTCCAGTGATATTCGTTTCGATATCCGTCTATAACGTCACACTGCCGGGACGTAAACACCCGGTTTCGGGTTTCGGACCTTAATCCACTACACTGGCCCTAGTGGTGGAAAGTTTTAAAACTTATGACTCTGACGCTGTAAACTTTTTTAAATATTTACTCCGTAATAATTTTGGAACTAGTGAACCGATTTTGGCTCATTTTCGAACTTACCCAGATATAGATATATTTTATTTCAAATCGATAATTCATTTTTTTTTTTTCAAATTTTGAATCGTGATCTACGGAAATAAGTACCTACATAATATATTTTTTTCGAAATCTATGTAAAATTAAGTTGAAATAACGGACAAACAAAATAAAAATTTTCTATAAAAAAAACGGGACTCGTGAAGTTTTATAACTTTTGTCTGAACATTTTTATTCTAAAAAATGCTATGGCATATTTTTTCCTTATAAAGTTTCATTATAGGAACATGCCATGGCATAGTTATATTACTAAATATTCCCTCTTAAGTTTGTAACAATTATCACCGTAAAGCGAGCAGAAAAAATCTCGTAGTTTACGTAAGCGTTCTGGTAGCACGTACGGGATATATTTCACTCTTTGAGTTCCTCGTCGCATCGCCACGTAGGTACTAGCCGTTGATTAACAGTGTGACGCTGGATTAATGAGATCGCTCGTTTAGTGCTAGTTGAATCTTTGCTTCATTATAAACTCTGGGAGACTCGCAATCTAGGAAAGAACTCTGTAAGTACCGTAATGGCGTTAAGATTGTAATTTTTATCATAATTAATATATATATACATACATCCAAAAGTCTTTGTTATTCATTCACACCTCCATGAAGAAATGAATCATATTGAAACTGCATGACAGAACATTATGCTAAGTATCATAGAAGAATAAATTGTTCCAACCACGCATTTATTTTTCCAATATTTGGCAAGCAAATAAAGATGCTAGAAAAATTAACCACTTTTAATTATATTTAATTCCTGAACTTATAACCATAGACTTGATATTTTTTTTTTAGCATTCATAGATAATTCAATACTTACAGTTTATTCCCTTTGGCTTTGACCACCTAGAGATCTTTATAAATTGACTACTCAAATACGTTTTTGCGGTACGCAAACGACTTACTAAAATACCGTTTATTTTTGATATATTAAACTGAAAAAACTAGATTTTACTACAGCGTTTTTTTTGCGGTTGTTGCCCCTTTGTCACTTGTCTTTAGAATAATTGATAAATAATGAATGATGAAGATAATTTATACGTGCTGTAAAGGACTGAACGCCAATCCTTTGCCGCCAATGAAGATTAATTTTAACTACAGCGACCATTTAGAAGCCCTTTCACTTTTTGAAACGGAACAGAAAGCCATTTCTTATTTCCCAAACCACCTTCTTGGCTTGGTCTACAATCTTGAATACAAAGACTAGAATATGCAGCGTCAGTATTTTGCAACAAAATAAAGTCTGTGCGGCAAACAACGGAGCGCAGACAGCAACCCAATCCCGATGCAAGCTGCCACTCTGACAGTGTACAAATTAAACAGTAGAGAAACTTCATTATTCTAGAAATTCTCCACGTCGATAAGCCCATCGAAACACATCTCACTTGTGAAATAATTTACGTTTGAGGCGTGAGCTCACATTCTATTGTTTCCAGACAAATGTCTTACAGAATGCCATCATGGGGGGAATGATACTACGGATTACTTAGGGAAGGTCTCAACCGTACTCATTACAAAATTCCACCAATACATATTGATATTTATTTATGATCGTTGACTACTAAAATCTAAAGCGCGCTTCTTTTTTAGCTGTTGCGGACTAAGGCTGAGTCGATGAAAATTATTGGAAACTGCTGGTACTAATGCAAATCAGCGTCAAAATAAAATTAGCGTTGTATATATATCAGATATATAACATTTCTGAGAGCGATACGACTGGAAACACTTCAATTTTGGTGTAAACAATGCTTTTGTGTGCGCGAGGTGCATTTTAAGTATTTTATGAAATTAAGATACTGTCTCTTATTAGTATTAAGCAAAACTATTCAGATCACGTTCGTACATATTACACGTACAATAAACTTAGTATTGTAGAGTTTCGGAATCCCTATCTAGTGCAACTTGTCTAAAATACGCTGATATTTTAACAGATCACCTAATTTGTTACAGCTCACTTACCTAGTACAAAAGACAACACTTCAAGCGTAACGTTTGTAAATCTTGTTGCGTCAGCATGGCGACGGAAATGGATTAAAAACATTCTTGTTTTCTGTATCAGTTTATCTCTGATTTAAAGTAGTAGGAGGATCTGAATATTATTCGTTAATTTACAAGCGAAGACTCTCCGGTCCTTGCATGCAAAAACCGGTCCAAATAAAGAACCGGTATTTTCGTATTTGATATAAAACCGGTTTTTTATATCTATATATTCATGACAGACGTTAGTTATTAAAAATGTAAGTGGTTAGTTGGTTAGTAAAATGTTAAACAATCATTTATTAAACTTTTTAGGAACTTCTGACCCGAAAGTATGAGTATGTACGAGTATGTGTAGGTACATACTTCATTACTAGTAGAATTAACATTTCTGTTATTACTAATCAAAATCATACAGTATCCTAAAATACAACACAGGTTATTTAACAATCAATGGTATTAGTAAAAATAAATACAATTATACATTAATCGTGTACCTGCTATAAAAGTTTCCAGACATATCGGAATGTTTCTTAAAGATATGTTTAGGAACAGAGTCCGCCGTTAAAACTTTTTTTAAGTCGAAGATATAGGTCAATTTAGACAAACATCCTATTCGTATAATTACATTTTTTATATTATTTAGAAAGAGTATATTGTACCTTTAGATAATGGCTGGTATTTTTTGTGAAAACCGAAACCGAAACTGATTTCAAAATCTTAAAAACCCGGTTTTCGTTTTTGGCCTGAAAACAGATTTTTAACCGTTTGTACAGGTTCGGTTAGAACCGGTTTGCATTCCCTAGTTGATACGCAGTTAAATACGTGTTTTAGCATATTTAACTGCATTTCAAATGCATTTTATTTCAATTTATATCCTTTTTTTTCCAGAAATTACATTCAAATTTAAAAATTTTCAATTGCCCCTTAGGAGTTACAGTCCTAAAGATTGTAATTTTTAATACATAACGCCATATCACATAAAGAATAAACAAAAGTGATAAATATTCCTAATTGAAAAATCTGAAAGATACCATAAGATTACCATTTGAATAGGCAAAATTTGGGAGATTTCTCCCAAAGATTGCCTCCACGTCTAACGCACTTCTAATTCAATTATGAATTAATCACAATTGAATTATTTTTGGCAATTCTCTGCTACACTACACCTAGCAGCTTCAAACAGAATATCCTTTTTTTCTAGCGAACTGCATTTTCTCTTTTTTTTTTATTTTGCGCAAACGCAAGCTGTCGAGTAGATTCCAATGTTAATGCATTCTTATTCTCTTTTTAACGCATTAAGTTCTTGTTCTTCAAGGTGAAACGGAGATAGTCTGATTTACTGCGTCGTGCAGTCAAGATCGTGTACCTATAGAGAAATAATGTGAAATAAAATCTAGAAATAAAACTGGTGACGTTGGGCCATCTGGCAAATCGTGGCCTACGAAATAAAACCTATTTATTGTGTTTATTTTTACAATATAGCAACAGTAAAAGTGCCTAACCTGATAACAGATGCAACACCAGAAGGTTGTTCCGTAATCGTAAGTGTGCGGGATACGTATGCACTTACACGTAGAGTGCTCGTGTTTGTACTTCGCACCAACTGGATCGCCTGGGGGGTGTGGACTGTATAATAGGTTTTCCGTGAATATCTTAAATGAAACAACTAGGCTTTGTTCTTGAATAGAGCCGGGGTAGCGCAGAGGTACTTGTTTTTCTTCTTGTTGTTCTCGGAGTGGATGCCGCTGCGGAAGTGAAGTTGACCGGAAAATGGTCAGCCTTTTATTCGTTTATGGACTTCTCCAACCTCCGGCCAATTGCGGGCTTCCCTAGCCTTATGTTTCGTCGTCAACAGTAAGCAACCCTTTTTACATTCACTGCTGGACATTGGCCTCCGCATGCACATTGTCTTGTGCATGGGGGATGTATGGCCTTTCAACCTCGCGCTAGCCAAGTGGGTTGTCGAGTCCACTCTTTTAGGGGTGGCGTAGTTCCTTGGTGCTTGTGGTAGCCGCTTTATTATCCCTTAGTCGCGTTTTAAGATACCTGGGGACAGATAGGATGATGCTGTTCTAAAGCCGGCCGACACTACAGGACCCTTCTTGATTATTAATTTTTATTCATTCATTTATCGTTAATTTTCAAATTGTTTGATTAGATCGCAGATGATTCTCTTCACGACGGAAAGTAACTAGGTGTGGAATGTCGCGCTCGGCGTAAAACCAGCGTAATCGAATTACCGTAATTAAATTGTCGACGTAATCTAGTTATGCTCGTTGATCATCATCGCCGTCTTAGATAATTATTAACAGGTTTTTTTTTGCAATTTATTTATTTTGTTGACTCTAATTGTTACTAAGGGTTAAAAAACAGAGTTCGTACACGTATCTATCTAACCTTCTAAGTTATTGTCGCGTAGTGGGATTTATTTCCTTAAATGAGCTTATTATGACATTATGGTGCCCTGTAATTGGTTAGTCAAATATTTGCTTGTATGCGATGTCTCTTCTTTTATATCATATTTTTCCTCTAAGAGTATATTTATATATTTTTATTCTTTATTGCATAGAGTGACAAAAGGCGTACTTAATGTTTTGAAGCACTGTTCCAGTCAACCTTTGGGCTATACAGAGATGATGCACTAGGTGCAATAAAAGTTAAAATAAAGAAAAACTAGACTACTACGTGACACGAACATGTTATTTAAATTTAACTCCATAATATAAATAAATACATACATAGTTACATACATACACACAAATATATGCATACCACATAAATGTGTGTATGAATCAAAGAACGCTATATTGTCTGAACTGAAACTCAAGCTACAGTAGGAAACAAAACAATACGTAGGTACATGTATGTATATTTACACTGAATTTTCTCCTGGCTTTTCCTATATTTCATTCCAATGTACGAGTGAACCGCACAAATTCGCCGGCATTAATCGACAATGTCCGCATTTCTTTCAATTAACAACTAAAAACATAATGTCATAGAGCACGGGCCATAATGAGGCCGTCCCAGCTGCCCAGGTCGATGACCTCGTTACTAAAGAATGATGAATGTAGTCAACCGTTAAAAGTCTCGGCCATTAAGCCGTGGCCACCATTAAGGCAAGTACTCTGCTATTTTAGGAATTATCTATGGATAAAGGTAAAGGATGTTGGCTCAGCGATATCGGTTCGTTAAAATGCTTCAGTAATATGAGACTAATTGTTAGTCTTCGTGTTTTACAAGATTATTTGTACTATTGATAATATTGAAGTATTTTGAAAAAGTATATTGATGAACTTAAGTATTCTTCAAGGCGCCACAAATTTACAGCGGTTTAAACCATATATTGGAATGGAGGAGTCCTTGAATGTAGACTACGTCCCCATAATCGCAGGTGGACCAACGGGTTGAAGAAGTTTATCGCTAGTGACTGGATGAGAAGAGCGGATGATCGTGTGTTGTGACGAATCTTGGGAAAGACCCATATCCAGCACGGGAGAGACTCGGGCTAATGTTATGGTATGAATAGGAAATCAAAAAATTACTGAAGTGGACAGGTGACGGCCAAACGAAGGCTTTCGGGTTTGAGTTTGGGTAACAAAGCTCTAGTTTTATATACTATCACTGATCCGCATATGCTTTTTATATTAAAATAAAGTACTCGATCGATTTCACTAGAACTATAGATGAATTTAATCCTGTATAAAAAATAGTATAGGCTGTTATTGTCACGTCCGAAATACAAATCTATTACAAATATTTATCAGCATGTCTATGAATCAGAAATATATACAGACTGCCCAAGTTAGATATAATTTTGAAAAAGTCAAACTCATTAAAACTTCTACAAATTTCAACTCAAAATGATCGACGGAAATGAACGCTCGTACAAGATCGGAATCGTGGTCGTAAACCGTAAACTCCATGTTCAAATATTGGAGTTATTAATTAAGCGGTAAACGGAAAGATTACATTTGGGTATAATTAATTTGGTATTAAATGCTGTAGTTCCGTTAGCGTGAGTCATTTGAAATGACCTTAAATGGTTGGACACACGAACATATGAACATGTCTAAGAAACGATATAATAGTTATGTTCTTTCTTTGATCATATAATCATGATGTAATCTTTATTTCTTTTCTTTTATCATATATATAGGATTGTTGAGTATTGCACACATATTATACGCATCTTAAAACCGTATGTTTACCTGTTTTATTTCATTCGATGTTTCGACTTGGTTACACCAACCGGATGGCCCAGCTCGTGACCATGGTTGATGGATGTAACCCAGACGAAACATAAAGATATTTTGTTTTATATTAAAGAATAACTTGAAATGTACTGCATTTCCTACTATAACGTACTTCCCCAATGTACGTTCGTGTTTCGGTAGTGAGTATATGCCAGAGCCCATTCCCATCCTACCCCATCCCTCCCCATTTTGCCAACCCTTTCTCCCTCCCAATCCATTCCTTCATCTGCAAAGGTGGGCAACGCATCCGAGGGCGTGCCAACGTTTCTCATTCTGTATGCTCGTTACCATCAGGTGGACTGTATGATTGTTTGCCGCCTTTTTTCTATATAAAAAAAGAAGTTTTTACATGACTTCGGTCGACAAACATCTATAAAAACTTCAAAAGTTTTTGGTAATATTGGAGATGAAAAAGTACCAAGAACAGGAAAATTTTGAAATTTATAGTGGCAATTTTACAGTCAAAATTAATTCTGATGTTTTCCGATGTAAACCATGATCGAGCATCGTATGCGATATTAGTCAAAAAAAAAAATCCTTCCTAACTAAATGATGGTCCAACCAGGTCCCATAATATAATATTTAATTAGAGATCTACACAAATGAAGAAAGAGACGGGTTTGATCGGTTGAATTTTAAGAATATATTATATGTATAACCATATACTTATAATTCCCACGAATGAAGAAGGCTAACAACTGATGAGAAGGTTTATCTTATCAGGTGTAATGAAATGTTTTGTGTTCCCATGACTCTTAGCTTCTACTCCTATTCGATACAAATTATATCCTTACATACTTCAGGGTGGGTATCCCGCAGTGGTTGAAGTGTATACTACGACGCAGGTGAGCAATTTCCCATAAAGCTCTTTTTGCACTTTGCCAATTCGTGACAGTCACATAATAGGTGCATTATTAAATCTCTTTTCTCAGATGTTATCGTCTGCTAAAGGAGATAGAGGATATCTTATAAACGAGATGTTTTGTATCAAAGTGGAACTTTCCGTCCAGACATCGAATTTACAATATATTTTGTATGTGTATGTAGATACCAGTATATATTATAGGCATTCTATAGGCGGAGAATACATATAGGCACGATATGTATTCTCTGAAACACTAAACCAATGTTCCAGCGTTTGTTTAATAAAGTGAATGTTATTTAAGTTAAAGATAGTAACTAGTACTAGTTCGTCATCAGAATGAGTAATTAACATCAGTTTCCAATTCTAATTGTATTTGCATATGACAGGGTTTGTTTGGTTAACTGTTATTTAGATACTGTGTAAGGTTGAACAAGTAATACTGACAAGTAATACCCTCATTCTTGTGTAATTTAGATTTAAATTCGCAAATACTAATTCTATGAATAATAATGAAATAGGTAGCTTCGTTTTAGAATCAAATAGCTTCGTTGATGTAAATTTGTGTTCGGATGTTGTAACGTATAAACAAGTTATGATATGAACTGCCAACTAAGGTTTTCCAATAAAGCTACGACACGATATAGGGCATTCGAGAGAGTTGTGAATAGGATACTGCAAAATCGGCAGGGGACCCAGCAGAGCAGAATTCTCTCGGCAGAGGTCTCTCCTGGTGGCCTGGTGCAGGTGGCCATGAGCGGTGGTGCCCACTTACCCCATCAGGTGGCCCGCTTTGTAGTCTGTAGTCTCTGTTATAAAAAAAACAGAATAGTTTAACCAAATGTCCAAGGTTAATTTCAGTTGTGCTTATTACACATTCAATATAGGAGCTCCATGCCACAAGTAAAAACTACTTAAATTATTACAAATCAATAACCTACTTACTGATGAGATCTTTCCACATACTGAGTACGTGAATGTTACAAAATCATTAAATAAGATTATGAATTAACCAATCAAACAATGACCTTTGACCTTTTATTGACTATTTTTGCGGGATGCAACGTAAACGTATGGGATGAAACGATATCATTTACTATGACTTCTTAAATGGGCATGTTTCTTACTTTTTGGCTCGATATTGCTGTATCTATATTTAGTTCGTCTGAAGCTCGTGTAAAACAATTCTTAAACCGCATTCCTTCCCCGGTAATATCCAAGCAAATCCAAAAAGGTTTAAGCAAGCAGGGGTTGCGTCCGCGCTAGATCGAACGATAAGGTAACACGCTCGAAGCGTTCCGAACAT
The DNA here is from genome assembly GCA_943735995.1 of Sesia bembeciformis. NCBI lineage: Eukaryota > Metazoa > Arthropoda > Insecta > Lepidoptera > Sesiidae > Sesia > Sesia bembeciformis. The sequence continues at coordinate 5,173,714 of OX031044.1, read as the reverse complement.
GGCCGAAGAAACTCGAGAGCGAAAAGGTCATTCAACGCTCCATTTAATTGCTGTCCTTTATCAACACCCGTAATTCATCCATCTTTCTGTCCCTTTTGCTCTTAAATACTGAACCTTCTGGGACAGAAACGTATTTAGTTGATTTAGAAAAGCAGCGGGACTACTACATCATTTTGAGCTCCCTATCCATGGCATAAATTGGACTAATATGGACATCAATTTGATAGTTATAGACGGTCAATGCTCTTCATATTTGGTTGGCTATACAATAGTTTAGTTAGATGTGTGTATCCGGTTCTGTAAAATGACTAATGTTTTTATGTATTGTGTAATATTGAATTATTAACTTGTAAATGAGTTTGTCTTTTGAATATTAATTACTGAAATTATTAGGACAAGTCATAATGATATTATTACGTTTTAAAATATGATGTACAGGTACGTATAATGTTCATTTAAATAAATGAATGATTGATTACAACTTTTTAATACATTTTGCGTACAAAAGATAATCACGATATCATATAAAAACAACTTTATTCGAATTTGCATATTAGACATTGTATTAGGTAAATAAATATTCAATAGGTATTTATTATTGCACACTGTTGCGTGTCAAATACGAACATCGTAACCTACGATTATCATAAGAGTCCACATTAGACATAGCTTGTATCATGGATACCAATTTGAAAAAAATACCAAGGGGTAATTTTTCCAAATGAGTAATACTATGAGTAATGAGTAAATGACTTAGCCATTTTGAAAAAATCCGTTACTTTGCCATATGATTAAGTTATCCAGGGACCATAGGACGCATTAGTAAGCGTAGGTTTATTTTGTTTTATCAAGAGATGAGTATGAGCGGAAGCGGATGTCAATAATAGGTATTTTTACACTATCTCCGCCAGCGAGCGATGCAACTTCTTTGAGAGAAAGGGACAGTCCAATTTCGAGCTGTTCGACTTCTACAATACAGTGTTCCCCGAAAATCGAGGTTTCGTATTCCCCCGTTTCCTCCTCCAAAAATGGATCATTTTTATTTCTGATTCGCACTAGGGAATAGTTTCTCTACGTCGGTACATTTGCTTTTTTAAATAAAGTGTTCTTAAATTTGCACACTGGGCCCATTTTTCTGTATTATATTTTTTTGTTTTTGCAGGGTCCTAGCTCCTTCAAGAAACAACTAATCAAAAAAATAAAAACGTAGAAACATTCTCAACATATCTGTAACATATTAAAAAATAATTCCCCTATTGCCAGAATTCATGGAATAAAACAGGGGAATACGTTTGTATGGACTGTTTGTATAAAACTACGATTATTTGACAATAGATAGAAAGAAATGGAAAAGTAAAAGATACAATATTTGAAACATAAAATAATAAAGAAAAATAAAAAAATCTAGGAATAAATAACAATCATAATACGCGTACATGAGGGTTATCGCCACTTCACTGTTTTGCAGCCCAATTTAACCGACAATCTAAAATCAATAATTTATTCAATTTTAATAGTTTCTTTATTTCTTATAATTCATGCATATACCGTTTAACATAGTACATGTGCATAAATTCTATGGTAACATAGTGAAGTCCATTGGCACTTTAAGCCGTTCGTACATGACACGACGCAAGTATCCAATACTTCCATCATTGACTTTCGTCGACGATTTACGTCGGGGATTTTTCCGTACACGTCACCACTGAAACCACGATACTTGCGTCGCCACAAGTCAGACTAGTTTGACGTGCTAAATGCATATTAAGTAATATTAATATGCATTCTTAAATGTATATTAAGAATAGACTCGGAACGCTGCCCTGTGGCACGTCACAGCTGACAGATATATCAGAACTAACTTAATTTCCTATTTTTACACGTTGTGTAGTACGCGGTCAGTTAGATAGTCACGTGTGACATAACGTTCAAGAGATGTCCCACGAATACCCAAACGTTCCATCTTATCTAAGGGGTTAGGGATATAAACAGTGGCAAATGCCTTTGCCAAGTCTAGAAAAATGCCTATACATTTACGTTTATCATCTAAGTTATAATAAGAACTATAAAATCAGTTAGACCAATAATAGCACCTTCAGTGGATTTACCTGTACTGAATCCAAATTATCTAGTCTAAATTATCTTTTCTAAATAATTAACTAGTCTTTATTAATTGAATCTTCCGGGCTACTTGGCCGAGGTCTTCTGGAATCTCTTCTCTTTCTTCCAAACGTTTCGTCAACAACCGCGGTTGACATCTTCAGTGGCGGCTGCGTTCACTTTCGGAGATATCACTTGAGATATCGAATTAATATGGACACCGGCCGAGTAAGCCTACACTCCACTATAATTAACTAGTCTAATATTAAAAGTATTTTTCCACGTACTTTTGACAAAGCTGTCACGACTGAAATTGGACGATAGTTACTGAAACTTTCTCTGTCGTCACTCTTATACACTAGGTGAATTAATGAACGTTTGAAGACAGCAGGGAAGATTCGTGCTTCAGTGATATATTTATTATTATAATTATGAGTAAGGGGCGGTACTATAACGTCCTTTGCCATTTTTGACAACAGTGTAGAAACATTTGAGAATAAAACCATTTTTTCTAATATGAACTTCTATATTGTCGAAGATCCTACCGTATATAAATAAATTTAGACCATTAGTTGTTGATGCTATTGGATGATAGTTTAATTTATTTATTAATCTAAACATCATTGCACAAGCATTTGACATGTACAAAAAGCGGACTTAATGCCTAACGGCATTCTTCACTAGGCGACCACCAGATCAGACAGAAAACGGAACGCATGTGCATAAATATACATATAATACATACTAAACTTTAACATATAATACATATATATATATATAAACTAGTAAATACAGACATATACATAAGTATATATTCCATTGTATATATATAATAAATACACTATTATAATAAATAATACGTAACTTACCAGAAATATTTAATTAAGAAGGCAGCGAAAATCAACGTAGTTGTTGAAAATCCCGCTTGTTTCTTCATCAGCGCCACGTACACAAACTTCACCTGTATGAGGTTAAAATAATTAGTGACTTCCCACTCAGTTCCGTTGTTTAATAGCCCCGAAGTTTATCGATGCAGGTAGTTTCCTCTCAAGTTAAATATACTTTGCTGTGCAAATTTGCCACAAGTCGTTTAAACTGCTGAGATATCGAATTTATCGCAAAACTCGTCGACTGTTAGTAAAATATCATTGTTTATTAAAATTTATTAAACGGAATCTAATACGAATTACATTTCTCTTTCTATCTTTTTGGATGTAAAATTTGGGCTTCTTTAAACGGTCGTTGGTCTCGGTACTTACTGTCCCGCGTTTTCGTTGGTGATAGGTTCCGAACGATATTAGATTATTATGCGGACAATGGGAGAATTTTTCCCTCAAGACTTAGTCGATATATTAAGTAATGTTTTAAAGGCATATAGTAGTCTTCCCTCCCTGATAATCTGAGAAAAAATCTAACGACAACCTCGCGTTTATGTTTGACCACTAGAATTGTTAATCTATTTGGCCCATTTACAAGAGTTCAAGTTAATTGCCCTTTTCATTTCTGGTGAAAAGTGAATGATAAATTTGAAGTTATTAATTGTATGCCTGTGGTCAACATACTTGTACTGTATTTTTTTTATGAGGAGGCTGATCCTGTATCACAAAGCCAACTCGACTGACTATCTGGGCGCACTCGACTGGCCGAGTTACCAGTCTCTCTTCGACTGTTGTGAAATATACGTCTTACGGGAGTGACTAATATTTACTAAACCAAGCTAAACCCATCGAATATGAAGTATAATGGGATCCCGTTATATCCCTCTACCTCCTTTCCCTTCCCCAAAAAAATGCAGAATGCAGATGTAGAGGACTCCACATTCATTATACACCTATTCCTCACTTTTCTCAATCTCTTTTTCTAATCCACTCCTAAATTCCTTCAGTAAGCGGCGCATCTGGGAACGTCATTGTCCACAAGCCACAGCACCCGCCACCATCACCAGGTGGACTGTTTACTCGTCTGTCGCTGTTTCTATAAAAAACAGACACCTTTTATCCTTCCTATTGCATTAAAATAAATCTGCCTTGGTAATGCCTAAGATCGTGCTGTAAGCAAATTTTCATTGTCCTCATGTTCTTCACATTTATCTTGAGCATTTGGCATCGTTGTCTCTCAGTCCAGACAGACAGATGGCGAGATTAGCACGAATGTACAATCTGTTGCTATTTTAAATGCATTCATTGTTATTTATAAACCTATTGACGTCAGTTAAAATTAACACGTTTATCATTATGAATAATTGAAGATGCCAGATCTCAAAATGTTGTCTGCAGTTTGTTTGCAACATGAAAATTAGTTATGTTAATATGACGTGTTCGCCCCTTCCGGCAATGGCTGCTAAATAGTAAAGACGTAGAGTTAATTTAATTCATAGGTACACATGCAAAACAGTGCAAATATATCTTTTTTTCACATCCGAGTTTGAAGACAAAGAAATCTACGACATAATTGACATTAGCCCTTCGGCCAAGTGATGTTTCCAGGAGTTGACGGATGTCTTGTTTCCCTATATTTTGTGTATATTGTATAGAGGACCTAATAACAGGGACAATAATATATTATGTCCCAAATCAAAGTAATGATAACCCGCTTGGCAGACGTCTTCAAAAGATCTGATGAAGATTCAATATATTACTAAAATGAGTAATATTTTCCTTATTGTCGAATTACTTATTCATTCGGGCCAATAAAAGCCGAATTGTGCCCGTTTCGAATCATCATCACCATATTCTATATAGATGATTATATTCTGTAAGAGAGTAAACCTATCTTTTATAAATTATTTCATTTGTACCAATCTCTAATATACTTATATAATAAACTAATAATGACCGCCTGCGGCTTCGTCAGTATTTGTATAAGTATAGCTCAGATAGCGTAGATTTTATAAGTGAAGTTCAAAGACCATACAATCTGAGATAATCTCGAACAAACATACAATCAAAACACTAACCACCAGGTTAAAAGCCTGCTCGTCCGCCGTTTTCTTTCCATAAAAATAAATGTATAGTATATTTGTTCGCCACTGGCCACTATTCAGATTTTTTTGTTTTCTTGATTTTATTTTTTAATTTATTTTAATAACTTTATTGCACATTATCGTACAAAACGCGAGATCAATGCCTATCTAATCAATTATCTATCTAAGAAAGAAAGAATGAATACATAACATAATAGAAACAATAGAACGTATAATAGAAATGTAGTTTAATAATAAAGAAAAGTATTTGATTATTTATTTGTCAACCAATACACACCCGTTTTTTTATTGTCTATTTTTATAATCCAATTTTCATCCACAGAAGTCCATAGAATTTTCATCCGCAGGTTAAAACTAGTTTCTATTTAATTTTATTTTCATGTGCATTTTATTTAGTTTTAGATTGAATGGAGAAGTCCACTAAGCTTAGAACAAGCGGATTTTTTTGTATTTAAATAAAAATATACGATAAAATATTACGTATGGTGAAAAAAAAAAATTAAAATCTGTAGGAAAATGACCGAGATATTGACTATTCAAAGTTTCAACTACAACTTTCGACCTGTCCGTCGACGTGCCATTCGTGATGACATTACGTTCCCGCAAGATCTTGTTTAACAATATTTAAAAGAGAGATTTCGCTATTTTACGGATGTTTTAGAGAAAATAAGCGTTTAGACAAAAGTTGTAGAGCATCACGAATACTATTTATTCAACGATATATCATTTGTATGAAATTGTATGTAAGGACGTCGATTTTAAGTGTTTACGGAAAAATCAATTTACTAAAATAACATTTTCTTTTTTATTATATTTCGTCCTTTTCTGTCATTTGTCTTGTTTGCCATTTTACTAACTAGGAGAGATTGGAATTAGAGATATTTAACAAATTCCGCCATTTTTAATCTACCTGTATTCTAAAATCGTAATCGAGATCCCCCTGAAATCCCCATATATAAATTTTCATTCGAATCGGATGAATTTGAAAATTGAATTTGTTTTCATTTTCAAACCATTATGTTGAAAAAAAATTTTCACTCAAGGGAATGACATCTTTTTGCCCAACGATATTAATTTGAATACCTACGGGTCCGATATCTCTTACCGTTTCGGAAAAATGGGCGAATGAAATTTGTATGATGGCCATCTTGAATTTTCAAATTTCGAATTTTTTTCGCGCCCTCGTCAAACTGCTCGCAGTTCTCTGATATATGTTCGAGCACCACCGGGTTGGCTCTTACCGTCGAGGCTGGCTGTTGAAAATTGTCGGCGGCGCTGATGATCTTTGGGAAGTCTTCACCCCAAAACGGGAAGTGAGTGAACAATTATCGGTGAGTCAGTGAATAATTAAGCTATAATTATTTTAAAAATGAGAACAAACCTCACGGAGGCGAGCAATGAACAGGAACGTGATGTCACACACTGCTCGGCATACCGCGCGAATTTATTTCTCAACATCGAAGTTTGCTAGGCTATCTAAAGACATTACCTTTATAACTTATAACTAAACCTTATAACTTCATAACTTCCTCATTTTTAAAGATGTAAAAAACATTACCACATTTTTTGTAGTTTTTCAAACTTTTTTTAGATAAGAAATTAAAATATGGTGAACATCTCCATTGTAACCAAACAAAGTACAAACAAAATTAATTCTACTTTTATCTACAATTTTAGGCTTCAGTGCCTCCGCAAAACAAATAATTTGTGGTTCCCTAACTTTTTTATATAAATCAGTAGGGGACCACGGAAATAGCTTGTTTCCTTTGTGGATGATCAATTTTCTTTATTTTAATACCGAAAATCTTCAGGCGGGCTTTCATGTTTTCGGTCTCCGATCTTCTTCCGATCTCGTAATGAAAATTTTTGGCAATGTCAAAATAAATTATATAAGTAACCGTCAAATATTTTTTTGAATTATCTTGTCGCTTTAGCTAAAGTATGTTTTTAACCAAACTTCAACAAATTAAATTGATAAAATCTGCACCTTGTTACTGGGGGGGAGGGCATCCATAGCACCTTATACGTGTCACACGGGTGGTGCTAAATGGACCACATGTAACAACACAATGCTGAATAAACCCCCTCATGACTACACGGGAAGACTGTTTTTGTCGGAAAAGAATGCAGACGGGCATGTGATAGTAAGTAGTCATCGCCGCCCATGGTCACCTGCAACACCAGGGACTATCCGAGTTCGCTGCCGACCTTGCAGGACTCTATTCACAGCTTTCTTTCTTGTTGTTCAACCATGTCGTAACGTCATGGAAAATCCATGTTAGGCAATTCGTTCCACATTCTACGGGTTTTTGGTATGGTATAAAACGATTTTAGACCACACAGTGGTCGACACCTCCTCATTGAGAAAATACGGATGCACCGCACTTCTGTGAAGAGGTGCGTGCGGTTGTAAAAACCCGAGGTGGGAATTATATCGACTAGTTCTGTGCCCAACAGTGGGACTTTATTAATATTGATTAATTATTTTTTCACTTTTAATGACAGTTTTAATTTTTATTTCTCTTAAAGAAATACGAATAAATTCGACAAAATGTAAAAATGTGTGCTTAATAAACATTTATTTTAGTGTTCGTGGTATTTTTCCATCATAAAAAGTTTTTTCTTGCATCCACTGGATTAAACGAACGAATAGGAAAAATGCAAGTATCTTTTTGTCATACCATTACGAAACGTTCAGTTTTAGAAGCATCTTAACGAAGCCGCCTCGAAAAATGCTGAAATTTACGTCCACCAAATGCGATTTATTCGACAAAAAGATTACGTTCTTAACGAAGGAAAAACTGCATTATATTCACTTGAACTCGGAACAAAGGATATACGTTAAAACGTGTTATTTTAAAATCTAAAGAGAATCTAATTTCAAGAGTGATGGAACTTTTTGGATAGAACTCGAGAAGTGGAGTTGAATTTTTGTTTGATTATTGTAAAAATGATGTACTTTTAGGCGTTTTATGGTTTAATAGTGATAGTTTATTAAACTTCCAAGTGTTTTTCGCGCGGGCTGTTTGTGATAATCAAATAAAAGCGTGGGACTAGGTTTTTCGTATGCTTCCAAGGAGTCCTTTTCGGTCCTCAGTAAACCTACTATCGCTTTACTGAGCGACTCCTGTCTTACGTCGACGGAACTGGACATTGATGCAGATTAGACTTTGTAATTGTTTATTACGAAGAAAACTTGACACCGGCAGAATTTACTAATATATGAAGAAAAAACAGAGTGGAGATTGATGATATAGAAAGACACTATAGACTACAAAATAAAAACCGTGAGGTTCTGAATTAACTACTGAGATTTCACTACAACATTGATTTATTAATTAAGACTGGTTATTTATACTTTACATTGCATTGACAGAATCGAACAGGCGACCTTATCTCCTTAGGAGATTTCTTTCATCAAACCCGGCGACATTGGTCAGGTGTGTATGAGATAGAGATAACTGTACAGAAATGCTATATTTACGTATATTATAACTATTAAAATTATAATTATGTACATGAATTACTATTTATTTTGTACATATTATAAATATATATATGTATATACCATATATTAAGGCATTGTTATATTGTATTACAATGATAAAATTAAAAAGAATGTAATGCCCAAGTTCAATGTCCTTATAGTCTGTAGTGATATTCCTAGCGCGCACGCAGATATCGTCGATCAATTACGCACTGTCACACCCATATATCATGAAACGTCGACTTGACTGCAACTCGGTGTGCCTGCTTAGATTAAGACAGAGAATGTTGCTTTGTTCAGAATGCAGTCATCGATTAATTTAACTCTGGAATTAAACTAGTGATAATTTCATTTGTATCAAACATTCATAATAATTGTTTGTGTCAGCATAAGGGTTAACTTTAGTGGCGTGAATTTCATTTACGCACTTACTACTTTATACACTGTTGCTTCTTTGTTATTGCTACTGATAATTATCTGAATTGTATAAATTTATAATTATAATTATCAATTATAATAATTATCAATTTATTATTATAATTTATTAAATTATAATTTGTCAATCAAAACAATATTTATTATAAAGCTATATCTTTATTATGGCTACCAGGTCTCAAGCCCAATGCACTCCACTAGTTGACGAAGATGGTTAACATAAACGTATCCTTTACATAAATAATGGCACATACAATAATTAAAAGTTTTTGAAAATAGCATCTGTTATGGAGGAATCTACGATCCTGAAACTGTAGCTCTAAGACAAAGAAAGTCTATTTATCAATGAAATTTAGGTCCTGAGAAACACATTTTTGAACATTTTATCGGTTTACTTGTGGTGAAGTACAAACAAATGAACTACTTTATAAACAAAATTTCGAAAATATAACTGAAGAAATACGGAGAAAAAACATTAAATCAAAATGCACTAAATTTTTTTATTAAAATATGTATAACAAACTACAAGGAATAGAACTTCCCTCTTGTCAGACATATTTGCAAAAACGGATCTCCATTATACTCGTACGTCTTGGCATAGTTAGCTCATCTTATCTAAGCACTCTGAGTACTTCGCTTCATACATTGGTAATATAAATTACTAAATCTAGGCTATCAGACTTCACCTCCAGGCTATAGATTGTCTTAGTTATAAGATTATGATCTATTGTTATAACGTCAGCGCTTCCTATTGTTTCCTCGGACATATTTCACTGAACAACGGACTGGCCAATCAATTTTCGGGTTCCCTTATAAATCATCTTAGACGTCGCCCTAACACGCTTGCGGAATGGGGGAAAGAAGGAAGCAATAATACCGTCTCAGCACTATCAATATTTCCATTACTTTAACAATAATTTACCTCTTTATTAAATTTTTGTTTCTTAGGCCGCTTGGTAACGACACGATTTTCCGTCGTGAAAACTTACGGCGAACTGACCGCATTGCCAGTGTTGTATGAGCCACTATGAGAGCTTACAATATCCACGGTGAGGCCACACGGCGCGGCGCGCCCACCGTAGGCGCGCACCGCGTAAATGCACGGCGAGATATCTAGCAGTGTTGTATGACAGTCTATGGAAGTTTCTTAACGACACCGGAAGTTTTCACGACGCGCAACCTTCACGTGATCGCTTACCTGTTCTGATTCGAGTTTTGTGTTATTTTAATATTTTTTTCTTAGCTCAGCATTCAAAAATGACACATGGAAGTCCGCACCTAAAATGCGCTAGACGTGCCTCCATCGGCGGATCGCCGTGTCGTGATCAAGCATATACGTATAGTCAGTTTCAATCCAACCCAATTTGCCGAAAACAGAACCAAATAAATGGAATATCTCGACATTTACCTAAGTTTATTGTAAGAATTAAATTGATTACTTAAAAAAGGAATATTATTTTTTTTTTATAGAAAAAAGGCGGCAGACTAGCATACAGTATAATAAAATTCGAAATTTTGTTCGAAAAAATCTAGCTTTGGGAGGCAACTGTTATTGATCTTATTTTTTTTTTTAATAATTCATAGATATTGGAACTATATTTCCAAGAAATAACAACATCGTTTTTATTCGAATATTTGTAAATGTCAATGTAAGTGGGATCCCTGAGTCCAGGTACTAAATGACTAGGTTATCACCACTTTGCTGTTGACGATATATCTTGGTAACGATATTGTTATTGTGCTCTCCAGTTACCATATTTTCGCTCAGCGACGGCACAATCGCCAATCAATTACCGCTTTCCGGCTTCATAAATCATCTCTCAGACGTTGCTCAGTACAACGACTCTCGGTTCATGACTTTTACCTTCCTACGAATAAATATTTATAAGAGATGTACCAACGAATTTCTTTTTGAATAATTGGATACGAAAACAGGACAACAGTAATTCATACGCGCAAAACTCGTGGCTGACCCATCTCCAAACGAGGACGCGGTCCCAATATTAATTTCTTAATGCGCTACAGACTGGCATGTTGTCCTTTCCTTCAATTTGCTTGATGAGAAATGCCGTCATTATTGATGAGGCTGTGTTTTTTACAAGTACTCTATTCGTCAGACGAAAATTGTTCGCGTGTCCAGAAAATGTGAGGGGAATTTCGGATATTATTTTTCCTTTCTTGCCAAGGTATGGCGAAACCGTCGATATCATTTGAAAGAGACCTTCAAACTGTATGAAAATACGCCAATTTTCTTTCCAGTGAAATATTTCGTGAGTTGTTTCGTTGTTTATTTTGGGAAATGTTCAATGTTCTTTAAACAACTTTCTCGATAACAGAAAAGTATTTATCATCTTCAATCAAATTCAATTTGTGTCTATCCAGCGACGTTTTGGCAGCATCTTTCTTTCCTGTTTGTTTCGCCAGTTGTTTATGTTTTTACAATGCCGGCGGCGAAGGGCCCGCGTAGGTAGATTTGTGACGTCCAGAAAAGGCTTTCGTAGTCCTCGTAACGGAGAAAAATAAATGTTAAGAAAAAAACTCGAGCTAAGAGGTTTTTAGAGGAAGGTCTTGATAATGACAGTACTTGACCCGACGCTCGAGTGAGGTCCGATAGTCCCGGTTAAGATGTTTTCAAACATGCACCCTGCTTTTTATACGAAGGGAAGTTTAAGAGATTACGCCGTTTACATTATTCTCGTTTCAGGAAGTTTTCGCGACAGAGATTTCGAACCTCACTTCAAAGTTCTTAAGATGTTTATAGGTGTTTAAAAAATTTCGTAAAAAGGCAAGAAACCCCTGATATATTTTCTGTATTAAAGTTTTGACAAATTAATCTTTAACTTGAGCTATCCCGACCATATCGATAAAGTTTCCTTGTTACAAAACATGGAGAACAAAATGAAAGTTTGTTCTGCTTATTTCGTTTCCTTTGTCCCTTAAGGTTGTCTCTATTATCAACAAAGTTATTCTAAAAATGTGGAAGATTACTGAGATACATTTTTTGAATCGCGTGACAAATGGTACTTATTCTGAATTCGTTTTCCCTTTCTTACCTTAACAATTCTCACGTTAACATAGTTAACTTTTTATTTGTCGTCAACATTATTATAGTGCGTGCATCAACGACCTCATAACATTTGATTAATTAGTTCTTTGATTCTCACGTTCATTATCTAAGAAAATATAACAAAAGTCGTAGATTTCCATCATCACTTTAAATTATTCAAAATTCTTCATACTTTCGTTTAGATTTTACCTGTTGTGAGAAATGCTATTTATGCGGTAAGAAATATTTTCGAAAAACAATAATAACAGCGGTAACATTTCAATGTATCCTAACTAGACAAATCAACATTTTTACAAAATAAATATTCCTCAAGGCATCATAAAGACATTTTAATTTTTTTTCCTCTTTCAACAACGTACCGAGTAATAACGAAGTGGTACGTAAGATGGAGGTAACAAAGCGAAATGTTTTCCTACAATTCCTTACGACCTAAGTGGAATTGAAGCGTCAAATAAAAGTCTTGAACTGTCTAACAGACGTCCAACAATTGAGTTGGACATGAAAAGTTTCGCCGACAATCCCGACAAAGAAACAAAACTTGCTCCTACTGAAGTTATTTAAAAGTCTGCTGCTTTTTTCATCCAGAAAATGGTCGTTTGCAAGTTATTGTACTGTTACAGATCGTAGAGTTCCGTACATACTGACTGGGCCCCGGATAAGCTGCCTTTTTTTGGAGATTTTGAAATGTTTATTTGGAGAGGAGACTAATACTTACTATTTTATCAAAAGTATTTTATTAAAATCTCAACACTTGAGAAATCGTCAATAAGGTCTCTTTTCTCCGGTCATGTCATAATTTGGTTTTTGTCATTAGTTTTTTTTTTTGCTTAGATATGCAATGTCTATTTTAAATAAAATACAATGCATATCTTTGGTTTTCTTAGAAGACCGTTGTGTTTGTGTAAACCATCATTGTTATTGATGCGACGTGATGAGACTCCACTGCAGTTACCAGCCTTACATGAACTCCTACATCCGCGTACATTTTGTTAATTTAAAGCTGAACAGTGCAGGATTTCAGGGTTCTTCGTATATTGGTAGTGCAATAATGCTATTTCTTGTATCTACTGACACATATACTGAGTTCACTACGTTCGACGCCCGTGACTGCGAACCGTTAAATCATATTGAAACTCGACTACACGAAGTGAAAATTGATGTCAGTCATACATGGTTGAATAAAAAATACCTGCTCGCTCTTAACAATGAATTTCCTTCGTGTAAACTAACAACTTTTATTTTAAAACTTTAAAATTCAACCCTTTTTCCACACAATCCTGTCACTACTCTCGTCACCACCCACATTGCCTTACACTGACTTCGTTTCAACCAAAGTTTGTATTTCACTGTATGTTTTTGGTATAAAATAGTATCTTTTTTTTATACTAGTGGGCGGACGAGCAAGCGGTCCCACGTGATGGTAAGTGTTACCTCCGCCCATGGACACCTGCAACGGATTCCCTGACGATGTTTTCCCCCACCGCCGAACTAGTGACAAGTTTTAAAAATAGAAACTGAGTGGTACGGGCCGAGGTTTTGAACTCACGATCACACGAATGTGCGTCGAGTATAGATATCCCTAAGCTATCACCGCGCTGAATATAATATATTTTAGGTATCTATAAGTAGCGGTTTGATTAGCAGTTGTTTAAAACTGTAGTGTCCGCTTTTGCCGTACCTAGTAGCGATAGTGAGTATATATATACATATTTTTATTAGCATTGATAGAGTCGTTGCGTACAGTGCGGTCAAAAAGACACTTTATACTGCGAACCCGAAATTGTGGCATGAACTGCCAGCTGAGGTATTTCTGGGACTCTTCAAGAAAACTGTGAATAGGTTTCTGCAAGAACGGCAGCGCATCCGCAAGCCCCCTGGTCTTGCAGGTGTCCATAGGCGACGTTGACCATTTATCCAGCGCAACTGCAAGCCCCCTGGTCTTCGACGTTGACCATTTATCATCATGTGGCCCGCCCGCCAAATGATGACACCCGCCTCCCGTCTGCCATCTATTCAAACCTAATTTCATAAAACCTGGTTATATCATAAAACACCTGAGCTCTTACAATCACTATGAATGAAGTTACTGGCCGAATCCCTTTATTCTCTCGGGAAAGGGCAAGGCAGTTCCATTTTCAAAATTGCAACGAAAGGCCGAGAGTTTTTCTTTTGTTTGAGGGCACTCTATTTTTTATAATAAATGTAATGACCAGAGTGCTTTCTTTGCAGCCAGTGTTTTATTATAATCACAGCCTAGTTTTCATATGCTGTGACTGGTTTATATTAAAGCAGCATTATTAGGTATTGCTGACGTTATTAGGTACTTTATATTCGCGATTTTGTATTATTAATCAACGTATTGTGTCAACAACTATTTGCGTTTGATGTCATCGCGCAATGACAATACTATTGTGTGTTTGACGACCTTATTAATGGTTTGTAAATATAGCTCCTATTTACTTCCGAATCGAACAAAACGGTTTACGTCACAATTTCGAGTAACAAACAGCTCAATAAATCCTTTTCAAAGATATCCTGTTGCTTTGCAGGCGGTACTTTGTCGCAGATTTACCGTTAAACAGTTAAACAGCGGTAACGTTTTGCCACTGACAATCAGTGCAGAACAAACACAAAACCTTTTATAGCGAGAAGAACCTGAGGGGTTTCGGATGTGAAATCCCGTTGGCGCTTTTCCCATCATGAAGGAAGGCGTCTTGTTTGAGTAACGAGATTAAACGTTCTCCTATGCAAGATTTAAAAACTTGTCTATAGATATAGAAAACATGCATTCAATTTCGAAAATTTAAGACCCCAAAAAAGACTTGTTTTAACTTATGGTGATAGCCTAGGGGTATCTATACTCAGCTCACATTAGTGCAATCGTGAGTTCAATTCCTCGGCCCGTACCATTGAGTTTCTACTTAATTACCCCCTACTTAATTACAGGGGAGGCCTGTGCCCGTGTTTCAGTAGCGAATGAGATATGCCAGAGCCCATTCCCATCCTATCCTCTCCCTCTCCATTTTCCCAATACATTCGTTAATCTGCAAAGGTAGGCAGCGCATCCGGGGGCGTGCCAACGTTTGTCATTCCGGACAGATGATGGCATGTATCGCGGATGTCTATGGACGACAGTATCCACTTACTATCAGGTGGACTGTATGCTCGGCTGCAGTCTTTTTTCTATAAAAGACAATTTTATTTAATAAAATTAATTATTGTTATTCATATTATTAATTAATGTTAACCATTTCAATAAAAATTCAATAGATGTGTACTAACCCTAAAATTGCTGTGTCCTAACAGGGTTCATAGTTCGTGTCATGTTGAATTTATCTTTATATTAACATCATGAGTCTAGTAAATTGAATTGAATTACTGGCGAAAAGATTTGAAACAACATTGTTTGATGTACAATACTTGCCTAGCGTGCCAGTGAAAACAATAACTGCCAGTGAAAACTTTTTGCTTCCTACCTTACATCGCTTCACATTTAGCAGCCACTGGCTGGCTAAACATGCTAAACAGTATTATAAACACTTTTCGCCAGCGAGAACACACTTGTCTAATTGGCTGGATAGAACCAACTGACCTATTTGTGATTGGGTAACGGTAAAGAGTGAGGAGTTATCTTAGGTAAATTTATTTTTATCTAGTAGCTTTCAATTTATTTACATTCTGTACTCGTAGTTGAAATAGGTTGACCTACATGTTTTTATACTTTCAAAAAATTTTATAAAATATTCAGTCTTACTTATTTGTACAAACACACATTTATTTGTTTAAAACTTCATTGCACGAATGATGTGTACAACACGCGGACTTAATACTATAATTGCCATAAGGCATTCTCTGCCAGTCCACCACCAGATTATAAAGAAAAAGGATTACAGGTGCAGTTTTAGCTATCAAAAAAAAAAAAAACCTCGAATGTATGTGCCTTCTTATATTTAATTTTATGCTTTTGACTTTTTTGTGACAGAAAACGGAATATTTTTAGGGATAATACGAGTGATACAAGATTCTTTACTGATTCGTTATGTACGAGTATATATATATTCGTATATATATACATACTCATATGTATATAAAGGTATTTTTAAAATGTTCGAACTAGATTTATTGATATTTGACAAAAAATATCATATGCGATTTCTTTATTTTATTTTAGATACGGAATAGAAACAGGTGAGGCGCTTGCCCTATAGTAAGTAGGCTATTAAAAAATATAGGTTAATATATTAGGGCCTTACCTACGAAATTGCTGTTTGTTCATAGTGGCCACTTTGAACTTAGTTATCTTGCGTTTGGCTTGGAATTTTGAATTCAAATTAATTTTAATTTAAAGCCATGACATTATTTATCAAAACCAGTTAGTTATTCGTTTGTTTTTCCATCAAACGACTTTTTGCTGTGTTTGCGACATAGAAAATAGAAAAATTCGCGTTATTATCGAAAATGAGTTCTGTCGTGGTAGCAACGCAGCACAGACGGCACGCAATATCAACGATGTGTACGGACCAAACACCGCAAACGAATGCACAATGCGTTTTTGGTGTGATCGTTCCCTTTCTAGAAATTTCGACCTCAAGCCCCTTGCACGACCGAAGACTAAAGTTGATAATGACGGATTGAAACTAATAGTGGAAGCTGATTCATATCAAATCACGTCTGAGTTAGCAGCAGAGCAACCTTTGGCGTGAGTAACAAAACGATATTGATTAATTTATGTCAAATCGGGTAAGTAAAGATGCTCCCAAAGTGGGTACCATATGTGCTCAATGAAAGTCAGCTGCAAACACTCGTCGTAGCTTGATTTACTTTGTTGAACCGGAACCAAAATATAGGGATTCTGAATAGTATTGTCTCTTGTGATGAGAAGTGGATCCTGTATGATAATCGTAACCGTTCGTCACAATGATTGAACTCAGGAAACACAGCCAAACAATGTCCCAAACGTCTCCATGATAACGCTCGCCCACGCACTGCACGACAGACAGTCTAAAAGTTACAGGTGCTTCTACTGGAAACTTTCCGTCACACACCGTACTCGCCAGGTCTTGCCTCTACTGACTTCCATTTTTTTCAGAATTTGGATAACATTTTACACGGGAAAAAATTCGGATGAAACAGTGAAAAACGCCCTCAGAGAATTCATCGATTCCCGTCCCCAGGAGTTCTATAGCAGAGGCATCAATCAGTTTCCATTAAAATAGCAAAAGTGAATTGATAATAATGAAGAATACTTCGATTAATTACTTAAATAATTATCATACAAAAGAAGGCAATTTCATAGGTAAGGATAGGATATACAAAATAGCCCATTATACATATATGGTACTAATGACTTATGCTACCTTTACGGGAAGTTGTCTGGTAAGAAGATGAGTTATCTGTTGGAAAGTATAACGTCATGGTTTCTTTAATAGGTATTTAAATTATAAAGGTAAATATTAAAGTACCTACCTACTTAAATAGTTGCAATAAAGTCAAAACAATCAACTAAATACTAAAAAGAGTTTGTAAATTAATGTTCTCAGAACTGCTTAAATAAGCGAAGCCCAAAGCTTTCTACATAAATGCATACTTCCTTTTTTGGCACTACTGCAGGTCTTACAGGTTTAAAATAAAGTTGTATTTTTTCCAGCATAAAAGACGCTGGTGTGCCTCCAGACATTTTTACAGAATTAAATCATTTCTCATACTTGACATTAAGAACTGACGGCAGTCTTCCTCGGAGTAGCATTTTATGTAAGCCTGACTTGTGCTAAACACTTAAGATGTTAAGGAAAATATTACTTTTCAGCACTTGCGGTAAACAAAAATGCTATCTAAAAAAAATATCTTTTTTTCCCGGTATTGCTTCAGAAATCGTTAATTTTAATCATGTCTTTCAAAACCCTCCACATTTTCTAAACTGTTTGCCCAATTTTAGTAAAAAATGGAATATTCCATGATAAATACTTACTCTATACAACAGTGAAACCCGCAACGAACGAGCACAATAGATCTCGAGATTAACGCGAACAACTAGGGAGACGTCCTTCATATGAACAGAATAAAAAGACGATCCATTTGATCGCAAGTTCTAACCAGCTGTCGTATTTTCAATGCCAATCACATAAGATTTTTTATTCTATTTTATGATCGAATAATCACGTCTGCGAGAATCTTGTCAAAAGTTTCCATCTGATTGGTTATTAATTTTATTATGTTATATTAAAAGATCAGACGAGTCCTCGAATTCGGACTACGTGCGTTTCATGCTACGTGATGATCATCGATTCCTCCACGTCGATTCCAACGACGGCGACCATCTCACTCCCTGGCGTGTGCTGGGACTTGCCAAACCGAACTTGGACTTGAATTTTCTGTCACACATCGCGCAATAGAGAGCTATACGGAGTCATTGTATGCATACGTAAATCAGGGCTTTGGATAGGTCTTGCGAATAAGACAAGACGCTTCACATCAAGCGTTTCGAGTCTGGCTACTTCGAATTTTTTTACACGCTACGTACTAGGGAAACGTAGTGTTCTTCGGTAGAAACGTTCTTCGGTCAAGTGAACCGATGAATTAAAGAAATTATGAGAAGAGCCGAAGACCGTATATGGTGGCGTGTTTTGCGAGGGGTTTTTGTTCAGCAGTAGTGGAGAGATACAGGCCGATGGTATGGTATATTCTTT
The DNA here is from genome assembly GCA_943735995.1 of Sesia bembeciformis. Classification (NCBI taxonomy): domain Eukaryota; kingdom Metazoa; phylum Arthropoda; class Insecta; order Lepidoptera; family Sesiidae; genus Sesia; species Sesia bembeciformis. The sequence goes on along the minus strand of OX031044.1, from coordinate 5,154,956 downwards.
TCCTTTATATTTTCTGTATGTATGTCTGTATGTATCTATATATTTCTGTAGATATGTATGTATATAAAGTGATTAATTCTTTATTCCACCATCTACTTCCGTTTCGTCTACAGACTTCTCCTTACCACCCAAAGGTTGCCTGAACGAAATCATTTTAGCGATAAGGCTGGTTCGCGCCGGTTATACTTCTAATTACATACTTGTACTTTGTATTTCTCTGTGTGTTTTTGCTGTATAATAAAGTGTATCTATCTATATATATAAAAATTGCTAACGAGGGCGTGATTAAAGTTTAGAGATTTACTAATCAAGATATGGGAAAAGGATTAACAAAGATGGGAATGTGAACTATGAAACATAGTTTTCCTCATCCTTTATTTTACTTCCTCAAATTTTAAGTCGCTCAGTTAGTTATGGAGATAGCTTATGTTTTTGCAGTTTCTGTAAGAGCCGAAAAGAAGACGAAGTCATTGAATTAACATGTTGAAGTGGCTATTGGCAGGTCATTTCTACAGGCAGGTCAGAATTGACAACCGATGAGGTAGGGTTGTTGGGGAAGAGTGCACCCTGCATTCCCACAGCCGCTGGGCGCACTGGACTGGCCACGTTACCCCTCTCTTACAGAAGACTACCTTCACATGTACTGCAGGTACTGCATTTTCTACTTCATCGTATTTCCCCAATGTACGTGCATATTGCAATAGTGAGTGAGATATGCCAGAGCCCATTCCCACCCCATCCTATCCCTCCCCGTTTCCCCCAATCTCAGTCCATTCCTTCCTTAATTCCTTAATCTTAATTCGGGGCGTGCCAACGTTTGTCATTCTGGACTGATGTTGGCATGTATCGCGGATGTCTATGGACGACAGTATCCACTTACCACCAGGTGGACTGTATGCTTGTCTGTCGATTTTTTTTATAGAAAAAATCGACAGACGAGTTCTCGAGTTGAAACTATGGAAGCGCAGTGTGGGACGCCCTTAGCCCTGGTGGATCGATTAACATAAAGAAGTTCACCCATGGTGACTGGATGAGAATAGTTGACGATGATGTATAGTGGTAAGCCTTGAGAGAGGCCTATATCCAGCAGTAGAGAGACACAAGCTGATGGTGTTATGATTTCCTCGCTCCATGTACTTTCCATTATTACTCTCCATCGCAAAGCAATTAATTTTTTACCCAGTATTAGACTTTAATTTATAGTCTTAAATCGAAAAGCGTTCGTCTACTTTGATGTTTGGGTGTAATGGCCCGTATCTGTTTTATGTTGCTGAGTTCATCGACCTCGGTCGCGTTAATGGACTTGTATTGTTTTAGCGTGAAATTAAAATATATTCAGTTTTCTATATATTTATTTATTTTCATTACAGGTAAGGAATGTTCAAAGGCACCATATTATTACAAATATACCGAGATATATACCTGTGTAAGTATAGTTTATTTATCAAAGTATTTATCCAAGAATTTACTTATTCAAAGAATTAATATAAGTTGATATCGAGCTGCATACGAAATTGTAATCGTTCAAGTGCCTGGTTATTTGGTTGGACTGCCTGTAAAACAGGAACAGTAAAACGGTTGTCTGTACATTGACTTAATTTAAAATAAAATAAAATTGGGGGTCTCTTTAGAAGATACAGAACCCAAAACAGTAATTTTTAATTTTTTTGTCGGTATTTTGTCTGTTTGCCTTGTCTGTTTGTTTGAGCATCACGTAAAAACTACTGAACGGATTTTGATCGGGTTTTAACTAATGTATAGCTAACTATCCAGAAGGAAAACTGGTATATGTGTCATCTTCATATGACACAAGGAAGTTACGTTATAGAGGAAAATAAAAAAACGGACTTAATAGAATTACTAAAAACTACTGGATGGATTTTCATCCGTGAAATCCATCATGTCGGTGTTTTTTTAGGTGTTAAAAATCTTTTACAGCTGCTTAGTCGACGGGAGCTAAGCCACGGGGAGAAGCTAGTTATGTATGTATCATATATAATGAAATTTGTTGATAATTGCAGGGCGTATTTCTTGAAACAGTTTAAAATAAAATTTGGCAGCAAAATAGTTTGATTCTTTATCTCGGTTAGGTTCCAAGATGAGCCAAAGAATGAAGGTTAAGTTCAAGATGAGCCGAGCCATATTGTTGCAGTAGGTACAAAATTATGACGGAATAAACTTTTCAAAAAAATCCTAACCGCAGGTATATTTATGAAAGAGAAAGTAGATACTTATGGTGCGGTTGGTTGTAATCGGAGACGCAAGACGCGTTACCGGCCGTCAACCATGAACTTTTCATGCGTTCAAACAAACACTAATTGTGATTGAACTACATAACCCAAAACTGAAATATAGGTATTATTATATTTATGTTAGAACAAAATAGACAACGATTCGTATGGGTAGAGCGTTTAATAAAGGTGTTTAGGGTGATTTTCAACTCCGTCTCGATGGGTAGTATATTACCCAGACCGCAAGCAACGGGTTTAGTTGCGCTTGGGTACTGTAGTACCCAGCGCGCAACCAAGCGGCTAAAAAAGAAATTAGACGTTTGTACGGATTCAAGAAATTGCCATATTAAGAATAAAGGATGGTACCTCAACAATTAAATGTTCTGAATTTATATACAAATTATGAGCCCTATCCAACGACATATATATTTATTATGTCGTTGGATAGGGCTCATAAAGGACAACGTTTGTCTAAAGACTCTTTTTTTCTAAACCATACGGAAGATAGTGTAAGATAGAAGATAGCGCCTGCCATCGGCGTTTTCTTTATTCTGTTCTGTGGGAACGAGCAAAAGCAATGACGTAAGTCACACGAACATAAGTTAGTTACCTATTACTCTTCAAATAAATATTGGCAATTTCGCATCGAATTCGGCTGATGGCTCAGCAGGATCACCGCCTGAGGGTATATAATATTTGTAATAAAATGCAATTACGGTTGAATGTTGCCAATTTGATATCAGCTCATTGTCGGGCTCCCTCGGGCGAAGTTCGCGCCCCAAATTGGGGTTGTTCCCGAATTACCCCGCTGCAACAATGGTCCGCTTTTTGAAGCAATTTAAGATTTGATTTTATTGAATATCTTTTTTATGTTTCTACATAATACAATACAAATAAATGGGATTATAGAACCGTAAACCGCCTCTGTCGTCGACTTGCAATCGGGTGATTAATACATTTAATTCTCACGATTTATCTTCAAATACGTCCACGGAGATTGCTAGTATAGTGTGTCGCAGACTTTCCGAATGTGAACGTCAAATGTAGGTAGAAAACTATAGATTCATTTTGATATTTTGACGAGTTTGGTAATTAATCAAAAGGTTTTGAAAATTAATCAAAAGGTTGATGTTTTTTAATTTGTCGAGTATATAACTTAATAATAAAAACCAACAATGATTAGTGGTGGCAATGTGTTTAATAATTTCATTATCTACAATGCTATAAAGTAATAAACTCAATTTTTGTAAATAGATAATAGATAAAACTCTTTATTGCACACCAAAACAAAACAAAACAACAAATATTGTAGACACACACAAATGCACAAACGGCGGTCTTATAGCTAAAAGCGATTTCTGCCAGACAACCAGAAAAAGGTAGAGAAATAAAATTTTCGATCACCGGTAGATGTTGTTCAGTATATATAATTACATAAGTTATAATATATGTATACAACACATCATAAACTTATTATACAATACGTATAATGTAGTTATATTTATAGAAGCAGTAAAATAATTAGTATAAAAGGAAAATTAGTAATAAAAGTGATGATTGAATGAAGAAAATATATATACATATTGACAACTAAATAATTTTCTTTTCTACGGCCAAGTAAATTGGTCTTTAACAGGAACAGTCCTGTTCGCCAACGGCTACAGAATTCGTACATATGCTGTTAAATGACATTACGCTCTTGATTCAGCTATTAGCCAACGCCCCGTGAAAATTGAAGGGGAACAAACGCACATATCATTTTGGAAAGTCACATAACCGCCCTATTCATTCATACAGTTGTACTTATTTGTTCTATTTTTGTAATAAAAATATTTTTAGGCGAATAACTTGGTCCATAACAAGAGTAATCCACATCGCCTAGGGCTACAAAATCCCGACATATGTTGTTATATGACGTCACGCTTTTGATTCAAGTTATTAGCCCACATCCCGTGCAAATAGAGGGGGACAAACAAACGTACATATTATATAATTTTTTTAACTATTGTTATTTTCGAGTCATAAAAGCCTTTTATTGATGTGCTTCTTGTAATTGTTTCAAAATAAAACTTTAAATTTGCTTTTATTGGGAAATGAACGTTCAATCGACAAGTCCGTTAATAATTAAAATGTTATTCGGTCCAATTTATTGTAAAAATGAAAAAAAAAAAATACTGCTCTAATTTTTTTTATCACAGAATGGAATATATAATGTATTTTCTGTTCAAATAAAAAAATGATAAATATATACTTTTTGTTTAAGCTGAAATCAACAGTCACATAACTGGGAATCTCTTACCATATTGATCGACAACTTGAAGAATGTTGTCGGCAGTGACTGGATGAGGAGAGCATAATTTCATATTATATGCAGGTCATTCTGAGCGAGACTTAAGTACATCAAGAAGTGAGGAGTAAATAGTGTCGCCATATAGTATAGAAATTAACAAATAAAATAATGCCTAGAAATGAAAAATAATTTTATTGTTATTTGCTTAATTTACAAGAATCTTACGTTACGAAGAATAGGCTTTAGTAACGAACTGTTTGTTAATATCAAGGAAATTCGTTGCGTTTAGAAAATTACCGATGCGTTTGCCCCTTTCTTACACCTTTTTATAACCGGTATTGCTCCAAAAATGTGAAAAGTAAGTGGGCAATTTTCCTTCCTGATACATATGTATTACCTTTCTCCTCACAAGGTGACTATGGCGGAAAAGGGCTACCTCAAGATACCTCGCGTGTTATACGTATATGAATGTATGATAAAAATTGCGTAATACGTCACCCTTGACGCATTGTGTGGGCGGAGGGGCCCGCAGCTGATTAATGACAGAACGGATAAAAACCCCGGGTTACACTGCGGGACCCCAAAAATTCGCCTTTGTATTTATTGCTTATCCATTTTATTACGATCAACCTTTTTCGTGTTTACTTCAACGTAGAACAACGAATGTGATAGAAATGAATTTCCTAATGTGCCTATTTTGAATCTGATATTATTCTTTTAGTTACCTACTGATATAATAATAAAAGTGTTAATAATAAAAATAAGAATAATTAATAACAAGTAATGATAATAAAAAAAAATTAAAAAGGCGGGTTCAGTCGATATTTCTCCAGATATTTTTTGTTGTATTTTTTTGAGAAATTGAATTCTACGGCGATGCTATAGACATAAAAATTTAATTAATTTGAAAAAATATTATTATTAAAATGTGACTAATAAATATTTATGAATAGTAATTATATATCGATTATTTCACTCGATGTTTCTTTCGACAGGCAGCTCGTGACCATGGGTGACGTAACTCAACCGAAACATCAGATAAGCGTAAACCCATTTAATAGATAAATATGTGTGTCGGGGAAAATCTCAAAGTTATAGATGGCTAATTATTTACAAAAATATTTTTCCGATGATTCCCTTCAGACCATAATTTATTTACTAAAACATGGTAATAATAAGATGGAAAAGAAATTAACAGAAATTCTACGTTTGTCATAAAAATGACATGCAAAATTTAAATGTAATCGCATATTTATGCGCAATTTAACATAAGACAATTTACATAATTAATATAAAAAGTCAGTACCGAAAGGCAGTCAATCATAATTATAAATGTCAAATGGCTAAAGAATGAAAATATATTTAATAATAAAATAGAGAATCATTTATAGAATGTCAGTGCCATACTTTTGTTTTGCAGGGGGAGAGTGCATGCTGCATGCGGGGGGAGAATGCATGCTGCATGCGGGGGGAGAGTGCATGCTGCATGCGGGGGGAGAGTGCATGCTGCATGCGGGGGGAGAGTGCATGCTGCATGCGGGGGGAGAGTGCATACTGCATGCGGGGGGAGAGTGCATGCTGCATTCCCACAGCCGCTGGGCGCACTGAACTGGCCACGTTACCCCTCTCTCACAGAAGACTACCTTGAAATGTACTGCATTTCCTACTTTATCGTATTTCCCCAATGTCCAGAGCCCGTTCCCATCCCATCCTCTCCCATCCTTGCAGATTAAGGAATGGATTTTCCCAATCCATTCCTTAATCTGCAAAGGTAGGCAGCGCATCCGGGGGCGTGCCAACGTTTGTGATTCTGGACTGATGTCGGCATGTATCGCGGAGAACTATGGACGACAGTATCCACTTACCATCAGCTCGTCTGCCACCTTTTTTATATATAAAAACAAAATTATAATATGTATGACAATATTAAATATTTGCATGCCATGAATAGTATAATGTGGCGATCGAATATACTTATAACACCTCTTGTACTCACTCACATTGTGCAAATAAAGAATTCGAATTTGATAAAATGTCAATAAATAATGGCAGTTACAATCATTATGATTTGAGACAAAGTTTTTAATTCCGACAATGTTTTCGGACGCCGGACGTTAAGGACGGTCGCCTTCGGCAATGCACTTACTAAGAACGGCCATAAAGAGCTTTCGGTCGTGTTCAAAATTTTAAAACGTATTCGGTTGAGAGAGCAATCTCGACTGAGGACGTTTTACGGACTGCTTCTTGCCGTTATGTCCATACGTGACCGCACTGTTGCATTAGATTAGCGACTTTGTTTGCGCTATTGTTTTAAATTGTTGACATTAATTCTTAATTTAGTTTGAAAGCTTTATTTACAATCCTGTGTGGGTAGTGAACATGGAAAGCATAAAATAATCTTCCGCAATGGAAACTTATAAATCGTATATAATTATTAGACTTAAAGTTGTATATTATACTAGCGACCCGCCCTCGCTTCGCTTCGGTTTATAAGTTCTTTTAAACCATTTTTTTTTTCAAAATTGAAGTAACATTTCCACCATACATTATATTCGTGTAACTCTTACGGTTTTTGCAGCGTACGCCAAAATAGCTTGCAGATGGACGAGATTTTTCCGACTTAATTTACACTTATCGTTATATTTTGGCCAATTTACACAATATCTTAATAAATTATAGCCTATGTTACTCAGGGATAATGTAGCATTCTAATGGTGAAAGAATCTTTGAAATCGGTCCAGTAGTTTTTGAGTTTATTCGTTACAAACATACAAAAATACAAAAATACAAATCTTTCCTCTTTATAATATTAGTATGATTAGGTAGTCGGATAAGTTCGCGGCCCATGATTACAAGGTTGAGTTCGTATACGAGATTACTTACTGTGATTTTAAAGTTCATATTCGTTACTCTAACTAAATCAATAGTTTTGTCGTACAACGTTATATTTACGGTTGGCGCTACCTAACCGCTTATTGAATTAATTGATAATGATCTGCAAAGAGGTTTGAATTTGTGTTGTGAGAACCCTCGATTAGCCGACACTGTACGTAGTCTCATGTTTCAGATGAGCAGGGAATTGTTCAAAGTATTTCGAAAATTGTAGATCTTGCCTGGAAGCATAATTCGTCCAAGACTTTCTTATTGCAATAGAGTTTTAAAGAAATGTATTTTTGGTTAACAACCGGTGTGATGTCATAACATCGCACCGTATAGTATCTATCGCTTATGTCTTCGGCTCTTCTCAACCAGACGCTATCGGCGACTTTCTGAAGAAAGAAAGAAGAAAATAGAGTCTCCGACTAAGTGTACCGACTACTTGAGAGTAGGTCCGGTCCACATAGCCGGAGACTATCTACATACTTGTAATATGACTCGCAATATTAATTTTATATAATTAAAAACTTCAAAGTAGTCAGTTTGCCTTCCACTAATTTTAAATGAGTCTACGTGACTGTCCTTTATTATATTAGATTAGCAACTTTGTTAGCATTTGTCTTAAGCTTATTTACGTAGTTCCTTTGTTTTGTGTTTGAATAAAATAAATTGTGTCTTGAATTTCTCAAAATTTAATGATGATATTAGAGAAAAGGACCTATCGGTTGAAGTATCCCAGGTAGACTAGTGATATCTTTAAAAAAATACACATTATTTTATTGATTTAACTATTTTAAAAATTAGCTTTCTGCTCGCCATTCGGCTCGCATGCTACATACACTGATTTATTGTATACTAAAACCTACACTGAAGAAATAGTCTACAGTCTACATGACAGTGAAACCGAATGAAATTATAAGCGAATTATAATCAAGTTATAAGCGAGGAGACAGAAAGAAGGACAGAGAGACATCGTGTCTTATAAATATAGAGATATTGTGGAACAGATGTTAGAGCATGTTTCTATTTAAACCTTGCAATACCGAAACTATAGGTTAGAAAATTTTAGTCTATACAGACAATAAGAACCAGTTGCTCGGGTAATGTCACAATGAATTTAATAGGTACATACTTACCTTGTACAATAGCTTTATTTTAACATATTATGATAAAATATATCAGTACGGATGTGTATAATTATCTTAAACATGAAAAGAAAACGACCGATTCTTTAAAAAACGCCAATAATTAATTTTCTTTACTTTTCTTTAAATTTCTGTCGCCTTTTATTTTCTAACAACAAATTCCTAAGTCTATGTTATAAAATTCTTATTAGCCTTATCTGTGAGGGTGGAACCCTCTGATGAGAGGGCGTTCAACGCACGTCTAGTTGCAGGGCGCAGGACCCTTTGTACTTTTACATAAATAACTGAATAATGGCAACTATTTGATTAGGACTTATCGAAGGGAAGGCCCTCTTTAATTTCGTTCTACAAATGGGATTTATCGGAAGCTTTGTGTTAAATATTAACATTTAGTTCACGGTTGCGCCCAGCTTGTAACAAATACAATGAAGAATATTTGCGTACGTATGTATTTTTATACCTACTTTGCATCGCAGTGGAATACATTTTTAGTCTTTGTAGAATAATAACTTTTCCAAACAAACAACTTATGTGAATTCCTTCTTTGCATGTTGTTTCAACTTTCAAACATAGTCTGTAGTCAGAACAAAATAATTTCTTTTCTTTCTACCTGGTCTCTAGCTAACCAAAGTATTAACTATATCAGATTGGATGAAGTTCTTTATCATCAATAAATCAACCAATTAAAGCGTCATCAGTCTCTACTTTTACTCAAGACTTATCTGATCTCTTTCTTTGCATATTAATTTAACTTCTTTCAAATATATATATCTGTAACTTGTGTAGAAAGAACCTCCATACTTCTGAACGGCAGGTAAAGACGACATCTGAATCAGGTTGGACCAAGTGTTGTTCTTTTTCATCAATAAATCAACGGATAAAAGCGTCATCAGTCTCTGTTCCACTTGGTAACTATCTTAACTAATATATTTTAATTACATGGCTGGAGCCAATATAACCAGCGTACGACGCTCTACATCTCTAATTCCATAAATGACAGTCTCAAATTAACTAAGCGTAACGTTAGCCAGAAGAAAATGAACACCGCACAGAAAATTACCATGCTCCCATTTCGCCTTCTACCTATTAGGTGCGCTTCAACAAATTAACTGACATTTAATTTGATATTCGGGCTCTGATTCCTCTTATACGTACATTTGGAATGCACACGAGGTTACAGGACCCCAATTAAACGTTTTGCCAAAACGTTTGGGGCTCCGTAAAATTAAAACTGTGCGAGTGTCAATTAATTTTACATTTTAACTGTTTCCATTTTGAAATGAGCGATGTTGTATCCTTGAAAGCATAAAGCATAGAATCCATTTTCTTCTTATTATAGAGAAAATCGCTGAATATTTTTTTTAAGAAAGCTATAGGTAATGATTTATGGGTTGGGTTACATTTTTAATAAAAAAAACAAAATACATATGTTAAAACTACACTTACTTGAAATTTACATTCACGCCATACAAATTCTTTAAGCTAATAAAACATAGTGGCCGTCTGCTGCAGTTGTAACATTTATTTAGGGATTATTGTACGAAATATGAATTTAGTGTTATTTATATAACGCTGTGTTTATTCAAAGGGTCCGTTTATATTTGTTCTCAAACCAAGAAATGTGGGGTGTCTGCAAAAATATTTTTTTTCTTTAACCCTCTTATTATCTTACAAAACCACTAACTGTCATGGGTGTTAATTTATTAGACGGTTGTAATACTTTTTTCCAAAGTATTACAACTATTATTTAAATGAATGAATTAACTATGGATAGTAAAAAGAAGAAGATAATAAAGAAGGAAAATAAAAAAATACACTTAACATAATAGTATTATTTGTATAACACACTCATCGCTTTGTAAATATCAAATATCTTTGATGGAATATCAAAGAAAGAGTTGATTTTTTAACCAAAGAAAGATAGATAGTTACACTTTATTGTACACCAAAAACATACAGAGTAATACAAAGTACAAGTTATTAGAAGTACTCGTTAGAAGTATTAGTTACTAGAAGCCTTATCGCTAAGGAGATTTCTCCTAGGCAACCGTTAAATGATTGGTGAATTATAAATATTAATACGCTTAAGAATTCTCCTTTGAAAAAACCGATTAAATATCCGTTTTATTATATGAATAAAACTAAACAAAAAACATTTGTAGACCATTCTTCCCAAATCCCCTTCAACATCCACTCCTAACCTCCAAATATACGGAGCGGATACGGGCCGTTCGTCATTCTGGACTGACGTTGGTATGTATCGCAGATGTCCAAAGGCGATAGTATCCATTTAGCACTAGGAGATCGAATGCCAGTTTGCAATTTTTGTTCAAAAGAAAAATAGACTGAAATCGGTTTGTATAACCAGTTACCAGCGTAGGTACTCTTCGATTAGAACAGCAAAAAGAGCGCTCGCATTCGAATTAACGACAGATCAGACAAAGTTCGGTGTACTCTAATGACACGTGCTCAATAGTTGGAAAACGGTAGGCCCTTGTCCCTTTTCGGGATAGTATTCCAATTAGATCACGTTAATTTACTTAGGTTATAGTACCTACTTTTAGGATCTCATTTGGAATTTATGGTGATTTGTAGAATTTAAATTATTCGGACCATTGAAATGTGATTCCCTTTAAAATAATATTTAACACTATATTTTTAGTTCAAAAATAAATGTAAATGGGATATTTAATGAGGAACGTAATTAAATATATAAACTTGTACTAATAATATTTGTGTATTATAAAATATTTTTAAACTGGAAGACGAGAACTCTTCGTCAAGGTAAGCGAATAAAATCGCTCTTAGATATCGGCGATACATGTTAACATTAGTCAAAAATGACGAACGTTGGTATATTTGCAAATGCGCCCCCTACGAAGATTTGAAAATCGAGATATGTCTTTTTTTTTGTAAAGGATGACGAATAAGGATTATAATGGTAGGATCAGGTAGGATGGCACTGGATGGAATGGAAAGGAAAAAACAGGCCTTTGAAAAATCACTCACTTCCGAAACACCTTGGTACCTTCTGTAAGTAATTTTAAAGGTTTCTTTAGGTGCACAAATGCTCCAGCATCAGTTATCGGAGCAATTGATTTTCTATTTATTAATATTTTTATTAATAGCATACAAAAACAAGTCAGATAATAAATATAAATTTCCTTCGGGATTCAATGAAGTGATTTGTTTTCAAATTTCAATTTGCTTTCGTCCACCAACTGTAAATTGTATTTAGTCCAATTTTACGATTTCAATTATCTACTGTATCTGAATTGTAAGACAACCTAAATGATTACTCGTGTGATATAAATCCTTAAAAAGGTTTATATATATATATATTGATGCGTAAGGCCAGAGTTCCGTGTAAGCGACAATTTTCGCACAAACGACTTACAATCAGAATTTAAATATATTGCTGTGTCGAGCTTTGTTGTGGCGACATCTAGACTATATAATTTGTACTAAATTGATTACATTCATCTTGTGTGATGAGATGTTGCGCTACATAATTTATAATTTACAATAATCTTCCCCATATAATTATGTATACTGTACACCATCTATCTGTGATTGTCAAAGGTTGTCTGACAGAGATCGCTTTTAGCAATAAGATCGCCTTTTGTTCATTTCATGCGTTTACAATGTCTGTTACTGTCTTATTTTCTTTTGGTGTGCAATAGTTTTATATCAACAATACAATAATTTAATTCCGCCTTTAGACATGGAAACCCGGTATGCTCATACAAAAAACGCAGGTCAATAACCGACGATATATTATTATCGGGCATCAGAAGGGATAGGTAAACGATGACGTATCAGATAGTACCCCTATTGATAAGAAGGATATTATCAATCAGGGCCGCTCCTGTACCAAATATATGGGTGATTATTTTATAAGCAGACATCGCTTAGACGCCAACATCACGAGCGAGCCTGTATGAGCTATCGCCGCTAGGGACTCGCTCGTGTAGTTGGCGCCTTATGAACAAGCAGTTGCCTACGATTATGACCTCTATCTTAATCGCTATAAAACACACATTTCGTTTCGCACAAATAGTGGAATGTAAATGAAACATTCGGAGCCTTACGTCCGCAACTATTAAACATGTTTCAATGATAAGTTCACTCGCAAATATCTTTGATTCCTGGCAGAGCTATAAAAAGTTATGGCATCTGAGTAATAGACTTGAGAATGAAGACGCTGACTCGTCGTTTCGATTCGAACGTCTATTGGTACATTGGTACCCATCTACTATCCGCTTTGTCTATGCTCTTGTGAGAATTACCTGTTTGTTTTATTATCTTCGGTTTTATAGAGTACCTAAGGAAAGACATGATTTGAAATATTAGGGACCTTATTCTCAGATAATGCGACTAATGATATCTTAAAAAATATATATTTTGGAGCATATTTCTCTATTAAACCATCACCAGCCATTTTATTATCCACTGGTGGACATTGTCTTATGTATGAGGGATGTATGGTATTATAAAGCCACGCAGGCTAAGCGTGTTGGCGAATCCACACTTTTAGAGATGGTGCAGTTCCTCAGGGTTTGTGGTAGCGACTTTGTTATCCATTAATCGGTTTTTACGACACCCACAGAATTGATTTAATTTAAACTATTCAACAAAATCTTTAAAGAACAAAATGTTAAGTTACAAAATCCCTACAATACATTTGACATTTACCGAACTTGCATTTGACATGACGTAGTCGTAGTTATTAGTTCAATCCCATTTTAAGTAAGACCAAATTCAAGTTTGTAAATATATAAAAATTGGGAGCTTGCGATATTTCGTTCATTGCGAAACGTAATAAGATATATGGTGTCATATTTAAAAACGCGTACAAAATTGCACGACGTGATAATTTCAGTCAAATTTTACAGAATCTGTGCTGAAGCGCTGAACTAAAAACCCTGACACATTAAATTCTTTTATAATAAGATCGACATTCCTTGTATCAAGTTTCATACAAAAGTTTGGAACTAAATACAGCACTGCAGTACCATTCGAATTTACTCATTCTCTGTGTTATTTGCCACCTTTGACGTCTAGCTTGGCGCGATATACGCCCAACGAGGTTTTTTTTTTAAGAATGGATGGCAGAGGCAACCATTTTGAAAACGGAGAGGCATTGTTACCGAATTCTCGCCTCACGTTGTTCAATGAATCGGGCCACTTTGCACGTGTCTCGCCCATTTTCAACACGTTATTGCTTTTGGAGCGCGCGCGATAAATAAAAGAAGTACTTTGAGGGCCACGTTACATGTGTTACATACGGTTTACGGCGACTTGTCTGTGTTTTTACTATTTACTCTGTGGAATTGTATGTTTTAAAAGTTAGAGTTGTTAAGTGGAAGCTAAGACTAATTACGTTAGTAATTACAAAATATAAGTTTTAGCTGGATGTGTGCCAATGGATATAAAAATTAAGTAGGAATTGCATTCTATGTGATGACGTAATAAAAATGTTCCATTTTCAAATTCGAGAGCTACTGAACATAGAACACTATTAGACTCTAACGTGCCTGCCCTAGAGTACTTGTATAACGTTTCTATTATAGTATGTATTGTCAAATCAAATGTCAGTTCATGTGACGCTCAGTACTTTGATAGACTTTGATAAGTGGTTACAAATGTTACAACTGAATTTCACGTTCTTTTCAACCGTGTGTCACCAATAAAGCAATCAATCGAATGTGAGTGCGCTTTCGCGTTAAGTGCCCACTGTATACTCGTATACTTATTATTAGCTATAGGGCCTGTTAGGTCCTAACGATGTGCGGTCCATTTACCCTCGAAGTAATGGCGAGGTGCTCAGAAAAAATAATCAAAGGGTCAGTTGGGCCCAGATGCGGGAAAACAATGGTGGAATGAAGTGGTTACTTTGCACCATGTACATTTTGTCTACAGCAAGTGGAATGCAACTTTTTATAGGCGATTCTCTAAGGAGATCCATTAATTTTAATATTTGAGGACTATTTTATTTATTATTTTTTAATAAATAGGTAGCATATGTAACTAAACTTAGTAAATGAACTTCTTTTTAGTTCATATATGAATTTATATGAAATATTTTAAAAAAAATTACTGAAAATGTCGGATCGTTTTTAATGCGCACTGATAATAAAAATGTGTATAGTTTTTGTACACAGTAGCAATTAAAAGGATACAAAAAATCATTTAAAATCTAATAACTATAAATGAAATAAGAAAATAAGTAGGCACAGTACTCGCCTATATTTATGGCACCTAGTAAGTGAGAAAGAGACAATCGCCTTCTTTATTTCTGTAGAGTCGCTTCTCCTTCATTCACCGTCTCATGAGTCTTGTCAGATAATAATCAATCACGAATAATCATCAGTAATTGTGTGCACATGCTGTCTACATACAGGTCCTCATCTTAGGTTATAAAGGTACCTATTCACATAACTCCTGTTTACCGAAACCCGCACTGCAGTCGCGATGGTAATTTTTGATAAACAAACGAATCACCATTTTTGTATATAGTGTGATTATGCGAACGCATCGACCCATCCCGCCCTCGCATTACGGAAACCGTTATGTAGATTAAGTGCTCTCCACACGAGCAAAACACGGGCAAGTCACGAGATAGTTGCCCGATAAAATGTAATAAGTGCTTTCATCTCGAATCGCGTTTTCTGTAGGTGCTTTAAAGTACATTTATTTTTTGTAAACGTTAACTAGTCTTTTGAATCTATTTGTTTCATTTATTGTTCAAATGACATAATATTTATTCTCATGCATAAGGCTGTTTTACAATTGCTGGGTGTTATAGGTGTGTATGGGCGGCGGTAATCACTTACCATCATGTGGACCGTATGCCCGTCTGCCACCTCCACCATTAAAAAAATCTAAACTTAATGCTTATCCACTCGAGCAGATTCTCAATTTTTTAATCTTATCTCCATCAGCATGGTTTAGAATTCTCGACTTGATCAGTCGAACGTGGTTTGGTTCACTAGCGCCTCTAATACAAAAGATAATGATTGAAGGTCCACAGGTCATACAGCTTGATAGGCGATGCCAAAGTGATGAAATGTCATCGCCCAAACTGGGACAAACCGTTTAATGGAGGTTTATAAAACGTTCGCAAATCCAAAATCCAAACTTTCTTATAAATTGATGGTCTTCGTTCTTCATCAGAGCGTGTCTGTCTGCTGATGAACATATGCATCTAGCAAAGTGTTTCACAATATTCGATCATTTACCTTCTCCATCTAGCCGCAAGCAACCCTAAGATCATCGGTCCATCTAGTCAAAGAAACGAAGCAATTCGGCAAAGAATGAACTTAGCTAACATTGCAGAAGGGGCCGTGTTACAATAATAATCGCTGGAGAACGAATGAAGTAGAGACAGTCTTCTGGTTGTACGTCTACACTGATATTAACCGGTATTTTTAAACCGGTTTTTGGTCTTAAATCTCAAACGTTAGTAATCTACAGTACGACGACCCCAACGTATGTAACATAACATTTCATTGTTTAATAAGTAACAATGCCTTTAAAATCAGTTACTTTATTCAAGTTACGTATAACCTTTATTTCAATGTTATTAAGGGACACAAATCTTATGTTCAGTGATAGGGCATAAAGAAAGCTGGAAACTTATTCCAGTGGAACATTTCAAACGGTTTTATTCACCCATCTCTTTAATTTTCATTGCTTGCTACTTACCCTTTTTGTCCGTTGCCTCAAGGAGCCTTTATTCTTCGGAAGCAGGCAGGTAAGCGTTTTAAATGGAAGAAAATTTTCATTATTTACTATAACGAACAAAAGGATCCTATGTTTAACTTTTTAGTAGCCCTCTTACAAACTTTTTATTTGTTTTGCTTGGAAATTAATACTACGTCTTACAAGTTCAACGTTCTGTCAATACTTTTGTAGTTTAGAGAATATGTGAAGTCATCTATGAAAAGGGTACGGTAAAAGTATTGATACTTTACGGCATCGAGTACTTTTTTGTTTGATACCGATACTTATGCACTCGATACTTTTTACTCATATCATCCACGTCGAGAGTTGCGTGTAGTTTCATCAACTACCCGCATTTGGTCTTCGTAGTCCTTCGTGTGGGGAAAACGCGAAAATCTAAAAATTTAGGATAGTATCGATACCATCGATACCTTGGGGTGCGGAGTTATCGACTTTTTTTCGCTATCATATGGAATAGAAAAGTATTTTCTTAAAGTAATTTTTCTTTCGATACTTTGATCTGACTGTACGATACTTTTGATTCGATTGTGTCCCTAGAAAAATGGCTTTATTTTCAGTTCTAGATTTCTAGGTATTGAGACTTTAGAAAAATCTTTAAAAAATACACAATTTTTACATGATATTAATTTAGACTCCAATAGATACATTATAGCTGGAATTATTTTATCCCATTGGGCTCAGGTAGGTTCGGGGTATACTGATGATAGATGGAAAAGAGCAGTAGCATCATTAACAAATCAATTTTTAATGACAAGTAATGATAAGATGTTAAAATATGAAACACTATATTCGAAAATTAAAAATAAATAAATGAATCCAAAACCTAGCTCTAGGTTTCTAGCTTTATTTTAAAATGTTGAAAATTTTAACAAAACTTTTTGCATTTTTCTCGAATGTCATCAAAATGCACTTTCCTCTAAGGGAGGCAGAATTATTCTCTTGGATGAAATCATTTTCAGTGGGTTTTTCATAATACGCTAGTAGTTCATAATAGCTCAACAAATAAAACGTCTTAACAATTCCTATAATCAGCAACTGTTGTAGTTGTGGATAAAATATTTCTTAGTGGACAAGTAATGGACTCGCCCACTTCTTAAAGCACTGCTGATAGTAGACCTAATACTTATCTCGAGTACGGCAATGCATTACGGTAAGCCGCTTTTGTCCAACAAGCGGTCTCTTCCAGTTCTGCACGAGTATTTCAATAATTTTCCTTTGTTTGCTTTTTTTATCGCTCGATTTTATAAATAAAGAGCGTAAACTTTTAGTCTTTAGTCACAATGGCCTGTTGTTGCTGTATTGTATTTATTACATGGTTGTTAATATAATAGTTACAAAATTATCGTTTGTGAAGCGAAACGACGAACGAACAGATTGAACTCACGAACGCGAATAGGGTATTCTAAACGCGGGGGATATTTTATACAGAATTGTAAGAAAATAAACCACTGCCACGCCGTATCCTCACTGGTGATTGCCGTGTGACGTCGGCCGACTTTAGAATTAGAAGCATCACCACGTCTCTTCCTGTGAGGATGAAGCATCACCACATCTCTTCCTGTGAGTGTCGTAAAAGTAACTAAAGGATAACAAAGCCGCTGTCACAAGCTTTGAGGAACTATACCATCTCTAAAAGAGTGAATTCACCAACCCCATGGCTAGCGTGCCATTTTAAGGCCTTACAATCCTCATGCAGAAGGCAATGTGCATGTGAAGATCCATGTCCAGCAGTGATTACTAAAAGGTCTGGTTACGGATCTATTACGGATGTAGTCAGACATAATGTCAAATACATTTTGCATAAGTTAAATCATTCATCAATAATTTTTCATTTTCAGTTCGAATTCGCGTAGCTTTTAAATTCAATGATTTATTCCTAGAAATTATCGTCAGCGGCAAACCATAAGTCATAGAAACATATGCTGCTCTAATTACTCAAGCAATTGAAACCCTTTCAAATGTATACAATAGCAACCCCTGACTGAACCACTGTAGGTAACATTGATCTGTTGCGTAAGCCGACATGAAAGGAGCAATGAAGCAGTCAGGGGGCTGAGCGCTGTACAGTGGGTAATTTATGGAGAACGAGGTTCCTGTTACGAATGTATCTTTCAGTATTATCCACACAATGAAGAATTTACACATATTATAATGCGAACAAAATATAGACAGACAGTGTGAAATAACAAAATAATCTAATAAATATACAAGTATAAGATATTATTATACACATAATACGTTCTGCAGGGCATATAAAATATATTGCACTTATTTATTAATACAAAATGACAATTTATTGTTAAAAGGCAGATTATTCAAAATGTTATTATTTATTTGTATACATTTTATTATTTCGCACTGTCTATTTGCTCGTTCGCAATTGTCCGTTGACAATTTGAATTTAGAAATTTTTGTCTTGCAATTTATCGGCGTAAACTTGTGTTTAACTTCAGCTCACGTGTTTATTACGCCACTTACTTAATTGTGTATGGTCAAAAGAGGACGGGAATTACTCTATTCACAGAAAATTACAAAGACATATTGATTGATATCTTTAAAAAACATTGTCTTATTAAACGCTCTAATTAAGAGTAGAAGCAGCTGATCAATAAAATTGCTAAGAGGTACTCTTTCATTTACTTTTTAAAGTAGCGATCTACTTGATTTATCTGCGTGGTTTATATTCGTTTTTGTGTGTGTCTCTTTACCCACGATACACGGGAACCTAGTGTGGGCCATTGAGTTTGGCATCATTTATACTTAATGCCTTCCCTTCTGCTTCAATAACCCACATACAATAATCGCATTATATACTGCAACTTTGAAAAAATAAATATACAGGATAATTTTAGAACCGCACGTGTAATGGCATTTTGTGTTGCTAATGACCCATATCACTCACTACCTAAAAGCTCCCAGTGATATAGCCTGCAAGCTGTGTATTAGTGAAGTCGAATCAGTGAAATAATATTTCTTTGTATATTTCAGGGTATTACATGAAACAAAATCACATTTATCTATCAGTTCCTTTCGAGTTTACACAACACCAGTTTTCACTTACGTACCCTGTTTTTGTCAATTTTCCAAAAAGGGCCCTCAAAACCTCTCACATTGTCACCGCCGTGTGTGCGTTACCCCTATAATGCGTCCTCGTGATTGATGGCCGCATGTCGTGTGACGCGGCTTTATGCCCCAACACGCTAAATGGATGGTGTTGTACGAGACGAACGAATGGGTTTCCTTAAAACGTATCATATTTTAGCCATGAAGGTTTTATTAGTCGATAAATTTTAATTTATAATCCCTTTTGAATTTGGCGCGAAATGCCCGTAGATAGATTTTGTGGTCTCATATATTATACCAATGGCCACTGAAATTGATTTCAAACGTAATAAAATAGATAAATTTCTTAATGTTACAGATAATTCTAGTAAAGTAAGTGATTAGATAGATAGTACAAGAAGAAATAGGCAAATTTAAAAGAAATCTTAGATTGTTAATTCTTATTTCACAATAAAGAAAATGAACTTGCTACTTTATATTTTTTGTTCTAATAAAACCAGTATTAAACTGAAACATACATAAATGGTATTCATTTAGAAAGAAAGGTATTCATTAAGAAATAAATTATATGATTATATCTAGATCGGTTTGTTTAGATTTCCCCATACACGTCTGTCCATACCTGCCCATACCTGCCCATACCCGTCGTCTACCCCATACACAAAGTTTTTATTGTTAATTATTTTAAACAAAGTTTTCTGCAAATTTAGTAAAAGAAACAAGACGTGATACTACAGCGTTGACAGACGTGTCATGTTTTTACATAATTATCACTTTTATATTACCAAATACATATAGGGGACAACCCTGTTATTGTATCGTGATCATACAGACGAATGTTTTTGTTGCGTTTACTGCACTCCGTCGAAATTAATTTTGGTCATTACGGGAATGTTTGATGAATCATTACAAAAAATGTTTATGTGGGTAGCGCATCCAATTGTTTAACTGAATTAATTAATTCATTGTAATGTATTATTGTTGAGGATAATTAATGGGTATTGAGAAAATTAAAATCCTTAGTGTTTGTATATTGAGAAAATTAAAACACTAAGTATCAAATATACTCGCACCAAAAAGATGGTTTGAAATAGATTAATAGATTCAGTATCAAATACATCAATAATTAGTCTAGAACAAAACCTGGATGCGTCTAGCATAAACTAGACAAAGGGGGTAAAAGAAAAGAAGATTTACACCCTTCGGGGGGCCTAATAAAAAAAAAAACTGGGTACCTAATTGTTGACAGGATTGTCGCCGTGGTTACCTTTCGCAAATGCAAAACAATTTTAATACATGAATACTCCTTTTTCTCACTACCCAGCAATCCATTACCGCAATCAATTAAGGTCTGTTCATACGAGGGATAAAACAACAAATTTGACTTGCAATACTGGTAAGTGCATTACTATCCGATGACATATGCGTCTCTTCAACATCGCGCGAACATTACAACCCTTAAATGCTTAAAACAGGGTATAAATCGGCTTGCTTTGGTGGTATATGGTAATATGTGGAGGTATACGTCATCCATCATGTGCAAAGTGTCCGTGAACAAACTAGGTACTAAATGGGAAGTGCTCAGTAATTAATTACAGTCGGCTGTCTAAACAAATTAAGTAAGAACGGATGTGGTGGGAAACGAAACGTTTGTTTTGACTGATACGTTACGTTTACAAATGTAAAGTACTACTACATTCGTATTTTACGTGTTTACGAATGTAAATTTCATGGAAATAATCAAGGCTTGGAATTGGTTAGAAAATAAAGGTTACAGATGGAACTGAACTAATTGGATAGAATTTATAAACTTTAATTAACCGATTTTTCGGTCCGATAGGTTAGGACGGCGGCATCACATTGAAGACGTTTTTTGATGTGCCTCCTCGCAAGGCCGGCTCATTGACGTGAGAGTTCTAAACAGGTGTATATTTATCGCTAAATGAATGTTATAAATTAGAAAACCGTTTTTTTTAATTCAATATATTTTCCACTAGTAAAAAAACATACCGTTTTTTGACAAAATGCAACAAAATATGCAATTTTGTACTTACACATTGTTTGTTTTCTTTGCAGGTAATGACTTTTCCGGGATTCTTTAACATTAATGGTGAGATTTTAAAGTGTGGTTGTCATGGTTTTTCATAAAAAAAGGTCACGTGGTCATGGCGAGATCATGGTTCATGGACCGTTTATATTACAATTACTAATTAGTTTCCGCGAAAACTTAAAAATAGACTAAAAGGTACTAATGAAGCACTAAAACTTTTATACCAAGTAATTTAACTTGACATTCAACACCGTTGTACGTACTATAATAAGTTAATAACCAAGTGCGCTTCTAAGAAGTTCACATAATGAGATTCACTTAAAAACACGATTACTCCCTACAACTATAAACTTTGCTATATATTTGGTGAATATCGCTTGAATGTTATACATCTCTCCTTAAGTATAGATGTTTGTATATGAACCGAATGAAAAGTTATTTTTGCTGGGTTTAACCGAAATGTATTTCAAGCAGTAGAGAGACAGAGGGTTTGATGGTATTGTAAGGTTTTGTAAGGTAATAGACACAACTTATGGTAGTAATAAGCAGAAATTACCCCCATAGACATGTACGATACATAACAACACCAGTCGAAAAGTAGATGGTTCATACAATAAATGGCTATCCCATAACGAAAAAGACCAGTAAGTTATCTTCATAGGTGCACGAGTCACGAATTTTACATAAGCGTACCGTATTCGTACACAAAACTACACGGAATCTAACTAGCCTTCACAGAGCGCTGCGCATCTTCGATTCGAGCATTCTTCAGTTGCGTGTACAAAAACGCTACGCACATAAGTAAGCCACTACTCATGTGCTTCTATTAAGATAACTTACTGGTGTTTTTACTATGCTTATATTTCATACGTACTATTAAGCTACCAAGTTGATATCCAAAGGGATCTCAATCGGAATCAGATAAAGATGAGGAATTCCACCTCGCTGGACAATTGAAGTTTAACATGGTTGTTAGACCGTCTGGTGTCGTAGTTACGTGGATATAAAGTCGTAATGCTTTCCCTCTCTTCTTTATTCAATCGTAATTTTAAATATTTACAGAGTATACAGCTTGCTTTCAAATAAATTGTAGATATAAGAGAAAAGCGGAATATACAAAAAATCTTGACTTAAACTTCTCACTATAATTTTATTAGCACTAAGACTACTAATTTGTTTAATTCTGTTTCTGTTTTATGATTATGTTAGTTTATACCTAATATTATCAACAATTTCACCATATTTTATATTATATGATGTGTATAAATCTACATAATCAATAGACACAATACAACCAACAAAAAATGCGAAGTATCAAAATAGTGATATGCAAATGTAATTATTACGATTTTTGTATATTTTTCGTTGCAAAATTCGTATGTCCGTAACGCGGGCGGGGGGCGATGTCCATGAATAATAAAAAATACAAATGACGTAAAAACTGTAAGGAATTCCATATATTTTGTTCTTCTGCACGTTTCGTTTCCGAGACTATCTATAAACACATCAATGTACAACGTTCGTTATGATTCACATACATTTTCTCCGTGAATGTGTCCCACGGGGTTTCATTTCTTGTTTGTACTGTTATGCTTGTATTCGATGGCGTGATATCGGACGCCGTAACGGTTACCAGTGCGCTTACATTTACAATTGTTATTATGATAGATGTAAGTAATAGTATGTGGATGTTTTATGAATTACAGATTAAAAATTGAAGACCCAAATCAGTTTAAAACATCTACAAAACAAAACGTGAAAATCTAAATCGAAAATACAAAGTTACACTGTTTAGTCTTATAATTTAAAAAAGTTGATGAGATCCTTTTTTTTTAATTATTTTTTAAGTCTCCAAAGTCACACGCTAAGTCACTAAGTCAATTTCTAAGTCACACGCCTCGTTCAACATTTGTAATTTTTCACTGATCGTAGATACCCATGACAGTATCTACATACCATCAGCTTGACTCATTTCGTCTGCCACCATTTCTATTACACGCTTTCGTTAGAGAGCATTGGCAGCACTGACCACTACCTATTTTAACTCAAAGGTTTAATAACGTCAGTCCAGATTGACAAACGTTGGTACGCCCCTAAATGCGCTGCCTGCCTACCTTTGCAGATTAAGGAATGGATTGGAAAAATGGGGATGGAGAGGATGGGGTGGGAATAGGCTGTGGCATATCTCACTAACTACCGAAACACGTACGTACATTGGGGAAATACGATAAAGTAGTAAATGCAGTACATTCTGTGAGAGAGGGGTAACGTGCCCAGTAGAGTGCGCCCAGCGGCTGTAGGAATGCAACATGCACTCTTCCTCTACCTAAATAATCTCAATAATATGTTCGAAATAATCTCAGAACAAATTTTGTACAATATAAACTTCCTGCAGTGTTAAAACTAAAAATTATATACAACTTTGAAGCATATTTTTTACTTCGCAAGTGGCAAAACAGTGGGAGGTGACAGTTTTAATCTGACAATTGTGCCAAACAATAACGATATAATACAAATTACTGTGTGAAATTAATATATCTTGAGAAACAGTTTACAAATTAAAGAAGGATCCCGTTACTGTGTTTAATTATTAACGTCACTTAATACTAAGTTTTGATTTAAATATTTGCAGGAATAGAACACACTTTTTCCTCACGTTACTCGTCCTCATGAATCCTATCGGTCTTCGTTAATATTATATACACCTTAGAATATTCCGGTCTTTTTTACAAAAATATTCAATTATTTACTACAAAGTTTTGTCCATCTCGATCACTGCTATAACCATTGCACCAATATTTTGCTCAAAGTAACCCTCAATGAACAGAAAATTAAAAGTTTGACAATACTGAACCACTATAAACTTTGCCTTAGTTTATCACTAAAGTGCAACTCGGAATACCTCAAGTTCTTCCATTATTCTCACATGTTTTAAAAATAATTGAGCTTGAAACAGGAGTTATAGCTCTGTTGAAAAGAAGTGGAATTGGGGGGGGGGGGGGTGCATAGTGCAATACCATAGTGAAATATGTAGTAAAGGTTTAACGCATAAGTTTTCTTTTATTCCATTATATTATACTCTCCATCCGATCAGGATAGGAGGGGAAAGGATCGAATCGAATGAATGGAAATACGCTCTGGCATATCTCACTCATCCCACTCACTACCGAAACATGTACGTACATTAGGGAAATAAGATAAAGTGGGAAATGCAGTACATTTCAAGGTAGTCTTCTATGAGTCCCGATTAACCCGAGGAAAACTTTTAATTTACAATTTCTCCCACATATTCAACACCAACCTTTATTAAACTCCCGCCATACGAGCCCTACTTATATTCACGACAAAATTGAAAACACCTTAAAAACCCTTTCAAGAAAGGGATACGTTGGCACAATATAAAGAGCCGGGTTATTGGCCATCGAGATCGAACCTTCAAGGGAACTTTCTGAAGGAACACATAAATTTCTTTACGATATATAAAAATACGTTTCAAGTAGGTACGCCCGTCATAGGCTAAAAAACGTTCAATACGGTAGCCAATCGGGTCTTTTGATAGGTTATTTCCACGTGATTAATCATTATTGTGGTCACAAGTATCAGTTTCTTGTAGTCTGACGGTATAACTGGCCATTTGAAGAAATATATTTGTTAGTTACTAAGAGAAGACTTCGGTAACTTGTACATCTGTTTCGGTAATCTCTTTTCTATTTATTTATATTTTTATGTAGATTTTTCTGTTAAATCTTTACTTATTACAATAATATGGCAAGGTTTTATGTATAAATGTCACGGTCTCTACTATAGATAGTCCGTTATCACCGCCGGTGCGGCTCCAACCCAAAATCAGCAGTTCACGCTGCGACCATGTGCGGAGTTTTTGGCACGACAATCAATATTCTTATTGTATTTTTTGACTGCCATTTCATTTGATGTGTTCTTGTTAATAAAATAATTTTCTTTTTTTATTTCTTTTCGTCTATAATTAAGTGATGCCACGCGCTTGTCGACTAGTGATGTCACGCGCTGGTCGACTCGTGAATTTATATGTCAGTATCTCATTTCAAAAGGATGTAACTTGGTAATTTTACATCGTGAACAACTTATGGCAAATTTTATTGTTATTTTTCAAATTCTTGTTTAAATTCTTTCAAGACGATATTTTTAAATTTCAAAACTTAATAAAATTGTTAAACACTTGTATCTTTTTACATTGTCACATTGTTACATTTTTACACGTCGAAGTAAACAATTAGTTAACTTATCCGAAATAATATAATTATACTTTGGATCCTCCAATAATATAAATTTAAGTGTCGCGAACACTTCACACCGTTCCTCCGATGTGGATTTACACCCTAATACGCGGGAGTACTCGCGGAGTGTCACCGAAACTCGTGAATTATAGATTTGGAGACAAAAAGTTTGATTTAGGGAAGCACTCAAGATTTATGCTCTCCTCGTTTCGCGAATTGAATATATAATGGGGAATGTAAGCCTCGCCACTCGCTGTCTAGAGTGATCGATGTGTAAATACAGCGCTTTTTATACGAAATAGGTGTATGTTAATCAAACTTGCAAGGTTTTATGGTTCGTAAACAAGTTAGATGTCTTTAACGATTGAAAAGATTATTGATTATTATTATTGATTGATTATTTTAAATGGATTGGTTTTTGTGATTTCTGTGGTAGTCTTTTTTCGATGTTCCATTTTATTCATGATTGCTTCATCGTCAACATCATGTATGTATGGAAAGACATATCATGATTGCTTAGCATCTCTACAATATAAAGTCAACGCGTGTCTGTTTGTTCGCTCTTATCTCGGGACCAACTGAGCCGACTGTCGCATTTTCCCCTGCTACGTGTACTGATAGTATCTACTATTTATCAAAATCGGTCCAGCAGATTTGAAAATAACGGGCAAGTACTAAAACCGTGAAATTCTATTTTAGTATATTTTTTTATAAACATTACTTTTTTTCTTTTTGTAATTGTGTGTATGTACATATGTTTTAAGTACACCTGTAAGTGAAGTGCATACTTGTCCTTGTCTTATTTCCATGTACCTATTTCATTAATGTGTGTGTGTTCTTTGTTGGTGAACCAAATAAATAAATTATTGTACAATACAAAAATTGGGATTCATTTCATCTAAAAACAGATCACCATAAAGTCTACATAACTGAGTAAGACATTTTCCTTTTTTCACTTTTTTCTTTCATAGCGTTATAGAATTCGTACCTGACTCCAAGACCCATTTTGTTGCGCAAGTCTTTTTCAAATGTCACAATGGATACTTCCATTGTGGCATTTCAAAAAGACTAGTATTCAGGATGCCCATGTGCCAGTTGCATATAAACGGACAGTTTTAATTTGGAAATCTTTCTCATTATATGAAGAAGTACGTGTATTTTTATTTTGCTGTTTTGACCTATTTCAAATATATATTAATCGTGTACCTAATTATCTCCAGAGTCTGCAGCGTGTGGCAATCCCTTACCAGCAGATAGACCGTTTGCTTATTTGCCCCCTTGTTATTTATATTTGTGTGTGTTGGCGAGCTTTGAAAAGTTCCAATATCCAGCAGTGGAGAGACATACGGTGATGGTATGGTATCTGGTATTTATATTTTTAAAACCCAATGTCTGTCTGCCTTTCTTTCTGTGTGTTCGCTTATAGCTTGACTTCTATTGGACGGATTTTCACTATCGTGTAGGTCAGTTTTTCCAGAAGATTTTAGTATACAAGGCAGTGTATGTACTACGTGAGCGGAGACGAGGGCAATTTTTTCATTGACCTATAATTAATTATAATCTACATCGAACTGTCCACAGCTATATATAGTACAATGTTAAGTATAAGTCTCATTTTGTTTGTATCGTTCGTTCTCTATGCAGTACTATAATGAGAATTGCATATAAAACCCAATTTTTTTCATACCCACCACTACCCAAACGTCTACCATTCTCCATCTCCGTAGTAAGACCACCAACATTTGAATTGTCTGTATGTCTGTACCTTGAATTTTATGTTTTCGCTTATATGTTAATGTTTACATTACGCTTATAGGTACTAAGTGATATATACTAAGTTAGTAAGTGATATATGCCAGAGCTCATTCTCATTCCATCCTATCTTATATCTCCCCATTTTCCCAACCCTTTCTTCAAATCAATTCCTACATCTCCAACGGTAGGCAGCGCATCTGGCGTAAGCGTATCAACGTTTATCATTCTGGACTGAAGTTGCCATGTACCGCGAACGTCCATGTGTGACAGTATCCACTCACCAGCGAGTGTACTGTTTGCTCGTAAAAATATGTAATATGTATGTGAAAATACATTTATTTTGTTCCTATGTGTTATTTCATTAGCTGAGCGAATGAGCCATTTTATTTTTAACGCGAATTAATTTCCTTTACCAAAGTACTATGAGTGATAGATAGTCACAAGCTCCTTATTTAGCTAGTAATAAGGATTAAAATAAACTTAACCCTGCATTAATCCGCTATGCGGGCAGAGGCACCATAACTTTATTTTACTAATTGCTTTAGATTTCTACAAATCGGAGCAATCGAATTCGATAACATGGGACGGATTTAGCTCTTTTGATTTTATAATTACTTCCAAGTATGTTGAATTCGTGGGAAACCACAACGGGTTACATTGATTACAAATGTTACACCCCTGTGGGGTTACCTGCCATCATAAAAGGTTATTGACGTAATTGTTTCAAGTGCAAATTAAAGTAAACATTTGCGTTTGTAGAATTTATCATTGTGAAGATCAAGATCGGACTTAGTGCCCACATTCGAGTATACCAACGGGAATTGTCGAAAATTTACTTATTTTTTGGCATCACTTTTTTATTTTTTGCTTATTTCTGGGATTTTTGTTGGTTTGCACAAATTAAACCGCTTAAATATAAGTTTACCGCTTTATAAGTAATAAGAAATGGATTGTATTTTGTTACAATGATTAGGGGCATATCGTGCCCTGGCCATAGCCGACAGTAAAAGGTGTCCGACAAGAAACATATGTACAAAGTATTTTCTTATTGATATTCTGTATATAAAAAAGAACAGATCAGTGGTAGAAGAATGACCAGGTACTTAGAGTTGGTAGGAATAACTAGTACCTATAGTTCTTATTATGTATTTTTTTGTACATACATCTCAAGGAAATGTACTTATATCGACGTACTGGTGTTGCATTCTTGAAACGTTCTCCAAATTGAAGCATTATGGTATAGGTACCTACCGTCAAAACCTTTGCATCACTTAGCGTGGTATAGACGGCAAAATAGATAAGTTTGCAGCCAACTGGCCTTACTACAACCAACAACACACCACCAACAACAACAACACCAACAGCACGCGTGTAGTAGACACTATATTAACCGATTCACTGAGTGTAGGTATAACAAAATTTTACTGATGCCTCTCATAGCTTCCGTAGCACAGTTGGGAGTATTTAGTTAGTGTAGTGTGAAATTTAGTTAGCATGCAAACGTATCTATTTTACCAAATGTACGTAATTGCACCATAATTACAAAATCCATTATAATATTGATATGAGTGTTGCTCGCGTTGATAAAAAAAAGTTTATTTTTCAATGTGTAATGACTTGGACGACAGGCTTTTGACCTTTGAATGTGTAGAAATAATTATAAGCCCAATCGTGTATGTTACTAAGTTACTTGCTCATACAATAACATACTCTCTGTGAACATTACGTGATCTGGTTTTAATTTATCTTAACGATCCCACCGGCGCCTCTCATACGTTGCCTTAATATAATAATGTCTTTGTGCTAACTCGAGATGGGAACACATTCTATTCACATTCTATTACGGAGTTAGAATATTATATTTATTTTCGTTAATATATGTGCCTGTGACTTCGTTTGCGCGGAGTTTGTGGTTAGTTTATTGAACTCCTACCTACCCCATGTCATCCCACGACATCCCATCCCATTTCACGCAATCCTATCGTATCCTATTCCATTCAATTTACCTCACTTAACACCTCATTTTATAATTCATATTCACCGTGACTCCGTTCACATAATATCATCATCACCGTCATCGTAAATTTAATTTGGAATATTAGAATTAAAATACAGTGGCGAGAGGGCCCCGGTGAATTAAGCATTTGGAGAGCTTATATCTTCAATCAGAATATAAAAATAAAATTTAAAAAAAAGATATAAAAAATACAACTACGAGGTTAGTGCCCTTATCCCAAATAACATTTCTACCCTACCAATATTAATTTAATACTTTGCTGTACGTGTGTGTCATCGCTGTCACTGGCCTGTCAGTCTGGCATGAATCTTATTAGAACTATATAGCAAACTTTGGCTATCGGCTGTATTTTAGAAATTTGTCATACGAGTATTTCTTAAGCAATCTGTGATTGCTTAAGAATCCAAGACTAGCTTACGATAGTCGGCTGCCATCGTTAGTCGACTAGCATATATATACACTATACAGGTTTATCTATACGTATAATAAAATTGTAACAGAGCCGTGACTGTACATGAAATATTTAAAAAAAAACTATGCTGTGTAAATGTGACACAGAGCCCAAAATATTTTTTTGGAATTTTTTTCTCGCCTGTTTGATGGCGCATCACGTAAAAACCGCTGGACGGATTTTAATGAAACTTGGCACAGTAATTATAACTTATATGCTGGATTAACTTTTAGGGTACTTTTTATTCAGATTAACCATGAAGTTCCCACGGGAATGACAAGTTCATGCAAACGAAGTCGCTGGCACCGCTAGTTTATTGTGATATAATAATGTAACAGTCTGCATATTTGCATAACATCGATATCAGAGGTTATTGAATCCTTATCAGTGGGGTCTCTGACCACATTGTTTGCTAGGACACCGATAGATAAAGTGACATCCTAATTTGCGAGAATATCAGTAAATTTAACATTAGTTACATTATTCACAATTTATTTTGGACCAAAGTACTTACATTTAGTCCTGTTAAAGCGTACCTCATCCCCTTCCCCCCAAATAGGAATGGGAAGTGTTGTAATGGAATGACAAAAACTCTTCATCCAGTAATATTTTCCGTATTACCTTCTTCCCGTATTGATATCCTCTTTACTATGTTTAGAGAATGCAGTTTTCACGGACTGACAATTTAATGTAAAATCCTATTTTTGAGGGGGAGAGTGCACGCTGCAATCCAACAGCCACTGGGCGCGCTCGACTGGCCACGTTACCCCTCTCTCACACAAGACTACTTTAAAATGTACCTACACATTTCCCACTTATCATATTTTACCAATGTACTTACGTGTTTCAGTAGTGAGTGAGATATGCCAGAGCCTATTCCCATTCCCAACCTATCCCTGCCCATTTTCCCAAGACTTTCTCCAAATCCATTACTTAATCTGCAAAGGTAGGTAGCGCACCCGGGGCGTGCCAACGTTTGCCATTTTGGACTAATGTTGGCAAGTATCGCGGATGTCTATGGGCGACAGTATCCACTTACCATCAGATGGACTTTATGCTCGTCTGCCGCCTTCGTCTATAAAAAAAATCATATGATAAAAAATATAAAAAAATATATCAGGCTTATAAACTCGTATTTTGCTCACTTCCCAACCTTTTTTCCAAATCTACTCTTACCTACGTGTCTGAAGGTCTAAAATATTCTAGAATGGTAACGGCATGTAATACGAATGACCGTAGCGACAGTATACCACCACGTGGAATGTCTGCTCGTTTGTCACGTTCTCGAAATAAAAAAATCTTTAATTCGCTATTAAAAAGGTACTAGAATGGTTTTGGATGTATACTTTACATGTATATATATTTGATGCATACTTTTATTTGATAAAACAAGCCTAAGTATTCCCTCCTTCTCTAATTTTAACGAAACTTGGTATGATAACACTAACAAGAGTACGATATCCACGTGACCTTTTCGACTATTTACTCTTACCTGCAATAAATCAGCTTCGTCAGGTCGTAAACTACTGTTTTTACTCGCGTCCTCTTCAATAAACTCGCGAGCATTTCCGGCCTCGTCTCGTTACAGGAATGTCGATTCTGACCCGAATACCGTCTGGCGTCGGTTTGTGCAAACTTATTTATGCGTCCGGTAAGAATCAGAACTAATCATTTTTATTTAGCGCCATTGCTGTTATCATTTACATATTGATATTAAAATGTATGTAAATGTTATATTTAATCTATACGGCGCTTAGACATACATTGAAAACCTTACTTCTTGAAATGTTAACTCGTGAATTTCAATTATGGATATTTTAATTGTCACTAACTCGGCCATAAAGGAAAATATGGCACGGAAACAGTTGAAAATGATATGTTTCAAAATATGCAAAGGAATTAAGAAAAAAAAAAAATCATCATAGTTCCCGCGTGGAGAAATGTTGTAGCTCAAAATACTTTACACTTACAAATAGACGCCTCTGCCCATCAGTGGGACGTTGTAGACAGACCTAATATAGTATAATAAATACTTGGAAAATTGTTTTCTTCTTGCATCACAACCGACAATGGCGCCATAACTGCATAGATAAGTTTGCAGAATTGTAAACGCGCGCGTTCGTGTTACCTACCATTTAGTACAGACGATCATAAAAGTGCAATGGAAAAATCGCGTTTATGGTTATCGATAAAATATGTTATCGTCCTGGAGCTACGATAGATGTAAGTAGTACCTACGTGTCAGTAATTTCAAAAGGGCTTTATAGAACATTTACTTTGTTTCAACTTTAGTTTTGAAATGAATAAGAAAGAAAGAAATAACTAATACTTGTGGCTATTGTTACTATTTGAAGTGACTATTAGAACGACTTTTAAAAAAAACTGTCATTTGAATTTGTAAACAACTCCAAGCGGATTGCCCATCTTCAGTATACATGTGGCGATTTGCGATAATTACGTACAGCAGACAACACGTTTATATACTCAAATTAGTTCTGTTCTCAAATTCCGTTTGGCGGATATAATTTTATAGAATATTCGTATCCTCAGATTTATTAAAATTCTATCGCGAGTTGTGCCTGTTTGCTCAATTAGATGATGCTGATGCATGTGCCCACATATAGCGACCTGTATCGTGACTTGTGCCCTTGTATGGACGAGCCTTGAAGTGTCCACGAGTATAGGTTGATCTATTACCGACAGTAGATCTAAACATGTCCATGAACTTTGTACTGAGAATGTATCAACCAACACATGCTTCTTTGTTATGTGGTGTCCTTTAATGTATTGGAATATATACTCTATTTATGTGTATATAAAGTTCCCTTTTAATAGATACTGGTCTATTTAAAATTAGAATCATATTGTTATGTTTTGTATGCACGCTTTTAATCTGTTGGAATGTATACTGTACTGCTGTACTTTTAAAATTTCTTTTGGACACTGATATATTTTTAAATTAAACAAATTAGAAACATTTTCTGAGTTTACTATGACATTTAAATAAACAAACACACCCATTTCGACCTAACTCAGACATGTATAATCAAATACGTCCGCTTACGTATCAGCAACCTACTTTAACTGGTAAACACAACTCTTTATATTTGCACTTCACATTATAGTGATGGGCTTCACGTTCTATCCAAAAACGAGTGAAGCTTGCTTTAAGAACTCCTCGTGAGGCAGGACGATACTTGCTAATCGTATTTAGTATAAAGTTATAATTATCGTCAAGCGTCAATCCTATAGTTTTTTCTGTAATTATCGTAGTCACAAAGCTGGTGTCATAAAGTTTACTACGTTTTTTGATCTGAAGGATCTATAGGTCTGAAGGATGTCCCCGATTGGTTCCTCTATCTATTTGAAAACTACTGCATCTTTTTTATGAAAGAAGGCGGCAGACGAGCATATAGTCCACTTGATGGTAAATGGATATCTACTATCACCAATGGACATCCGCGGTACACTCCAACATCAGTTTTGAATGACAAACGTTGGCACACCCCCAGGTGTATTTGGAAATACGGTTGGGGAAATGGGGAGGGACAGAATGGGATGGGGATTTTGAAGTGATATGAATTCTTTTTACTTATACTTTCAAAAGGAACATCTGTTTATTGCTGAGGGTATAATCTAACCATTATTTATTTAACGAATAACTTTCCTTATAAGTTTTATGACACACTGTCCGTCTTAGAATCGTATCTTAGAATTATTTATTATTTTTATTACTGATAATTCTATAAATTTAATCATAATGCTTTTGCATTTTTAAAGAGGTTGCAATTCTATTATTTCGAAAATTATAAAAAAAATATATTTATCCGGAATGAGGCACAACAACAAGACTTGTTTAATTTTAAAGTTCACAAGTTTTAGTAATGAATATGTCCAATTATGGATTTAAAATTATTACTTATTTGGGATGTCCTGTATCGATCCCTCTATTGGAAAACTTTACTGCATCTTGAAATTATATGAATTCTTTTTATTAACTTGAAAATACTCATGTATTTTTCACTCATGAGTTCACGAGTAAATGGTAAGCATTATGCATCAACGGAGGAATTTAATTGATATCGCACACAGGCGAGCGCATTCATACCTTTAGAGTGATTCACTCACATTATGCTAACCTGGTATTTTAACGAAATAAAATGAAATAAAGCTTTGGAATAAAAGAACGTTTGTGTGAGGGAATTTAAATTAAAGCTTTCTTTTCTTGAGTTGGCATTTAATTTCTCAAGCTTTTTAGTATTATCTAAGTGGAGATCAGTTAATTTTACAAAGGCATCAAATTAAGAACGAGTAATTCGGAGCATTTTAAAAAAATACGAATATTGCCCTTTAAGATTTTATTTCATATACTTGTTAATTTGTGCTAAACGCATGAATTCATGCTAGTTTATATGCTAAACGCCGTAGGTGAGTTTACAGTTATTTTATTTATTTATTTTTATTTATTTGCTCTTTTTTGTAAATTGTTACAAAAGGCGGACTTAAAGCATTATCTCCCAGTAAACCGTTGGGCTATGCAGTTCATGAAGTGGTAGGGGAGTAAATAAATGTAACAAATATAAGATAGATACAAGAACTACTGTAAGTAAATATTAACATATAAACTTAATATAATATCTATATTTATGACTATTATAATATATGTATATTATACATAAATAGATACTAATGTAAAAAGACTTCCGTCTTCGACGATTACAATACTTTTATTTCTAAACAGAAATTACAGTTTAGCAACTTCTTAATCCTACGTCCTCTTCCCTTGGCAGCTTACGATCGAATGACCCAACGAATTTCATAGAGGCTGGTTTCATGGAATTTTGCTTCTACTGACTTGGCCATTTCACATAAGTCGTTACGTTGTCAATGTTAAGAGGTGCAAAAATGGAAATAGCCAAGCCACAAGAAGAAAGGCTTCATTAAACCAGGCTTGGCGACTTTTAGATCTCACAACTATAATCGGCCAAACAGTCGCGAGGATTGGCAACATTTTTACAGAAATGTTTTGCTGGGATTTCACATCTTTGAAATATAGAAATTTATACACATAGTCGGTTAATAACGATAATTTCATCAAACTTCACTATATAAAATAAATATAGAGTTTTGTCTGAGAGTGAGGTTAATTTGAAGGTGAAGTATGTAGCAGGCTGTCGTTAGTGTGTTATACGGGCTGCATAACTTTATTAAACATATGGCCAATGTTAAAGCAATACAAATAAAATGTATCATTATAACATATTAATATTAGGGTCCTCAAAGGCCCGCGAGTGACGTCACAAGAATGTATAACCTTTTTGTGCCCGATTGAATTTGCTCCTTTGTGGACCTTCGGAATTGCTCCCAAACTTTTTAATCTTTTTTATTGTGCCCTGGATTTTATCGCGTTTCTATTTACGACGTAAACATAGATACTCTTAGAAATAGAGATGTGAAATGAAATGTTGAATTGATTCTGTCCCTTGCTTTCCTTTCTTTTTTTATATATATAATAGATTGCAGACGAGCGAGCGTGTCACATGATAGTCAAGTGGTCACTTAAAATGATCACTTAATCAACCGAAAAGAAGTGAGTGACTAAACGCTTACGCCTACTAGTCCCCCAAGGACGGTTATGGTTTTATACGTATTTTTGGTTTTTATTTTCACGAATATGAGAACTACAATAAGGATCAAGTGGAATAAATCCTTGATCCTGATGCATGGCCGGAAAAAGTGGGACAGATGCTTATTTCGCTGACTCACCGGCCAGTTTTGACTTAAGCTTGTGTTGCAATCAAATTTCAACTCTATTTCCTTTGTAGAAAGACTGCAGTTTTTAAACTATTACTCTGTGGGTGTGAAGGCATTGTGAAGCGTGTTCAGTAGATTGAATATCAGAGAAATTAATTTCGGCTTTAAATGGTGTAATGATCTTTTTGTAATAGTTTCAGCTTAGTCAGCTTGGTGACGTCATAGTGTGAAAAGGTCTAGTAAATATTTTCATAAACTGTAGTATCCGTCTATAGTTTACAAGCAGTTGTTTGAAACATACTTTGTTGTTTACAGTACTGGAGAACATAAAAAAGCCATCGTGTGAGACGCGACATCAGTCTCTTCGTTTATTCACGAACGTATACTAAATGAATGAAAGACCTTATGATACTTTATGGTAGTAGAAATAAAGTTCAGAATTGTTATGTAACACGTGTCGCTTGTTATCGTTGATTGTGAATAAGTAAAGTTGATCAAAAGTTCATATAGAACATTAGTTGAATCGATATTCTAAATTCAAACTAAACCTGAATTTGTGCTGACTTATATAGATCAAGTGTGATTTTAATCAACTAACTGTGACAATAAAATCTAATAAGAGTATTTATTCTCCGCCCACTATTTTATTTTCTCGATGACAGATCGATTTAGTGATGTTCGAATTGATTTATACCGATTATCGATTCGATTATCGATACAATTCTAGTACAATTTGCATTCGCTTTTATAGATTCGATTAATTAAAAATATTTGTCTCCAATAATTGATTTATTAATTGCAAAAATGTATTTAATACGGAATCAATTTATTAAATCGGTTGTATTATATGTAAACAATAAAATGATAAGTAATAAAATCTTAATAAAAAGCACCTTTTTTATTCTAGCAACACTGGCTCTGGCGAATAATAAATACACATTACTTTAGTTGTTTTATTTGCAAATAAGTACCTAGCTAATATTTATTCTTCTAAATATACTTTTATTACAAAACTATTATTTTCGATTTATTTTTCGTGTGATAATAACTTATAGACTGTGGTATGACTCAGAGAACGTTACTATTACAATTAAGTAAGTATGACATTATTTCGAATACACTTGACTGTCAAGAAATACGGAATAACATAGTGGATGGAGTATAACCGTAAATCATTTGTAGCATAAATCTCCGTTCTTTAGGCGTTCGTGTAGACGAATTTGGAATAATTACGTAATGACATCATCAGGTTCATAAAACCTTTTTGAAACGACTATTAAAAATTATATATATTTTTTAATTTAAAAAAAAAATTCAGAGCTCGTGATGGTGCCACATAATTTTCTCTCTTTAAAATCGGGTGGTGCCACAATTATTTTCTAATTTATGTTATAACTGAAACCAGGAACCCAACCCTCGTTAATAATTAATTAAACTATTTAATAATCATTTTAATTGAACCAATTGTTAATTAATTAATTATGTAATTTAATCGTTACTGAATTGTGAAAAGAATATTGTTTATTAAAATCGGTAATATAACAATTTGAAATACTATTTATAATTTAGTATTTAATTTTAAAAGAGCAATTGAACTTAAAAAAGGGTACCTCCTATAAATAAAGCACTTTTAAAAAGAAAACCAGCTCTCAAAAAACCGGCCAGTAACACGCGTATAACGAAGATAGAGTGCCACGCCGGCCATCTGCTCTTCTGAATTCAAACCCGGCGAATCCGAATGAATATATATGCATTTAAATCTGTACAGTCTGTCTGTCCTGTATGTTTTATGCGATTTAATATAACTACAATTCGTCGTGGTTTTGTTAGATAAATAAACAGATCCTTTAATATTGTAAAAGAGTTTTTAAACGTCGTTTAGTTATTTTTAAAATATTTTCTCAAGAAAATTTTTCTTTATGAATAATTTATACCTTTATTAAATAACTATTATTAAGGTGGTTCACACAAAATGAGTTCAGTCTGATGAACCTGATGGGATATATTGGTCTACAAGGTGCAAAAAACATATCGATGACAAGTGAGGTTCATCTATAAGACCTCCCCCATGGAGTGTATGTAAATATAAATAATAAATAATGTGGGTGGTGTGCGATATAAATGGGAAAACGATGTACGGACAACTTGGTTTGTAATAAACTGCTTCCTCGACCAGTTGTTTTTGTTAACATGTAATTACGATGGGTGAAATATTGTCTACTAAAAATATATATTTATATGTAAATATGTTACTGCCGCTGGGCGCACTCGACTGACCACGTTATCCCTCTCTCACAGAATACTACCTTGAAATGTACTGCAGTTCCTACCTTACCGTATTTCCCCAATGTACGTACGTGTTTCGGTAGTGAGTGAGATGGGCCAGAGCCCATTCCCATCCTAACCTATCTCTCCCCATTTTCCCAGTCCACTCCTTAATCTGCAAAGATAGGCAGCGCATCGGGGCGCGTGCCAACGTTTGTCATTCTAAACTGATGTTGGCATGTATCGCGGATGTCTATGGACGACAGTATCCACTTCCCATCAGGTGGACTGTATGCTCGTCTGCCGCCATTTATTTTCTATAAAAAAGTATATATTACTTATATTAAATTACAATATAATTAGTGTATATTTAGTTCTTAAGTGAACAAAAGGATAATAATGTATTGGACACAATTATGAACTGGAGAGTTATGATGTTAATTGAAGATTTGAGTGGATAAGGTGACGTGATATTTATTTGTAATTTTGAATATACATAGTTACTGTCACTGTCATTTTATTACTGTCGTTATTTTTACGTTTATTTATTGTTATAAGTATGATATTAATAAAGCGTTTGTGTTAACTTTTGTAATTACCTTTTGGACCAGAAAATAAGTTTGAAACTACTAAAGAGTTTTTATTTTAAAAATGCAACATATCACATTCATTCACTTGTGTCTTCAATTATCTAGAGTAAGTATTGCAGGCGAAACCAGAGCGACTTCTTGTATGTCCGGTGCCGACGTATAATACATATGTTGATATAGATTTTGAACACCTGTCGGTTTTAGGTTAGGTGTTTCGGCTCGATGCGATCGCCGATTGGTGGTTTTTCCATCTGCCTGTGAATGGGAGCGTCGATGGCATTGATTGCCTTTTTGATTTTTTTTTGATAAATTCTATTCGGTCAAACACTTTATCGTTTACTTTTTTATCCAGTGTTTGGTTTAAAGACGTCTTCGATTCTCTATGTAATACATGATCATGATCCAAACAAATAAACACTTATAGTTTGCTTCATCAAACAAGACATAGTTCTAAGACATAACAAACAATAATTTGAATAGAATGGGTGAGTAAATACGTGGTGTAGACTTAAATAGTCTGTACTTTTAACACACGGGCTGCGCTGTGAACTTTTACTTGATAATTATTGGTGTGCACGCATTTTCTGTGATTTTGTAACGGAAAAGTGCTTGTCACAAAGAAGAAACGTTTTGTTTGTCATCATTAATAACATAAAATTAATCACTTATTATGTCATATTAGCTATGTTGCTTTTGTTCGTGGCTTCGTTTGCGTGCTCACTGTCCCACGGGAGCCTTAGTCTTGTAGCCTCTATCCTGTTCCTCAAAAAGGTTCGTTGGTGGTGGTGTAGTTCCTCAGAGTGGTAGGTATAGGTGTAGCCGACAATACGCCATTACAGTAGATATTAGGTATTACGCAGTGTCATAAATGTCTTTCGAAATTTAAATTTTCAGAAACAATTCGCATTTAAAAACCCTTATCATCAATTTTGACATTCGCAACGTTCCTCAAAGTTGTCGTGTATTTCATTTAAAATTTATTTCCCTTGTTTTTGTAGGGCGGCCCTCTCTGACAGATTTCAAAGGACAACATTGATTTCGGCCCAAGTTCCATCAAACCGACAAAGTTCCTTTTCATAATGGTTATTGTTAATTAAAATTATGCAAAGGAGCCTTAAGTCTGTTTGTACGCGACATTTCCATACTGATGTCATGAAATTTAATAAAACCACGTTTTTCATTATTCTAGCTTCCTAGGTTCTTTTTACAATTTGTATCTTATTTCTTTATAGAATAGGTGGTAGACGAGCCGGCGGCCCATGTCATGATAAGTGACCACCCCCGCCCATAGGCACCTACAGCACCAGGGGGCTTGCGGGTGCGCTGCCGACCTTGCAGAATCCTGTTCACACATTGGTTTCCGTTATGTTATAGTTTCAAAATGGATCTATATCGAAATGGGTAAATAAAACATTTTATCAACAGTAGAAAACTGTTCCGAAGAAGAGGCATTAGTAATATTTTTAAAGAAAGTGTAATAAGTGACATACATTTGGACATTTTAAAAATAAACAAAAGCAATAAACATTTTTTTTTTTGTTTTATCCAATATTCGTAAGTTTCCGGCTTGATTATGATTTCTTTTTTCTAATAATAAATAACGCTACACTCAATGGCCCAAACTATGATTCCTTGTGTCGTGGGTCCAGAGACACTCAACGACAAAGATACGCTCAGACCCGAATAAAGATTGAATAAAGACAAATGAATGTCCGAACGGGAATCCAACACGGGACCTTTTGCACAACAAGTAGGGTCACTACCAACTGCGCCAAACGATTGTAGTTAATGAAAAAAAAATGCATTTTTCTCGAATATCATCAAAATGCACTTATGCCTATTTTTCTAAAGAGGGCAGAATACTTATTTTATATACAACTATAGAAATATTATTATTCTATTATAGAAACTTTATTAAAAAAAGAATAGAATTAGGGTTATGAAATAAAAATAGTTCGTTGCAATTAGTTCTTTACTTATTTATTCTTTATTCTTTACTATTACTTATTTAGAAATAAAAATTAATAACTATGCTTTAGATCCCTTAAACCTCTTTTATTGCAAAAACTGAGTCGTAAATTCTTAGAGAGGGCCCTTTATTGGATGCTTATATCTCGGATCTAAATAAAAGTATTTCTTGTTGCAGGTATCCGTCAACGATGATGCATCGCAGTGGAATGCAGTTTTATACCGGACTAATGGACTAGACGGTATTTTTATGTAGAAGTTTGCTGCGGATTAATCATTAAAAAGAAAAAATATATAGTTTTTTTAGAGACTGCGGACGGGGCTTAAATAGCCTTTAGGCCCTAGATTAATTGTAATTTTGTTAATAATAAAGTTCATCTAAATTAAATTTATAAAGCTTATTTTTTATTTAAAAATTAAATAAATGCTGACAGATACAGAAATATACAGTAAATATACATATATATTTTAAATATACAGAAATTTTATTTATGGACTAATGAGGACATATTTAAAAAAATATGGAACTATGCTACAAATAAAATATTTTTCGTCTTACAATTAGTTCAAGCCGACTTGCTACGACAAATTTCCAATCAGTCGTATTAAATTTAAACAAAGTAACGCCTAATTAAGCGGTATTTTAAAAAAAATATATATAGTGTAGTAGGCGGACGAGCAAACGGTCCCACGTGATGATAAGTGTTACCGCCGTCCATGGACACCTGCAACACCAGGTATGCGCCGCCGACCGTGCAAAATCCTATTCACGGCTTTCTTGAAGAACCCCATATCGCAGTTTAATGGAAATTAATTTTTAATTAAGTCCAGTTGATTAATTTTATTTAATTTATTCCATTAATTTTTATTTTTGATTTAGACACCAACTTTACAGTCAGCCAATGATAATGTTGAGCACTTCATAGTTGAGTTTCAACTTGACATCAATTTATATTTGGAACTTTTGTCACTGTCTGTCTTTTAAATGAATCAAACGCAAAATCACGCAATATTTTCATGGGCCCACCGTACATACAAAACGGTCATTCATTTGTTGAACATGTACACATGTACTAATAAGAGATGTGCAAAAGCATTTCATTTAAACAATTTAAACATTTAAACATTAAACATTTCATTTGTTGGAAACAACAAGCCACGGCAAGTATTTAGTTGCCCTACAATATAGCATCTTAGGGCATAATATAGCATATAACATATAGTACATGTAGCTACCAAGGAAATAAACGTGAAAAAAACCTTTAAAAACGGCCTTTATTAAAATACACTAACATGAAGAAAATAAATATGTAAGTCATTAGTTACTATTATTTCATGTAATTGAGCCATAAATCAACGAATGGCCTTACTGAGTGTTGATGGGTGTACGTACATCAGCAAAAGTAAGTTAAATATACAAATCACACAAATCTTATCATTATGTGTTTTTA
The DNA here is from genome assembly GCA_943735995.1 of Sesia bembeciformis. NCBI lineage: Eukaryota > Metazoa > Arthropoda > Insecta > Lepidoptera > Sesiidae > Sesia > Sesia bembeciformis. The sequence goes on along the minus strand of OX031044.1, from coordinate 5,113,047 downwards.
AAGCTTGTCGCGAGATTTGTAATTTGAAAAGATGTTATGTTATGTATTTCTAATTTGTTGTCGCAAGATTTTCGTATCAATTTAATAAGTAATTTTTTAAAAGGTTTTCTTTACGTCTAATTTATTTACTCCTTTTTAGTGTTCGAAGTTGCAGAAACTTCTCAACCTATGCATTTCCAGTAACGCATATAATTCCTTTGATTTTGATTTTGGAGTTTTCCTTGTCCTAGACAGGCTACAGACCAATGCTAAGGACGCCCATCTCGCCGTACCAGACAGTCAAGCTCATATCACTTTTTGTTATTATCACTAATGATTTGTTATCACTAATATCACCCATCTAAACGAGCCTAAAGTCGACGTGTCTACTGTTCGCCATTGAGGAGTTCCACAGTGTGTTGACCTTCCCGGCTGCAGCAGGATCATCAAATTATTGTACTGGCATCGGTAGAAGTGGGTTAAAATAGACCTGCAAGATTTGACTTAAACGAACTAAAAACTAACAAACGTGTGAAGTTATATAAAACTTTGTAAAAACAGAATTATTCGAAAGTCCTCTCCACCGATCGCCACTATTTCTCCAGGATTGTGCGTGAAGCAATTGAAATCAAGAAGCATAAAAAATCAATCGAGAAGATGGATACAAATTGTCCTCGACATTGAATCTAGTTATTAATAAATTTAATAGAATTAAACCCCGCGATTTTACGTCTGATGCTACTTCAGATATAAAGACTATGAAGACCAAATACGGGTTGTCGATGAAACTGCTCACAAATTTCGACGTGGACTACCCGCCTCTTCAGTCAGATCGTGACCATGGTTCGTGCAACCCAACCGAAACGTCGAGTAAAATAAATAAAGTAAAGAAACACGTAGAATCCCGTTTAAATAGATAAATATGAGTTATTCAAAGTTTCTAGAAAGTTAGAATTTTATTTTTATTATTTGAGAAACTACTGAACTACTAATAGAGCTACAAATAACTGCTGTATCAATAAACAAGTCAACTGATTGATAATGGGGTGCACTCCTAGCAAAGCATAGTCTGACGTCAAAGCGTTGAAAGGAATTCGATACTTGTTACCTGACAACCAACTTCAAGTAGTTGCTCTGCAAATAAGATGTATTTTCTGCAAAGACGATGTTCACAAGATGCTTCAAGGAGTTCTTGTTGTTTCTGTTCTAGTTTTTGATTGATTCTATTGAATTCGATACATGAAGATTTTTTTACAGTTCCAGTCAATTTGTATCTCATTATTTATCTAACTGTCGTAACTAATAAAAGAAAAGCCAATAAAAACTAAATTAGAAGACAAATAATAATAATAGAAGATTTTCTTTTTCGTTACGTTACCTGGTCGGAAGGCGTCCAACGCTGGATGATAAGAACAGAAGACCATGAGTGATGGCGGTTCTTGGGAAGAGGGCTATATCCGGAAGTGGAGAGACACAGGCTGATGGTATGGTACAGTATTTCAAGTCAATCCGCAGGGCCGTTAATCATCTACCTAAAGGTGCGGATTATAAAAAGAAAACAATTCACAGGATGTGTCCGAACATTTTCCAAGGCCTAAAACCGTGGATTCTGTTCACGATTCTGAGTTAATTGACATGTGATTCTTTTTTGCAAAAAACATTTGTATTGTAAATAAATATCCTAAATAGAAGACTCAAATACTTTTGCAACAAAATTACTATGTATGTCAATTAAGTAAGAATCGTGAGTAAAATTTATGGCTACAGGCTTCGGGAAGTTTCAAATACATTCTGTTTAATCAAAGATTTATATGCTGGCGATCTGTTCCTTATAAATAGTTCCTATTATGGTATCCACTAATCCGTCTAAACAATTACGTGCGGGGCCATACAAGGGCGACATAAAAGCATATCTCGTTGCACGGATGCACTGTTAGTGACAATGTATAATCTACACACAAAGGACTCAAGGCGAACTATTCTTGCGTGTAACGCGTACAGGATAGGTAGTGATGGGAGATTTTGAGTCACCTTTAAATACACTTTAAATACAAAATCGATACCAAACGATACAAATACTCAACGTGATTGAGGTATAGCAACCCTCCACCGAATGTGCAGTGCCGTGATAAACTTACACAGTTTTATGGCACCAAGAAATTATTTCAAGTACCCTTCATTTGTAAATGAAAAATAAAATAAATATATTTTATTTTTATTATATGTAAATATAAATGGTTTTAGGGGATCCACTGATATGGTCTTTAAAACTCTTTAAATTTATAGACCTTAAAAGACCTTTATTTAAATTTATTTTAAAATTTCCTATTCCAATGACTATTGTAAAGAGTTCCCTCATCTTCCTCAAACAATGTCCCTCACTAGACAGGCTCGCTCCATCTCAGTCTCTACTCTGTTCACAATACGTGTTTAAGACGCGTTTATATAGGATTGTGATTCGATTGACCTCGTTTCTAATGGAAAGTAAAATTTGTACAGTTGCACACAGTTAAAGTGAACAAAGATTTAATAAATCTTTGTGATGAAGCCTGGTTTGTGAAGCAGACAAGGGCAATAAGAATTTAACTATTCTTAAAAAAAAACATTGGCGACCCGCACGGGCCCCACGTGGTCCCAGTGATTTACTAGGGGAGGCCTGTGCCCTGCAGTGGGACAATAAAAGCTGATAAATGTTACATTATTCCATACCCTTTGCCAATTTCAATTTACTTTTCTTTAGAGGTCTTTCCGTTCAACTATGATTGCGGTTCTACAAGAAAGCTGTGAATAGGATTTTGCAGGGTCGCCGGCGCATCCGCATACCCCCTGGTGTTGCATATGTCCATGGGCGGCAGTAACACTTACCATGACGTAGGACCGCTTGCTCGTCCGCTTACTTCAATATTATAAAATAAAACTTTATAGGGAATTGACAGATAGAACATACGAGGTTTTCTTGATTTAGCAACTCCAGAGACCAACCAGGAGCAGCGTACAAGGGAGAATTCAAATCATAACAACTTCACCATAAGTGAGAAAGAGTTAGAAATCACTGTCAAATGGCACACGTTCTCAAATAGTTGGAGGGTCCAAAAGTCTCGACAAATATATGTATTACGAAGTGGCTTACGATGTGGAAGATAACAAGATGGAAAATCATAATTTGTCATCTTGCGTTATATTTATATGGTATAAGACTTTAAACTTTTGTTATCGTGGTCGAACATAATAACATGTGACCCAGTGATTGCACTTTGCAAAGCCAAACTCAAGATGCGTTTTCAAACTCAAAAGTGTGTAAGAAACTGAATGAACAAAAACATGTTCAGTGTGGGCAGGTGAATAGAAAACGAATACGATGGAGGGTAGACATAGCAACAACACCTTCACCCGCCCCCGCAGTCTCGCCGCGACCACGGTTCATGTAACTGGACCGAAATATCGGCTATAATAAATAAATAATAAATCGTGGTAACCAGTTTACATAATAATTATTATGTTTATGTGGTAAACTGTCCTTAGTGGAATAGAAAGAAGCCTTCAACACTATGCGTAGGCATTCCGTCTTTATCCTTGCGTAGTCAATAGCTGGTGTACTTGGCTTCTTTCCTTTCATTTTTCCTGGCCGCAGGCTGTTTCCGTAATAACTAGATCGAGCCTGTTATACGTTATATACAAGTTTAATTAAATCAGAATGACCTCCCATAGAGATAGCGTGGAAAGAGGACAAGGGCGCAGGTAACGGGACGCGGTTGCGATGGGTTGAAATTTATATTCTTGAAAAGAATAATTCTGATTATGTTAAGCTTCTTAGCGAAATAATTAATTTGTGGTGATGAATAATACAGTGCCTTTAAGTATTTTTAAGAAAACCTACCAAGAAACTTGGTGGAGTACAATCTTATAACCCTTTGGATTTGAGTTAATATTGAGGATAATAAAGCACTAGAAGGGTGGCCGTCACAAAGGAAATTGTTCCGATGATTTGCCTGAAACATATTCAGTGTCTTCTAGAAGATACAGAAAGATATAAGAAAATATTTGGTTAATTTGAAAATTATGTGAACAAATAAGATTGGTTTTAAAATATGTATGATGCATGATTCGTTTGCATGATGCATGATTCGTTTGCATGATGCATGTATCCAATTTTCTATAAAGTTCGCTTGTATGAAGAGTTCGATATGTTTACGTTGACATTTAGAGGAATAATACAGGTGTGCACTTATTTTCTTAACATAATATGGAAACCACAGTATAGATAAAGAAGATACTACAGTAAACGATCTGCAGTTATTTTCGATATATGCACGTATGTGTAACCCAGACCAAAGACAGATATACGCCACGATCACACCACACGAGTAATAAAATATCTATACATATAATAAAACAGTAATGGAGTTGAGCGAATTTGGAGACACAACGAAATTACAAGCAGTTAGGCAGGCTATAGACGAGCAGCTTGGAGCAGTCGTGGCCAGCAGCACGAGAGCAGTCGTGTTGCAGTTGAAGTCTACCGCAAGTTGACTACTTCAAGCAGTCCTATTGCAGTTGGGTTCGACCGCAACACGACTGCTCCAAGCTGCCACTGCTCATTCAGTTGCAACATGGACTTCGACGAGGAAACACTGCTTCTTATTGCGCAAACAAAGGCCGAGCGGGGGTTACGATACAGGGGGCACAAAGCGGTGAGTAGTCGGAGCAGACTGCTTGAAGCAGTCCGTCTACGGCGAGCCGGGCAGCTCTCTGCTGCCGGCAGCACGGCGAAACTCGACTGTTTTTTATGGCTGCGACCGCAAGCGAACTCCTTGAGAGGTCCGTATATTACGAACGAGAATTTTGTATTGAAACTGCATATCGCCCAACAGCGACATCTTAAAGCTGTCGGCCCCGACTGCTATGAGCTGCTCGTCTATGGAGGCCCTTACAGCGGGGACCATTTTATGATTATCTTAATTCACACGTACAACCACTACCCAGCCACTGTTTTGTGGCTGTGCTGTGGTTCTAAGGTGATGTGTCTGAATATTCCCTAAAACCACACTGTCACATTGCGGTGATCACATTACAATCGTTTAATCGTTTAATAAAGGTCGCCTACTGCCATCACTCCACTTATTGTGGTCGACAGATGCGTTGTCCTGCCCCGTGTGCACTCACTCAGTAAAAACACCATCTGGCGTGCATCGCCCAATCTCGCACCATAATTTATGGCCTCTTATAACACCCACCTGTCCGCGACACATGGCTGCAGTCTATAATATTAATATAGTACGTATTTAAGTGCACCTTATATGATGACCGAGTGTAGGAAAAAAAAATACGGGTAGGCTAAACCAATTTGTTAATACTTACATGTTTATCATCAGCATGTTTCTCCACTGTTGGATCTATATTACCCTATAGGACCTATGTATCTCCCAAGGTTTGTCGTCATACACGATATTTCGCTGTTCTTATTGAGCCACTACCTGAAAACTTCTTCAATCTTGGTCAGAGGGAATTCCACATTGCTCTTCCTGGAACGTAGTCTCCATTCAAAGACTCCTCTACCTATCAATTGTCGATCCCCCGACAGACATTGCCCGACCATTGCCACTTCGGCTTGCTAATTTAAAGACCGATGTAATTAAACTGAAGGAGAAATATGTAAACCAAATTTGAAAATCGCCATAATAAACAGACTTTTTGCAAATAACGGTCATTAAAATAACAGTATATTTTACAATCGTTAAATTTGGTGGGTAGTTATGCGCTTATGCCGCGTCAGCGTGGCAGATTAGGGTGGATAGAGTATCTAATCCGATGTTATGAAATTGCTTGGTGGTATGAAGACTGAAGGACTATCCGATCTTGATACAATACCCGTCTACCACATGGTTACAACAACATCCAACTCTCGCACTGATTTCCAATGATTGTTACAATAATTTTAAATAATCAACTTTTTCTCTAGACAGCTAATTAGTTATTTCGATAAAGACCTCCACAAACTTCACAAACACCCATCTTTCAACTCTGACAACCAATATGTCTTACGCCTATCGACAACCATAACAAACATGAAGTGTGATGAACATCCATCTCTCACCGTCTTTTCCCTCATCAGTATTTCTCCACTTTTGTGAACCGTATTCTCATGGCCATAGGGTCGATACAACAATATTTTCTTTTCCCTTTGTGATGTTAGGGCTTTATCAAAACAACATGGCCTGATGACGCCATGTTTGTTTATAAAACTAATCGTTATACAAGTTTATGGTGATTACCTTAATCGATTATAATGTTTTTAAAAACCGATTAATGACATTTTTTTTGTCTAAAGAATAATCATGATTATTGCCATAAAGGACAATTATGTCTTACCGGACAATTTTAAATGCTTCGCTTTTAAATTTATAAATTTGTAATTATTATAATTTATAGTTGTTGTTGCTATTTATGGTACTTACAAGTTTTGAATTGTTATTATACAATAATACTTTACAATATTACCATAAGCACAAAGGCAGACTTATTCGTAGAAGGAATCTCTTCCAGTCAACCTTAGAGTAACTGAGAAAATGTCTCTCATTAAAAAGTAGGTTACATAAGTACATATAACAAGAAATAGACACAAATATAAACGTAATTTTAAAGAGCACAGTATAATAGATGGCATACAAATGTATACGCTTTTGTATTTTAAAATGTCGTCTAATCGTGAAAATTTCTTCTTAAGATTTAGTTAAAAGGTGACTTTAACCACGTTTAACCTTTGACCTCAGGCGATATTAGAAAGTGGAGACGCAACGAAAACGCAAGCAATGGAAATCGAAAAAGTGTCAAGTTGAACCGATTCCTATGTAGGTGGGTCATCGATAACGGCGGCGTGGACATACGAGATAAGTAACTTTATATTTATAGGTATCACGATTCATGGCTTGCATACACACGCGCTTTATTCGTACGCTCAGTTTCAAAAAACGTACTATACCATACAATCAGCCTCATCTATGTCTCTCCACTGCTGAATATAGGCCTCTCCCAAGCCTCGCCACCACATACAATCTTCAGCTCTTCTCATCCAGCCACTATCGGCGAATTTCTTCAAGTCGTTGGTCCAGCTAACCGAAGGGTTTGCATTTCCTTTGCATTTCCATAACCCCACATTGCATTTCCTGATACGTGATTTGAAAAAACTGAAACTTCACCAACAATGGTTTCCCCTATTTTATTAAAGTAAAAGAAAACAAACCATGTACAGAGAAGATCACAGCATAATTAATCATATATAGGCAATATAATGAGAATTAAAGAAATCAGTGGACGCAATTTATTAATCAATTAAAATGAAAATTTTGACATAGATTACATAGTTTTGACTCGTCTACAAATTTAATCAAGAATTAATTTAATTAAATTTAACCTAGTCCGTCCTCGATTCGTAGATGAAGCCGTCCGTTATTCGTAGTTCAAGATTGCGAGGGTTCGAACTTCTCAAAAAATGAAATCAAAGCCCAATATATTATATACAAACATGTTTTTCAAAAAAGCCCGAACTGATCCACCTTTCCAATAGACACGTATCACCGGACTTTAATAGAGTAGCGTAGATGTAATCCATATGTTCATCGGCTTCCTCATCGCTACTTATTCTGTTTTAAAAAAGGTATTGTATATACATACATATATTCCTAGTTAAAGATCAGTATGTATAACGTGACGTCACTTAATTGCCACTGCACACGACAGCACATTCCGCTGTGTAGTGGCCGTAGCTAATAAAACAATGATTGACTCTGTACGGGGAGACAGGAACGTGACTAGAATTTTACGCCCAATTTTATATCCGCGCATAAAAACAGGGCCTACCACGTGAAAGATTCATGATATGGGCACAACGCTCGTTCACACTGTCCTACATTCCGCCACAGACTGTACACGTACCGATAAAAGGAAATATGGAAAATGCAAGCTAACAAATTCCCGAGTAAGGCGAAATTTAGTCTGTGGTTTTTACAGTCTTCTTTGTGCGGTGATGTTCTGTCGAAGGCATCGACATGTATAAAGCATAGTGGATGTTTATTTTATACCTCATTATTTAGGTCGTATGCTGAGGCGGATATAAGGCTTCGGTGACATTCGCTGCGTATCACGTACGGCTCTGAAATGGGTTAGGACTGCGTTTAATGGATTTTACCGCTTATCTACACCTATGGTAATGTCTCTTGTTTATTATAGCTCGAACGCTCAACATAATTTCTTTGAAATCTTTCAAAATTTTCTATATTGCATTGCTGGAACAGAAATTGGTGGAAAGGCTACAGGGTACTGCTAGAAGGTATAGAAGGGAGACGGTGGGAATATTGAAGGGAAGGCACTAAGTATAGATATTAGTGATATTTATACTAAGGACCTGAGTTTTACTGTCATCAGTAAGACATGACCGGTGATAGCCTATCTATAATATTTTCAACACATTCGTGAAGTCGTAAATTCGAGCTTTTGTCAGACTTACGATGCCGAATTTAGTTTGACTTATTTAGACAAAAGATATATTCGCTGTGAATACGTAAAATACGGCTGCCAAACTCGATTAATTCAATATATTGAATTGTTTATTTTCGTTTGACAGTTGCTAATTGGTGGTCAAATATGTCGGAATAGGTTTAAATATTTGGTTATATTCGTATGAATAAATGTTTTTTTTTATTGTATTCCTATTTTGTTTTAACTACTAGTTATATTTAACGTAATGTATACGGCCTTATCACTAAAAGGGATCTCTTCTAGGCAGTGAAATGTTATAGAGGAAGATGTAGGCTATGCAAAGATAGGTATACAATATACTAATTGAAGACTTATTTTCAATGTTTGAAGACAAAAGTCTTTAATCAGTACGTTCTGCCCGTTATAACGTATGGTACAGAAACGAGGTCTCTTACGATAGGCCTAATTCACAAATTCAAAGTCGCTCAGCGAGCATTGGAAAGAGATGTGCTCGGAATTTCTTAGCTGGATAAAATCCGTAAGGAAGAAATTCGGCGAAGAACTAAATTAGCCGACATAGCTCACAGAATCAGCAAACAGCAGTAGTAGTGTACTCTGGACCGTCACACAAATAAAACTTAATATAGGTGTAAATTAACGTGTTATCAACTATAAATTATGAAGCATGCGAATCACTGTAAACAATTTACCAGCACAATAAATGAAATTATGTAGCCGTAGGTCGAAGGTTGGACAGGGGAATCCATGAAAGGGTCCCCAGATTTAAGTACAAGACTTCCTAGTTTTATTAAAACCCGACTTAATATCATTTTAATGCGATGTCGACCAGTCACAGTGATGAATTTGGAAAACAATTTATTAAAATAATACTAGACTGCTTCCCGTTTTGCTCCCTTAGAAAATTCGCTTCAGCTTTGTTAAAAATAATGTCGTGTTACAAAACCACGAGTCAAATTTTGATTCAATATCACCCTATTGCAGTGCAGAGCACGTCCCATGCGGATCACGAACTTGCCTCTGGTAATCATGAGATTTCGGGCCATAATTTAATACACGGGTCCAGTACGGATTGGTCACGAGTATGTTGCTTTCCTCACGATGTTTTACTTTACCGCTGAGTTACTGATAATTAAGTGCTTACGGGCCGCAGTATTGTATTTAAAACGAGCAGCTTAAATACTAAATGATCAACAAAACATACTACTTTTTACTTTCTATTTCTTTATTGTTATCAAAGAACTTAAACCTAACCCACCTTTAAATTTGCTGCCCATCCAGTATTTTCTGGTGCTCATTTAATTCTTTCTTGATTTAAATTCAAGACCTCGCGAGTGAAAGTCGAGAATAAATACCCCTAGGCTATCATCTTTCTTATTCTGGATTATATCCTATTTACAGCCAAATCTAAAACGGATATATGTATATTTCCATGTAAATACACAGTTATCAGACCCTTGTTATCAAGATACCTGTTAGGAATACCCCTTCACATCGACTTCCCTAACAAGTCCCGTAAAGCGCGTACATTTTCGTCGACCTTGTGCTAATAGGCACATAGACAGTGACTACGTTTAATTAAAGCAGTACGAATTGAAATTCCCACGTTTTGGGAGATCGCGGTAGCAATGCAGTTCATCAAACAGTATAGAACAATATTGCTTTTCTAAACAGTTGTTTACGACTAATTGGAACAGCCTATACCACAGTGTTTGAAGACAAAAGTCTTCAATTAGTGCCTCCTGTATGACTTATGTTGTCAAATCGTGGTCTCTGACGGTAGGCCACTTTCACAAGTTCAAGATCGCTCCGCGTGCGTTAGAAAGCTATGTTCAGAGTTTCTTCGCTGAACAAAATCCGAAACGAAGAAATTCAACAAAGAACTAAAGTTGCCAATATGGCTCAAAGAATGACCAAGTTGAAGTGGCAAGGCATATATGCTTGAGTACTGAGAAGCGCAATGTGGAATGCCCCCGACCTGGTGATCCGATGATTTGATAATATTTTTTCTGAGATTAAGGAAGTGGATGTATGTAATAGATGCGGTTACTTGTCTACAGGCGCCATACTGTTCTTTATCTGTTCAGCCACTGGGCAAGGGGGAGTCGCGTTGCTCTCGCCTTGTTTTCATTATCATTAACCACCCCTCGATTAATCTTCGTTACAGCGGAATTGTGGACTGTAGAAATGCACTGCTCATTTGCGAATTGGTTTCGAGCGCCTCTAATTTGTTTATTGTTGAACGAAAGTTGTGAAGAGGACCTTCGCTTCTTCAAATAATAATGAGTATAGACATTGATTGAGGAAGAAGGTGATCTATTAAGTACAAGGTGGTGCCGTTTTCTTCTTGTTTTTCTACGACATCATTTTTCTAAGGATAGGATTAGTTGCAGTTTTTACAAATCAAGAATATTAAAGCAGTAGCAAATAAATAATCTGAGAAAACTTTAAGCATTTTAAAACTAAAGAATAAATGAATAAATGATGTATTATTTTGGTCTGTCTTTCGCCAAATGTCTTGTCGCCATTTACTCGCAAGATAATAAGTATTTCGATCTGACATCTTTCGTTGGGTACGCGAACCAAGCGAAAGGTGGTCAATACAACTTATATTTCAGTATTGCATGTTGTAATGACCTATTGAAAAATAGCGCCTAATATCAGAAATAAAACAAATTAATCTTATTTCAATATTTAATATTTTTTAAACGTACAATGAATGCCGTTGGATATAAAAAAAATATCTGTATATTCAACGGGTCATTCAAAGTACCTATGAACAAGCCTCTATTTATAATGCACTAATTAAAGTTGCATGATCGATGTCTTTTTTATTGAAGATACGCTTTGATGATTACTTCTACCATTCAGTGCCATTCAAAATAATTCAAAACATTTCCACTAGTCAACTTCGAACTAAACTGGATCGCAAAAATTCCGGGTCGCTAATAAAAACCGTGATATCTCCATAAATTATATACCTAGATCGCTCGAATAAATAATATGTAGTAAGGAGGTTACTAATGCTTGTTCTAAATCTCTAAAGAGGTTTCATTTGTACAAGTTACAGATTTAAAAAAAAATATTCTGCATTTGGAAAAATTTCAAAATTTAAAATTAGGAAAAGAATATTTTTTCTGCTTTTGTTTCAAACGGAGCTGTCATTATAAATGGTTCCTTGGATTGATCAGAGTATTCAATGCAATATCATGTCGTTATTACCTGAAGAATGTACACGGATTATTACCATGGTACAAGAAGGAAGAAGTCAGCGTAGCACTGCTAGAACAGTAGGAGTATCTTTATCAACGGTCCAAAGAGTACTCCAGCGATTTCAAGAGACCGGCATGAACATCAGGAGACCAGGAAATGGCAGGCCAAGGTACACAACTACACGAGAAGACCGATTCATCGTGAGCACTATGTTAAGAAATCGACATCTCACGCCTGTTCAGGTCCGAAACAGTCTTCAAGAAATTCACCACAACAATGTGAGCTCTAATACGATTCTGCGACGTCTTCGTGAAGCTGATATAAAGCCTTATAGACCAGCAAACGGCCCCAAACTGCTCAGAGAACATCGAGTTGCCAGGTTACGGTTTGCTCAAGAACACATCCTATGGACAGATGAAGATTGGTCCAAGGTTATGTTTTCCGATGAGTCCAGATTTTGTTTATTTACGCACGACGGGAGACGAAGAGTATTTAGACGGCCAGGAGAACGGTATCATCAAGCGTGTTTTGAAGAAAAGGTGCCATTAGGTGGAGGATCAATAATGGTTTGGGCTGGGATATCTTCAGAGCATCGCACGGAGTTATTGATCATAGAAAACGGTTCTCTGACTGCTGTCAGATACGTAGGAGAGATTTTAAATGAGCATGCTGGTCCATTCTTAGTGAATATGGGTACAATTTCCATTCTTATGCACGATAATGCGCGACCACATACTGCGCATTTGGTCAATATGTATATTCAAGACGTCGGTATTACCTGCATGGAGTGGCCAGCTCGCAGCCTAGACTTAAATCCCATAGAACATGCATGGGACGAGCTCGGGAGATGCGTGAGACAACGCTCTCCTGCTCCCGTTACCTTACACGAGTTAAAGAATGCGCTAGTGGAAGAATGGGCAAACATAGACCAAAATCGTATTAAAAATTTGGTTTACAGCATGCCATATCGTCTTATTGAAGTGATACGGGCTCGTGGAGGAAATACAAAATATTAAATTGACAAAAAAACTTTTATTTTTTAAGATTTACTGCGAAGTGTATTTTTGTTGTCATAAGTTAGAAACGAAATTTTCTTATTTTTTAGTATTTAATTAAAGTTATATAGTGTATAGAACGTGTTACACATTTTTTTATATATATTAATCAGTCATCTACAATATACTATAGTTTCGCAAATTAGTCTTATGTATTTAAGAAACTATCACGCTATTTATTAGCGACCCGGAATTTTTGCGATCCAGTGTATTTGGGCCAACAAATCTACGTCAAACGGTGACGTAACACAAGCATTAATGAACGGTCAGAAAGTAATACCGTCAGAAAGCAATATGTTATCTGTCAGATATTAGCTGCGCAAGCGTTCATGACACGTAATGCAAACAAGCAATGTAGAATCTATGAAAGCTATTTTAAACTTTTGCTATCGTGGTTAAACATAATAATTGTTATGTAAACGGATTACCAACTGCATACACGGTTTCGCCAAAGGGTATGCAGTTTCTTGTATGGTTAACTATATACTGTAAAGCGTCACCCACTGTGTGGCCTGTGTTCGCCAGTTGTCTCCCGTGCATCCATCTGTCATCAACCCTATACTTAAGGGCACTAGTTACAGAACAATAATTTGTGGAGGACAATACCTCTATATGAACTAACTTATATTTACATCAGTTCGCCTTTCATAAATTAAAAAAAAATTTGTTTCTTTACCGTTTAATAATGATACGTGATATTTTACTATGAACGAGGGATGATTGGAATGCATTGATGCATACAATGATTAAGATTAATTTATATTTTTACATTAATGTACATATACCCCTCCGGATTTCGGTTGCGTAGGAACTTTTTGTGTTTTATGTAAATATACTTACACTATGAATAATTGAATATAAAAAAGAACACGATCGATCATGCTCTAAATTTTGTTTAATCGTTATTCATTCGTCTTTTGAAAACATCGTCTATCGTGAATTATTATTGGAATGGAAAGTAATCTTGCATTAAATGTATTCTTTCCAGTCAAATACAAAACATTGGTCACTGTTAAGTAAATCTTCATTGCCAAATTTTGAACAAACATGCCTTAAGGTTAAATACCCTTAATTAAATGGCAAGTTGTGCCATTTTCATATGAACGAGGGGTAAGCTAAAAATAAACAGAAAGCATACCCTTCAAACAGTACATTATTCCGACTTTACTTTAAAATTTCATAGGCAAACAAGAACCCAGAGAAATTATTTAAACTTTCACTAAGTACGAACAAGTCCCTGACCCTTACCCGGTGATGGGTGACGGACCGAGACGGGAGTCCGTGGGAACTATGCCCTTTGCCTTACATGTGGATTGTTGACCTGTTTTGAATAAAAACTAGCGCGTATAACTTACCCTCCGATAGAAACAGCGTTCAATAATTTTGGCAACGTTTTTTGCCAAACTTTTGGGCACAATATGTTAAAATTGGTAGGCGATGCTGTTGAGTACAGATAATATATTATTGTGACGAATTTGGCAATTTTAACATATACTGAAGGCGAAATAATGTAGTTGTTCTTAAACGAAATTAAATCGAGCGTCTGCGAAACTACGACTTACTATGAGATAACGTCACGCGACATATTGCTCTAATCCTACTCCCAGGCGTTTACTAATTTGTTCGAATTAATTCCGAAAGTACTGTACGAGTATCCAAGGTATTCCTTCAGCTGTGGCAAAATTGCAACAGAATTAGCTAGTTGATAGAAATTCATGAATTTATAAGTTATCACTTCTTTATCCTACAATTGTGGCAGTGTTTATTCATCAATTCATTACATGATGTGGTTTAATATAATTATCACACATCTACCTAAATAGCAATTAAAATTATGAACACATTAATGACACCAACTCATTACCAAGAGTGAGGCAAAAGTTTTACGTTTCACGTAAAGTGACACCCCTGTGATTCCAGGATAATTATTTTACCGACATGAGAAGCGTCGAGATTCCTCATTTTTGAATAAAAAAGGACGCCTGTTAGAGTCTCCCATTCCGCACAGGATGCGACTACAAAATGTGTGACAAAGAACAAGGAAGAACACGGAAACTTTTTGCTCAAATATAAAAGATGAAAGAAAATGAACTGTCAAAATAGAAGCTACTGCTATATTTCATCTACTGTTATAAATTAAGATACTAATGTAGACCGTACTTACACATGAATTACATAAACATCTAGCATGTCGAGAGGCTATCACAATACTAAGTAGTATAAGAATTTTATTCCTTACAGGTCAACCTTTATTTCTACGCACCTTAAACTCCTAGTAATAAGGGCTGAAGTCAAATAGTTTTTGGCATATTAACGGATGATAACGTCTACACGTATCTAGAATTAATCTATGCCGTTACTAGGGCATGGATCGCCAGGGCGTGACTGCCAGACTGGAATTGGGATCGTTAATCCTACAGGCACACAATTCTGTTTTGGTAAACCTGGCGACCCATGCCCATGATGTGTCATATCTTGTATTCACCACACGATACTCTATAGTATAGAGTCTATACTATGTTAATGGACATAAAAACGGACATTACGATTACGCTAATCGAATTCCATATGCCAATATCGACTAGTTTTTGAGTAAAACCACTCCAAATTTAATCCTATACTATAATTTAAAAAATATAAAACGGGAATTTTTTTTTTTAATGATTATGAAATATACTCATTCTTGTACTACTAGTACATATGGGAACGTATTAAGACTGGTTTCTGACCCTTCTGACAGTTAACTGGCCCTTCTAAGGTCCACTGCTGGAACTGCTAGAGCCTCTTTATACACATTGTCTTGTGCACGAAGGATGCATGGCCTTAAAACGTTAACCTGGCCAAGCGGATTGACGAGTTCACTCTTTTAGAGGCTGTGTAGTTTCTCAGGGCTTGTGATAGCGGCTTTGTTATCCCTTAATCGCCTTTACGACACCACAGGAAGAGATGGGGCGGTGCTATTTTATAGTCGGACGACACCACACGGCCAGTTTTGATATAAAATACCGTAGTGCAATACCATAACTCTTCCTAACCCCCAAAAAATAAAACACGAAGCATAAATAATAACATTGTTTTACTTAAAGGTCGGCCCTAACCCTTTCAACTGTCCCTAGATGGTGTTTTAACGGAATAATTTACGTCGTTCTTGTTCTCGAGATTTGTTTTATCTCCCTTTCGTGATAATTGAGCCCTTTCTCACCTCTGATAACAACATCAAAAGAACCGCCCTTAAAATAATTTCCCTAGGGATGCTCTCTTAAATTTATCGATATTTATAAACTTCAAGTGATTAGTAAAATAAATGTACCAAGTGATTTAGCTGCGAATAATAAAAAGTTAAAAAGATGAATGTAGAAGTTGGCGTAAAGAATAAAAGGTTCATTATAAAGTAGGTATACGTTTTATTATTCCTTAGGCGCCTTTTAGGACCACTCATGCGACTTCCCGTGAGTGTCCTAAAGGGCGACAATGGGTCTCGTATCTCTCTCTATGGTCTCTATCTCCATCCCTATGGAGTGGTTGACCGGCCTTACACGGCTATACGGCCTTGACCACAAAAATACCCCTGATTATAAAAAAGAGACCTACTTCTGTAGTAGAACGTTATAGGCTGATCAAGATAATGCAGACATATTTGGTGGTGAAAAATTAAAATTAGTAGGTACCTTATCTACGCCATCTAAAATATATGTTTAATGTTCAGGTTAAGACAATGAAACGTATACCTACTTAGTTATTTCTGAATATTGACTCCTTGAACTTTAAGTATAAAACCAAATAATGGTTCTGTGAATGTGTTAAACATAAATCATGTTTGATTTCTATTAAAGTTGACAGCCCGTATCCTAAAACCTGGAGAGCTACTGTCGATGAAAGTTTTATAAAATGCTGTTAATTGATGCTCCATTAACAACCTTTTTATTCACTCTACAAAGGGATAAAAATTATAAACTTTTCGGCAATATTATTTTAAAGTCGCCCTTGTAAAAAAGGGCACTGAAGTAATGATAATAAAGTGGTATTAAAAGTATGAGTAAAAATGATTCACAAGTATGTTTATGCTTTGCGGGAACTATTTTTTTTCGATCTTTTTGTAAAAGAATTTGGAAAATAAACCAATTTTTCTCAATTTCTTAACATCAAAATATTTTCAGACTGCACTCAATTAAAAAATATATGTATTTTAGTACAAAACTACGAGTAATTAAAATGAACTTGTTTTTACTCTACAGTAAATTATAAAGTAATTATAATTAACAGTAGACTTAGGGATTAAGAAACCTTTTCATAAACTAATTGCGCAGTAGCGTGAAGTCAAACCAAAGCGGTATAAAAAACAAATCTCGGGCATCGACATCGTTTACGGAACGTGCCCACACTTGAATATTCAAATTGACCCAACACAATGGGACCCCTCCCCCCCTAACTGAAGGTCTCCAACCCCCCTTTGCCCCCAAAGGAAGTTCAACAAAGGATCGTGGAGAAAAAAAGCAAGGTTCCGGTGTCAGACGCACGCGATGTAAACCGCTTGTCTGAACTGAATAGCTTGTGTGGAACTACCTGACGTTAAAGGGGTTTTCATACGACTGGGCATTTGGGGACAAATGTCGGTGCCTACAATTTTTAGTCTAATAGCCATATTTATTCAAAACACAATATAATCTAGTCAATTATGGGAAGTATTATTAAACATAATACATTGTAGATATATAAGTATGTATTGGTATATGTGCATATGATGTATTATTTATATTATGGTATTTAATAAAATATGCGTGTCTATTTTCATTATAGTTTTGCATAGTTCTAACTGTTATTGCACCTACTTCGCCAATTTTACGTAGTTTGATTGAGTGATGTTTTTTTTTGAATGAAGCATTATTTCCTATTCAACTTTGAGTAGGTACTAAAGAATTAAAAATTTACAACTAGTAGGCTATTATTCTTTGCATTAAGTTCGCCTTTTGTCTCTTTGTGCAGTAAAGAATAAATATATTGTATATTGGTAGACAGAGTTTTGTTGCGTGGCTTAGCACGACCGCAATATACGCGATTAATTTTCATTCAACTAATTCTAAATTATATCTTCAGTCGATTTTGTATTCTGTTCTGTTATAAGTCTAGCGAAAATCTAATCGCACATGGAGATTTGCGATGTAGTTATGTGTCTAATAGACTTACATAGTCTAATAGACCAACCAAATTTTGCTAAACTTTACTTACATAGGAGGACGAGTAGGAGCACAAAACATGACCACACCTTCTTAAAAGAAAAAGCAATACCAATTTTCCTGTACGTTATTGTTTTTTATGATTGATTATAATCTTGACTGATGGATGTGACAAGCGCTAGTGAGTGCTTTTATTTGTCGCAACGTATTCGCTTCAGTTCGTGTGAATGGTACTTTACTAGAGTTATCGCGATCCAGACAGAGATAGCGGATACATGTTGTACTGCTATCTCTCTCATAAAATTGTAATAATAGTTCCGGGGCTTCTTGTTCTTTGATATGTGGGTTATGGAAGTGAGTGACAAAAAAATATAATTACAGGTCTTCACAGACTGGCTGTTGCATTTGTACAATAGAGTACGACATGTTAGTAGCTTCTGTATGCGGTATTTAAAAAAAACTGAAAATAGTCTTTTTTTTCTCATTGAAGAGATGTAGGCTGGCGAGCCGCCATGGACACCTGCAACACATACGTTGGCAGTCTTGCAGATTTATGTTCACAGCTCCCTTGAAGAGCTCTATGCTATACATAGTTTAGTGGGAAAACCTCAATATGTAGTTCAATTCATGACTTTCTGGTTTGCCACAGCGATTTGAAGATCGCACTGTACACAGCGACTCAAAAATAGTTTTGATAAAGGAACAGGACTTTGATATAGGAAGAGTAAACGGTTTGATATAGGTACAATGTCCTCGCAAGAACAGTTTGATATATTGTACAGTAAGATATTGCAAACATTTCCTGTGTTACACGGCGCCATTTATACCTGGACAGTGTTTTTTTTAGATCGATTTATGTTACATAGGAAAATATTTTACTTAGGGGTTTGGAATGTCGAAAACGAAATATAACCTGTGTTTGGAGATCGAGCAGAGAACGTCTTTTAGTTACTAAGCAGCTGATTATTCACTTAGCAATCACACTTTCACCGTTCATAAGCGAGAACGAGTCAGACCCAACTAACTGTCAAATGACACACGTTTTCAATTAGTTGGAGAGGCCCGGAGTCTCAATATCAAGTCTCCTTTTAATAAAACAAAATGTATTATAAAGTTTAATGACAGAACAAATTTAAAAATACATTTTCTATTAAATCGTCAAAATTGCAAGAATTCCGTGTTGTAACCAGTATTCTAACCCAGACCATTCCTCGCGCTGCTATCTCTTTAATAAGGTTCGTGTTTCAAATACATTAATTATCGCACAATGCCGGGACAAATTGTCCCCTGGAGGGTTAGCGTGTCCTATACACGTTCAGGTGCTGAACTTTAGACAGGGCGTTTGGGGTTAAGTGTAGATAGAGGATTTGGTGTCATCGAAATACTAGATACTCTTCCCCATGGACATTCCTGATATATGCCAACATCAGTCCAGAATGCCAACGTCGGTACGCCTCCGGATTGGCTGCCTACTCTTAGAGTTTTAGGAATGGATTTGGAGAAAGGGTTGAGAAAATGGAGAGGGATGGGGATAAACTTTCTCTAACGAGGGTGTGTCCAAATCCTTTTCCGGAACCCAAAACCATGGATTCTGCTCGTAATTCTAAGTTAGTTGTTAGTAGTGAAAATATAAATTTTTATTACATATTTTTAATGTAAAAATATCAATACTAATTTATACTAATATAATAAAGAGGTAAAATTGTATGTTTGTTTGGGGGTAATCTCTGGAACTACTGAACTAATTTCAAAAAATATTTCACAAATAGGAAGCTACATTATCCGTGTCTAGTATAGGCTAGGCTATATTTTAATTTGAAATTTCAAAAATTTTTTTTACAAAAAAAAAAAAAACGAACCAAAGCGAAGCGAGGGCGAGTAGCTAGTAGGTGGATAAAATATTTTATTTATCAGACACACCAAAACAAAATAATACAGTAATAGCCTTTGCAACATATGAAATGCACAAAAGTCGGTCTTATTGCTATTAGGGATCTTTGCCAGACTATAAATAAACAGTTTATAAATAGTTTCTAGCTAGATCTTACTTCTGCAAAATCTAGCTAAAAACTATTTATAAGTTATTTATATTCATTGTAGAAACCCTTTATAATTACCTACTATTTATAACTATTAACTATTTATGTATAACTATTTAGCTAGAAAGCTATTATAAATAGTTTCTAGATGAATATTCATGACCAATTAAATGTAGTCACTTTTGGTTTGGAGGGTGTTGACAATAATAGTTACTATCTATCGAAGCGAAAATAGGTCGTAACTGATTTTCATTGTGAAACGTGGAATGTAATCGCAACATAGATTTGCTATTTGACTTATGTCGCGTCCGACAGCTCCATGAATGAGCGCCATTACATCCACTCCAACAATTTGGGCTCCATGTATACTGTACTATATCTTACATACCTTGCGTGTTGCTATCCAATTTAATATCTTTCTAATCTTATCTTATTTCCGCAAATTTATCTTTTAAATGGGCGAGAACATGAAACGTAGCCAATCGGCTCAGAATTAGAAATAATTTTTTTTCGTTGCGGGTGTGGTGTGGTATTTATTGATCAATCGATAATTTGTATTAACGGATCGATAATAGATTTCAACAAATACAAACTCCTTCGCAACTCAATATCAACAATAGGCGACTAGGTGGTGCCAGCCGCAAATACAATGTTGTAAAACAAACCTTTACTTTTAGTTACAGCGATGAATACGAATATTAAAGTGACTCCTAGTGACTCTTACGAACGTAAAAAAGTTTGTAATCATCATGTGAATGTTCGGTTGTCCAACGCTTGATTGACCTCGACTCGTATGAAGTTGTAAATTCAAATACAACTCTTATCATGAGTTCGCGGAACTTATCCCTATGTGGTGGTACTTGTTTTTACGTGTATGGTGAATGATGTCTTCAAAGGGTGCTTGCTATAAATAATTTCCATTGTCCTCCGTACTATTGTATTAAATGATTCCAAGATTTAAAAAGAAGTATACATCTAGTGAGGCGTGCTGGAGACGACTGTTTTCTTCTTGCTATTCTTCTTGCTAATGCTATTCTTTTTCGTCTGATCGCATAAAAGTCATCTGTGCGTTCCTCGGCAAACATCCCCGACTACAGAAACGTGGTAACACTAACAGCATCCTGAAGGCATTATTATACTGCACTCGTAGGGTGTTGTAGGCTCTCGTGAGTGTGATTCACCCACAGACTGCTTGTGTAATAAATACACCTGGCAGAAGGCTTTAAATAGGGTAATTTTTACTTGTTTAGAACTACGAGCAAATCTGCTGGCAAGCATACTGCTACGCACTGCCAACGCCTTACGTTCCGTATCGATGTCCAAATGGTCTTTCAAGTCGTCGATAATAATGTGTTCCAGATATTTATTTAATTTTATTTATTTAAAATAAATTGCCTTAAGGCATTCTCTACCAATTGACCGTTGGTTAAATGTGAAAAAATTAAGCGGATGCAGAAGAAATTAAACAGTAAAGCTTAATTCATCTATATAAATAACAATATATTGATAATTTACTTATACGATAAAATATACATACTAAAAATAGATATTTAATAGAAATATATAGAATTTAATAAATTTTTGACATGTTTAACCTCTAAAAATTAATCGATTTCTCTTATAAATTACAGGATTAAAACATGGAGGAAAAAAGTGCGTGAGCTCTTAATATCGTCCCCGTAATTTGGTTCGTCAATACCCACCATCAATCAAGCTTCAGCCGGCTTAAAATTGAGCTAACGTTTCAATCAAACCCACTTTTTGTTCTACACTAGTTACACGTGTAGGGAGGCGCCGATCGATGTATTGAAATGTCGATATTGGAATTCAGCTATCGACGTTTCCCATAACAATATGCTAGAATAACTTAACGAATATGACATTTTTATACTTTTTTTTAGAAAATATGTTCAATTCCCAAATGTTGGAATTATAATAGTCGATAATAAAATAACTTCCCAACATATATTTCGATACAATGGCAAAATGTTCATCTCAATAATATGGATTAAACATTTAAACTCAATAATTTAAATTTAAATTTGCAATATATGTACTCGTATTTAGTAGTATTATATGTATATAAAATCGAAAAAATTGCAAAAAATATTATTTCAAGGCTAAGTGTATGTAGGGTGATTTGATAGTTTGAATACCCCTATGCCGACATATGGTATCAGTGTATAACGTCCCACTGCAGGAACCAGGCCTCGTCTAGTAAATCACCAGGGGGTTTCGGGCCTTAATCCACCACGCGGGCCGAGTACAAATTGGTGAATCACATACTCCAGATTTATTTTATTTTTGGAGCATGCGGGTTTCCTCACGATGTTTTCCGTCACCGCCTGAACTAGTGAAAATTTCTACCAATGAGTAGTTTCTACTTAAGTAGAAACTCATTGGTACGGGCCGGGGATATGCAATTACAATCACATGAATGTGGGGCAAGTATAGGCTATCACCCTTACTTAGGCTATCACCACTGTATATAATTAATATTGTATATAAATAATAATTTGTAATTACTTATGCCGACATATAATTTAATAAAATTGTTACTTATGCTTTTTATTAATATAAATAATATCTCGGACAGATATTTTAAAGACATTTTTAGATTTCATGTGTTTATCTGTATGGAACCTTTCATGTTCCTCAATTTGTAACTACATATTTCTTCATAGTTTTATCATGCAACGCCTCGATAGAGGGCTGCCTGTTACTTTAAATAGATAAAAAAAATCTTGAACTCAAACGCAATAATAGCATTAATTAACACTAGAGCTCCTAATTAGGCTGACACGGTCTGATCAGATTTCTACTTTTTATGCCTTTCTACAACTCAATTTAGTATGAAGAAATTTTTGTACCGTTTAGAATTTATATTTGCGTATTAAACGGAATCAGATCTGCAAAAAATGCCGATGCCAAAATCTAAATATAATGTGAAATTCTAATCCATATCTACTTACTGATCACCCTTCTTCTGTTTTATCAACACAGATAGATGTACTCGTACCAAGTCTAACAGCTCAAGCTTCGAAATACTTTTTAAAAAATATCAATATTATAATTAACTAGCATCCCTAAAGTGTTACACATGCCTCATTCTACCTCATATTTTGACGGCTATACAATGAGCCTTTGTGTACGCACTTAAGAATGGACTAACAAAGACCAGTAAGTCTTCCTATTATTAAAAATATAATTGTGGGCCAGTGGATATTTGGACTTGGTTATTAAAAACTGTTATGTAAGTTTTCAGAAGGAAATTAAAAGATTATTATTATTCATTTAAAAGATGATTATGTTTTTACTTACTGGCTACTTGATTTTTCTTTCGAAATAAAATGCAAGCTCTTTTATATGTATATTTACATGACTCACATGACAGCTGCAAAATCTTTCTAATAAAATCCTAATGTGGAGATACAGGAAAGATATATATGTAAAGAGAATTAATTTACTTAAAGATGAGAAAAAACACTTTTGACCTGAATTTTATAACAATGCAATTTTTTTTGTTGAGTTAAATTAGTCTAAAACCTAAATATCATGTTAAATCATTAAGTCAAACATTAATATCATGTTAAATCATTAAGTCAAACATTAATATCACGTTAAATCATTAAGTCAAACATTAATATCATGTTAAATCATTAAGTCAAACATTAATATCATGTTAAATCATTAAGTCAAACATTAATATCATGTTAAATCATTAAGTCAAACATTAATATCATGTTGTATAATAGAAGATAGTTATCTTCTATATTTAGTCCGTTCCAAACCAATTTGCGGGAAGCATAACCAAAGCAATGAAATATTTAGCTTTAAATCTAGGGCAAACTTCAGTCTTGATGAATGAAATATGCAAACAATTATCAATTCACTATTTAATTGAAGGCCGTGTAACTTACTGCAGGCCTCCATTTTTTGTTGATGTTTTGCATAAATTGAATTGGATGGTATACAACCACAGAAGCCTTTACTCATTAATCTGCCTTAAATTGCACACCACATAACAAAGTTACTTCTCACTGAACACACATGTTTCGGAAACGTATAGACCACAGTGGGCACTCAGTAAGTGTCAATTCCACACAAAGGCTATGTGAGTACTAGCTAACCGCTTTAGTCGTATCCTACAATAGGCTCCAATGTTTGATCCCTTCTGCCTTGCATATCAGGAATGCAAGCGAACAATATCTCCTGTTAAGACTTGGCCGTAGGTATTTACGTGTCGTGTCTAGTAGACGTTAGAGTCCTGCAAACGAAACGTAACACAACGGTATAATATTCGAAATTACGTAAATAACAACATTTTTTGAATAGCAAGTTGCATTTAAATCTAGCAAGCAAGCAAGTTAGTTAGCAAGCTATCTATTAGTTTCCATAAGCAAGAAATAGGTTTTTTTTCGGAATGTCTAAATTCTTGTGGCCCTAGTGGCCTTTCAAGAGTCACCGGTCGTGTTTAATTTAGGGCGAGCGCAGAATGAGCTCAGCCAGGGCAAAAATGTGTGTTGCAACGAGTCTACCCCCCCCCCCCCCCCCTACCCGCCGCCTGTTCGAAAGGAACGGTGCGTATAATTCTACCTATTTATACAAATACACGGATCGCACAATACATGTTAATTTGTTGAAATTAATGTATTTATACATTAATATTAATTATTCTGCATTAACAGATAATAGCCAGATAATAATATATTACCTATAAGTGCTCTCCGGCCAGTGGACGCCCTCCGCCCAGGTTGCCTGATGGTTTGAAGAATTGACAAGTATGTTTTTACTGAATTCTACAAGAGCGTTTTATTAAGGTGCAAGACACTTATATTAACACCTAGTCTAGTTTACTTTAAAATTAAATATTGTTACTGCCGGCCGATAGACTAGGGGGTATCTTTTGTTATCTCGTTCGCTAGCGAAGCGTACGATATGGAACTTAATAGCTTTAATTGTTATGTAAACACGACTACGTTTAAACTAGACTGGCTAATCACCACACCTGGAGGTTATCAAAGATAATATTGTATAATGAAATACGATTGCCATGACACGCTTAACATTGTAATATTTGAAGCCGACTGCAGCGGCTTCAAATAATGCGCAGGGTCCGGGCCAGCGCCAACGGTATCCTGGTAATGTTTTCGAACAAGTTCGACTGTCAGTACATGAACCAGTACATGCTGTTGTATAGTACATGTGCTGACAAATAAATTAGCATAATTTTAATTTATATTTTGTTTATATATTTTTTTAAATTAAGTAATAACTAACAATTAATTTATTATAAAAATGTTATGATCCTGATTTGGCCGAAATAAATAAGTAAATAAAAAAATAAATTAATAAATTGTATTGTTAATTTGAAACGACGTATTTATGTGCTTCAATATCTCGTTTAAATTATTGTTAATTTGGAACTGAAACAGACACGTGATACGATGTTGTTTACTTTGATTGTTCAATGCATGTTGCATTGAACTCTCGATGTTTTTCTTCACTGCCGAGATTGTGAAAATTTAAAAACATATACTTAAATAAAAACTGTGGTATTATAGGCCGGGGTTGTACTGCTGTCACCATTCTCACAATGACAAATATGCTCCAAAGGATAACTGTCACGAGTATCTAATTAATGTTAATTTATTAGTATTTTTGCTTATTTTTAAACAATGTTTTCTTATTTATTTTTACTATAAACATATCATGACCGTGTTTCTCTACTGCTGGATATAGATAGACCTTTACAAAGCCCGGCACCATTCTTCTCAGCCATCACTACCCACGAATTCAAGACATTTTCAAGTATTTATTTAGGTCAGTAAAAAATATGATTAACCTGTAGTTAACTGTAAAGTAATTTTACTTTTTGCTTGTTGCAGTTCGAGATCACCCATCACATCACGTCACGAGGTTACGACACTCAAGACACCTTGACGGTTACATGCCCATATACACATCATCCGTGAGTATAACATCGCCCGCGATTCAATTGTCAATCATTTGAGCATTTATACCAACATCACCTGTATCGCCCTACGATGCTTTGTCCTTATAGAGTTTATTTATTTTAACGCTTATTTAATTTTATACTACATAGACGTATTATGCATGGTCATAATCGTACTTTTACATTTAAAATTTAATAATGTCTCTGTATAAAGCTTACAAGGATTTATGTGAGTAATATCCCCATTCAAAGTGTCCTCTGTTTTATATTCGTTTCCATCCCAAAAAGTTACTTCCAGGAGGAATTCAGGTATAGGTACATGTAAAATGTATATTCATTATATTTATATGTTTTCCTTATTTATTAGGTTAAGGCATTGTAAATATTATTTGAATGTTTCTTCATGGTGTATTTACTACTCGTGTTAAATTAATTTAATAGTACTTTTACTAACAATGAATTAGTTTTAAATAAAATCTTTGAAGCTTTTTACTGTTTCTGTATTTATTAATTTTCTCAAGGCCGCAAGGTCTTTTATGGCTTCGACGGAACTGGACATTTAGACTTTGACTTTTTAGACTTTGAAATTGATTGTTACGAAGAAAAATTTACACTGGCAGAATGTGCTGATTCCACCATTGCCATATAAGAAGAAAAAAAAAGCAAATGACATAATTTTCCTATATTTCTTTTTTTAAGCACAAGTATTATATTGTTTATGGCTATAGGTGACATCTATATTCTAGAATACAAAGCACTTCATGGTGCAGGTTTATATGAAAACGAAGTGCTGTAATTTAAAATGGCGCAAATTTTTACAAACGCCATTTCATTTGTTTACTCAATTCAGATTTTTATTACAATCAATTTGGTTCAGTTTTCGTATCCCTTTGTTTTCAGTGAGATAGTTCGTAAGGTTACAACCTTTTTACTGCTTGTGTGAAAACAAAACCTCTTTTTTTATATATACATCTTAAACTATTAAAATATTTTGAACAGTAGACAGCTTCAAAGATACGTATGTATCAGATATTATCTACTTCATTGCATGATGGCTGAGCTACTGAGTTAATTGTTAATTTGTATAATTAAGCGTTGAGAATTTAAATGATTGTGTAAAACGAGTATTCGCGTGATTGTTAACATTATGTTTAGACAGCATGCAATGTGAGAAAACTTTTGTCCAATGAAGAACTTAATTATTAACATCATAAAATTTCATAATTATGATACGAAGACCCACTGCTTAGTTCATTATTTGATGTCACTTCTGAGTCACTTTATAGTGTAGGCCAATCTCAACCCAGTGTCTGTTTGACATATTATTCAATATTTTATTATTGAGTTTATACTGTTTTAAACATTTTTAATGTATCTCTTTCGATCCAAAAGCTGGATATAAAGTTGTTATAAATATAAATAACCTACTTTCCTAATTGAAACTGAAATGGAATATTGAGTATAAGTATTGTAAAACATAACATACCTATATATATATATATATATATATATATAAAAGAGGATGTTGCTATATATGATGTTAATAGACTTCGACACCGTTTAACCGATCACCATGAAAGTTGGCACATATATGTATTTTTTCACGGAGAAGGTTTCTATGCTATCGACTTTGTTGTAACTCGCCACCAGATGGCGCTGGAATACATCAACTTCTATACCGTTCAATCGATCGCCATGAAAATTGGTATACATAGTTATTTGAGCGCGGAGAATATTTTCGAGTTATCGATTTTGTTATAATTCGCCACTAGATGGCGCTGCAGCAGATCAACTTCTATGACAGGTTAACGTCTGCGGGGTTTTGCTAGTATATTATATATACGCACAGTTAACGCCTACATAATATTTTATTAAGTGACATACGTAGGCGGCAGATTGCTGTCAACCATCTTGGATTTATTATAAACAACTAGACTAGACAACTCACTAGACAAAACAATGGTGGATAATTAATTGACTTGTTTCGAACTTAACTTAGTAGCATCTTAATAGACAAAATAACAAAGAAGTTACTAAGAAAATATCGAAGAGACCACAATAAACTGGATAGACTAAATGTATTAATGAGTCTAATAGAATCTATTATTATTAGCTATCGTGATTATTTTATAAATGTTACAAGGAACTATGTATATTGTGTATATTATAACTATATTATAACTAGTATATTTATAACTATGTGTAGTAGTTATTTAAAATGTCCCATACATTAAAAATGTTTAAAGTTATTTACTTTTAAAATAAACTTCACAAATGTGTAGCATGCAGTGGTATCTTAGATCATGATTATTACTTTACACATATTGATTGATTCAATACCGATCATCGCGGTACAATACAAGTCGTAAGAAGTTACACAAACGTAAAATATGTAGTAACGCTAACTTTAAGCTGTAGCTAGTGTCCAGCTCATTATTGATGTAGGGGCATGCTCTAACGCGGTTTCAGTCGTTACCTGCCACGTCGCCGAAACTGTCGGTGAAGTACAACCACAAGCCACTCTTCACGGAGTGCTCCAACTACAGACCGACGGTGAAAGAAGAACAGCCAGTCGGCACATATGTTTTTACGGTGAGTCTACTTTATATATAATATTACACTTACAATGTTTCTGTGCATTAAGGAACGGCATCTCATACAAGTAGAAATCTTTTTGCAGTACATCCAGCATGAATCAGAAGTTAAATTCGCAGTTATCTTGATAATAGCACCTGCAGTATTTATTAATTATGGTGATAGATTATTGACATTAGCCAACCGATTTCCAAACAATTCTACACCCTGTTGCAACTAATTAAGAACTTTTTCAGTATATAGCTAAGTAACACTAATTGCAAAAACAATTTCAGTTAAATGTTAGATTTAAGAACACCTCGAGTCTTAATAGTGACAATAAATATTATAGCTTTATATTAGCAAGTTTATTAAGTATAATAATCAATTTGCCATTTTTTATATTTCAGTTAGACGTTAACAACACCAATACACTAATAGAACCTTGTAAATAAAATTCACGTTTCCTATTTCAATTCGCAACTAAATGATTCTATTAGTATCGATTATTAAATTACTTTGAAGATTCAATGTCAAGGTTGTCTTGAAATTATTAGATTTCAAAAGCCTTTTATATGTTTCTAAAAACCATAATATATTAGCCGTAATTATTTTCGCCGGCTCCTAAAATATATTTCATGTAGCACCAAAACTGTAATTTATGGTTATTGATGTTATACCCGTGTTACAGACATCTAAAAACATTATCTTCTGAAAATTGGCTGTTAAATTATTTTTAATCTTCAAAGTCCATTATAAGATTTACGTTTTAGCATATTATTAAAAATAAGCTTTCCCTTGAAATTTGACTTGCATTGACATTATAATTTATGTATAGCCTATGTTGATGTTAAGATTTCGGTCGGATGTTTTCCGTTACATTTTCTGTTATATCTGTTACATCCCTTCAATTGTGTTTATACTAATTTAATTGCACAAGTGTAAACATAAAATAATTTTACGTTTATAAATTTAAAAATGTTTTAGTCAAAATTGATTCGTAGTTTAGATGTAATCTGTCTCGTTTTTAGTACTAACTTTTGGTAGAGTATCAATATACATCAATGTAAAATTGCAGGTACACGCAGAGGACCAGGATCCACCTGAGATGGGTGGTGCAGTCACCTACAAGTTTGTGTCCACGCCCGGTGAAAAAGAAAGATTCCACGTCGACCCCGAGACGGGAAGAATCACTACAGCCGATGTCAGTATCATTTGAAACCCATTAATTACTTTTTCTGCTGTCGCTTTTAATAAAATTCAGAGCTGTGGTATTTTTTTTATTAACTCTTTTCAAGAATTATATCTTAAAGAGCTGTGTTTTATGGTTTCTGTGACTATTGTAACAGTATCATTTTGATTCTGTATTACTTTAATTTAAATCTTTAAACTTACATTTTTTATGAATATATGGTCCAATATATACTAAATATAAAGTTGCTAAAAGGAGATGAGGTAGGTGTAAAAACGTTTTATTAAGAATATTAAGGATTTCTAAAATCATTTCTTTTACAATACTGATCAGATTTTCGATCGAGACGAACCTTCGAGAGAGAAAGAAGCGTACATAACAGTTCGAGCTAGCGATAACGGGCAACCGCAGCTGGATGACGCTTGCACTATTAAAATAGTCATTGAAGACATCAATGACAATCAACCGGTCTTCGATAAAGTTGTAAGTATTATGAAAATCAATATAATGATCGACTAACATTAAAATTATTATAAACTATAAGTTTACCGATTCCTTTTAGATTTGAATCCGTATAGAGTACTTTTGATTCGGGTTAAGTCCCTGCGTTCATTTTTTTTCATATAAATGCTACGCTAGCATATATTGCAGTTGTGCTAATTATGTTAAATAATTAATGGTTGGTAGTAGACTCACATTTTGTGTATGGATTCATATATTCTTTTCTTTTAAGTCAGACAATGTTTATATATAAAATAACAGTTTCTGTTAATAATTCGTAGGTCTTACTTTTTGGAAGGGAAATTCCGAGGAAAAAATCTTTATTGTAACATTTACTTGTATTATAACTATTTACCTTTACCAAAGTGTGACTAACACGCCATTCGTTCATTAGCCTCAAACCGTGGCGCAGACTTTACTAACACTTGCCTGTTTTTCAAAGGTCTTCCGTGGAGACGTATGGAAGGTTTGTCCAAAAAAACTGAGAATTTCACAGAGAGAGAGTTTCGCACAAACATTGTTAACACTGACTAATATATCTTTGTAAATGACTTCGATTGTTGCCAATACTTTTAAATAAAAAATAACTATAATACAATTTTTGAGGCACTGGCAACACTCGAGCATAAAATACTATTTTTGAAACATCTTCTATTTCTCTACTTGCATGTTGCTGCATGTCTGATTTAGGATCGTAAGCCGCCACTCAAGGCGTTGTTGGTAATTTTTTTGTCTAATGTGTTTTAAAATCCACTTTCTTTGCACATTTGTAGTTGGTGTGTTTTCTTTAGCTAGGCCGCTCTTTCCCCCTAGGTGCATTTTATCACACTGCACGGTTATTATGATTTTGGAAGAAACTTTCTCTTAGCTTCGGGCATGCTTCGCGTAGATCATGTCTAAATATCTGACTAATAAATTGGTTTACACTGTGTGAGTTTTGCACACAGAGTGAGAATAATAAAACACTTAACTACAATCGAGTTGATTCTATGTTAATTTAATTTTAAATCCCGAACTACATCTCATTCTCATTTTTCAAAATACAATTAATACTAAACTTTGTATTGAATTCAGTCAGAAATTGTCTTATACTTTGTTTACCTATATCTTTAACACAAAAGGCATTGACTAAAATATTTGTCCAAGTTTTTCTCCATCCAATAATTTAAACAATTTTTCAATGGTACTTCAAGAATCTGACCCAATTTTCTATGTTCAGTCATACTCGGAGTCAGTACCGCAAGACCTTCCCAGTGGACGCGAGGTAATGCGGATATCTGCTACAGACATAGACGACGGGAACAATTCCATAGTCCACTACAGTTTGGATACCAACTCCCCTGACCAGGCGTACTTCTACATAGATCCGGATAACGGAGTTATATTTTTGAATAAAACCATCGATGTAAGTACAAAGCATTTTTTTAAACTTCCAAAATAAGCAATGCTATATTAGTGTGTGTTTATACCTCTATCATCAATCGAGAGAGCAATAATAATAATTTTCCACCAAAGCATTGAATTCTTTTTCATTTAGAAATTATTAACATTTTATTAGTATGTTCTTTTGTTTTTTTTTTATCGAATATTGTAAGAATTATACCTTTCATCTTGTTAACAGAGAAATAATCCAGAAAAATAAAAGATTTCTAATCTGATTCCTTATTTTTTCTGCAGAAAATGCCCGGCTACAAATTCAAATTAAGCGCCATCGTGAAAGACATGGGTGATCCGCCCCAGCAAAGTTCAATAACTTTAGACATCCAAGTCGTGGAATCTAACAAGAAAAGCCCGTCCTTCATCGAAGTTCCCGACGGACCGATAAGGCTCAAAGAAAATTATGCCGACTTTAATGCACATATAGCTACTGTTAGAGCCGTGTAAGTACTCTTTCGTATTTGTATTACTCTATTGCCATTAGATCATTCAAATTATCTATCTAAACCGTTTCTACCAGTGAATCTATTATCATTTTATTGAGTGAAATTTGCCTCACGACTATAACGAGCTCGACTTGTTGAATGGTTTCTCGTTTAAATTAAAAGTATACATGTTACTACAAATAACTGTAATTTTTATAATACAAAATCGTCTTAATAGAAATAATAAGGCAACTAGTATATAATGTTAACCAAAGGTCTGATTGTTCTTAATGTATTTTTTATATTGTAAATCGGATCTAAATGAGTAAATCTAAAGGTTTTGGTTTACCTTGTATTTCTAACTCGACGTTTCGGCACGGGTTATACCAGCCGTGGTCACGAGTTGACTGAAAAGATAAGTAGAAATAAAACGTAAACGCCTTTAATTTTACGCGCTCATTGTATTTTTTTCTGCTCATCTCATCCAACTATCAATAACATTATTAAGACAATCACCCCGACTCTAGCACGCTACTAGTTCTCGAGTAATTAGTATTTATTTTTTCTTAATTTTTTTTATAACAAAAATATCTTTTGTGCAGATCCAATATCCCCGAAGAAAAGAAACTATTGTTCGAATTAGTGATGGGGCAGACAGAACAAACAAACAAGTGGCACACTTTTGTATTAGAATCCGAAGCCGATTCTGCATACATCAAACTTGGTAACCACTTGGATTTTGAGAAAATTACTGATTATACTCTAACTGTTCGAGTACAGGTAACTTTTGACTCATTCGAGTAATATAATTTTGTAGGAAATGTTATGTATTAATTATTTTTTACAGTAGCTAAATGCCACTACAAATATGCTCAATTGTCGTAAATATAACTTAAATAAACATTAACGGTTCAAGTTTAACGCTCTCCTTTTTAAAAATGCGAAATATTTATGTTGCTACTAGACTATGAGGGCACTAATGAAATGTAATCTATCTATATATTTTAGTTAATATTATGAAGCGAGCTTATATGTAAAGATATATGTAAAGATAAATAGATATATATGTTATATGTAAAGCTTGTTTTTAAAGATTTTTTTTGTAACAATATTATCTATGACATTATATTTTATGATTTTTTTGCAGAATAATTATAACTTAGCAGCAGAAACAATAATCCAAATAGAAGTAGAAGATGTTAACGACAACATTCCTATATTCAGTGAAGTGAGATCTGGAAGTGTATTAGAAAACGAACCTCCCGGTACTCAAGTAATGCAAGTTAGAGCATTCGACGCTGATGGAACTTCAGCTAACAATCAAGTCTCCTATGAACTAGGAGACCCTTCAGATCCATTTGCTATAGACAGTCTTACTGGCAACATTACAACTTTGAAAATGTTCGATAGAGAAGAAAGGAGTTTTTACAATATCAAAATTATCGCCACGGATAACTCAGAATCAGCCCTGATTCCTGGCAAACACAATTCAGGTCAACAAGTGTTTAGGATAGAAATTGCTGATAAGAATGATAATCCTCCGCATTTTACACAAAGGACATATGTTGCTGAATCTATAGCAGAGAATGCTAACATAAATGTGCTCGTCACACAAGTTACTGCCTTGGATATTGACACAGGTAATATATTTAATTACAAACCTAATAAGGGTTTAATTGCCGTACAGAGTCCCTCACCATCCCAATCTTTTAGTAGTTGCCAGCCTAATTTATGTCCCCGATAGTAATGCCCCTCTCCGTTGCCGTCGTCCTCGGCACTTCCTAGACGACTCCTACAACCCAATTACTGCTGCTAATGCGGTTCTTACACTACACTCGCAGACTACATATATACACCGTCTTCGCCGGCGGAGACGAGGACGTCCCCCTCACTACACCGTGAACACCCGGTGTGTGTTGGCCTTCAGCCAACACATTTATCAGGTATTGGCACGTGCTCGGGTGCTCGGGCGCTTCGCGATTCTGCGGTACCCTCCCAAAGCAGCGCCCTAAACCGAGCGAGTTCCGTTCCTTCCGCCGGTTTGCCGACGTGGGAATCCTTAGGCTCGTTGCCACACACTTTTTGATCCTGGCTGAGCGCCTTCTGCGCTCGCCCTAAACTATACATGTTCGGTGACTCTTGAAAGGCCGTTAGGGCCATAAGAATTTAAAATACCGAATAAAAGCAGTATAAACAAATATAAGATGTGTGAGTGAAACGAAGAGCCAGTGAGGCAACGATGTGTTCTTCAATTCGCGGCATTATAATCGAGTGACTGTAATGCCGCGTTATATTTTCAAACTTTATTATTTTGCTTCACATGATACTTATTTTTATAAAAATAAGAATATATAAATAACGTTTGATATTTCCCGCAGCCTCCGTCGTAACATATAGTATCGTCGCTGGCAACACTTACGATGCTTTTGTCATCCGTAACTTTACTGGTGAAATCAGAGTCAACAATGAACTCGACTATGAAAACATCACGACCTACAGTTTGGATGTGAGAGCCTTCGACGGTCAATTCGAAGATTATGCTAAAGTTATCATCAATATTGAGAATTTGAACGATAATCCTCCTGTTTTCTTGGCGAATTATACGAAGACCATTGAGGAAGAGAAACTTTATGAAGGATGTATTGTGAAGGTACGTTTTCAATTTCCTTTTATTACGTCAAGTAACATAATACGATGTTCTTATAAATAATAATTCTATAAATATGAAAACAAGTTTGTTTGCCTTTAGTACCGTAAATAAAAAGAAGACTTTCCTCTCTATTTATGAGAGGTCTATGATAATTATTAATACTGTAATTTCTGTTAGAAAATACAGGTTCAATGTTCGGGAAAATACGGGTTAGAAAAAAATTATTAAATTATGACACGTGAACTTTTGGAATAAGGTCTATTTTGTACTTGTACTCGTATATTATGTATTCAGTGGGCTTATAGAATTTCTCCTTAAATATCAGATTATTATTTTTTATAATTATTTCGTATTTCTATTTTTTAAAAAGTATCCTCTCATTATTCGGGCCCATTTGACCGACGACTATTTTAAGTAATTGTATGTGGAGACTCCGAACTTTTGTGTGGATAATATTGATTTCAAATCACCCCCTAAAAGCATGTCTTCTAATTTATATATAACAAATGTAATAAAAAACTTTCGTACATATTTT
Source organism: Sesia bembeciformis (assembly GCA_943735995.1). Classification (NCBI taxonomy): domain Eukaryota; kingdom Metazoa; phylum Arthropoda; class Insecta; order Lepidoptera; family Sesiidae; genus Sesia; species Sesia bembeciformis. The sequence continues at coordinate 5,077,824 of OX031044.1, read as the reverse complement.
ATGTAAGTGAATGTGGTGAGTCACATTAGAGCTGCAGATGAGATAAGACCTATCTATCTACGACTAATATTTTTGTAAAGATGTTTGGCTATTTATTAAAGTGTCGATAGATGCTACCACATCAGTTACAAATAAAACGTAAGATAAATTCAAATATTTCAAACGTAGCCGTGTTTGACGCACCTTGGGATATGTTCAGTAGTGGGTAGACATAGGCTGATAAAGATGAAAAGAAATTAGTGTTTTATACGATAGATGACTTCTGCCCTCGTAAGAAGAAAGGGCACAAGTTTGATGACATTCAAGAAAAATGCAAAATTTGTGTAAAATTCTCTTTAATCAAGTTAGAATCTTGCGAGTTTTGGCTTAAACAAAAGGAATGATCAACTTTTATTCTCTTTGTTTATTTTCAATTTCCGAATATAATGTTACTTTGCTCTTATTAAAAACGTTAGTAATTCCTTTGTTTCTTAGTAGGGCAGACTTGGTTAAAGCTACCTTAAGGCTAGGGCAGCTACCTAGCCTTGCTTACCTTTACCGCATCATGGCATCCTACCATGATGCGGTAAAGGCTGCAGGGGTAAGTCCATTGTTAAATATTATAAAACTTATCGTAACTTCTTTTGTGCTTACAGGTGGAAGCCTATGATCCAGATATCAAAGACCGTACAGCTTTTCAAAACATTGTCTACTCTTTAGTGAAACACGAACAGAAGGAGTATCTGCAGATCGACAACGACGGATGCTTGCGATTGACGAAGCCTTTAGATCGGGATCAACCTACAGGTAATCGTCACTTTAATCATCGATATATATATATTTTCTTTGAAGAAGATGGCAGATGGTAGTAAGTGGATACCGCGTTCGTTAATATCAAATATCAAAATTATTTTTTGAACATGACAAACGTTATTACACCCCCAGCAGATGATTCGCCTGCCTTTGGTGATTTAGAACTGGATTTGGATAAAGAACTGGGAAGGATGGGGAATGCAGTCTCCTTTCTTCTTTAGACATAAAAGATCGACGATATCACATATTATGTTAATTTGTGCGAAGAACTACCTGTACACCGTGGGTCGCTATTCCTTTGTTAGGTAAAAAACACACTTTTGTAAATAAATATTAGTTAGAAATTGTCATTAGTGGATTAATATAATACAAAACGTGTGTTTAGGTTTCACAACATGGCAGATCCTGATCGTAGCAGCAGACAACGGGGGGAAGCTGGGGTCAGACAGCTTGAGGTCCACCACAGAAGTTATATTGGAGCTAACTGACATCAACGACAACGCGCCTTTCCTCACAAATGTAAGTATTAAATACTTAGACTTAGGGATAGCAAAGCGGCTACCAGAAACCCTAAAAACTACACCATCTTTAAAATAATGGACTTGTCAATCCGCTTAGCCTAGCGTTGCATGAGACAACGAACGTTAGGAGGCCCGTGTCCAGCAGTGGACCAGAAAAGGGCTGGTTATGGGTTACTTAGTGTTAATTGTTCCCACTGTGACCACAGAATAGTTAATGGTGTTTATTGCTTGCGATAGACGCATAGTACGAGCGCACGTCCGCACTCGCTGGTGGTTCTCACGATAGTGACGGATATTGCGCTCAAGCCACATGCGCGTAGTGACAGGCGACAGAGTATTGAATATATCCATATTATTATTATTTATCGATTTAATTACGTACACTACACTAAAACGTAAAGAAAATAGCGAAATCTCTCCCTTCCGACTAACGATGTGCCACCGGGGTTTTGTAAACAATAAATGTTTAATTATAAAACGGGAGCTATATTCGTCTCGTACATTTGTCATACACTACTGTCATTGTCATTGACTCATACGTAAACCGTTGTCATCACAAAACAATCTGAAACTTTAAATCCAGCAATGTGATTATTTTAGTAGTTCTAATTCAATAGTGAATGGGGTCGTGGCGGCTGCAATCCTACCGGACTGGAGACTTGTTTCAAACATGTTTCTAATCCGATTACTGCTTGATTTGTGGTGGAATGAGGTTAAACAGCCTCGGCTATTTTACTCTAGTTCTCTTTTGTCAATGTTTTGTTTAAATCTGTCAAGTACCATATACCTTTTATTGTCTTATACACATAGACATATCTGTAACTACGTTTTACGCGGAATCATTATAAATAACATAATTACGATGGAAGGCGCGGGCACAGCTAGTTTACATATGTTTGGCCTAAGGATTGTTTATAATACGTTTGGATTGTTCGTTAGCCTTTGTTAATAAAAATAGAAATCCAAATATATTTCGTTGAATGAAATGATAATATATTTTCATTGACGCGACCTTTTTTCCTCAAAATTAACGGTTGTCATGACGCGCATCGATTATCCACATCTTTTTGACACAGGAAGCTGGGATAAAGCATTTTTTTTACGAAACGGTCTTAAACGCATATTTTTTTTTTTTATTCGACGTTTCGGCTGGGTTATAATAACCGTGGTTACCAACTGACTGGAGTAAAATAAAGGAAGTAACCATATATGTAAGACCCATTTAATAGATAAATATGATTATAAATTACATAAGCTATAAATATTCTATAGCCAGGCTGATCTGTTAAGGTTTGCTATATCTTACCCATATATCTCAATCATACCCTCACCTCATACTCTAATTGTCATCTACTGGAACCACCTGCTATACTATTATATAAATGAAATATCCTACTACATTTTCTATTCAGTTTTTTTACCTCGCTACTCAACAAAGGACAAGAAATTTCACCTTGTACCGCTCTCAGGGCTTTATAGACCGTTTTAAAAGAATTGCCTTCGATAAATTTCAATGGAGCCATCAAGACTAAACCTTTTTGCGGAAAACGGAGGATTTTAGTGCGTGTAATACACCACTGACCAGTTTAAAAAGAACTCTGATGAATCATAGATATCACTTATTTTGGAATGTCAACAGAATTGAGCTTTAATAGCGTTTCGCGGATGGTTGTTTTTAACATGCGACAGTACAACCTGTGTAATTGAAAGACAATTAAACGATGTGGTCGTCTGAACTGATCTTTCCCGGGTATTTCGATGGCCCAATTATTTGTTCTATCAGGATGTTATCATTTTATTTGATATGCCACAACAGTGTATAATGTATATATACAATAGGTACCTATCTATTTTAGTTTTTTATATTTGTTTCATTTAGTATTTAGTATTTCATAAATCTGTTATGGCTTATTATCATTTACAGTCTTAACCATTGCTCCTAGAAGTATGAATTTTGTAAACTACATTACATAAAAGGTATGTAGCTACATACATGTCGAAATTCCTGAGTAAATCCGCAAGCAAATTATTATTTTTACAGCCTTTTTAACGTCCCACTGCAGGGCGCTGGCATCTCCTAGAAAATTGCTAGGAGGTTTCGGGCCCATAACCCATCACACGGGTTGTTGTAAATGGAACATAGTTGCTTAGTTACAGAAAAGTAACGAATCTGTCAATCTTTGTATTTTGTAGTTTACGTAAGTTGAATTTATTAAATATATTCAATAAACGATTCAGTTCTTGTTCATCACATTAGTGGCGACCGTTAGGAAAATTTTCAAACCGTATATTACAAATGAACTAAACTATGGAGTCGTTGAAACGAAAACTCAAGCAACGAAGACGACAGTTCACCATCGTGGCAGATGCATTCGAGGTAACCCGTAGATTCTAAAAACTACGGCTCAATGGAGGTGAACCTCACAGGGTTATCTGAGATTGCTGATCGCCTCTTTACAACAGAGTCGACAATACGAGACCTTTGGTGCGAAGAGGAACAGTTCCAGGAACAAGCATTTTAATCCGAGCAGGACAAGCCGATGGAGTAGCGTCAAGATTGCATATACTCACGGCCTTACCAATGATAATCAGAATAGATACTCCTAGGTTATCACCACTCTAAAAGTGTAAACAGTTAATTTACTCCTAGGCTATCACCACTCTAAAAATGTTACCAGTAATTTAATAATGGTAAAAATAACATTAATGTGTCCAAGTTAGTTTGATTATTAATATTGTAACACGTGGGATTCATCTAATATACTCGATAGGTATAATACGAGTATACACACGGGCCGAACAAGCAACGAATGTGAAAGAAGAGAAAGTTTGAATAATTATGGTCTCACGTTCAGGAACACAAAAAAGCTTGTAATCGGTGTAAATGTTTGGTTAGACAATGCTTTATAATACCTAACACATCGGAAACAAACGGTATATTTAGTCATAAAAACAATTCACTTGCCTTTTCTTAGTATAAATTCTAAAATTATAACGCCATTTTCTAGTAAAAACGTATGCATTGAAGTGTTTTTATATTAAAAAAAACGCTTTTACATTAAAAAGTAATTTGTTTCAAACATTAAACAAACATATGATTGGTATCAACACGAATAACTGCTCTGATTTTAAGACACTTGTACTACGATATGATATCAGTCTCAAACGTTCCACTGCAACACACAGGCCTTCCCTAGTGTTTAAAATTAATTATAAAATAAGTTTAAAATTTTCTTTATAAAGGGGTTTTGGGCCATAATTCACAACGAGGCCCTCTGCGGATTGATGGATCTTACACCGTGCCAAAGAGTTTTCTTTTTAATCTGTCATTCGGATTTCCTCACGATGTGTTACTTCACCACTGAGTTTTGATAATTGAAAAGTCTCTACTTAAGTAGAGATAATCTGGGTTCAAATTCATGACCTCGCTTATCTGCGAATACACAGATTTTACTGTCTTAATTTATAACTGCCAAAACACTGTTGTACCACAGTTCATTAAAATAGCGGGGCCGATTGTGGCATTGTGAGGTCAACTCCCTAATACAAAAAAAAACTTTAAAAATGTATGCAGTACTCTGGAATGTCAGTCTCAACATTTAATGCATTCATATGTACAGTATAGTAATCTGAAACACAACAGTGACCCAAATTCCATAGTTAGATCAGAAACAACGTTTGTTATTCTCACTGGTTTCAAAAAGGTCTTTCAACTTTCATTATAGCTGCCTATAATAGGAGTTCATACTTTATTAGGTATGAACTTCTTGGATTTCTGTAGGTTTAGGATTTAGACAATTGTTACTAAGAGCCCTTTCGTACTAATGTCCCAATCAAGACCTGGTGACACAGTGCCCAAGTAAATCAGTAGTTGGAAAACCACACTTTCGTCCTTTTGTTTGAATAGTCCAGTTGAAACGGTCCCAAATTCTCAAGTTATTCACCGCACCGTCTTCAAATTCTCGAGTTTCGTGATTGAGAGAGATTGTTTTTGGCGAGGACCGGTAGGCCCCTGTCAATTTTTTATGCAAATTTGCTCATCGATTGGCTTTCGATTTCATACTCTCGAGACGGTGGCAATACACGGTGGTGTATTTTGACAAGCTTTACACACTGTATAAAAATTGATAACCTTAACCAACGCTTTCGGCATCCACTGCTGGACACGGGCCTCCTTATGCACATTAATAATAATAATAATAAAATAATTTATTTTGCAAGAACACAGATTACAAAAAATGTTTATTCCATCTAGTCCTTACTATCTAGTCCATGATCTAACTGTTTGGACATAAATAGTCGAACATTTTGGACATGCAGTTTTTGTTCCAGATAGAACTAGAGGTAGTTATGTACAGTGAAAACAAAAATTCTAATTATTTATCTATACCCAAAAAATATTTATTTTGGTGTTAATTTCTGTACATATGGGTATTATTGTGTGATCAGTGTTGCCAGAAATATAGCATCGATTAAAAAGGCCGCGAACTTTTCCGACTACCTATTGTAACTATTGGATATGATATAATACATGATTGGGTTTCATAGGACAATTTTTCTTTCTTGCGTCTGGTATCTATGAGTGATTTCATTTTATTTCACTACAAGTATTAGGTCCTTACCTATGAAATTACCGTTTTATATGGAAAAATTCAAATATTATTTTTTGTAGGAAAATTATATATTTAATTAATCGAAGTATTGTTGATTATTATTAATGCTCTTTTGCCATTTTGATGGAAGTGGATTGATGCCTCTGCTATAGAACTCCTTGGGACGGGAATCGATGAATTCTCTGACTGTCGATCGAGTCGACTGACTGTGGAAGTAAAAATGGAGGTTTTATATGTACATGAAACAAAATAAAAACCCAACGAACTGCTCTGACAATTTTAATTATTATGGATATTCTACGTATATTTTTATTTAAACCTAATATAATATATTCTCAAAACATGTTATTACTGCAATGAATACGCCCAGGGCGCCGCAAAATTTATACGCCTATGTACTCCTGACAACTTTGCGACCAAAACGACACGCCCGTCCCGGGTAACCGGGCTTATTTCAAATTCGGGTATCCGCCCCGATGGATATACCCTTGAATACCGGATTAAGACCGAATGTTATCTAGCTTTACGCCAAACGAAGTGTCTGCTCAGTGAATATCCTTCAAACTTTGGACGCGGATATTATGAAATAATAAGGGCGATTATACATATATAGATACAGAATATTAGTAGCTGTCACACAGAAAGGATATAACTGTCTCTACAGACGTAAGGTACAATGTTCTATACATGAGCTAAATATAGAACCATCAGTTCCGGTTGTATTGAACGTATTATAGGCAAACTCACTTGTAAAATTAAAACAGCATATAAGTCCAATTTTAAAATGCACGCGATTTATATTAAAAATCGGTTAGTGACGTGCGCGCGATGATGTATGGTTATTGACATAGTGACGCATACGAATTAACGCTTTCAAATTGAATAACTGATTTCTTTTATCTTTATGAAATAATAATGTAACCTTATGGATATTTCCTTTTAACTCATATTAATGGGCTCGTAGGTCCCGTATCGCTGACTTTTTAAAAGAAATAAAGAAACGCGTTTATTTTCTCTTTATAGTGACACATCTGAATAAAAAGTCAAAAGCAGGCACGCGAGAATATAAAGAGAAAAAATATGTGTATACCTATACATACCTGATTGCCTCACTACAGCCACTGTCTCTCAGCATTATGCTGCAACAGAGACTGCACCGCTTTACTACTTAAGTTTCTTCGTAAGAACGGTTTTTACGAAGAAACTTAAGTAGTAAAGTAACTTAAGTAAACTTAAGAAACTGAATCAAATAAAATAAACATATTACTTTGAAGTACAGTCATCCATTATACACTCATGACATGAGATAAATAAAAAAGGAAAAAAAGTAAGAAAAGTTGTACAAAAGGCAAGTTTATCTCCTGCGGAGATTTCTTCCAGTACACCTGGTAAAGTAAAGTGTTTATTGGTTTATTCGATCCAATCAAAAACATAGATTTCAAGAAATGGCCAAGTTCCTTCGTAGTAACAAAACATGAAATATATCTTCCACGGAAAGGATTGAGATCTAGAGAGTGCCAAGTTCTAATTTGTATAATAATATCAATAAAATAAAACCGGGTCCATTGTTTTAATCCAAACTTGGCAAGTTCATAATTGCTGTTAAAATCATTGTTAGCGCGTTATATATCCACAGGAAACTACTAAATGTATCTTAAGGACCAGCGGGTGAAAGACTTGCAGGATGCGAAAATAAAGAGAAATTAATACTAAATGTGCGAGGGGGCTAAATGATTGAGGGATAAATACGACAGTGATTAATTATAGAAGATGTCAAACTTAGAGATGCCAGACACAGCGCATCCAGCAGCCGGCTAAGACGGCTTAACTCACTTCTGGAACCACTTCACTAAGGTCGCGAACCGATTATTAGTGTTTTTAGTAAACTATTTGTACTTTATTTTGATGGTGCCGAATGATATGCGCATCTTTCTCCCGCTGACAGCGTCAGTCGTCATCTCTCATGGGCTAAAAGGCCTCGTTAAAAAACGTGGCCAAAACAATAAAGCGGCGCCAACATCCCCCTCCCCCCACTTGAGAGTGAGAAATGAGAAGAAGTTGAGAGTGAAAACAAGTGAGAAGGACTAATAAATAACCTATATCTAACCTAAATTGCTGATAAAGGGAAAACATCTATTGGCTGGATAAAGGTCAAAGACGCACAACCGGTGTCAGGTAAGATCTGCCGGTAGTGCGGACACGGACGACTTGGATTACACCATCAGTGGCGGGAAAAATTTGGTCGATAATATCCATCGGCCAATGTAAAGGCGGTGCATTATGTTATCGGTGGCCAGGACAACCGCAGTCCAGACCACAATCGGGTTGGTAGACGTGTTCCATTTTTCGCGAGTTCGAAAATTTAGATTTGTTCGCCTATCACACGAAACAGATGTACTTTAAGACTATTGATACTGGCCTCCCAATTGCCTCCAAACTTAGGTGCGGATTTTCCGCCGGTAGCTTTCGACAACGTCTACATTACCAGGCTCTTAAAATATATCACACAACCGAAGGCCGACATTAACGAAATTACAATGAATAATTAGATAAAAATAATTGTGTTAAAAATACTTTTTGAGACATTTCAAACGACACCTTACTTGATTTACATGATATAATAAGTTTTACAAACGTTGGTTTCTCTAACTAAAGTATCTTTGAGACCAAAATAAAAAACCTTAGTTTTCAATTTTATACTTGATTTACCTCAGAAATACAAGCACTCTACCGAATTTCAAATCTCTATGTATTCTGGAAGTACTCTATAATATTGATGACCTCTATGTCAGTCAATCAGTCAGTGCCAAAATCATCAATATTTGAGTATTTATATCTCCAGAACCAATAAATCTAGAGCTTTCAAATTTAGTACTCAAACTGTAGTGCCATACCTATTGATTGGTTAAGTGGTTTAAGTTGACTCTTGTAAATAGGTGTGGTGTACGTCAGTGCCGCTGGCCACGTTTCTTGTAAACTTGGCCTGATGCACTGTCGTGCACCTAGATAAGTTGAGAAGGAAATAAACCCGTATTGAGGCCTATGTTCTACAGTGGGACGTCATGAGCTGTTAATTGAGGCAATTCTTGTATTTGTATATTAGCCTATAACGTTCCACTACAGAGCACATGCCTCACCGTAACTCACCGTAAATCAGGCCATACTCCACCACGCGGGCCCAGTGCTAATTGGTTGATACAGATACTCTAGATTGTTTTTTTATTTCTCGAGCACGATGGTTTCCTCACTGCCAAGCTAGCTAGTGTTAATTTAAAATTAAATATAAATAATATTGAAATTTAAGAATAAAATGAGGAAATAATACAGCTCTTTGCTGGAAACCAATTTTCCCTATAGTCTTATTAAAACACATCTTACTTTTCACTTTTCGTTTTAAGTCGAAAGTCATCAGATTGTAAACCCGGGGTGTTTTCTGATTATAAACAACCTCCGATGTTAATTAATACATTTATTTACCTTTGTTGCCTTGAAAATGGTTCAAAGTAACAAGAATCAAATTAAATTCTCATTTGCACAGCGTCCGGCGACCTGTCCCTTCGTTAGGGCTGGTCAGAAAACTTCCCGGGGTCCAATTGACCCCATGCTTTGAGAGGAAAGTTTCAATGGCCCGGAATTAGGGAATTTTGGAGTTGAATATGTTTTAATATGATATTTAACCTAAGTTTAGGTACTCTATAATCCAATGTTAATGAATCCCTGGGTTTTCTAATTTATACAAAATTAAACCTAAAAACAAAAAAAAAATGGACGTCCATTCACTTTTTATGATTGTAATTTTCACGTGAAAAAGTCTGTGTGAATTAATACAATCCCTCACATTTGCTTATACACATGTATTTAGATTCAGTACACTGAGTTTAACACAAATGTATCCATACATGGTATGCTCATATGTGCATGTAGTGAAGGGGCGAATCCAAAATGAAATGATGCTGTGTTATATCATGTAGCCAAAGTGTAGGTAATCTATAATCTTATGTTAATTAAACCCTCATAGTTCATACATAATTAAACTTTAAAATATTCGTTTCTCCGAATGCATTTGTCACACGACAGTGTGTGTGAATTAATATTATACATTTACTTTTCAGTATATTAATTCGAACATTCGTGTCCATATATGACATATTCGTATATGTCATATGTTTAGCGAGGGAGGAATCCAAAATAAAATAATATTGCATTGTGTCATGTAAAACACATTATTTCACATTACGCGCGTCCGTCCGTCACAGTAAATCCGTTTGACGAGGGTACTATAATCGAAGACTTGTCCTGGACACGCACTATTATTTTTATTTTCACTTCTTGTGAGCGAGGCTATGGAAATTTCGTGTGTGACTTGACATTTCGGACGCTTTTTGTTCGGTACTAGTTGTCGGATAGGAGTATATAAACCCAAACTATTTATACATTTATACATTGAAACTGGTGTTTTAGATTGGAGTCAAATTGTAGTGATTTTTTTCCGAAATTCGAAAGTAGTAGTCTCCGCAATAGGCAGAATTTTGTGATCTTAAAAACCAAATACAAGAAATTCTGTATAAGGTAATTTTAAAATTATAATCTATCTAATCTATCCATATAATAAAACTGTTGAACCACCGTGTCTGTACATTGAATATATATTACCAAAAACTGATTGGGGGCGATGAAGGAAGAGTATCAGAATACAAAAAGACGATTTTGAATTTTTGTCCGTCTGTTTGTCTGTTCGAACACGCTAATCTCCAAAACTACTGAACGGGTGTTCATGGGGTTTCCACACATTAATTAAACTTAGCTTGGCGCTTCGAATAGGCTTTGTTTCATCGAAATCAGCGGACGGGAAGAAAAGATATCCCAATTTAGAGTTTAAAAACTAAAATTCCACGCGTACGAAGTCGCGGGCACACCTAGTAGAACATAATTTTACTTTTTATTCGGAAATGGTATGTGAAATAAATAATCTAAGGCAGCAAGCACTGCAGAATAATATTAAACGCTTTAGGTAAGACAACCAGTAGGTTACATGTACCTATAATATACAGAGAAGTATTTCTACTTACAATGACAGAGACTGGCTTATTTGCGGTTTTCACTGGAGTAATACCTAATACCTAGGTAAATTGGGCTGAGATTGATGCATGTAGCGGTTAACCAATTCTCATTTTCTGCCAACGATTCCATTAAAAATTCATAAATGACCAATGTACTCGTATAATTAACGTAGCAAATTATTTTCATTTCTCTAGATGAATTTAAATAAATCCAGTTGTCATTTTTTATAGGAATAACCCTTGGTTGTGCGATTTCTTGTTTTGGTGTTTTACACAACCCCCCGTTTGGGACGGCCTTAATTTCCATTTCCACATTTTCCAAATGGATATTATTTAGCCACAAACTTAGTTTCTAGACGAATAAACTTTTTATCGATATACTTATTTACATCACGCAAGTTATATCGCGAAATGAGTTGCTGTGAGTCATTTTGAATATATCTACCTATAAATGATCTTACTCAAAAGTTTCAAATTGCTTTACGAAGGTTTGCTAAAATAGACGTAATGTAAATTTTGCCTTCTGTAATTTGTAATTTGAACAACTAATTAAATAATGGAATAATCTATAATATTTACAACCCTAGATGGCTCAATAATGCAATTCTACAGTAAGCCATCGGCGATCATTTTATCTTCCTACTTCTATTCGCCGATTTTTGGGCCTAGACATAAAATTAGGCAATTCGTTCCGAGGTTGATGAACAACTCTCTTTTTCCGTCGCTTCCAGTGATCTCTAACGCCGCGTGGATGCTAGAATATTAGATTAAAACCGCAGCTAACCCTCGTTATGGACGTTAGGCTGGCGTGAGGCTGACTGGATAAAGATTTTCCCTTTGTAAGAGACAATCGGTCCGATAGCTGTAGTAAATCACACGTTTTTTCTAACGCTCACCCTACATAAATTTCACTTTTTTCTGCTGCCGCGTCAACGAATATCTGACTCGGTGGTTTTTCGATTCGAAAACGTTTTTGTCGCTTTGTTTTGGGCTTATAACTCTTGCAAAGTTAACTGTCAGGGGAAAATAGGAGGTTTTTCTTATCTGACCTTGACTGAATGCCCTTAAAAGTAATAGGTAACTTTTATTTTTGGAACAGTTGAAGACAGTCTGACGGTTATTATGATGGTAGATAGTTGCTGTTGTATAATAGGACGTCTGAAAACCAGAGATATAATGATCTACGTATATGTACCGGTAGTCTTAAGTATGTCGGAAACATGCCTATGTTTCCGACATACTTAAGACTACATCTCATATAAGCAGACAAGCATAACTTACCATTTAATCTGCTACTAATGTACGCTAAACCTACGCTAACAAGGACGAAACGCTAGCGGTCTCTATATTTGTTATTGCTTCTGAAATTAAAAAAATAAGTCGTTTAGAAACAAGCTTTACATAGATACCTGCAATACTGTCACTGCACACCCAAGATTGACGTTAACATGCAACAACAATAGTAGTAGGTAATATTTAAATATATCCTATTTTTCCCAATTCCAGATTTTTTTCTAAATCCCCGAAGGTAAGCTGCGCATCTGCGTACGTGTCAACATTCGTCGTTTTTGATTGATGTTGTCATTTATTGCAGATATCCACCGGGGACAGTATCTGCTTATCATCAGATGGACTGTCAGCTCGCCTGACACTTTTTTCTGTAATAAAATAGTCTTCATAGCTGTCTACACTGTACACTCTACAGGCATAAAGAGATCCATTTATCTAAACAACTAGTGCAAAAATGCAAAATTCAAATATGCGTAAGTCTGATGAATAGGGATATGGATTGTGATTTTCGTCATTAGCGCTGTGACTTTTCTTTTTCGCGTTACTATGAGCATCCATTTACTTTCCAGTTACTTTAATGCTATTTTATGAGACAACAGGCGACTTACTCGACTAAGTTTCCCTGTTCTCACCTTTATTTTCTCCAACAGACCGAGCCAGTGATATGGTATGAAAACGAACCACCAGGCCAGGTGGTGGTGCTGACCGCGAAAGACTACGACTCCGCTGAGAATGGACCACCCTTCACTTTCGAACTGAATGATTCGACACCATTAGATATTCGACAGAAGTTTCAGATTCAAGGTATGCTATTTTGATTTTGATAACTAAATACCAAAAATCAATTACTGATTTGCCATTTCGTAAATTTGGTGCCTTTCGTAAATTATTAATCAACGAAAGCTTTTACGACGAGACTTAACGATGGGGATGATTTTCTAAAAAGAAGCTCCTGCCGCTTTTGCAGTTTATTAGTTATAAAAAATTATATTATGTTTGACATACTTTGTCATATAATTACGAATTTACAATACATCTAAAATATAATCTTCTGTTTATTTTACTTGTCAAATGTGGCAAATATGACGATCGTACTGGACCTACGTACTTACCATTTGTTATTTTTATTACTAACATTACATATAAATGTTTTGACTTTGAATTTATTGTATATGAATAATCTTTATATTGTTATCAAATTAGTAGCAGACACGAAGAAACCCTGATGATAAATTGTTTAACATCAGACCATTCATTTGCAACCTTCAGAAGTCGACAGAAATTGCAAATATTATTCATTATTGGTATCAAATGAAAAAAAAACCGTTGAAGTATCGTTCAATGCTTAGAACGTTAACACCATCAGTCCAAACCAAATCATAACACCATATCAGATCAGATCAGTGTGATTGATTAGCTGGTTCACCTAAATCTTTGTCGTTAAGTAGAATCTCTAATGAAGGGTGGAACTACAAAGCAGTGAAATTAATTTTACTTAAGTTTTAATTTATATGAATTTTTTTCTCGCTATAACAGTATATAATTTTATCTCTCCAAACCTTTTTCGCTCTTTCACTCATAATTAACTTTTTATCTGGCAAGTTTAATTCCCTTTACACGCCGGTTTCTTCCGAATTCGTCGGAACTTCATTGGGGACGACACGGAATTTTAAATAGCGCCTAAAATTGAGTTCCGATCAATTAGTGTAGTTAAAATGCAATAAACGACGCGCAAGCCTAGCCCTAACTTTGTTTGAGAAGTGCCGATCTAATTTAGTCGATTCCTCTATTGACGTTGGCGTGTTAGAAAATTGTGTTGTAGGAAATTGCTTGTATATTTCAAATTAAACCTTATTTATACTTTGACCTTGAACTATTTAGGACTCTGTTACACTGTGTTTACGACTGATTTTTATATCATTTTATTTTATCAAAGGAGATAAAAAGTTACAGAGAAATACATACAAGATCAAACATAACACTAAATTCTCAAAAAATAATATAAATACTAAACTTAGGTGATCGAAATGAATGATGAAATTTCTAACAACTTTCGTCGTCCAATTTGCTATACTGTACACATGGGTTGATTCCTTTAAACCCATGCCCTGTCCTTTTCTTCCATTTTCCTTTTTTTTTTAATAATGACACAATTTTCTTAATGATCGGGTGGTTTTTATTGTCACATTGTACATATTTACGTAAGGGACGCTGTTAGTGGAACTGCAGAACGTAGGCCTCCTCTAGTAATCACGAGGGGGTTTCGGTCCATTTTTTTTTCTCACGATGTTTTCCTTCATCGCTAAGGTGGTGATAATTATTGTTATACATACATATGTATACAGGATGTGTCCGAATCTTTTCCGAAGCCTGGACCGTAGGGTTTTTTACAAATTTTTCATACAAATTCGCTAAATAAAAACAATAAAATCAGTATTTTTTCACAAAAATATATCTAACATTATTTCAATTAACTCAGAATCATGAGCAGAATATGGATTCTGAAGCTATGGAGCTTCAGACTGGAAAAGGTTCGGAAACACTGTATATATTTTCTATCTCTTATATATTTTTATTACAAATATAAAATATGTAGTAAACTATTATCTTTTCTACAGGCAACGTTCTTTCGACCTTGGTCTCGTTTGACCGAGAAGAGCGCAAAGAGTACGAGATTCCCGTAGCAATCACCGACTCCGGAACTCCGAGGCTGAAGGGCGTGTCCATACTTCACGTGGTCATCGGCGACAGGAATGACAACCCTATGGCTCCTGGACACAGCGACATATTCGTTTACAACTACAAGGTAAACATATAACCTCTTTATATTCGATTTTGGTAGAACTCTGATTTGATACTTTTGAATAGGATTTTTGAAATTTTAAGAAAATTAGTACATATTTTAAAAATAAATCCGTAGAATCAAAACCAAAGTATCTTTTAAAATCCAGTAATTTTCTTAGATGCTTAAATGCTTAAAATGCTTAGAAATGAATTGATGTCTTTATGCTGTTACAACCACGCTTAAGTGACAGATAATAGTCCCCCACCTCGAATAATTTCAAGCTACGTAAGTTTCTAAGAGATTTGAAAAAATGTGTTTAATGTGTTTAATCTTATATTAATGTCAAGTATAATTAACTGCCCTATTCCTTGACATGTTAAAAGCAAGAATTTGTTTTTGACATAAGGATAGAATTCTTAATTTTGTTATTTTTTGGCTTTTATGGTAATTTTAAGCTTTTTTCGTCATTTGTAATTCATTCATAATTCTTCTTTGTATTTCATAGAGCAGGTTTTTGTGTAATTCCCCTAAAATTTCAGATCGATGAAACTACGGTTTACACTTAGTCGTCTATAAATATGTAAATAGAACGCAGTCCGTGTCAAAGTCGACTCTCGGTTATATACCTTCGTGCCAATGCCTACTAAATATCTCGTAGGCTGTCAGATTGCCAAGTAAATACAAAATAAAAAGGTGCCCCATTTTAAAATTTAGCCGCCATTTTGTTTTTCGTGAAATAAACGATTGTATAATTGTATTTTTTATGTCTTTCTTCAGTGTCGTATTTTATTTGAATCATTATTAATTTCTTTATTTGCAATTATTTCAAACATTATATATATATATATCTTTAATCGTAATATTTGGGTAACCTACGACAATAGTGGTAATATCGCAGTTCGCAGAAATTATTCTGTACCGAATTACATTGTACAGTACAGGTCTAGAAAAAAAAAACAGGTTTTTTTTATTTAAAGGAATATCGTTAATAAAATGTATTCGCGAAGAAATTTTAGTTTTTTATTTTATCGAAATCATATTATTGAACATATTACTAAATAACTACTTTATATATGGATAAATAAATAGGTAATGTTTTAAATAGTTATATAAGTAAAAAATTTCACTTAGCAAATCTGCATTATAAGTCTAACATATAAGAGAGTAATGAGTACCCTATTATGATTAACCATAAAGTAAAGGACGTATTGATATTTCATATGATTGACGCAAATACATTTCTGTAAGCGATTGCACTCGCACCAGCTTTGGGAATTTGTGGGAGATTCAGTAATGCCCTTTGGGACGCTCGTCAGATATTCCCTTTTTACCTAAAAACGACTCAAGGAAGCGTTATTTCTATAAGAGATTTTCTATTTTCGAAAAAAATATCTTCAGTTACGTATTTGACATCTATTTGAAAATACACATTTACATTTGTCGTTTTTTTATATTTATGTATTTTTAAATTATATTATTTGTTACATTATGAATTTGTTACAAAATGGCTCCTTTAAAGCGCATTCAGAATCCTGTTTTCAGTCAGTGTTTGCCGTATTTTTTATTATTTCCCTTTGTCTGTAGATAAAAGAATATCTGTTTTACCATTTCAAAGTTCGAATGAAATTCTTTACATTCTCACTTTGACCGGAGAGGTCGCGAATGTGACTGATTAAAAAAAACCTCACAACAGAAGCAAAATATGGAAGCCTTTTGACTTTAATGTTATATTCGCACCAACTAGCAAGTCCTCGGAACGACTAAAACACAAATCGAGGGAAATATATAGATATAGTTAGTTCTAAGTTTCTGGGGAGATATAAAAAAGTATAATATACAATTTCTGTACAAAAATCTTAACTCTGAACAATGAATTGTATGTATTCTACTCGACAAGCAATTCTAAAGAAAAACTTTGTCACAGCGCGGGTTGTGCCGGCTGAGGTGCGGGGGAGCGGGAGGGGAGAATTTAATGCAGTGATTAACCGAACGCTCACACAGATGCGACACGAAACAATCTTTGCCTATTTCCATTTTGTCTGAGAGTAAACTATTTAATTTTTTCTTGATCTCGAAAGTTTGCGCATTTGTACTGAAATATTATTGTATGTAAGTATTGCACTGTGAATTTAACCTATAGCTGACGCTGAAGCTTTATGAAGCTGCCATTCAACTTAGTATTTTGGTTTTGTAGGAAGATACAAAATAAATGAGTTAATTAGATAAAACTTCAAATCATTTAAATACAGTGAACATGTAAATAATATCTCCCACATTTAACTAAACATGTAGTATTTTGTCGATTGCAGCGTTTGATATCAATTTTATGTATTACAAAACTAAAGCACCTTTTCTCTCCGTTGCTCGCGATCGACTAAACAAGTTGTGGACAATTGACCGTGACGTAGTAAGATATTTTTTTAGTATACAATTGCTTGTCTAGTAACTAGTAGAATACATAGGACGTCATTGAAAAATTACTGCCATTGCAGGGTTACGAATTAAATTAATGTATTTTTATATTCCACTGTTTTATTTAATAGTAATAATATGAGTTCAGTATATTTATATAGCATAGTAATAATGCGAGTTATATTTTATAAAGGTAGAAAATTGTATATAAACGTATAAAAAGTTGGATTTCTTGTAACTGTCTGTAGTCTGGTATTTTATATGCTATCTCATATCTATCGTATAATCCACATCATGCTGCAGTAATTTCCCAATAATTACGCTCAATTTTATAGAGCAGATCTTTAGTGATATTTTGATATATGTACTGCAATATAAAAGCAGTTCATTATTCGCATCAAATCGTAATTAAATTCCAATTATGTAATGACATTATTACGACAAATAAGCGTACAATTAACACCGTTTATTTTAACCACCATCCAGTACAATTATTGCTTTCGGTTGGAAATTTATTTTACAAATGGTTTATCTCCATTGGCTCTTCCGTTTCATTTATTAATTTGATATTTTTATGTACAAACTGCGAATAAAACGCGACTACTTAAAGTAACGATATGGCAACATATAAATATAATTTAACTTACATTATTGCATTTAGATTTATGCTCGGTACGATTATCTACATTTAAAAATACAAAATGCATGTTTTGCAAAAAAATATTTTTATTCAAATTAATAAGAATAAAATTAATGTGTATAATGATTATTTCCCTGCTAACAGACGGAAATATACTACAATGAATTAATATACAGCTGGCGATATTATGTGAGTATATATAATTGGCTTTATGTCATGTAAGGCGACGATATACTTATATACATCTTTCTTAAGCTGAAGCTTTCCACACCGCATAAAAAAATTATCACTTAATGTATTGCAACTAATTAATTTAATCAATCGTTATTCATTACGCTCTACTTTCGTAAAATATATATATATATCTTTCAAATAATACTACTATGTACTATAATATTATATCGTCGCTCTAATGACACGTTATTTATTAGCAAAACATAATTAAAATTCTTTTGTTTTGCGTCGCCGCTTCTCACTTGTTTTGTTTACGCTTTTTCTAATTACTTTCCACAAGTTGTACTGGATGGCGTTTATGATTTGTTTAGCTTTAATTCTTTAGAAGTTCGGTGTTGTAATTAGATGAAGAAGTTTTTGTCCTTTGTCCCAGTTTAATGGATGTTTTACGGATAAACAAACTTCTATTAGATAATAATAGATTTTTTCATCAATTTTGTTCGTAAGTAAGCTATGTATGGAAAACATTACGTACAAGTAATATTAATATGTATCTTATGTATCTAACAAGTATGTATCTTAATGTACTTTTATTAAATTATAAATAGATATGTTACTTACACAATAAATAAAGTAGTTACTGGTCTATAATTTCAAAGAGTAAAACTTCCTGTTGCGAATTACTCTTACCCACGAAGATGTTGCAAAGAAATATTTTTTTTTTTTTTTTTATGTACTAAGGCGGCAGACGAGCATACAGTCCACCTGATGGTAAGTGGATACTGTCGCCCATAGACATCCGCGATACATGCCAACATTAGTCCAAAATGACAAATGTTGGCACGCCCCCGGATGCGCTGCCTACCTTTGGAGATATAGGAATGGATTTGGAGAAAGGGTTGTGAAAATGGGCAGGGATAGGATGGGATGGGAATGGGCTCTGGCACATCTCACTCACTACCGAAACACGTACGTACATTGGGGAAATACGACAAAGTGGGAAATGAAGTACATTTCAAGGTAGTCTTCTGTGAGAGAGGGGTAACGTGGCCAGTCGAGCGCGCCCAGCGGCTGTTGGATTGCAGCGTGCACTCTCCCCCTTCTAGATAAATTACTCCTAGAAATTACTAGATGGTATACTTATTAGGACACTAGCGATGCCAGCGACTTCGTTCCCGTGTACTTTAGAGTGATTCTCGCGGGATCTGGATAAAAAGTATCCTAAACGTTAACCCGGCACATAAGCTAAAGCTATGCGAAGTTTAATTAAAATCCGTCCAGTAGTTTCTGCGTGACGCGCATTTAGGCAGACAGACAAAAATTTAAAAAAATATCTGTTTTGGCCCTGTGTTGTTCGTAGAGTACAATGCAATATTTTTCCCAAAAAATGGCTGTTAAGATTTTATTATATGTATAGATGGCCCGAATTATAACGAACAACATTATGCGTTAGATTTTGATACTTACAAATTCATTAAAAACGTATCAAATATGAAGCATACAATTAGCCAATCGAGCGCTTGAATCTATATAAAAAATACTTCGCTGCTCTTTATCAACTTATTCAATAAACAGCTAAGTGGCGTCAACTGAAATTACAACATGGTAGAACAAACCTATTCATTCTGTTGGAGCCACAAATATTAAGTTATAAATAAACGCTTGATTACTGAATGATTGCTATTGTTTGTGAATGGAGGCATAATTTTAACCAGTCCTTTTCTCCTGTATGAGATGTATATGATGACCTTAAAATGGCATGCTTCTCAAGCGGGTTGGCGAGTTCACTCTTTTAGAGGTTTCTCAGTCCTTTATAGCGGCTTTGCAATTCTTAGTCGCCTTTTACGACACCCTTGGGAAAGGATGGGATGGTGCTATTCTAAAGCCGGTTGACACCACACGCCTAGAAAGGAGACTAGTACCTCAGACCCTTAAAACCTTTTTGTACTCTTTAAAGAGAGTAATAGTGTAGGATCTGTTAGAGTAAATATTACACATTAGAACAATATACAAGGTGTGTTTGAACCTTTGCCGAATCCTGAAATCATGGATTCTGCCCATGATTCTGGATTCAAATGAAAATTTTACAAATCTTTTTTCCAAAAAAAAAAAATACATTTTTTTTTATTTTATTAAATTCGCCAAATAAATACAAAGCCCAACAATTGGTATTTTTGATAAAAAATATTTAACATGAAGTACCTACTCTTAAATTAAAACCATATCACACTTACCCCGAAATTTTCCCAAAATTCGTCCCAAAACTGACGCGGCGACGACACTTACATATTAAAACGCAAAGTAATTATGTCAAATGAATACAAACAATGACATTCGACAAAATGCCGGCTTCTGATAATTAAACTAAATTAACTCTGCGCTAATTGCAGAGGTCATTCGGCGTTATTGATAAAATCCAATCAGTTGCCAGCCAAATGATGTGTTAAATGAAATTTTCATTAATTTCTCCGTGATTTACTTAGTTTTTTTTTGTTCTAGAAGTGCCTGTATATTTTGCATGGTATTCCACAATCACGGTTTAGCTCAGCTCCATATTCCTCATGTTAATGAAAAATTAATTTAATATTCGATATCAATTAATAATATTTTAATAATAAACCTATAATAAGTCCTACCCGTGAGACATAGACCGTTCTAATTACGAGGTTTTCAGGTTATGGATCTACCACGCGAGCCTACAAATTTTCTTTTAATTTCTGGGCATGTGGGTTTCCTCGTGATATCGTCAGACTATCGTCAAGAAAATTCATGAGTACGGGCCGAGTTTTTTTTATAAATCACGACGTCACGACACGACTGAGAATATAGATCCCTAGCTAGCCTTATTCCGCTCTCAATTTACTAATAAATTGCGATATTTCTTTAATATTATATAAAAAAATATATTTATGATGACATTATGCTACCATGATTACGAATACTTCAAATAAAATAGCTTTTTGCAATAAAAATATAAATTTGAGAGAATAATAAGATGATATTAAAATAATAAAAAATTAAAGATGCTTGAATGTTTACACTTTGTAAATACAAAGTATAAACATGACAATTTTCCGAAGAAATTAAGACAGTAAACGCAAAATTAACGTTATCATGAAATTCATCACAAAGGCACCAGTATAAATTGAGCTCCAAAAAATCTCATTGATTAATTTATGCATCTGATTCGAAGGTAGAATTCAGGGGGCGAGGTAGGCCTATCTAAGCCGGTGGTGCTTATTACATTTGACGTCAAATATTTGAATAATTTAGTAAACCTACGGATTGGATATAGCCTATAAAGGTTTACGGTAATGCTCGCGTTTTATAATAATATGTGGCTATTAAAATGTTAATTTTGCCTTAATGAAAGTGGGTTTAGTACGGTGCGTACGAGTATAAACAGGGATTACGGGTGGGAAGGCACTTTTTACTGCCTTGCCCTGATTCCAGCAAGTTACGACTCTATGTACCTATGTATTACAATACACTGGATACGGTATTTGCCGTTTGAAACGATTATGATGCAAAAATATGAGCTATTTTAACGCCAACGCTCTAATAGGCTTGTGTCGAGCACACATGTTTTATTTTATTAACAACAAAATATTCACAGCTAAACAGTACAAAGCTTATTGCTAAAAGCGGGTTTAACTATGTACACAATGCAAAAGAGATATGGCCTAAACTATCGCGTAAGACTCAGCTAAATGCATGTGTGTCTATGTGTCTGTGTAAGTGCGTGAAAAAAAAACCGATGTTATTTAATAAACTATATTGTTTGCTTTCAATTTTTGAAATTAATGGACTGATTGATGGACTTGCCACTTTATTTTCCTGATGTAAAAAAAACTATTTTAAACATCGACTGATGAATGGCACGTTCAATTAACAGGTGAAAGGCTTCTTAATCAGGGTTCGTAAAAATCCGATGTTTATTATAAATATCAAACTATTTGATACATCTATACTTAATATTATAAAGAGATAAAATTGTGTGTTTGTTTGTATGTTGGGGGTAATCTCTGAAACTACTAAACCGATTTCAAAAATTCTTTCACAAATAGGAAGCTACATAATCCGTTTCTAATATAGGCTATATTTTATTTTAAAAAAAAAAACCGAAGCGAAGCGAGGGCGGGTCGCTAGTCATATATATATATATATATATATATATATATATAAAAAGACCCGAATTTCATTCTGTAAGCGGTGTTAATGTGTCAATATATATATATATATCAATATAAATATCAATTGATATATGTTGTGATATATAATATATCATGATATATATCAGCGAACGCTGCTTCTAATGTCCAATATCACTAACCAAAAATACATAAATTATGTCTAAATAAGTCATTGCTATTTTATTGATGCAACAGCGAATTCCCTAAACGAAATGAAAAGTGTTGAATGGAATGTGCACACCACACAATAGGTCAATGCATAATTCACTACTAAAGTGATGTAGGTACGTCGGAAGTAATGACTATATTTCCGAGAAATTACGTCCCATCCAATTCAACTGTCAGATATTGCATGACTAGTGAAATAAAGTGTTACAAATATAAATAAGTACAATAGTTCTGCAATCAGCCCCCAAGAACGCCGTCAAAATACAACTACGTGACCACGCCGAGGTAGCAAACTGATTGTTTTGTGGAAATGCGATGAGTTTTTCAATTCAAATTCTCCGTAGGTACATCGTTTGAAATTAATCTTCTAGGTAACTTATTACGTATGTAATCCTTGAGCTATAAATATGACCGTAGGCTTAATACATCTGATCGATAAAACCAGTAATTCGTAAGTTGATTAAACTCCAAATGAATCAGCGAGTCCATGACTACCACACATATACATTTGCTCCATTTACATTGCAGTAAATTACTTGCCGTCAAACTTTCCCCAATCTCTGCATAATTAATTTCGCGCAAGTAACTTGACGAGTAATTGCATCGAGGCTTTGTCTTTCCCTTACTCGTTTTAACGACTAACTTATGCTAACTCCGGATTATATGTCCAAAACTTCTTATCCATTTATGAGATTGAGTTTCAACCTATCACAGAGTCGTTTTGCTAATTCTTGCCAATAGTATTATTATTTTTAATTTTGAATTGCAATTAAAAATTCGTGTTGGTTTTGTTTTTGGGATTTTATTATACTTTTGTTTTTTTATGACTTTTATTTTTAGCAAACATATTTTTAGGAATGAATAGTATTTTCCGATTTACATTTTTTGAACCCGACTAGACTGTGCTGTATTGTCAATTTTATTTCTAAGGCTGTTTTTACACCATATTTTTTGTTTCTAGTTAAAAACATATATTATGTAACATTATCTGAGCAAAGACCTTATTGTCGGTTCTTATTTCTCAAATATTGCGATTTTAGTGGATTTTTTTCATTGCTTTATCTTCAAAATCAGATGAATTAATTATCTTCAAAACGGAATTAATTATAACTTAGAAAATTTCAACCAAAATCAATAAGTCTATACCGAGTGCTTAGATAAGATCACATAGTAAGTTTGTCGTTTGTCTTTTAAAATGAAATCCGTTCATTTAAATGTTTTTTTTTTGATGTTATTAAAGATGTTTTTTACTTTTATTTCACATTTATCTTTTGATGTCTGTGTTTTCTGTTTGCCTCAAAGAGAGACAGGCCTATATTACATACGTCATTTACCTATTACGTGCATTATAATTGTTTAATCGTACATTATAACTGTTTTCTGTCAGGGTGAGGCGCCGGATACAGAAATCGGACGAGTATACGTAATGGATCCGGACGACTGGGATTTACCGGATAAGCGGTTCATGTGGCTGCCATCGTATGAGCAAAGAACATCATTTTTCGACATACATAGCAACACTGGCATGATCACCATGAAAGAGGGAACGCCTAATGGAGTCTACTTGCTGAGGTTCAATGTAAGTATTAAATCAACCGTAACTGCAACCAAGCCTTTTAAGATCCCCTTCTGGACTCGGACCTCCTCATATACACTGTCTAGTGCACGAGGGATGTATGGATATAAAACGTCAGCTTTGTTATCCCTTAGTCGTCTTTTACGACACCCGAAAACGAAAGCCGATTCGAAAGCAGGCCGACAGGGCCAGTAAGTATTGGTACTTGGGTTTTATTAAAGGTATATAAGGAGAGTACTTTGAATGTACTTATGCGATAGAAAACATTGCAGAATTCATATGGGAATATGTACCAAAACTATTTCAGTCCAGTAATACTGGAGCAACAACCCATGTGTGTTGCTGTATGTATTGTGGTACGTCCTTTAGCTAAATAAAACAAGCGGTTTAAAAAAGCTTATAAGTAACGACCGATCGAGGCTTCAGCTTTGGCCAAAAAAAGCACATTTGGCTCCGCCAGAAGCCGAAGCCGAAGGTTTGGCCGAACTTGAAGTTTTGTATCCAACCGCTGAAAACGAACGAACAATTACGAATGACGCCAGCGCAGTGCGCCCCCGGGTCGCGCGCGGGGCATGGTGGCGTGGAAGTTGGAGCAGGAAAGGTGCAATTTATTTACTTAAAGTTTACTTACAATTTATGTCAACAATATAATGCATAAAAGAAAATAACGGTATAGAATTTACATACGTATACCGTTATTTTCTTTTTTAGACCTTTTTTAGTCAGTGTACTAAGATTTCTAAGTACCGATTGAACCTTCGGCTTCGGCTTCGGCTTCAGCCGATGGTTATGACAAAACCTGAAGAATCGGGCTTCGGCTATAAACTAACCCTCGGTCGGACACTACTTATAAATAACTATCAGACGAGGAATAGACTGTAGGATGTGGTAATAAATAATCAAGGTAATTAGGAATAGGAGGTTCGAGTGATTACCTACGTTCTCAGCTACCCTAAATACTCGTATTTACGTTATTAATTGACATAATTAGAGACTAAACTCATTAGTTAATCAATCGTTATTAAATTAAAAGTGCATTTATCAAATTAAAAGACGGGTTAAATATATATATATGTTGTTATAAATATATGTTTAAATATTTACTAATCATCATTTAAGATGCATACGTTTCATCGCACCTCCCACATGCTTCTCTGTTCAACCCATACGTTGGCTGGTAGAGAATGCCTCCAGGCATTAAACTCGCCTTTAATAATTCTCGGTGTTATTATTAGTTCAAGTTGTGTTGTATAAGACGTTATGCAGTCTGCATAGAGGTTAGTTTTGAACTACTCGATATAAAGTAAGAATAACCTATTTGTCTCTTAGACATAGAATGAACGTCTTAGAAAATGTTTATTTACCTAAGAATACAAATGACATTCATATATTTTTATTATAGGTGACAGAAGAGAACGAGCCTCTGGTGCCATTCCACTGGGTGGAAGCAACAGTCAATGTGACCATCAAGGAGATCCCCGAGGAAGCCGTCGACAAGTCCGGTTCGATTCGCTTCGTCAATATCACGGCGGAGGAGTTCATAGTCGCTGAAGAGGATGTGAGTAGATATCTCTTAAAATGCAATGCAACCAGCTCGGTCAGTATCCACTGCTGGACATGGGTTTCCTCATGTATACTGTCTTGTGCATGTAGGATGGTGTTGCAGGTGTCTATGGTCGCCGATGACCACATACTATATATACTATGAACTTTGTGACTATACAAATTTGCCACAAAGCAATAAGCCCGCCCGCCTGTTAGACGCTAGCTATCTATATTTCAGTTTTGTTACTTGCTAATAAATTATTTATTATTATCATTAAACATTCTATTGCAAAGGTCATACATCTCTCATGCACAAGACAATTTGCATGAAGAGGCCCAAGTTCAACAAGTTCAAAGATACTGAAAGGGCTGGTTGCATTAGAAATGCTATACTTAGAGGTTTCATAACGAAATATTGCAATTAGTAGTCATTTATAATCATCATAGTCACTAGAGTATAGGGTTCCCAAACTAATTCACCTTGGAGTTCTTTTTATAATAAAAAAATCTTTGCCTTCTGAATTCTTAAAGTAACTAATGGGAAAGAAAAGATCCAGTGATCAATATGAACCTGAAATTTCAACCGCTCCATCGAATTAATGACCCCTAGAGGCAGGCAGTATTATCCATCTTTAGTCATCCTTTGTTCCTAGCTAAAATGTTAACCGACAATACTCAACTAAAATTCGTTCATCTCCTTCACTCAGGGTACAAGTAAAAAGGACAAACTACACCGTCGTCTATCGGAGCTATACAACACATCGATGGATAACGTGGACGTGTTCACGGTATTCAACAAGCCCACAGTGAAGGACGTGTATTTAGACGTTCGGTACTCGGCTCACGGCTCTCCGTACTACCCTCCTGAGAAGTTGGATAGTATGGTTACTGGGATACACGACAAGGTATGTACTATATTTCTTTACGTTCCTTTAGATTCCTCAAAAATATAATAGGTTTCTCGTGTTTAACGTCAGAAAAATTCGGGAAAACTGAAAGTGCTTTTTTCTATGGGATTTTTGTATTAACTCATTGTATTATTGAAATTTGGACAGGACAACGTCTGTCGGGTCAGCTAGTTGTCAATAAACTTTCTCAAAATTTTAGTGACCGCTTAGCCCAGTTGGTCGGTAAGTGTGCTAGTTATGTAAGGTCCCGGGGTTACGAAAACCTTTTATCCTCGTATACTCATATTTTTACCTGAAAAGTCGAGTACCTTATAGTGTCATATTCTATACTGGAGCGACTATTGCTTACATCTGTAATCTCAGCACTCTACACGCGTACCCTGAGTGGTATTGAATAGGCATCCATAACCAGCCTTTTTAACCCTACGGCCTTAAAACATCACGCTGGCCAAACGGTTTGACGTCCACTCTTTAGAGGTGGTGTAGTTCCTCAGGGTTTACGGTAGCGGCTTCGGTTTATGGTAGCGGTTATCCTTTAGTCGCCTTTTACGACACCCACAGCAAGATATGGGGTGGTGGTATTCTAAAGCCGGCCCACACCACATGGCAAATTTCAGACGGTGAAGACATCCTCCTTACCGGTTACTATGGCAACCCCATGGTTGTAAGTTCGAATTATTTAGAAATAACCTCAAAAAGAATGAACTCGGCAACTTTCAATGGCCACTTTGCCGTTTCATGACCTTTAATCTTCCCATGGTAAAACACCTTACAGTAAACTTCCTTACAGCTGGAAAAAGAACTCCGAGCCAAGATCTACATGATAACAATCGACGAATGTCTTATCGAGAAGGAGCAATGCGAAGATTCCTGTCGCAACGTGCTCATTAAGAACAATGTGCCTCTCTCCGTGTACACAAACACCAGTAGTTTCGTTGGAGTTTCTGCTAGAGTCGAGTCTGAATGTACCTGTGAAGTTAATGAGCCGATCATCTGCTTGAATGGAGGTAAGAAGTTTGAAGAAATGTGTTATATTATCTAGGTATCTCAACGATAACAAGTAATAGTACTTTCTACAGCTCTGTATTCTTTATCTTGCGATTCATACCTTCTTTTTATTTTTTTTAACATATACAAATGAAGTGCACATACAAAACAATTTATTGGTGTCATAAAACTGTGTGTTTATCATATTTAGAAGTTATTTTTTGTATATAGTAGGTACTTTTTAAATTTATTTTTAATATATTTATGTATTTTTTCTTTTATCTCTAATGGAAATTCAACTCCGATGGGGCAGGGAAAAACACCTTCAGAGAATTCATCGATTCCCGACCCCGGGAGTTCTATAGCAGTGGCATCAATTAACTTCCATTAAAATGGCAAAAGTGCATTGATAACAATGGACAATATTTCGATTAATTAAATATATAAATTTCACACAAAAAAATATGTGATTTTTTCATATATAAGGGAAATTTCATAATTAGTATTAATTATGTGATATAAAATCCCGGTGTCCCATCCTTCTTAATCCAATCTTACTCGTAAATTTCTTAAATTTCTCGCGGCGCATCCGAGGATCTACTAACGTTTACCATTATTGACTGATGTTGGCATTTATCACGGATGTTAATGGGGTGACAGGACAGTATCGGCTTACCACCCGGGGAATTTTGCACATTTGCCTTTCTATAAAAAAAATATCCCCTTTATTTTACACCGGAATCCACTGATACTATTTTAGTAAATGACTCAGGCCGAGTCATAACGCTACGAAAAAATATTTTGTATGTTGATGTTAAAACATATAATTTTATTTTTCCAAACCATAAGTCATGCTTTTAAACCACGCTTTCCCAAACATGGTAGTCCTGGGTATTCACGACTCCTCGGAGTGTTTCGGCTCACTTAATCCGCCTCCGCTCACGAATCCGACTCCTCTTAACGATTCCTTGACTCCTTTGATTCACCTACTTATATTTTATAAGTGCCTGAGAGCGACTCATTCGCTTTGCATCATGTTCGTTCATGTAACTCAGCAATCCAAAAATGAAAGGAATATATAACTCCTCGGAGTCGATAACAGTTAGCCGGAATCATTAAGAGTTTCGGCTCCGCTCGCGGTTTCGGATCTTTTGATTAATTGAATCCGGAGTTACCCGTCGCTAAAACATGGTATTTACCATGTTTGGTAAAGCGTGGTTTAAAGGCAGGAAAACTATCTACAAAATTAATATTATTTCCCTAGGTACTCCTTTCGCGGACAAATGCGAGTGTCCCGAAGGTCTCTCCGGGCCTCACTGCGAGCAGACCTCCGTCGGTTTTCATGGCGACGGCTGGGCCATGTATCCCTCCCCTCCAGCGTGCCACGAAGGGCGAGTCACTTTGACTGTGACGTCACACTCCGGAAACAGTCTTATCTTTTACTTGGGACCACTGAGACACAACCCACTGCTTGATGTTCAAGGTTAGTTAGTATAATGCTGTTTAACATTTGAGGATTACTCCTGTCTAGGTTTCTATGGTTTTTATGGTAACCGAATGTATCGCCGACAAATTACCTTCATTGTGACGTCCACAGATCAAACAAAGTACATAGATAATTATCCATCTATCCTTGTGGAAAAACTGTATGTACATGAATGGTGCTAATTGTATAAATATAATGCTACTGTTACGAGTAAAGGAGAAGTAATAAGTTCATTTTAAAAGCCTTTGCTTTATTTATTGACTTAAAATCAATTACGCATTTACTGCCAAAAAATATCGGCGGCGCACTCGCATACCCCCTGGTGTTGCAGGTGTCCATGGGCGGCGGTAACACTTGCCATCACGTGGGACCGCTTGCTCGTCCGCCCACTTATCTATAAAAAAAATACTAAGTGTAACATTAATATTTCCTAATATTAATAATTAATATATAAGGTTTTCTAACAGAGATCGCTATGCTAACCGCCTTTTGTGCATTTCATGTGTTACAATATCTTTTAGCCTCTTGTTTTAGTGTTCAATAGAGTTTTATCTGTCTGTATAGAGGTTGTGACCTACACCTATATTGTGGAAAGTAAGAAATGATTGTTAAGAATGCACCCGGTTCGTTCGGTATCCGAATATGTACATACTTTGCAGTTTAAGTTGTTTGTTCTGTTAATGTGTTCCGCGAGTGCACCCGTCACGTTCTCCGTGCGAAATTGCACTGAAGTGACGTATGCGGCCGCAGTGTATCTAACCCCGCGTCGCATACGTCACGAAGAGGTGTTCCGGAATCTATCTATAATTTCGGTTTATATATAAACTTTTGTTTTTCGCTATTCTAATATAACTAAAGTTCACGCAAACGAAGTCGCTGGCACCGCTAGTTCAAATAATAAAACAGTCTTAACCTGGCACATAAGGTTATAACTATACCAAGTTTCATTAAAATCAGTCCAGTAGTTTTCGCGTGTTCAGACTAACCGACAGAGACAAAAATTGGTACATTATATTGCAATCACATTTTTCAAAAAATATTTGATGTACCTATAGACACGGCACTCATACGATTTTATTATATGTAGTTATATGTACATAGAGCAGAGCATTTATAGAGATACATCTCTTATTTATAACGGGGGCATGAAACGTTCCATGATGTTTTTCACTACAATATACGAGCATGCTGACAAGACATAATGATTACAAGTAATTTTCATAATGCCCTATTCAGTTAAAATTAATTTATATAATATTTCCGGGTTGAATGGCTCTCATGTGGAAATGAATTTACAGAAACGAAATTTATTCACACATTTCCTCCCAAGAAAAACAATAAAAACTTCTCAACAGTAATTAACTGGCTAGCGGCATTTCTTCTTTCCTTGGCAATTTTCTCTTCGAATGGAAACAACTCTTCGACGATTGCCAAATTGCCATTCGAGTTAAGTGGAGTGTATGTTACTTAATAAATCTAGCAAAGAAAATCTGGTCTAATTTCCTTAGAAAACACGACAAAGAGTCGTTAAAGTTTTGCTAAAATAATGTGTTTAATTCTATTTGATATTCGTAAAATGTAAACACTTGACGATATGGAAAAGTCGATGTTATTTCATTTAAAATAGTAACACAAGTAATAGCAAAGTGGGACAAATTAAAAAAAAGCAGGTTATCACTAATAATTTTGATACTTGAATTCAACGCTAGGCTAATTTTATTAATGAATTCAAATATCAAAATTATTTTTCCTGCCATTTTTAGTCTTAACCTATTTTTTTTAATTTGCCGCACTATTCCAGTCGTAACATTCATTTGTCAGACTACGTGTTATGTATTTCATTTCAGCATATTTGCTTAGTAATAATGGCTTAGTAAATTGGGTTGCTTCGTAATGGCAACTCGTAGTAAATACTTCTTTATCCAACGCGGCTCTGTCAGTAATATTTAAGATTTTATTAACCCAATCCGCAGTCAGCTCTTAAGTGAGTAATTCTTAATTAGCTCTCTCCTTTCATTAAGCTAGATTGGTATTTATCTCACTTAAGAACGATCATTTAACTAAAAACTAATACGAAGTAAGAACTTCCTACGCCTGCGGGAAAACTTATTGAACTTCATTATACCATTCCTAACTAGGAGTATAGTAAAGCACAACAATATAGCTAACAACAATGAATATGTCACAGTAGATTGGCGTAACGACTTGAATAATGATTTCCGCACGAAAATCATAATAGACTTTCATTCGAGCTAGAAAATTGTGAGTTTATGCTTTCAATGTGTGGTAGTGTGTGTGCGCGATAGTGTTGCGTATTCATCGATAGTTGATAGTCGATACCTACCATAAATTATGTTATTTTAAAATTTCTACAGCGAATTTATTTAAAACCATATTCGATACCTACTACTTTGACTTACTATGTTGTATATTTAACTTCTACTCCGTGTTGCCTTCAGTGTCTAGTTTATATGTGACTAACGACCCACCCTCGCTTCGCTTCAGTTTCGGTTCAGTAATTCCAAAGATTACCCCCAACATACCTACAAACACACAATTTTACCTCTTTATTATATTAGTATAGATTGGTAGCAGACAAATAGTAGGTTTGTGTACAGATACACACACTCTTTGTGTTAAGTATAGGTGTACAAATAAGTTTCCGCGGTTTTTTATAAAAAATTAGGAATTTATTGTGAAGGAACAGTACATTACGTTTTATTCAAAGTATTTTCCATCATTTGCCACTACTTTTCCCCATCTTTCTGGCAACATTCGGATACCCCGTCGAAAAAACTCTTCATCTTTTGACGCTATCCACAAATCTACCCAATTTTTGGTGTCTTCATATGATGTGAAGCGCTGCTCAGACAGACCATGTGCCATCGACCGGAACAGGTGATAATCGGAAGGGGCTAAGTCTGGTGAATACGGCGGGTGGGGTAAAACTTCCCAGTTGAGTGTTTCCAAGTATGTTTTTACCGGCGCCGCAACATGTGGACGAGCATTATCGTGTAAAAGAATAATTTTGTCGTGTCTGGAGTAGTAATGGGCGCGTTTTTCCTTAAGTGCCCGACTCAATCTCATCAATTGTGTTCGGTAGAGAGCTCCAGTAATGGTTTCGCTTGGTTTCAGCAATTCATAATACACGACACCAAGCTGATCCCACCAAATACACAGCATGAGTTTTTTTCCATGAATATTCGGCTTAGCTGTCGATGTTGATGGTTCGCCGGGCTTAACCCATGACTTTCTCTTCTTTGGATTATCGTAGTGAATCCATTTTTCGTCACCAGTGACTATACGATGCAAAAAACTCTTTTTTTTATTCCTGGCAAGCAGCATTTCACTCATGCATAATCGGCGTTCAACGTCTCTCGACTTTAGTTCATATGGAACCCAATTTCCTTGTTTTTGAATCATTCCTAACGATTTTAAACGATGTGAAATTGCTTGTTGAGTCACTTGTAATGTAAGTGCAAGTTCTTTTTGCGTTTGGGACGAATCTTCCTCCAATAGTACTTCTAATTCCATGTCTTCGTACACTTTCGGCCTTCCACTGCGTTCTTTGTCCTTCACGTCAAACTCACCGTTCTTAAACTTTTGAAACCATTCCTGACAACTTCTCTCACTTAAAGCAGCTTCACCATATGCTTCTAGAAGCAATCGATGCGCCTCAGCTGCAGATTTTTTCAAATTAAAGAAGTAAATCAGAAGTTCCCGCAAATGATGCTTATTCGGCACAAAACTTGACATTTTTGCACGAAAAAAATTACGTGATGCTGATACGGAATCACTTGTACTTTAAGGTTATGGTGTTGCCAGATGACGAAACTTGGGATATTACGTTTTACATCTGATAATTTCTCCATAACCTTCTGGTGGGGCCATCTTTTGACAAACCGCGGAAACTTATTTGTACACCTATGTTGTGTATGATAACTAATGATAAGTATATTAATCGAAATTATGAAAATCGTCATATCATGATTCATGAATTGATTATGAATTTCAAAAGTTTATGATCTATTTCCAATTATATTTACCTATAGTGTTGAAAGAAAACACGGGGAAATCCATGTGTTTTTGTGAGAATTTAAAAAGTCGATTGCTTATTAGATATTCATCAATTTGATTGGGACTGCAAGGTGGATTATAAGCTCATAATACCTTAGTCGAAATCGGGAATTTTCTTTAAATTATAAAACATGACATCGCTTGAAGTTTCTGAAAATAAATAATTACATATGTAGTTTTATCGATATTTAGTATTGTAAAACAACACTAGGAAGGAAATGAAAGTAAAAACAGCCAATCATGGCGCGTTGTCGCTGCATTCACCAACGTACATACATTGTATGTAGGTACGTATGTGTTACTTATAGTAATGTAATGATTTTTTAATGATCCCGTAATGACTGACAGGGTTGTAGAAGCGTGTTATGATTTATGAAGGCGATCGCGTGATACGAAGCTCGAATCAAATATTTTTGCTGTTATTCTATGTTTAGCATTACACAGTTATTTTATATGGCGTTGTTTTGGTTGGAAAGCGCGTACGGTCTTTGTTTGTACGTAATTAATATCCGTTCGATTGAAAACAGTGTACGTTTAATAGAATCGTTCCTGTTAAACACTGAATAATTGCTTCAAATAATAGAATAATATTTTTTAAAATTGTGGGGTTTTGGGAGCTTTAATTATATGTTTTCCTATGTGTTCGACAGTTTATTGATTTATACTTACATAGAATGCTCCGTGATATTTCCATATTTAAATCAATGTTAAAACGAGCGTTCTCACGTTCGTAAATAACATATTACGGTGATTAATCTATTACATATAATAAAATTGTAACAGGCCGATGTCTGTACATTATAGATATTGAAAAAAAAACTAATATGGGGGGGGGGAGGTCTTTATTAGAGCAACAGAAGCCCAAATAACAGTTTTTAGAAATTTTGTTTGTCTGTCTGTCTGTTTGTATGTTTGTACACGCATCACGCAAAAACTACTGCATTGAATGCAGTTTTCACCGATGTATTGCTAGAGGTCTAACTTAAAATATAGGCTCCATTTTACCGCAGGAAAATATCTTATTCCGATTGTTTTAAATTTAATAACCCGAAGCGAAGTGAGGGCGGGTCGCTAGTCATTAATATTTGTTGATCCAACAGAATGATCCGATTTGTGTACTTGTACTTTGTACTTGCAGTTGCAGTTTGCCGCTTTACCTAGTCGCCTATTGAATATGTTAGACTACACGGGATTCTGTATAACCTCGAACGTTCGTGTTATTAGTACAGATTGAGCAAATAAACTTATTGAACCAAGATCTCTAGCGCGCATTTTATCACAGACCAAGAGTAATGTCATCATTTCGTTCATATAAATATAATAAAAACAATAAACAAAGGAATATAAATATTTCTCCGCAGTTCTCTCCGAAATAAATTCTTTAAGTAATTGAAACATAATATAAATATGTCGTTTGCTGCCAAGGATCATTTTTCGAAGGACTTGTCAACATAAAATACATTATGAAACTCGGGAAAAACTTCTTTATTTATAAGTTGTTTATTCATCCTTATCTTTATTACAAAATAGCTTTTGCGCGCGGCTTCTCCCAGATAGATTTCGTTTTTAAATTAATTGACTTTTCCCGGAAAAACTAAATTAATTTTTCAAGATATAAATATCTTGTCTTTCTATGAACTGCAAGCTATTTTTCTGCCGAATTTCAATGAAATCGATTCAGAAGTTTAGTCGTGAATACGTAACAAACAAATAACTAAGGAGACAAACAAACACACTTTCAGATTTATCGTGAATTGATTGTTTTATTTTCCAACAGACTTCATGTCCCTGGAGCTAGTGGACGGTTTCCCGGTTCTTCTCGTCAACTACGGTTCCGGTACCACCCGACTGAACAATAGTGTGGTTCACGTGTCTGACGGGAAACCACATCTTATCGAAATAGTGCTCATGAAGAGCTCCATAGAGATGTTCGTAGATAGGTGTAAGTTGTCCACGTGTATGAGCCTCGCCGCGCCCACTGGACCTAGAGAAATACTAAATGGTGAGTACTGCAGAATAAATCAGAATTAGTAAAAGGACCATATTTTTAGGTCATCTATTTCGTAGGCGGTATTCATCGGAGCGAAGAAGATATGTAGACGCATTCATACTTTTCTTCAAATTCCAATCATTTTATGTTAGAAAGAAATCAGAGGGGATCTAATTGACTACTGGTGATGTAGCGCGAATTTCATCTCATTGTTTTATTTATTTATACTTCATTGCAAAAGTATTTGATGTGTACAAATGATGGATTTAATGCCTTATGGCACTCTGCCAGTCAAACACCAAATCAAACAGAAAGTCTTCGTTGTCTAACTTGAAAACGTTGTCCCGCACGAACTGATGAGTACAATGAACTTGTGGAACTAAAAGTGCGAAAGAACTAATTCGATACTTGGATTGAAAAAAGTATTGGTTACTACTTCGACTTATCAATAATTTGGCACAACGTTAAGTTTCTTTATAATATGAATTACTTTTCTGTATTTTTAAAACTGTCATCAGCATAACGTCCATTGCACAAATGGACTAAAGTTAACAAATGTCCGCTGTATTAAGTCACCCCGACTAATGACACTATGGCGGCTCGTCCTTTGGCCGTGTATCGCGAATAGACGTCCAGGCAAAACTGTTTGAACGATGTCTCATTAGACATATTCCTGTTCAAAATGGCTCTTTTGCATACAGCTTTAATGTACTTCAATACCAATTTTAATTAAAATTATAATTCTGTACCATATTTGGCTAATTTAATCCTTTCCTCCATAGTAAACGGCCCACTTCAATTGGGTGGCGCTAGCATCGACCTACACAACCTGGCGCGGACATTGGGATGGCGACACATCCCCACCAATCAGCACTTCGTCGGGTGTATAAGCAACTTCACCTATAATGACTTTGTGAGTATAACGACTATTGAATGCTAATGAATAGGCTAAATTGTAATACATTTTTTTCACCCCTAAAAACATATTTATCGTGTCACTATATTCGTCTCTGTGGTATTCAATTATGTGGTATTCAAAAATTATGACATATTTCCCTATAAATATTATATTAATCAAAACGTCTTTATTACTTTTTTTATTTATTTATGTTATATAACCTTCCTCATGTTGTTTCGCATTAAAGTTTTTAAGTAAGTATTTATACTAATGCTTTTTACTAGCTGGTCATTTATTTAACGAAATCTCTCTTCTATTGTCACTATACTGTTAATCATATCATAAAAATGACATCGGCTTCGTTTAGTATTAGTTACTTAAGGAGCGCTTCCTTGTATCATTTCTTTCTTACCTCGAAACACAGAATGTACTCGCTAGTATTAAGTTAATACAAAAGACTATTGACACGAAAGGCATTAACACCAACATATTTTATTCCAACACCTTGAAGTAGCTGACATGAAAAGCCAGCCTCTTATAGCTTGGCCAATCAGATGTGCCCCGTCGACTGATTGAGCTACTAATATACACAGAAATATTTTAGTGTATACTAACGTGTCTCGAAAATTACAATAGTAAAAACAAAGACTATCCTATTCTAGCCAGATATTTTTCTACGTCCCGTCATCCTACCTATTCCCAATTTCTCCCGATCCTTTTTATAAATGCTGATTTCTGCATCCTCAAAAGGTAGCCAGTCAACAATCGCTACGTTTTGGGCATCTCTGGATATCCGCCGCAGTCAAATATGGTAAAACGGTGGATCAGATCTAACGTTCGTCATTTTATATATTATTGTAGGCACTTGCCGCACAAGTTTGGCGACAGTAAAATGGTTTGTCTGCTCATATACCACATATAAAAAGTTATTATAATTTGTATTATTCAAACAGATGTACAACCTCGGCGAACCGTCCGTCCACCACAACGCAGATCCAAGCTGTCAGCGCAGTATGTTCACTGCGGTCACCTTTGGCATCGACACCAACTTCCTTGTCGCTATACTCGTTTGTATCGCGATATTAGTCAGTGAGTACAACTTACTATATCATATCATCAACCTATATTTCTCCACAGTCTGGACTTAAATACAGTCAGTATTTTAACTAATACTTATATAAATAAGTACTGCCATGAAAGAAAAACTGCCGTGAAGTGTGCCGTAAATATAATAATATTTAATATGTACAATGTACATACATATGATGATTAATAAAAATAAAGTAAAAAAGATTAGCCAACACACACGTTCTTCGACTCTTCTCTTCCAGTATATATATGGCTTCCATTCGAGCATTTTTCTACCTCATCGGTTGTCGGACCTGCCCCAGATATGACCTGCCCATTGCTACTACAACATGTTGTTTCTATGTGACCCCAATTACTTTATTATTGACATCAATTACTTTTGTTCTTGACGAATTTCTTCGTTTTGGATCTTATTTTGCAAAGGAACCGAGCATACTCTATCTCGGTTCAGGCTAACCGTCAAAGGCAACGTTTCGGCGCCGTGCGTCATAACTGGCAGGACTTTGATATCGAAACATTATGTGACATCGCCTTAGAATACCACCGCCCCATCTCTTCTCGTGGGCATGGTAAAAGGTGACTAAGGGAGAGCAAAGCGGCTACCACTAGCCTTGGGGAATTACATCGTCTCTAAAAGAGTGGACTCGCCTACCTGCTTCACTAGCGTAGCGATTTAAGGTCAAGACAATGTGAATATGAACAAGGAGACCCATGTTCTGCAGTGGATACTGAAAGGATTATTGTGACATTGTTTTTGACAGATTGTTAGCATTCGCAACCCATTAGTATGTCAATGTTTCCAACATATTAAATGATTAATTAACTACTTTTACAGTTTCCACAGACTAATTGAACCTTTTTTTTTCACAGTACTCCTTTTAGCTGTAGTAGTGCACAGACGTCGAGCAGACGCGTGGGCCGAGAAAGAATTAGACGATATTAGAGAAAACATAATCGCATATGAAGACGAGGGGGGTGGTGAAGGGGACGCGGGGTACGACTTGCACGTGCTCAGACAGATGTACGACGCGCCACCACCTGAAGACACCACGTTTATGCACGCTCCGGGTAAGAGAATAAAAATATCAAACTTAAACTAAAAAAATCCTATATCAGAAAGAATATAATCAGATATGAAGACGAGGGGGCGCGGCGTACGTCTTACACGTGCTCAGGTAGATGTACGACGAGCCACCGCCTGATGACACCACGTTTCTGTACGTACCGGGTAAGAGGAATATTTGTCAAAAATGAACATGAAAAACCTCTTAAATTCAAGTAGATAGATTTAACCTTTAACATCCCACTGCAGGGCACCGGATTTCCCTAGAAAACTACTAGGGGTTTAGGTCATAGGGATCTGACCTCCCATGATCCTACCAATGTTGCGGTTATTCGAACCGAATCATGGGAGGCCGCGCCGTACTTGCGAAAGCTCTATCCGACATGATCCTTCTAGAATCCCTACAAATTCCTACCCCTATGTGAGCCTACGTGGCTACGTTTCTAGACTCGCAAACGTGGGCTTAGTGTGGATTGGTGGATACACGTCCTCCAGATTTTTTCTAAATTCTGGAACCCACAGGAGTCTTCACAATGCTTCTTCACAATTAGTGACAATTTAAAAAAAATAGTATTATATTATACTTTAGTTTAAATTCAGTGGTAACGGGCCAAGGATTTGCATTCACGACTTCACGAATGAAAATCGGGAATTGAAACCACTAGATTGTTACCGCTCTAATTTTTTTTATATATATTATTGATTTTTAAATCAATAGTGATAATATTGATATTATCGATAGAATATCGATATTTAAAATACAGTACAATTCATACATATTTATACATACATACCTATTTATGTATATATGTATGTGTAGTGTTGAATGACGTTTGTAAAAAATGTTATAAAGCAATGAAACAGTCTGATTGTATTCTCTTATTAAATCACTGTTTATTAATTTCGTCATTTGTACAATAAAGAAATTTATCTATCTGTCTATCATCGAATGTGTAGTACAGCTTTCGCTTAGTTTAAAATGTTGTGATTCTTAAATTGTATCTTTTAAGCCAAACAATCTACGGAACATAAACGCATAACTCATAAACTAACTTAATTTCTTTTCTATCCAGGTGTAGTAGGAGCAGGTCCGGATATATCCGGTTTCCTCGACGATAAGAAGTCTGTGTTAGACAGAGACCCGGATATTAATCCTTATGATGACGTGCGCCACTACGCGTATGAGGGAGACGGCAATACCAGTGGCTCGCTCTCATCACTTGCTAGCTGTGAGTATACTCGTAAATAGCAACTTTTTTTCTTTCTCTTTTCTCATACTCATATCTTGTTTGTAAGCATATCTGTTTTATTCTATATTTTTATTATCTCATACACACTGTTTGCCTGAACCTTGCCTGAAGCCTTAAACCATGGATTCCGTTCATGACAGACGTCCAGACGCGTGAACATTTTTAACTAAATAAAATCCTTAGATTTTGAAGAAATTCACAACCCACCAATATTAGAAAAATCTCATTACATCTGATTTTTTTTGCAAAATAAAAAAAAATATATTGTTAGCGTTTTCCTCAAATTTTCACAAAAAAGAGAATGCCCACGAAACTGGAGCTCAGGCCCCCTTTCGAAAATTTACTGCTAAAATTTGCATAATATGCAGCACTATTTGCGAAACTTCAATATGTATGAATATTTTTTAAATCCAATGTGGGATCACGCAGTAAATTCGATAGGAATTAACGGTTTTTAGGTTAGTTTTCGTTGTTTTGATAACGTTTACGAAGTATACTATTTAGTTTATGTTTTTGTGTATTAATAAAAATCGTATTTAAATATTTTCACATAATCAAGATATAATTCAATACCTACAAAACCACTGACGTTTTTATTCAACATTGTAAAATAATGTTTGTCAGAATAGCGAGTACAATAATCTAGAAACAAGATTCGTAAATGCTACTTTAGAGTCAAAGTCATAAATAAGTCTTTATAATCTGTGTCAATACAATTACTAACAAAATTAATAAAATATTATCCCCACAACCAAATAGCGAAAATCTTTCATACAGATACCTTTAAAATATGATACGAATTTATATTACAGTTCGCTATATTCTTATATAGGTATACAGGTGTCTATTAATAGGTACATCTTATATAGGTACTCTATACTATACTCCATCGCAAAATTAGGGACCTATAAATGGGCATTCTCCTTTGCCAGATACAAAACCCAAAAACTGGTTATTAAAAAAATATTATATGTCAATGAACAAAATGAATCGTGAATCATGAGCAGAATCAATTGTTTCATGTTTCGGAAAAAGTTCGTTCAGACTGTATATTTTTATGTATACTATTGTACAATCGAGCGTTTGAACGAATACAAACTCCTTTGCAGCCGATTAACAACTTATTCAATAGGCAGTTTAACCGCAAATATAATGTATTGTAAAATAAACTTTTTCACTCAGTTCGGGCAACGAATGTGAAGTCAATAATAATATAATAAGCCGTTTACAATAATATTGCAAATGATTTTGTATTTGTATAAACGCTCGGCTGGCCATTGATTGTGTGGTCTTGTGGTAATAAATACAATAAATCAATGACATAGTAAATAATAACTATGTTTTACCCAATGCATATAGGTATGTGTGGTTTGTTTTACCCAATGCATATATGTTAGGTATGTGTGGTTTGTTTTCCCTCTTTTATCTAGTATTTAAAATACGCCACAATAAGAATACTTTAATGTCTTACTTCATTTTAATCCTGTAATATTTAATATGCTTCTACTGTGTTACATTACAGCGGAAATTTGTTTCTTAAAATATTCTATCACAACTGTAATTTTTATAAATGCCTTCTATTAACAGCACACCAAGATAATTTCAATTCCCTATCGAGTAATTAAAATAAATATATATAGTTAACGACAATTGACTATCGACATTAATTTTCAGCTTTACACAGTTATTAAAAGATATCGGCGTATTTTTTATTTAAATCCTTATTTTTATTTAATTCTTCGTGCATTACTGTTTTATATATTTACAGCTGAGAAGTAAATAATTATTTATAAGTTCAGTTTATTATTGAATTTTTTACAGTTATGGGTCTTCTAAGGGCTACTTTATGACTTGGGTGAAAAGAAATAAATACTATAAGAAAATTGTTAAATTAGTTCCTAAAAATCCCTGTGATTTACTGTGGGAGGCATGTCCTGCAGTGGGACGTTATAGGCTTCAGTATTTCAATCGTAAAGTCCGCTCCGATTAAAGTAGCTGACTGTAGTCCCGACTAAAATAAGTATTTTTACTCAACGTTAAAATTTCATTATTTCGGTGCTTGTTATTCCTTCCCCTTTGCCTACAGATAACTATGTATATGATACATATCCTATTGTATATCCTTGCACGGCGGAAATAAGTTAAACTAAACCGCTTTGGAATGTCGAGTGAAGCATTTAATGCTGAAAACATTTTATCTGAAGCTATCGAGTATCTAACGATTTAATTTTTTATTGTAAACCTAAAGCTATATAGCGCGGTTAAACTTCTTATTTAAAATTGTATATATTCACTTATCAGTTTATTCTTACCGTGCTCGAATATAATATATCGGGTGGAACAGAACGACCGACTTTCCCGAAAATATCTGATTGTGTCGCCTTTTTACCGTTTTCAAAATTAGCTTGTCAAAGTTTAACGTTTAAGTCAAAGTTTATTTTGTATAACAAAATTAAACAATAAACAGGTGATCGGGTAAGCGACATTTTTAGTATTACTAATGTTTTTAAAACTCGCTCGATTGTGGTCCTTTTGACACAAATATTTAGTTCATTATTCTGACTACATAAAATAATTTTAGCAGTGAGCTGAATATCGTAACATCACTAACGATTTTGAAAACAATCTTTAATTATTATTTCATCATGAATCCATTTATTATCCTGTTTCAATAAGTTATTAATTGTGGTGATAAAAGAGGGAGTTCTGAAACTTTAGTAGGACTGTTGGCAGGCGGTGTACATACGAGTACGTTCGGCATTCTACGCGGACGGCTTGCGCATGCATTAGGGTTGACACACGATGGAAAAATATTTATTTTGATAATAAGAACTTACAAAAAATATCTCTAACCATTACGAAACGTTTGGGATATCTGTAATATAATACGATATTTTCGTGAATGTCGGTTGTTTTGTTCCACCTTCACATAGAAGAAACTAAGATATTATAACCCTTGTTGCATAATAAAATTAGTATTGCCGCTTTAGCATATTTTCTAAAACACGAAGTATGTTTTTATATATCTTGCATTAATACATTTTTATATAATAACATGTATTATTTGTGCTAAACGGGCCTTAAACGCATATTTAATTAACATTTGTATGAGGCTTAAATAACTCCAAAAAAGACTGGACTCGCCAATTCATTTGTTGTCCACTCAGGGTAGACAACACCATTTTCATTATCCACTATATTTATATGTTATTTGTTATCGATTTATATATCGGTTTGCGTTTAAGGCCCGACTAGAAGGCAGCACAACACAAACTAAGAAATACTCCTTTTCATAGGTACGGACGACGGCGACCTAAAATTCAACTATTTGTCGACATTCGGCCCGCGATTCCGCAAACTAGCGGACATGTACGGTGACTCTGAGGACGAACGCGCTCCTCACGAGGAGTCATGGTGCTAGCGCCACGCTTGGCTCGTATAGCCACCTTACCTTGACTTTAGGGCCTTCGCCCACCCCGGTGATGCGATAAGACCAAGCTTCGAGATGCCTTACTGCTTATAAGCGTTTTAATTTGACCTGTGTTCCACTGAGTGATATATTTAAGTGTTACGGACCCCACCGCCAGTTAATCTTCAGTTAGGCCCGCGCCTGTGATAATTTACATCGGAATGATTTGTCGCTCAGCACTGTTTAAACGACCGCAAACTTGACGTACTATTAACATTCGGATAGTCTGTATGAGTTAGGGTTGCCAACCTTTTTTGAAAAATATAGTATTTTACTAGTGAAGGTGTGAAGATATGATATATATATATATATATACTACGCTCCCTGAAAATAGCATTATTGCTGTTTTAAAATAAAAAGTAAATACAATTTCAATTTATAGTTATTTTTAATCAAAACGTTTATTTTTGTACTTTTTAGAGTCATAATCGCCTCATTATCTTTTTAAAACACATTATAGACTGCACATAACACATTAAATGGGTTTAATGTGTTATGTGCCGAACAATAGAAAATTAATAAGAACATTACATCATTTTTGACACGTCAAAATGTAGTAGAATTACGTATTATTACTTATTATTATTACTTATAATATTATTATATTATTACTTCAGTAGTATAGGTCTGTACCTATCGAATATAGTATAGGTGTACCAGATCGAAATATAGTAAACTACTATATCATATAATACGGTTGGAAACCCTAGTCTCTGAGCGTTCACGTTGCGCTGCTCAAACGATTTAGTACGGATGTTTAATTAAAATATCAATTCATCTATAAAAATGGGAACTTTTAAGTTTATCGCTGCTATTAGTAATGATTAATTTGTCGTAATGCTAATGACACGGCGCTCCGCTCATTACTTGTTAAAATATAACTTTAGCGATGGCATATAATGACAACTGTCCTTGTTTTCAGTTGAAGACAGTTCTGACTTTATTCTGGCCAATGAAACTTAGCTTAAATAAACAAATGTTGACATGATTTCAAAATGACCAATTATTCAACACGTGTATATCGCTAATAAACAAATCGCTATATGTTCAGATCTCAAAAAGATTAAATAATAAAATGACGTAGTAGCGACATGTCCAGATCGTTTTTGGTCCTTGTAGTGAGACTTAAGTTTCACATTTGCCATTTACACATGTAGGTACATGTACATTGTATTAAGGCTCGTTTACACAAGGAGAGTTTCTCGAACTGTTCGGGCGAGACTATTGTATACGATTGTCGTATGCGACCAAGCTACATACAATTCACGCCTCAACTGTTCACATGATGATATAAGCTCGCATATAACAGCAATCAGATGATGATAACAGTTGTTTATATTAGCTTTTGACCGATGTTCGAGAAACTCTCCTTGTGTAAATGAGGCATTA
This sequence comes from Sesia bembeciformis, assembly GCA_943735995.1. Taxonomy (NCBI): domain Eukaryota; kingdom Metazoa; phylum Arthropoda; class Insecta; order Lepidoptera; family Sesiidae; genus Sesia; species Sesia bembeciformis. The sequence goes on along the minus strand of OX031044.1, from coordinate 5,033,449 downwards.
CTGTGCGTACACTTGAGAACGCTCAGTTGGGTTACCGACGACGCCGCGGCGCACACTACAACAATGTACATGTACGAGCACAACCACTACTAAGCCTATCCAGTCTTCGTCAGACGAAAGAACTATATCACGTTTCATTGGTTAGACTCTAATCTCTACTAGAGTCTTCTATTATTATATATTTATTCTAGGAGTTATTCTATAATAATTCGTATAGAAAATATATAGAAATAATTGTTTTATCCACGTGGATAGTAATGACGAAGTAATCCGTACAAAGTCCGTGAAGTCGCAGCGCGAACGCGGCCTAGCGGCGTTCTCCCGACGTTTCATTCATTAATTCCATTAATGACATTATTAAAGGAATGATTAATGAAAGCTTTCATTAAACGCAAAAATTCCCTTTGAAGCTGCGAATTCCGTCGGGGAACGCCCATTTATTATTACATTTGAATATTCTAATTCTAATGTGTTAATACGTTATAAGAAAATGACTGATTTGTAATCAATTGTATAGGCATCGTTGTTGATGCGCTTTTATTTCTTTGTATGTAATTTTTTATATAAAAAAAAACTGTAAAACATAGCTAAGTATAAGAATTACTTTTTTAATGTTCGTACGACACGGTGTATAAATTATCATGACAAATGACATCAAGGTCATTTCTTCTTTAGTATTATCGATTGGCAGCATTTCATATTCATAGGAAAAAATATATATAAGTATATTTAAGTGCCATTTGTGTTTTTTTTACGATTTAAGTTTTTGTATCAGTTTTATAGCACCAACTGGTCCATTTAACTTTATTTTCACGTATCTATTTCGTTAATTGTAAGTTATACGATTAGTTGTATTTATTCAATGTGATACAACATTTTTGTAGACAATTTTCTATTAATAGAATTTTATTTTAAAATCTGGACAAAAACGTAATTAGTTCTAGATTTCATGTAATACGTGTCTTCTATTAGTTTTAAAATTTTAGACATTTAAGTTTTTTGTAACTTGGAAGTTGAAACATTCTTAGGCATAAAATATTGAAAATGTTACATGGAGTAGAAAAATAAAGTTAGCAATTTGTTGAGTACTCCTTGCACTTAACAACATTATACTAAAATATTCTTTTTACTTATTCGCAATCTTAAGGACAAAAATAATTTATTATTAAAAAATCAAGTGTGTTTTAACTTCCATGTTTTATGAGCTGATATTTTTTCTTTTATGATACGACCTTATTGTAATTCATACAATTGTTTATAATTGATTCAAATAAAGATATATAGACTGACTGATAGCTTGTTCTTTTCCTTTTAGGGGTTGATAGAAGGGATCATTAACAATTAATTAACATCAGAAAAACATTTAGGTCCCAAAATAATTTATTTTCCAGAAATTGCCCTTTTGTGTTTTTTTTTATTAAGTATTAATTTTTATTCACATTTTCTATTTTTTTATATTCCATGTTGATAACACTTGAAAAAGTAAAAATGTAGTTATTAACCATATTTTGAAAATAAAAACACAAAGTACTTTGCGTATATATGTGTAATTTTAAACTAGTGTACCTACGTAATTTAAGACGTGGCTATTGTATTACTCAATAATAGATCATTACCTTATAGGTAATGTATTTTTTATAAGTAATGAGCCCTATTTTTCGCTTTATCCACCCTCTAAAGGGAGTGACATTGTTCAAGCTACCAGTCCATCCTGTATAATAATAAAAAAAAAATGGCGTTAAATCACTAATAGACCTAAACATTGAAAGAGTGAATATAAGATTTTCCTGCTAAAGTATTATCTAAACAAATTAAATATACATTGTTCAGATGTAGACCTGAAGTGTAAATATGTACATTGTTGTTGGCCGGTACATACGGAACGACATCACTAGTTTAAACTTTTGTATGGTTAATGTTAGGTGAATATTCAAGGTGTCTTAAAATTATGCATATCAACGAATTGTAATACTACTTGATACAATATAATCTATTCTGTTGATTTTTAACTTTCAATGTTGACATGTAATCTATACCCTACATATACGTATAAATGTGTGTATATAACACGAAATTACTCTATGTTTATTTAATCGATCTTCGCCCTTGAATATTAAACTAAGGTGACTCCGATGGGGTTAAAAGAGAACAGTTGGGGTTAATTGCTACAACGTAATCGCGCCCTTGTCACAGTTGCGTTATTATTTGAATAAAGTTTACATTAGTACTAATGAACGCGATAAATTCTGGGAATAACATTGTTGTTTCACTAACGATCACCCGCGACATTCCTTCGAAAATGATAAATACAGATTTAAATAAAGAATATTTGCAACCTTTTCAGTCTGAATTTCTAACATAAAGACTAACAACTTTTGTTCTATTACTTTTTTCCACAAAAAACGTTTTTTTTTTATTAAATGAAATCTTTTTCTTCTTTTTCATAAATGGCAAAGGTGCAATTAGCACATTCTGCCAGTGTCAAGTTTTTCTTCGTAATAAACAGTTTCGAAGTCAGAAACGTATCATGTCAACGTCCAGTCCCGTCGAAGTCAGGAGTCGCTCAGTAAAGCGATAGTAAAGTAAAGTAGGTTTACTGGGGACAGAAGAGGACTCCTTGGCAGCACACGAAAAACGCTGCCCTACTATTTTTACGAAAAACGCTTTTTTTTTTTAATATCACAAACATTACGCACTAAAAACACTTTGAAGTGTTTAATAAACTATTACTATTAAACCAAAAAATATGAAATATACATTCTTTATAATAATCAAACAAAAACTAAACTTTACTTTTTTTATAGAGAAAAGGCGGCAGACGAGCATACAGTCCACCTGATGGTAAGTGGATACTGTCGTCCATAGACATCCGCGATATATGCCAACATCAGTCCAGAGTGACAATCGTTCAGACGCCCCGGACGCGCTGCCTACCTTTGCAGATTAAGGAATGGATTGGAAGAAAGGGTTGGGAAAATGGGGAGGGGTGGGATAGGATAGGCTGGATATGGGCTCTGGCATATCTCACTACCGAAACACGTACGTTCATTGGGGAAATACGATAAAGTAGGAAACGCAGTACATTTCAATGTAGTCTTCTGTAAGAGAATGATAACGTGGCCACTTGAGTGTGCCCAGCGGCTGTGGGAATGCAGTGTGCACTCGCCTCCCTACAATATCCCTTTTACTTCTTGAGTTTTCGCCAAAAACGTCCTTAAATGATGTCTTTGTTACTCTGTACTACTCAGTAGTCTCTACATTCTGCTACTGGTGGCAACGCCGCACACTCCATAAACAGCTTCTAATCGAACCGCTACTTTTACATACCTACAATGACCTACATATATTATTATGTAAGTCGGTGCGAGTGAGTGAGCGGTTTGTGAAAAAAGTGCTGAATTTTAAAAAAGTCGTTGAACTAATATACTTGTTAGTTTTCACGAATGAAATTCAATATAAAGAGAGTGCAGTTATTTACTATTTAACTGTATAAAACACTAAAAACCTAGTGCTCCACTTTAAATATGATTAAACTTCAGAAAATAATAAAACTTCTGTAGCGGCCAATCGCGTTTGAACAAATACAAACAATATATTCAATAGGCCAGGTGGCACCAACCGCAAATACAACGTTGTAATAGAAACTCATTCAGTCAGTTAGAACGACGAATATGAGCCTTAAAGGCTCGCGCACATTACAGTCGCATCGTAGCGCAGCGCATCGCACTGCAAAACTGCCACAACGTACATTACAGACGCGCCGGGTCGCAGCTCAACCCAATAATTTAAGTCAGCTGTTGACAGCTGTTCAATTTCTTCACGTCTTCGCACAGAGAATAACTCTCGAATTACGTCCACTAATTGCGCCCGTTCAAAGCTTATTGAGGTGGGCCGCGTCGCAGCGCATAACATCGGCGCTTACATACGGCTGGCAAGCGATCCGCTACGCCAGCGCGCTGCGCTTCGGCGCGATGCGGCCCGCCTGAAGTGTGCGATGGTTTATACAAAATGTATGCAAATGATTCAGGTGGATATGTGCAATGTTATGCGCTGCTATGCGTAATATAAAGTTACATTAGTAACTCGTTTACGAACGCAAAATAAATTAGTAATCGTGCAAATGATATGCCTATCGCCTTTTTCAGTCTATTACACCAATAAAATTAAAGATCACAAGTAACGCCAACAAGTAACGCCATCGTAAAACCACCTCTTTGAAATTCACAACTTTATTATTTGCTATAAACACGCTATTTGATTTCGTGCGAAATTTTGTAAATTGAAAACTTATTTCATTTTGTACTTAAAATACACATTAGGTACCAATATTAGATTTTGTTTAAATTTGTAATACGACGCTCCTTGTGCGATTTTTTATGTTATCTTCAGTGGCGGCGTGAAAGTTATAACTGCTTATAAAATCTAAGTCGTAAAAACTTGAATATTTTAATATTTTATTGATTTATCGCTATTCACAATAAAGGTTTGTATAAAGAGTGTATTTAGGTGGTAAGTAGTTTAAATAGGCCTCGTACATATTGTCGGTAATGTCGCGAAAACTTTTCTTCGGTATTATACGAAAACTGGTTGCCATTTTTAAAAAAATCTTTAACTTTTTCCAATGTTTCATAATCATTCCAATTACCATTTGTGCATATAACTGTGTCACCTCTATTTTAAGAAAATCAATAATTTAACGTCAAGCTAGGCAACTATTCAAACAATATTAACTGTCTTAGGTTTTAGCTGCGATTTTTTCGAAACTATGTACGAAGCTGATTCATTGGTCCATGAGCTTAAAATATTTATTTTTAACCGCAATGTGTAAACCCGTCTAACTTACGATCGGAATCGACTAGTCGGGATATAATCGCATTTAAATATTGAAGTGACAACGAATTATACCCATGAAATATTAATTTATTCCCAACTACTGACTACCCAACCTAACCTATCCTATACTCTATACCCAGGGTTTTTACATACTCAGCCTATTTGAGAATCTGTAACTAGAAATCGCTATTTTATGCATGTTTTGTTTTTGTAAATGTAAATGTAGCGTGGCGCTCGTCGCTTATACCGTCCTGCATCGCGTTGGTTTGCGCACCCGACGCCATTATTATTATTTATAAGATTCTAAGTAAAACTTTCATTATTTCACCTCAATACAAAATACTGGTAAAAATAGCATTTCTTCAGTATGTAATATGAGTATTCGAAGTCCTAATGGAAAAAAAATTAGAAATATTTAACCCGCCATTTTTCTCTCGACTAGTCCACGATCGAATAGCATAAGTAAGGTTATGGAAATGTTTCTAATTCCTACATTCCAAGAAAGGTAAATAAGTATAACTGTTGTGTATTTAATGATAAGTCTCGTCGGATCAATTACTCGTACTTAGCGTCTGTTGGTGAACATTTTAATTGTATAATTTACTAATTTTCTTTGCATAATGGTCACCAACACGTTAACACGCGACACACTGCCATTGTATTAGTAAGGTCTTTCATAAATATCATTACACCATCCGTTTTACACATTCTTTTACGGAAAAATAATGGCTCTAAAACTCCAGTTCGAAAGCCTAATTTCACAAAGATTCACATATAAAAACGATGATAATTTTTTGATGTTATACGGTAAGAGAAATATGTGTGTATGTAATAATTTACCTATAATATGGTAATATTAATGAATTAGTATCTTACAATGGTTTATGTGTTGCTCTGATTTGTAAAAGCTATACCTATTTATTACTGTGCAATAATTTGTACATTATTGCGGAGAGGAATGTTCAATTTAGTCACTTGCAAAAATAACAATATCACAACTCGTTTAGGCTATTGGTTAATGAGTTATCAATATATTTACATTCTTATTTTATTAGAATTTTAACTCATTTAATATATTAATATTAATGAATATTATTATATTGCACAAAACGACAATAAATGATATAGCACGCAATGAATATCAAAATTATCTACAAATTTAATTACATTTTTTCAATTCTATCGAGTGTATAAAGCAATGTTTGATGACGAACTGATGTGTGTATGAAGAAGCAATTATGCTGTCAAGTCTAAGAATATTCTTTATCATAAAGAAAATGCTTTCATTGCGAGTGACTAAATCAATAGAAGTGTTAGTGGATTTTCAGTATGAAGGTATGTAAAAATGATGTCTAAATGATATGATGATGTTAAATGACATAACGGGAGAATATGTACTGTATTTACCAGTAGAGACTGTGTGAGAAAGAAGAGTTCCGACTGAAAGTTTGTCATATTAATTCTATAAGTAGTTATTAAGGACCTATTATTTTTAAATTGTTTATATAGAAATAAAAATATTCAATTCAGCATTGCAAAATAAAGTGATGAAATTGATTTTTAAATGTGTTTTATTATTAGACTTACTCCAAACGACTGATAGCCATTTTCACATATGAGTACACAGGTCGGACATTCATTTCCAACGTTAATCGATTGAGATTGAGTATTATTTATCTTCAACTAGCTCTAGTCCTCAAGTTCGCTCACTTGAAAGACTATTTCCAGATCGATTTCTTGCTCCGTAGATAGAATATATCTAGATGACTTTATAATATTTGAAGTTCGAGTTATCAAGATATTTAATAGTTATGATCCCAAGCAGTTATTAAAATTACATGACCGATTTTGTTAAAAATGTTTTTTTAATTTTTTTTTCTTTTCATATATGACAACATGCCACATTCTGTCAGTGTCAAGTTTTCTTCGTAATTAATAATTTGAAAATCTAAAACGTATCCTGTCAATATCCAGTCCCCCCGGTGTAAGTAAGGAGTCGCTTAATGATTTGACAGTAGATTTACTAAATACAGAAGAGGACTCTGGAAACACGAAAAAGGACTTTTAGGTATTTGATTTTCACATACATTAGCCAGAAAAGACAATTAAAGTTTAATAAACTATCACTTTAAAATGCTAATTTTTTTTTCTACTATAAAATGCTCCATCCGCCTGTCAGTCGAAAGTTGCCCCGCGCCATATGGTACCGTTTCTGAACATACGAATTAAAAAAAACGATCATCACTCCGCACTAGGTCCGCCTTATAGATTATGGCATGAAATCCCCCAAGTCCTAAGTGAATTAGTACCCCTACTAATTCACTAAGTCTGTGCCGTATAGTGAAACGTTATAGACTGATATAGATGAGTGTCTTTAACGCCAGTCCGCATAACTTTCTGGGACATTTCCTGCGTGGAAAAACGAGCTCCTTGCTCTTACACACATTTTTAGAGGACACCAGTGACATAATTAATAAGGAAATTGGAAATTCATAGACTATAACAATTAAAACCAAAGCACCATTAAATAAGCATCAGCACATTGCAGTAATCCTCCAGCAGTTTGTGATCTGTAAAAAACTGCAGCACACTCAAGCGGCTACTTCGGCCTAAACTGGCAGGACTCCAATAACCTTATACATATATATAACCTATAGATATTGTAGTTGGTATTCGCTTCCCGCCTTCTCCTAGGAAAGTCTTATAATTATTTTCAATATCAATATAAAATAAAATGAGATTTGATATAATAAATTAATATTTAATTGTATTTATACTGTCACAATTAACCAGAGCCGGCACGAGATAGCCTAGCGCCGATGTTAAAAATTGCAAATAACTATTACTTAGGGTGACAAGGTAAATTTTGAAATACTGAAATTTCAGAAAGAGAACTCACTTGAGCTGTACCGTTTTTAAAACATCATTTATTTGAAATTCGAATTCCGAAAGCCATTTAGTCGTCGAAACGAAAAAAATAAAAATGTATTCACTTTTTTTTTTGCATTTCGCGCGGTTTTCTTTGCAACAATGGAATTCGAACTAGAACATTTTCGTGCAATAATACTATACGATTTTAAAGGTGGGTTAATTGACAGTGAGTGTAAAAATAGATTAGTATCAGCTCTTGGGGACCTCGCACCTTCCTGTGCAACTATTTTTAGATGTTTTTTTTCAATTTAAACTAGGAAAAATTTCCTTGGAAAATGATGAGAGAAGCGGCTGACCTGTGACTTCGGTAACGAATGAGAACACCGAGGCGGTAAAGCATATGTTGCACGAAGACCCAAAAACTACCTATAAACAGATAGAGGAGACTTAAGATTTCACTGCAGGTCATTCATGAAATTTTACACCAGCAGCTTTAAGTCGAGAAGCTTTGTTCGTGTGAGGTTCCTCATTCACAGACTGCTGAACAAAAACAAGTTCGTGTGACATGATGCAGGGGAATGATTGTAAAATTCGAAAATGGAGAGGGACGGAACATATTTAATATTATTAGTTATCGGATTGGTTTGGGTGTTTCCAGACAAAGAGCCTCCCGGGAAGGTAAAACATGGACGAAGTGTGGGCAAAAATATGGTGGCAACATTCTTCTCTGTGGGTGGCCATTTAACGACAATTTCTTTAGACGCTTAAAAAACTGTTAATGCCCAATGGTACAGTGTAAGTGTGTTTACCAACTGTATTCGATGTGTTAAATCAATAACGTCCCATAAATTACTTTCCAAAATTGAAGCTTGGTCTCCATGGCATTCTTTTCGACAGCCCCGAGTAGGTACGCTCAGAAGGCTTTTATGGCAGTTGTTGATGACCTTGCCAGTGATCGCCCGTGACAAGAACATCGCCAGTGATTTAAATCTTGGTTTGGACGAATGAATCCCTGTATAGAGACTAATGGAGAGTATTTTAAGAACTTGTAATAAAAAATTGTATTGTAACTCAAATACATATATTTTTTGTATTTCAAAAATTACCTAGTCACCCACATATATGTATCACGTTGCTATTAATAGTACGCAGGCGTTACGTTCCATATTTCAATAGTAGGATTTTATAAGTCAAGTACAATGACTAACACAAACTACCCAGTTTCTGAACGATTTTCAATTGCTTTTAATCAATCCTATCTCCTGGGGCATGCACTGCATAGACCCAATTATCTGCCGTCAACACACCAGTATTTATATTATCTATTTGTCTCTTAATAGTTAGTGTTTGAACATGACGCAGGCCATCATGAAATGTACTGTGAGATAATTATTTGCACTTACAGTATAGCAATATTCTTTTGTCAACAATAAAATACTATTTTCGTTTATTGTTGTTGTTAAGACTATTGTTAAATTGTTTTTCTTTGCACTTTTATACTTAAGTAAAAACTCGGACCTGGTAAATCCTGGATTGGCGAAGTCTGAACTCAACTTTATACAATGTGTCATTGAAATAATACAAAAGCTGAAAATAGATTGTTCGAGAGTAGAATCGATTCTACCAGTTTTTACAATAGGTTTGTTTTCATAACTTATTGTTCAAATTTAAATAATAATCTGCAATAAATTGGTTATTGCATGTTATTTTATGAGGCTTATGTACTAAACAGGTATGTAGGTATACGTTCTACGCGCGTCGCGCCTCATCGCCCTGTTATTACCCTGTAGGCGTACTGAGAAATGAGCGCTACGAAAGTTTTAGATCGAACAACAAAACATTACATGTTTGTAGCTTTTGATGTATAAACTAAAATAAATTTATTTTTCACTAGAACAGTTTTATATATTTTAAATTAGTTGACATGTTTCAGGGTTTACGTTATTTCAGTGACACCTGGTATGACAACTTGAGGTACGTACAACGGCGTACAATGCCAATCTTGTCAATGTTCCAAACAATACCCAATTACCATCTGGTAGGCCATCTGCCTGTCTGCCATTATGAAAAAATGTGGGTATAATTTGTACGTTAACACATGGAATATATTACTGGCACGAGCGTGTAGAAATACGACAATGTCACTTTATGTCCCTGTGTGCCTGGCTGAAGGCCCATTTCATAAGGAGCGACGTCGAGCTACGAACTCTATCGAAATAATTTTAGTCACGGTAATACGAGTTTCACTACTCACGACACTATCAGAAGTATTTGTTGTAGGCCCTTGCTATAATTTAACACTTTGTGGAAAGTCTAGATACGTTTAGTCTAGATATAGATGGATAGCATAATGAATAAATTTAAACATAAATAAAATAATAAATGGCCAAGTAAAAATTGTCCTAAATCAAACGTTTGTTTAAGTGGGAATCGAACCAGGGACATTTTACACAATAAGCAGAGGCAAATTAATTATTTACACAATAGCAACTGAATTATTTGGTTGTTATTAAACATTATTGATTGAATCTAGAATCTAAACTCTATATTCTAATACATATAAATCTAAAATTCCAGATTATTGTGGGTTTTTCGATTTTCGAAGAGTAAATTCGGGACATATGCAACCAATTTTTCCCGAGACTCTCGTTTGGATATATGACCCGAAATCCCTGTGCATATCTGTGCCCTGCAAGGGGACGTTATAAAGGTTGAAGGTTGTCAATTGTTTGAGAATTGTCTGGGCATTCATATTTATGTACCACATCGTTCGATCGATCGATATTAGCCGGTATCAACATCTCACTGCATGGTACAGTTCTCTCTAATAAATTACTGGAAGGTTTCGGGCCATAATCCACCACGTCGGTCTAACGCGAATTGATGAACATGTGTGTGTTTATCTTCGGATTTATTTATTCTTGAGCATGCGGGTTTCCTGTCGATATTTTCTATCATCGTCTAGCCGGTGATCATTTTAAAAATCCCCTGTATGCTATTATAAACACTTAATTCCTTTTTTAGCCACGTTTAATCTTCAAACTTTCCAAATCAAAGGCACTATTCGTATCTCGATGTAAGCCGTTAGGTGCGTATCTCAGAAACAATTGTAGCCACATTCCCCTCGACGACAACATATCTCACGGCGACTTATTACCCGTGGATACGTCTTTACGTGTCATTATTCTTTGTTTTATCTTTTGAGCGGTTGTAACGATGTGCTTTTGACTCCTGTAGCTTTACGGGATTGTGAACTAGTTGTCAGAACGAGGTTTTCATAGATTTATTACTTTCTACAGAGATTTCGAATGAAGAGTTAATATATATCTATGCATAACGGGAGTAAGTTGATGAGTTCGAATAAATTATTTTTCAAGGGCACATTTTAAAAAAATATTTTTTTTTTAATAAAATGTGTTCAAACCGCAAAAGTTTAAAAAGAAATTTCGCCTTTTAAAAAGATCACTTTGATATCAATTCTTCCAAATGCTGAAATCGATTTCAATTGAATCGAGTATTGAAAGATTTTTTTTTATTGTATTACAATCCAGTAATGTTTTTTTTAAATACTCGGGAACTTGCGTAAGTTTCATTTATTTCGAAATTATTAAGTAAAAAAAGTTACTGTGTGATGTCGACAGCTTTTAGACTAGCTCCCAGCTTTTAGCCTTCATCCCATTTCTTCTTGTGGATGTCGTAAAAGTCGACTATGCTCTAAGGAATCACACCGCCTAAAAAAGAGTTGAGTCGCCAACTCGCTTGGCTAGTGTGGCGTTATAAAGTCATACATCAACGTGCATAAGGAGACCCGTATGCAGCAGTGGATAGGGGAGTTAGATATTGACGAGCCCTTAAAGAAATATGCCTATAATTTAATACAGGTTTGATATACAAAAAACGAAATCAGTATTATTAAAAAGATAATTTATTTGGCTTCATTCCCCACCACACTACCAAGCCGCACTATCAGCAGTGTCGTGGGGATTTGTTTATCCCTTCGCACTACTGACTAGTACCGGTATTGTCGCAGGGAATTTATTTTCCCTCAGTCAGAAGTAGTACTGGAGGAGTACTCAGTCAGTAGTACAGAAGGGAAAAAAAGTCCCCGCGACACTACCGGTAGTGCGGCTTGGTAGTGTCTTGCGGAATGAAGGGTAATTATGAAAATCAAAAAAAAAACGTACAACAATAGAGTTATCAGAATTATACGCGCAATTATCAGACCTGTACGACAATATTGTGCCTGAGGTCTTTATGGTATTTCTGATGGTATTTCTACCTTTCCTTCCAAGACAAAACAAAACTTCGAAACACTTTCGTACGTACATTAGGGGAATACGATAAAGTGGGAAATGCAGTACATTTCAAGGTAGTCTTCTGTGAGAGAGGAGTAACGTGGCCAGTCGAGCGCGTTCAGCGGCCGTTGGATTGCAGCGTGTAATCTCCCCCTCAAACATTAAATATTTCAATATATAAAAATTACATTACAATAAATTAAATATTGTTAAAATATTTGTAAGAGGTACTAAATATTTATAAATGCAATAAAGATTTGCATAAATAAATTATAACTTACTTTACTTATAAATCCATCAATAATTATAAGGAAAGCGCGGCAAACATTTTGACTTCCACCTACCTCACACGGTTGTTCGCAAGGCACGGATCGCCGGTGCAGGCAGATTATTGCCTTTTAGTCTATGATAATTATTACGCACTCAGATGTCTTGTAACGTTATTGGTTTTTGGAAATGAGTGGGCACGGTGTTATCACCTACTAAAATGGTTATTTATGGGTATGTTTATGGAAGTAAAAATAACTACGGATTCTTCAATCACTATCTCAGCTATGTAGAAAAACATATATTTTTTACTCAGTTAATTGTCTATGATTCCCTAAAAGAATCATAATAGAAATAAATAAATAATAGATAGATATAGATATAATAAATAATAAAAAAGATTATTGTTTCAGAAGTGAACCTTTTTCTCATGGTTTGATTTGCGAACATTTTGTATGTAGGTTCTAGTCAAAGGCCCGAACAATAGGTACCTACCTATACAGATTGTTAATCCCTCATCAAATCAAAGGGCCGTTTTGCGTCGATCATTAAAATGTTTTGCCTGACCTAACCTGCCCTCCAGCAATGTGAAACGTTGCTACTACTGAGAAGAGACTATCACAGAAGGTTTAAATAAAAAAATATTTTATTACAAAAGAAATGTAGAAATTTAGATATCGGTGTACAATAATTGTTATTTCTTCAATATTTCCTTCTTTTTTAGGTAACGTTTTACATTAGTTTTGTAAGCTAAAGTTTGTTGTTTTGGCTAATACGAATAACACAAACTTTTTTACAGTTCAGTAACCAACAGGTTTCATCGTCTGCTGCTGGACGGGCTGATACGGGCTTCCTCGTGCACATTGTCTTCTGCATTAGGAATGAATTGCCTTAAAACGGCACGCTGGTATCTTCCGCCGCTCTACCGACGGGGGAGCCCTAAGACGCGTTGCTGCGCACAATTGCTCCTGGCTGAACGCCTTCTGCGCTCGCCCTAAACTATGACGTAACAACGTCCGGTGACTCTTGAATGGCCACTAGAGCCACAATAATTTAGCCATTCCCCAAAAAAGCGTGTTGGCGAGTTCACTCTTTAAAGGTGGTGTATCTACACCACCTATAAAGGATGGAACTAAGATGAGAAACCCCAAGGCTTGTAGTCGAGGGTTTGTTATCATAATATGTTTCCAAAGCAACTAACATATAATCAGTTTACAAACTTATTTGTTTTTGTTATTGATAACGTAAATGAAGTTATTATTTAAAAAAAATATCTTTTCAATGTAAATAGAGTATAAATTCGAACTTAAAGGGACTTATTATATCTATCATTCTACGATTTCTAAGTCGAAAGCAAACTAACAATTTTTGGAATTTATCTTCACATCTAAGAAATGCGGATGCAGTACACTTCTGTGACGGGATTTGTATTTTAAATAACTAATATACTTTTAAACTAAATAAACGTGTAATGAATTAGACTTGTAGTGGATACTACAAAGCTTATAAAAACAAACTAATTTGAAAGACTAGATAATTGTATTAATCCTTGTATTAATTAATAATAATTTGTATAAATTAACATTGTATCCATTCTACGCAATGTATTTTTTATTTCATATTTCAGTCCCGGCTTTATACCTACACTGAAAATCGCAGTTACTCTATTCATTAATATTGGGAATAATTCTTTACTCGAATTAGGTGAAGCGTGAAAAATTTAATTCAAAATTAATTAAATAAGTCATAATTTATTATTCGCCTCCCCTTACCAAATATACGGCATTCAAGTTAAATTTAATCCGATTATTAGCTCAAACATTGTTGTGTTAATGAATAAAGTTAATTAAAATTTAATACCTACCACAATGGAAAGTTAATTTGAATTAGTCTTGATTGATTACTTTTGTTAATTAATTGCTGATTAGGCGGAAATGACAACGCTATTTTGACAAATACCGTGTATTTCAATAAAACAAAATCTTAGTCAAAATTTATGCGTCTACATCTACGAGTAAGGTCTTTGAGTCTCTTAAAAAAAAATCTGCTACAAAGCCATGAATGTGAAGATCTTTGAACTATCTGATTTACACAAACGGAATTCGCGAATATAAAAAGTGAGCAGTTGAATGAGTATAAACGGCATCAGTGAGGTGCAGAAATTTCTAGTCTAATATATTTTTAGATGTCTAAAAAGAACAAATTATAGGACTAAATATTCGTGTATATTTTTTAGAGTTCAAAACCTCGTTAGATTTCATTCCCCGACTCTTAGAACAACAGGAAGTCTCAAAATCTTTAAAATGTTTAAACTGGAATATCTTTCCGTGAATAAGTTCCTTATAAAGGAACAAAGCTCAAACAAATCAGTTCCGATATTAAACAAAGGTTGAATAATGTGTTTTTTTTTTATGTACGAAGGCGGCAGACGAGCATACAGTCCACCTGATGGTAAGTGGATATTGTCGCCCATAGACATCCGCGATACATGCCAACATTAGTCCAAAATGAGAAACGTTGGCATGCCCCCGGATGCGCTGCCTACCTTTGGAGATATAGGAATGGATTTGGAGAAAGGGTTGAGAAAATGGGGAGGGATAGGATGGGATGGGAATGGGCTCTGGCACATCTCACTTACTACCGAAACACGTACGTACATTAGGGAAATACGATAAAATGGGAAATGCAGTACATTTCAAGGTAGTCTTCTGTGAGAGAGGGGTAACGTGGCCAGCCGAGCGCGCCCAGCGAAAGTCGAGCGCGCCCAGCGTGTACGGGGATTCATCTCCATCATTTTCCACAGCCAAAGATCGCTCCGGTTGATGCATTGATGCAATCACTCCAAGCGGCATCAAATTAGTGGAAGAAGTCTTAGCGACCGACGGCTAAAGCAAGAAATAGCTGCAAGGACAGGGCTTTCAAAAACTATAGTCCTTAGGATTCTTCATGAATATCTTCATATGAATAAAATTAGTTCCAGGTGGGTGCCAAAACTTCTTTTAAGGGTGCAGCGAAGTGAACGAGTAGCGTGCTATATGGAACTTTTAGATGTTTTTCAGAGAAACGGAAACGATTTTTTTGCAGTCAGTTGTTACTATGGATGAAACTATGGTTGTTTACTGTGCTCCGATCTGAAAAGTGTTCAAATAGACGGAGACTATATTAAAAAATAAAAATAGTTTTATGAACTTGTGTCCTTTTTCTTTGTCGGGGCGGAAACTTTGGACCTCTCTGTGTAACATCAATATTAAGATTATTGAAAGATTTGAAAGAGCGATTTTATATTATGTTTATATTTTAATTTTTACTTACATTAGTTATTTTTTCTATCTTCTATATTTGTTACATTTACTCGCCTTCCTACCACTTCGTTCTGCGTAGCTTGGGCTATTATCTATTATAACAGCATTATCTCCCAGTCGACCACAAAAGGGAGACTGTAATAATCCTATAAGGCAGTAAGTCCATCTTCTGTATTTTTATATAAATAGTTTTTTTTATAGGAAGAAGGCGGCATACGAACATACAGTCCACCTGATGGTTAGTGGATACTGTTGCCCATGAACATGAACAAGTCCAGAATGATAAACGTTGGCGTCTACGCGGACGCGTCTACCTTTGAAAATGTGGGAATGGATTTGGAGAAAGGGAATTCCGATTAATAAGTAAAGATTGAAAGATTTTTCATTTTTTAAACAATATGATTAAGGATTCGTAGACAGAGAATCAACACACTGAACCCCAATGTGTGTGACAACGTGTCCAATGCCCTACAAGATTAATAGATATACACTTATAAATACTTTATGACAGAAAATTACTAAGTAACCCGAACAGCCAGCCCAGGTAAGAGTACCTTATTATACGTACCTTATTATAGGTATTTTATTATAGGTGAAACTGACATCGATTGTAATTTTTTTCAATTCAATTTCTATAGCGAATATATACTCGTACTTGCAACGAACCGTCTCATCGCACTTGTTATAATGCCGATTTTTCTCCATCTACTTGTAACTTGTGTAATACCAATTTATTTTCAAAACAATATTACGGCTTGCAAATTTCGTGGAATCTGACCTTTACGCAAAACTTTCTGTACTAAAATACCCATCTAGTTTTACTATTACGGTAAATGAAACATAAAACTGATCAAATGTAATATCCACATAGCCATAAAGACGGCTTACCGACCCGACAACGAGTCCGATACAGCGGACAAAGTTTTTAACAAAACTCTATTAAAATGAACATCTGAACTTTGACGAGTCATTCGCCTATCTTACAGTGACTACTTTATTTCAAGCACATCGCTGCTTGAAACTATGTTATCAATTGACGGTTTGAGCAACGTGAAAATACATTTTTAGTGGTCTTGATGCCACAGCTTGATAAAGGATTTGCCAACTCCCAGGTAATGGTCAGCCTTCATGACCGGAATTAAGTACGAGCAGAGTCTGAAATAAAAATCAATGTGGAATAAAAATTCAACGAGCAAGAGACAATTTGTAAAAGAAAACCTAATATTTTCTATTTTTATATGATGATTCTTGTTTAAAATCGAGCAGCGAGGATCCAACACACGATCACATGATACATATGTATCAAACGTGATAATAGCGGAGTAGTCATGTTACACAGACTGGTCAGCAGAGTTCCTTCGGGATTAAAGTTTTAATTAAGGGATTTTCTGTTCCATAATCATTGTCCCGAGCCGTCGGGAAGGCCGGTGTAATGGCGTATAAAGACATTCGCAAAATTAGCGATCCCGGATTCAGACCGAGTGGGTTTTATTTTAAAAGTTTGGCAAATTAGACGATTTAAATTCACATATTATCTATATATTTATATCCGGTATAACTAAAATGCAAACATAGAAAGCATATCGATACATATAATAAAATCGTAAGAGAGCCCATGTCTGTACTTTTAATTTTTATGAAAAAAAAAAACATTTTTGCATCATTACATTAGATACAGAGCCCGAAACAAAATTTTTGTCTTGTTTATGATGGTCATGTATGGAGTTGAAGTGAAATGAGAACAATGCTACTTTTGGCAACTGATGTAATGAAATAGATATGCCTTGTTTGAATATGAATTGTAAAATGCATGTGGGCGCGCCGTGCGACTATTGCAGCTGCGCGAGCACTCACCCCCACCATGCCCCTCAGACGTCGCGGTGGACGGCGGTGGACGTGTCTGTCCGTCTGTCTGTCTAAACGCGGATCTAGGTTATATAGGCAGATAGGATACAGGTAGATCTAAAAAAATCTAAAACTTCAGCAGATCAAATTATATCTCCCAATCGTCTTATTGTGTCATCGAAACTGTATTAATGAAAATGCATACATTGTTATAAAACTAAACATATATTTAATTATGACTATAATAATTCGCAACCATATTAAAAAAATGTTTATTTAAGTATTTATTACATAAATTCCACTCAAACAATTTCTTAGATATCTCGAAGCTCTTAACGGTTGAACTGTGTGGAAACGAGGACCTGACGCTCGGGGCACAATTGTACCGCCCCTGAATGCAAATTGCAGGCAACGACTCTAATGGATGCATTTCCATTAGGCAGCTTGTTGTAAGTGATATCGGATAGCTCGTGATTTAATGTCTATTTAAAGGTGTCACAGAGTAATAATAGCAGCACACAAGCTGCAATGATTGAAAGTAAAAGCGGTTGTCCCTGTTTATAATGTTATGTGAGTCGCTAAGATCGAACAAAGGTGGAAAAACATTGTCAGAATGAAGGTGATTTCGGTGGTCACGGTCACTAGCATATGACGTAGGACTGAAGGCTTATTCGAGAACTAGAGACTACAGAAGAAAAAAACCGAATTTAAAACCTATGTAAAACCTCTATGTATTTAAAACCTATTTCAAATTTCAATCTCAAATTTAAAAAATCCTCTATTTATAACCATCATGCATTCAGTTCATCATGCATGCCGTGGTTATATTAAAACCACTGACGAATGGCCTCATTCTTAAATGGCTGTGATTCCGTTCTAACAAGTAATAATTTCTAGTAATTTATAAACGCCTGTTTTAGATTTTTTCCTATTCCTGTCATGTATGAACCGTGTGTTTCGATAGTGAGTGTGATATGTCAGAAACTATTTCTATTCCATCCTATCCTATCCTTTCCCCAAATTAATTCCTAAATCTTTAAAAATAGGCAGCGCAACCTGGGGCGTGTAAATGTTTGTCATTCTGGACTGATGTGGCATGTATCGCGGATATCATGGGCAACAGTATCTATCTACTTCCTACTATGTCACCTAGTTTCTATAAAAAATGGGTTGATATTAAGTATAATTAAATAGTCTTAAGTCTTAAATTATTTAATTTTATAAAAGCAGTCAAATATCTAATTCCACAAGGGCGGAGTCGCAGGCGGTCGCCAGTGTGTTAATAAAAATGAAGGAGTATTGGAATTCAGGGAACGCGTCGAACGCCAGTAAAATTTGGCGGTTATATTTTCATGATAAGACGTGACAATTCCTCGGGAATATTATGGCGAAAATAAAAACGAAATGCGGCCGTATCGGCACACTGTTTGCAGTGGTAAAATATTCATATCCGTATGTGCAGCGTGCAAGCCAAATTTAAATTGTATCGAGATGGGGTACAATGCAGCGATATTTTTAAAAGGTCAACTGCACGTTTGGTTAATAGGGTAGGTGAAGATATCAGTCAATCTAGGGTTATTCAATTTATTCCATAAATGGTTAGGTACCATCAACCGCAAAGATAACGCTGTAGAACCAACATATTTAATCAGTTAAGAATGTTACTTAACTTGTTTAAGAATTTTAGAACTCGTTTAATAATGTAAAAAAGTTTTTAATCGTGTGAATTGATTAATTTAATCGGTTGACCAATGCTTTAATGGATGTCATTTGCAAAATCATCGAACCTGGACAAAGAGGTCACGAACTTTTGGACTTTAAATCTAAACATTTTTTCATATATATCTACGATTGAAATTTTCACGTCGTCAGATAAAAGGTCAAGTTTCTATGACTAAAAAAGTGTTGCGTTTAATAAAACAAAAGTAATAGTTACAATAGTCATCCTTTATTAAATACAAATTAACAATTGGAATAGAAATAGAATAGCGAATAGAAATGTTGGATTCCGATGTTTAAATATATTTGAGGCAAATGTTTGTTGGCATTCTATATAGCGCGCCAAAGACGTCAAATAACATTGACGTCAAGACGTCAACATCATACGTATAACTATATGAAGAGCTTCATATTTCATTACAATCTTCATTCTTCCACGGGGGATCCAGATGGAGGGGCATGAACCTTATCCCATTACACTTGCTGAGATGGGATGCAATAAGCAATGGGTTTCGACGAATTTCCGTCATGCCCTAAACACGTACGTAGTACATTTAATGGCAGTCATCTGTAAGTGCAGGGTAACTCGGTCGGGCATTTCCAGCGGGTGTGGGATTGCAGCATGCATCCTCCTCCCTAAGTATCTCTTTGAAGGTATCGCGAGTTTGGCACAAAAAAAATGTTTGTTATTTGCCCATTTACGCATTCTTGATTAATAAGAAGAAATCTCCCATTTCGTTCTCCATTAGACGTAATAATACTTGTATTTTCTCCAGAATGTTTATTTTCGTAAGCGTAGGTGCTCTTTTACATGGTTCCATAACAACTTGAGTACCAATTAGCGTTTAACTATTGTGTTCTACATTTTTTTCTTGATCATTATAATACAAATATACATTTTCTTTTTAGAGCAATTCTTTATAGAATAAAACATGAACAAGATACGATATATTGCTGGTACCGTATCTCGACGGACCAGTTTTCTAGACTTCAATGAAATATTGAGGGTCCTCTATATCAATACATTTATTGCTTATCCAGACGACGGAGCGGGGTTCTTTAGTGTAGCGTAAAATATGTTTCCAAATTAGCTCTCGACTTCCTCTGCGTCAAATCGCTACATAATTATCGTCATATACGGCTTGTATCCACCCACTACCTGCTAAACATAAGCCTCCTTTCATTTGTGTCACCCTCATTAATTATTTCTTAAATATACCTACATAAAAATAACTGTTAGTCTTAAACTAGGCAAAAATAAACTAGTTTTATGACACGTTTCAAGACGGAGTTACATTTGTATAGAATGTCATGCCATAATTTAGTATAGTGTATGCCACGGCGATGGCAAACTGTAATATTTAACAATGGCAACAACATTGGATACTAAATTGTAAATAGAATTTTGTTTAAATTAGCTATAAAGACGAGTTTGTGCCTGTAATTCGTTTCTGTTTATGTTATTTTGTATGTTTTCATATGTATTCCTAATTAGTTGTCCAGGAATTAAATAGTACGCGAGTTTCATGTTTCGGAAAAATAAATATTTTTATACAGCTATTTCTTAGTTTCACTATACTTATACTTATACTATAACCTATAAAATGACCGATTTTATTACTGGCCACTGAGTTTCGATATCTTCTGTTCTAATTCGAATTTCAAAACAAAACACAATGCATCTACGTTACGATAGATGCATATTTTTCGAATATGAGTTCCGTCGCGGCACCAACGCAAGTCAGAGAGCTCACAATATCAATAGTGTGTATGAGCCAAACACCACAAACCATCGCACGCACCGTGCGTCGAGGGTTTGAACGTTTCCGTTCTGGAAATTTCGATCTTAAGGATGAGCCCACTGTGTGCACTATGCTATTGAAACAAAAACGAAGGAATTTTGAATCGTATTGTGATTTGTGATGAGGAATGGATCCTGTACGATAACCGCAAACGTTCGTTTCAGTGGCTGGATCCAGTTGTAGCCCAATAGAGAGTTGTGTCCAAAACACAAGATAACTAAGAAAAATCTACTGGTATCAGTTTTGTGGTCCAGTGCCGGTATTGTCCACTACAGTTTCTTGCGAGCCGGTTAAACGATTGATGCAGATGGGTACTTAAGGAGCTGCAGACAAATATGGGAAAGCTGACAACAAAGCAACCGAGTTTGGTCAATCGCTCATTTTCACTTCTTCTTCATGACAATGCCCACCCACATTCTTCTCATACAACAGTTTTAAAACTTCAAGGGCTGTATCTGCAGACTCTCCCTCACCCACAATACCCACCGGACCTTGCCCTGATAGATTTCCATTTCTTTCGAAATTTGTCCAACTTTTTGCAAGGAAAACAATTTGATTCTGAAGTAGCTGTGATTGGGGCTTTTGAAGAATTCATTGATATCCGTACACGAAACTTTTACAGAAGTGGCATCAATCAACTGCCCGTGAGGTGGCAATAATGTGTAGATAATATGGGTCAATATTTCGACTAACAATAAATACTTTTATAACAAAAAAAATCAGTCTCATACAAATCGGTCATTTCATGTTTACCTATGTTTACCTAATATTTAGGACATTATCGTCCCAAAAGTCCAACAAACAAACAAACAACAAAGTCCCATGAATAGACAAGTTACACGGACTAGAAGAATCATTTAATTATTCATTTAGTACTGGTGTCCTTAATTAGTCGACCACGACTGTATGTGTCCGATGGGATGAACACTAAATGTGTCTATGGTGCGGGGATGAAAAATATTTATGGGTGCGTCCCTGCAGGACCTGGGGCTAAGGACTTGCGGGATGTGGGGTGCGGGGATGCAAGTAATATAGGAAAAATAGCCGAATTGAAAATGATCATAGTAAATGGTCACGTACTTACCCGGAACTTACGTTCGATACTTACCCGGTGCGTTAGGGTCCAGGCGCAGCACATCCAGGACCGCCAGCGATTTCGGACACGTAGTTCACTGTTATGTAAATACTTCACTGGTTCCCGATCCGATTAATATTGGTTTTGACGAAACGATTTGAACTTTATTTTGCGTGGTGCCCGGTGCGCGATTATTATAATTGCGTAGTTCTTCCGGTGACAGCTGTCAGTAGTTGTCATGAACTAAAAGGCTACATTCAAAAACGTAGCCAAATAATAAACCGTCGCGAATAATTATAGCTCGTTCAAGAACGCAAAAGACGCCTCTGGCCCGATGGCGTCGAGATTAGAGGTGAGGCTCTGGCTGTCAGTTTAGATCTTGCAAAGGCTTTTGACCGAATCTTGCACAAATAGCATTCGGGTTACATTCAGGGTCCATTCAGGTATCCATAGACGGGGACTTTTTGGCCTGAGGGACTTTTTGACTTTTTTGGGGAACCTGAGAAGTAAAGTTGAGTATTTGTTTGATTATTGTAAAAATTGGGTATTGTGGTATTTGTGGTTTAATAGTGATAGTTTATTAAAGTTCAAAGTGGCTAGTATTAGTGTATGTATAATGTTTGTGATAATTAAATCAAAGCACGAGACCACATTTTTCGTGTTCTTCGAAGGAGTTCAATTCTGTCGTCAGTAAACCTACTATTACTTTACTGAGTGATGCCTACTTCGACAGGACTGGACAGTGGCGTGATAAAAACAATTCTGTTTTATTATTTTTTGTGTCCAAACAATTATATAATATTTTAAAAAATCAATTGATGACTGCGACCAATTCCCATATTTCTATAAAACGCGCCTGTCTCTTTAAAAAAAGATTGTATCTTATGAACGCTCTGTTGGTAAATGTTTTATGTCGAATTCTAGAAACGAGCGCTAAGCGCTCGAACCTTAAGTCAGCGATTATGAATCTTAAGAACCTTCTTAACCATTTTTAATTCGAGCTTTTAACAACAAGGGTTTATGTCTATCAAACGTGGCTTAAAGGTTAAGCTCCCACACAGTGTTTCAGTGTCGAGTTCTTAGCGTTTACTTTTACAACACTAGTTTTATTCGATAATCAACAGTCTTTCAAAGTAGAACATATGAAAAGAAATGTCGGTGCCTAGAGAAGGGTATTGAATAAAACGGGGGCCTCATTGACAGCGTGGAATATGAACTTTCATCATTGGGTACCGTATTACGTCCTACCACGCCATATTGGTAAATTCGACGTAGGCTAGGAGGCAGGAAATATTTTTGTTCGGTTTATTTTTTCATGGGAATATTTGAATAAATAAAATATAAGTGCATTCAACTGAGGCATTAGGGAGAATATGGGGGATTAAACCCATCCCGAAATCTTTTGAAATAAAAAAACATAAAAAAGACCAATGGCAGATCGAGAGATAGAGTAAGGCAACATATTTTTCATTATAGCATTACACGATGGACTTACGCAAAATCTATAAATTATATAAAGGTTAATTAATATTTTTGTCATTAAAAGCGGGTGACAGATCATGGATTTTAAGATAGTTTTACAGAATCACTTACGTTATGTTAAGTTAAGTTAAGTTAAGTTGACCAAATAGTAAAAACAAATACCGTTTTTAATATTCGACTGTTACATGAACACTTAAAAGAATTATCGTGCGACACATGAACAAACATTATTTATTAAAAAAACATTATTACGTGTAAAAAAAAACAGGTTTTTTTGTGTCGACTCCCGGCCTATATTATTTGGGGGGTCACAAAATGTTTTCATCAAAAACAAACTACCCGCATATTTCGTCATTCTGTAATACATTTTCTGACGTTTCATTTCACAAAACTGCTCGACATTGAATAAACTGTTGGAAGGAATTTTCTTATTCCTCTTTGTTACCGAAACAAAAATTTACATAATATTTAGAAATTACAAGTAGCTTTTGTCCGCGGATTCGGCCGCCAAGTATCCGATGTTGCTTGCGAAATAGTCAATTCAGTTGAATAGGTTAATTCAGGTTATTAAATTAATTTTAATGATTTCTAATATAGCTATCAATTAATTATTTAAATTTAAATTCGTTATTTCAATAAAGTGATTTATATTTAATAAATCAAATAGATTAAATCTATAAAATTTTCAGTAAACGGGTAACAAAGAAAAGGTTTTCTGACGAAATTTTGCAGTATTAAAAAACAACTTTACTGGTTTTGATTTGATGATTTTGATTTTGACAAATACTAAGACATAATAGTAAATAAATTGGTTTAGTCATTCCTAGAAACGAAGAGATTCATCAAAGAAAGTGAATCACTGACATTGCTCATATAATCATAGCTCATTAACATGCTTTATTTGCCGCAAGAGTCTACCCCCGACGACTACATGAATATAGATCACGTACCGGGAAGCGTAATTTGTAACGCTCTCTGACCAGGTGGAATAAGAAGTAACAACTATAAGAAGTTTGCTGGTAGTGGCTAAATAAGATGAGTCGAAGATTGTGCGTGGAGCAAGCCCTCGGAGAGGCAATTAGCAGTGTAGAGATACAGGCTCATGATAATTTCTGAAATAAACATCTGTTTATCTAGGCCTATTTAGTGTTCCTATCATACTGACCTTTTTGTTTCTATAAGTATACTATTCATGTGGGACATTAAAAGTTTGATAAAAGTACAAGTACATTCACAAAGTCGACTCATAAGTACTCCACTAAATATATACTAATTTTCAATATAACGACGCAAAATATAGATTGGCCTCGAAAGGAGCTTACCATCAAGTATTCGTAAGCAACTTAACTTGCATGTACCTACATAATTAACATTATGTACATATAAGTCTGAGCGACAAGGCAGCCCAAAATAGCGTGGCTTGTAACTTTGAAATAATAATGTGCTCTTTCAACGTTTGAAAGTGTAGGAAGTACTTATATGTATGTTCTATATATTTAATATTGAGTTTCAGTAGCATTTAAATTTATTATTTATATATTTTGTTATATAAGAAGATTAGTATTATATATATATTTAGTGGGGGGAGGGGTGAGCGTTGCATTCCCAGAGCCGCTGGACGCACTCGACTGGCCACGTTACCCCTCTCTCACGGAAGCCTACCTTGAAATTTACTGCATGTCCTACTTTATCGTATTTCCCCAATGTACGTACGTGTTTCGGTAGTGAGTGAGATATATGCCAGAGCCTTTTTTTTATTTTTTATTTTTTTATGGACGAAGGCGGCAGACGAGCATACAGTCCACCTGGTTGTAAGTGGATACTGTCGCCCATAGACATCCGCGATACATGCCAACATTAGTCCAAAATAACAAACGTTGGCAGGCCCCCGGATGCACTGCATACCTTTGGAGATATAGGAATGGATCTGGAGAAAGGGCTGGGAAAATGGGGAGGGTCAGGATGGGAATGGGCTCTGGCACATCTCACTTACTACCGAAACACGTACATACATTAGGGAAATAAGATAAAAGTGGAAATGCAGTTCATTTCAAGGTAGTCTTCTGTGAGAGAGGGGTAACGTGGCCAGTCGAGCGCGCCCAGCGGCTGTTGGATTGCAGCGTGCACTATCCTTCTCTTAAATGCTAGTCTGCCGCCTTTTTTCTATAAAAATACTGATCATGGTTTTATTATTACAGATGAATTAAGCTACTGCTGGTTTAATGGTTTAAACCAGCTTTAATTTTTCATTAAAGGTTAAATTTCAGTTTAATGGTTTAAACCAGGTAAATTAAAATGCATCCGCTTTAATTTACCTCATTTTGATCAACGGTTGTCTGGTAAAAAATGCCTTAAAATACCTCTCTACAATAGTGCAAAAAGAATAAATAAATAAATATGTTATATGAATTCCTTTAAATAATAATAAATTATTTTGATAAATAAAACAGCACCGTAC